>JAOANR010000008.1:19417962-20017962 GCA_030278955.1 Hygrophila difformis | reverse complement strand
AATACAGTTCTTTTGGTGAATAAGATATAAATATAAATTTTTTGCGGAAAGACATAAATATAATTGATCTAATGCTAAAAAGGATAAAAATAAAAAATGGTTAAATTTATATAAATATACTAAAAATAGAATTTTTTACCTAATTGGTACTAGAAACTAAAATATTTTAACTTGGTACTACTTAACAAACTAAAACCTTCACATTGGTACCAATAAATAATTTCCCCAAAAAATTACTATATATACTAAAATACTAACACCTCTAAATAACTAAATTTAATTTTAAAAAAACGGACACGCATACACAAGTTGTCAAGTTGATAACCCAGTTCCCAGTAGATTACTCTATTATTTTCCTTATTCCACCGTTAAATATAAATCTCAACTAATTTATCTTTTCGCTCACCCAAAAAAAACTAATTTATCTTTTCCACTGTAAGTAGGGCCTAATAAGTAATAATCCATAATTCAGTTATTGAGGATTAACATGTAAGTAAATCTTTGGAAGTTGGAACAATATCTATAATCTATAATCTATAATAATATATAAATCCTCTTGATGCTATGAATAGTGGCTAAAACATTCCTTTTATAATTACTTACTATTACTATTGGGCATTGAAAGAATTCATGAAAAAATACTTCAAAAAATACATTTTAATAAAATGCTACATATAAAAATATATATTTATGATTGAAAATATATTAATGCAAAATAATTATGTTGTTATTAAATTAATTAAATATATGTATATATGAAAATATTTTTAAATTAAAATTTAATAAAAAAAAATAAAGTGAAAGTTATTCAGAAAAAATATATTTTTTAATAAATTTTGATATTTTAGCAATTAATCTTTATTGAGTAATAAATATATTCTCTATGTAATATAATTAATTAATTTATTTAGCATAATTTTTAGTTAAATATTTTATTTCCTTCATCTCGATTGGGTTAAATTATACACTGAAGTATACATAAAATTATACATAATTTTAAAGAAAAAATGATCTAATCAATGATCTAAGTTCAAAAAAATAATTATTTGTGATTTTATTTACTATTTTTTTTGTTTGTTTAGGATTTTTTTTGCCTAAATAGATACACTTTTTGATGAAAATTTGGATTAAATTGTAAATTATTAAATATTGTATACATTGTTTAATTATCTACCTCTAATAAAAGAATATTATGAATAACACAGTGTTATAATTAATTTGTGTAATATTGTATTTTTAACTTGAATACATTATGTGGGTCAAATATTGGATGAATATTATATACATTTAAATTTAAATAATGCACTATTGTTTAAAATATTGGGGTTAATATTTTGGATTTGAATAAGTAATATTTCTTTTGTTAATTGTTGGTGAATAAATTATACTTCCTCCGTCTCATTAAGATTGTCGCGTTTGAATTTTTGGCAATATTCACTGTTTAAGTTTGATTCGTATTTTTATTGTAATTATGTAAGAAAAATATAGTCAAGTGAGATCTTGTTAGATTCGTCTAATTTTGTAGTTTTAGAATATCAGATTTTTATAATTTTTATTGTACACAATTTAAGTTATTAACCGCAATATCTACATAATAATAGCATGCATACGGATATAATGAAGTGTAAAATTAATCAACCCAAAATATAATGGTGGGTTTAGACAGAATGTGAGACACAGAAGTGAAGTAGCCGTGAGGCAAAGATAATGGCAAAGTAATCGGGTGGAGTGCAAACATCTGCTATCCAATTTCCCAGTTACTCGGATGGGACGAATTTAGATAGTAGAAAACCCTTTAATGGCAGTGTCGCTACCAGTTGGGCCTCTACTTCCTGTGAATTCGGACAGAAACCTACATGGTTCTTTTCTTTAATATTTATCAGTTGATATTGACAGATATCGACTGAGTCCTATTACAGATTAGAATTCGGGTTTGGAAATTAAGATAAGAAAAATAAAACTGTATCCAGATAGGAGTTGGCTGAGTAGCTATTTTACTTCCCTGTGAAGGGACCATTCGCTAGAGCTTCCACCAACCACTATCTAGACCATGCAAAATAACGAGTGATAATTAACACCCAAACCACGAGCTATTTAACTTCCCGGTGAATGGACCATTCGCAAACATTAGTTTGAGATATTTCTTATCACTCATTTCACACATCACGAGAAAGACAAAAATAAAATAAAATAAAAATGCCTTGCATGAGAGACCAATGTATCTCATGCAAGGGTATGGAATTAAATCCATAATTAATGACTTAAATAATCCTTCATACTATAATTAATTACAGTCCAGATTATCTGCTTAAGGCATCAAGGTTTTGTTTATAAAAAAATATTTTAGTGAAAATTGAACAAAGGTCCTTTAATCATGGTAATGATTGATCTTAATTATTGCTAATCATAATCATTAATTAATGACTTAAGGGTTCAATTAATTAATGGTCGGATATGGAGAAACATAAAATCTTGGCAAGAGAGTGCCATGCATGTCGTGAGACAGAAAGTGCGTCGTGAACCGTGGTTCACGACGGGAGGATCACGACATGAAAGGTGGGGAATAAAAAGAAAATGAAATTTTGAAAATTTAGGGTTTCCATGTCGCTAGACAAAAAGTGTGTCGTGAGACATGGTCTCACGACAGGAGTCTTGCGACATAGGGGTTAGAAGTTAGAATTTGTGGGATTTGAAAATGTGGTGAGGACCCAGTCGTGAGACCATAAATTGTGTCGTGCTAGACAAAAAGTGTGTCGTGAGACATGGTCTCACGACAGGAGTCTTGCGACATAGGGGTTAGAAGTTAGAATTTGTGGGATTTGAAAATGTGGTGAGGACCCAGTCGTGAGACCATAAATTGTGTCGTGAGACATGGTCTCACGACAGGAGGGTTTTGCGACTAGGAGATTTTGAAATAAATACCAAGTGTTCGGTCTCCCAGTCGCTAGACTGAAAGTGTGTCGTGAGACGTGGTCTCACGACAGGAAGGTCTTGCGACTGGAAGGTTTTCAAGAATGCTCTAAGGCGTAATTCCCAGTTGTGAGACTATGGTTGTTTCATGAGACATGGTCTCACGACAGGAGTCTCACAACTGGAGCCTTACAGAATGAAAGTAAAGGGGTTTTGGTCCCCAGTCGCTAGACATAAGAGTGTGTCGTGAACCGTTGGTTCACGAAAGGATATTTCACGACTGGGGGTTTCAAAAATTAAAACAAGTGTCCCGAGACACCCATGTCGCGAGACTACCCTCCAGTCGCGAGACTTGGTCTCGCGACTGGAGGCGGTTAGCGACATGGGTGTGTTTCAGGACACAAGTCAGAAAAGGAACAGTAGCATGCATTGTGCGTGATCTCACCCTTTTTCAGATTAAAAAGCGATTCTAACCAAAAATAACACAAGCAGAATTTAAACCTATCTAGAACATACTTGAACAAAAATAAATCTAACTAGAACAATATAAAAATAGAGCAATATCCTAATCTAGGGTTTCATCACACATAACACATGAACATGGCCCAAAAATAACAAAATAGGAACCAAAATGGAAAATAGTGATCAAATGACCAAAATAAAATGAAAGCAGTAAATATCCATGGGTTTATAACACCCATTTCATGATTTTGGGACACCATTCGAGATTAACTTCCCATTTTATAAATTGGTTTGATAATACCCATCATTTTGGGTATTTCAAACCCTAATCAAGGTTTAAGAACAAGAAAACAAGGTAAGAAAGCGGCTACCTAGCTAAGAAATGAAGAACAAGACATAGAAATTAAACTAATCTAAGCTAACTAATGCAAAAATTAAATAATACAAAAAAAAAAACTAAACTAAGAACTACCTAAACTGTGCTCTTGATTCTGCCTTCAAAAAAAATGTCTAACCCCCTAGCACCTTGGGATCACCATATATTTATAAAGGTGAAATCCTAGGCCCATGGGCTTTGGTCTGAGGCCCACACATGTCGTAAGACTCACACACATCACAGCCTTCCTTGCATGTCGCGAGATCACGCGGTCTGGCGCGAGACTAGGCTGCATGTTGCAAGACTTCACGTCCAGTCATGAGGCTCTCTGGACCAGCCCTTCATTTTGGCTTCTGTGTCGCTAGACTCCTCCCCAGTCGCAAGACCATACTTCACGACTGGGGTCTAGCGACTGGATGTTGTGGACAGTGATTCACCTTCAGTTGGCCCTTGTGTCGCGAGACTCTTCCCCAGTCGCTAAACTATGTTTCGTGACTGGGGTCTTGGGACAGAAGGTTCCGGACTGGCTTACCTGTTCATCATCTATTGTGTTGCTAGACACCCTCCAGTCGTGAGACTATGCTTCACGACAGAAGCTTGGTCTAGCGACTGGTTGGGCCTGATGGGCCAGAAATTGCGTATTGTGGGCTTTTTAATTTTTTTCCCATCTTTTTGTTTTTGTGGGCTGTTTTATTCTTTTGCCCATCTTTTTCATTCCTTTTTCTTTTCTTTTCTTTTTTCTCATGTTTTTGGATTTTTCTAACATATAATGTAATAAAATTACATATTTTGTGTTTTTCATACCAGTTTATTATTTTTTATAAGTATGCATAAATTAGTCCAATTCAACTGCTTTCTTATTTAATATAAGACCGGAATGCGATCAAATGCCCGTTTCAGACACGGAAATAGATTGAAAATAATGAATATTTCTGGTCATTATCCACCAGCTCTGGAATTCAAAGACAACTGAAAATACCTTGTCAATATCAATATTACTAATAGAATAAAATAAAATAAATAGAATTTTAATTTTCCTTTATTTAAGATAAAAACGATTGAATAATGGGCTTGGCCCATATAAAAAACCTTTGCGCACAAAAGACGAGCCCAAAGGCATTTCAGATAATTGATTTCATAAAGATAGGTCATACAGTATATTGACATAAGAGAATTAGTACTAATTATGAAGCAGCGATCTACATATAATAATTATATATACTTCCTCCGTATTTTTTTAAAGTTTACACTACTCATTTGTATGTATACCAATGCACATTTTAAACGATTAATAATTTAAATTTGGTACAAATAAAAATTCTAAAATTTTAATATTTAAAAACTACAAGACGAGTTCAATAAGATTTCACTTGGTTATATTTTGTCTTCTATGACTATAACAAAAATAGAAATTAAAGTGCTACAATGAATAATAAAAAAAATTAAAACATAACCTTTAAAAAAATGGAGGGAGTATACACTACAAGAAAAAACCTGTATCGCGACAGAAGACGACTGAAGCCCTTCTGACGCCGTCGGTGCCCGCAACTTTTAAAGAGATGAACTTTAACTAAAATTCAATATATACGTGTAGAAATTAATTCAAATATAAATCCCAAATGAGACAACCATAAAGAATGGTTGATTAACCAATCGAATTACCAATCCAATTTATTTATTACTTATACACACGTTTATTTACCATAAAATCACACATTTATTCTATAATAAAAGTCATGTATTATATACTAAAATACTAATGCCTCTAAATAACCAAATCTAATTATAGGCCTAATATTGATGGGCGCAAGTACCTCACGAGTTAAGCTGCTTTGAGCGGGTTGTTTGTCTTCTTTGGATCTTTTTTTTTTTTTTTTTTTTTTTTTTTTTTTTTTTTTTCGCTTGCCTATATGGCTGCTACCAAAAAATGTAATACTCTATAAATCAATTTATTTAAAAGGATAAAATAACTTAAAATATTGTTAATTCTTTTTCAAACTGATGCATTTTGGAATAAACTTATTCTAGGCAAAAATTTGCCACAAAATTGTCAAACAGTTAATTTAACTAATATTGTAAAATTTTGATTGAAGTGAAGTAGTAAACATTTTTCTGCAAGATGGAGTTGATGTGTTGAGTTAGTTCTGTCTATGATATACTCCCTCCGTCCTACTTATTCTGTGTCACTTTCCTTTTTGATTCGTCCCATTACAATTGCCACATTTCCTTTTTAGAAAATAATTAAATATTTTAATTATTAAACCCACTCCCATTACATCACACTAATAAATAAATATACTAAAATTTCAAACACACAACTATCACATCACAAATTAATAAATCAATTAAAAATTTAAACTCATTACAATCACATAACATCAATTCCTAATTTACTCACACTTTAAACACTAATCTACCCCTACATTAAACATTAACTATTCCCACATAAAATACTGTGTACAAAAGTTATGGGACACAAATAGTGGGACGGAGGGAATAATATATCTTATATTTATATATGCCAGACCTAGTTTCTACAGTACTCAAAGGAGGAACAGTTGTTTTTTCAGCAATAGTAATTTGCAACCCTTATTTCCTCTTCTGCCCTCTCCTCATCGCATTTAACACTCAAGCATTTTCCAATTCCTTCCGTCTCCTCCTGTGGCATTCGACTGCGTCGTTGCCGCCCGGCGTTCCCCGGCCTGCCGCCGCGCTGTAGTCGACGACCTCGTTGCCGTTCGCCATTCCCCGGCCCGCTCGTGCGCTGTCGTTGCCGTAGGACGAACCCACTGGCGTGCGGATTTCGTTGCCGGAGCAGCAGATCGTTAGCCACCTCGCCCTTGCGCTTGTCCCGGATTCTGCGCTAGCCACCAGTGCGCAAGTTTCCCCAGTCGCGAATGTTACAGATTCCCATTCTTCTCATTTCCTATTGCGCTACGTGCTTTGTCTTTTCTCTGCTTCTCCGTGCTTTTTCCATTGTTCTATTCTACCGTCTCTTCCCTTCAAACCCCTAATTTCCTTCGCCTCTGTTTGCTGTTTCCCTCTTTATCACCGTCGTTTTGCCTTCCTTCTCTTAATCCGTTTTCCCTAGCCACGCCGCCCGAACTCACGCGAGATCGGCGCTCCCCGCGACCCCGCCCCTGACGCACCAGCTCGATTGTTGCCGGCGCCATTAGCGAATCACTGACCGTAGCCATGCCGCCATGACTTCACTGCCAATCCCTCCTCTCCGCCGCTATGGTCGAAAACCTTTCCCTAGCTTCGCTGCGGCCACCACCCACGAACGCGGGTGAGCCTCCTGTAGCCTAGCTGTTCCGCCTGCCGCGGTTTGATTTTCACCTAATCCCTCAGCCCCATCGTTTCTTCACCTTCCTTCCTACCTCAATCTGCTAGCTATCTGCCTCTCAAACCCTAATTGCTCGTCGCCATTGTCAGCCCCTGCCTTTCCTTCCATTTCAGCACGAGGGCGCGCTTCTCCATACCGTAAGTCGTCTTCTTCTCTGTGCCACTGCTGCTGCTGCACTTTGACCTCGGTTTTCATGGTTTTATGTTTGTTCTCATGTTGTGGCTGCGTTTCCTGTTCTGGGTTTTATTTGAAAAATAAATTCAGTGACAATTAATTTTGTTTCGGTATTTGTTAAGTTGATGACTTTCGTTACTGTATTATGCCCTCTGTTTAGTAGTCATGGTATGGATGACTTGACTTTCTAATTCTTTTACTCATTCCAGGACCCTGCATCCAGCGCGGCACCACCACAACCGCCACCCCATTCCCACCCTTGTGCCTCCACCGCAGCTGCTGCTTCCTGTTGGGTCTGGTATTGGTAACAAACCACGCTTCCTTTTTTCTTTTCTTTTGTCGGTTAGTAATAGAGCATTATCTAATTTTAATCACTTGTGGCTGGAGCATTATCTCGTATTTCTGCACATTGTTCTTTCGATTGGAGCTGTGTACATGTGCGTCTTGATAATTTTTCCGTATATATTATTACATATGGTTAACTTTAACCAGGCATTTTGGTTCAAGTAAATTTCATTCTTCCATACTTTGTTCGGGCCTTACAAATAAATATTTTTGTTTTTTATTTTTCCCTTAGCTATATTGTATTAACCTACATTTTTTTTTACAACCATGGGAACTATAGTGCTATAGTAGATTGAAGCTAATATAAACTTTCTATTGAGAACTCAAAACGATATTCTTCCTTATGGTTCTCTCTCAGAAAAATTCTACCACTTTTTTGTTGTATCAGCAGCCTCTTGAACGTAATTGTCTTTTTGACTACCTGCCAAGTTCTTTCAGGCCATCATTAGAGCAGCACATGAGGATCATGAAACAGGTCGGAAGAAAACATCTCATCACCAGAATAAAAGTTTAGATATCCTTGCAAATGATTCAAGCTGGCCACAAAACCAGGTTTGTGATTTACAGCTAATCCAGACTCCTGTTCGTTGTTTGATTTTTCAGGTGTTTCGCTTTCTCATTGTGCTCTTGCCGATACCTCTGATTATTGAGAATCTCATGGTTTAATAAATTGCAGAAAAGTTTGATATATTAGTCCAACTATTGTTTTTAGGCAGTAGTATATCCAATTGGCAGCAAATGAGATCATATTATATGTTAAGGTGTCAGATCTTCCGATTTAGGTTTCGTATTTCCATTTAAGTTTTCCTTTGTTTCGTTCGGTTGATTTTTTGTCGTCGGTTCCTCCCCTAATCTGTGTTCGATTTTGCAGTCGCACCTCCGTTCAATTTCCTGCCTATTTCTCTGCAGTTTTGCATCTGAAATGTTTATTGGCTCCCAAAATAGCAGTGCTTTAGGCAACTTATTTTTATTTTTCTTTCTATGTGCATTCAATTTTGTATTGTCTCGAAATTAAATGACATGGGGATCTATCAAATGTTATGCCAAACCAATTGCCCAATACCAACTTCATTCGAATCTTGATGTTTATTTTTAAATTTTATTTGGCAGTAAACTTCAAAAGTGAACTCAGACAAGGAACAACATAATTTTATCATTTGGTCGTTAGTTTTTAATTGCTTCTAATTGGAATTGTTGTTGTGATGCTTATTGCTAGATGCTGAAGGCTTTTGTCTGGATACAAACATTTAAATTGGCTCAATAAAGTATGGCAACAGGTTACGAAGAATTATCCACTCATGATTTCTATGTAAGGAAACAAATTTCATATTTTGTGTTCTTTTCTGTCTTGCACCACTCCTTGCACCGAACTTAGTAGACACAACCACAAATTTAAGGACATCTTCAACTGTTATGTTGTTTTCTTCAAAGAATCAATCTAGGCCCAGATTCATTTGTTGAAATTACTGGTTCAATTCCCGCAGAGCTTGCAAATATGTCAAAATTTCAATACCTGTATGATCTTGGTTGACATCTGCCTATTGTGGTCTTCAATCCGTTTTCATTTGTGGGTGGATTCATTGATCCATTCTTCTCATCTTCAGGGAATTGAATGACAATAAGCTGACTGGGCATATTCCACCAGAGCTCTGGAAGCTTACAGATTTGTTTGACCTGTGTGTATTTATACAGCCAAATTTGTTGCATTTGTCTCTTTAAATTAAGGGCTTTTGTTTATAACCTTCTACTTTGCAGAATTGTTGCAAACAATCATTTAGAGGGGCCAATTCCAGCTCCTGCACAACTCTAAATAGCTTGTGAGAATAATATTGTGTTATTGTATCTTTAAGTAGTTAAGGCTTTGGATGTTTGTTTTACTTGATATTATGATTATGACATAGGAATGCGAATAAAAACAAATTGAACGGAACAGTTCCTCCAACATTTCAGAAGCTGGAATGCATGACTTATCTGTGAGTTTAGTTGCATGGAATCTTCCAAACTTAAGCTAAATACTATGTTACATTCTGCAATTATCAAGTAAACCAAGCTATATTTCTTACATTATGCAACATCAGTGGTCCCATTCCTATATTTGTAGATTTTAATGTGTTCCATTCATAAATTTGTAGATTTTAATTCAGATACCAGCATTGGCCCTGCGATTGAGATACCATTGTCAGATATTGATTTAATTCAAATTTGTAGCATTGGCCCTACGATTTGATTTTGCTGATTTCAAACAACTTATGCTAGATTTTTAAAGGATCAGATATTCTTTGTACTCCATCACAATATCACATACATTGTCACAGTCTGATAACTTAATGATGATACATTCTTTACAGGGAGTGCAAAAGCTGGTTGATGAGGAGTTTCAAAGAATTAGTGATTTGTGCACTTCTTCTCTCCATTAAAAGATCGCTACTGCACGTCATGATTTTATGAAGCTTTCACATTCAGAAAGTAAGCTGGAAGCCTTGTTGCAGGCCTGACATCCTTTTTGAAGGTTTAATCCGTTCAATTTATGGTGTGCAGATGTATCCGGGCTCATTGGAAAGCTTGACTTGTTTCTTTTGATTCAATTTCATATGCTTTTGCAATTTGCAGGTTCTTGAGCCAAGTTTAGCAAAAGGAAACAGAGTGATGGTGTTTTGTAACATGTGGTTGGCTGATGCTTCTAAGGTAATGTTATTGGTTTTTCTATTGATAGCAAAATTTTGTGTTTCATATTGATTAAGTCTTGTTTGACCACAATTTGCATGTACAGACCTTGGTGAACAGGATACCCTTTTTTTTTTGTACCCATTTCACTTTCATAGTTCAAGTGTAATTATTGTTGTCTAATAGTTGATTGGTCTTGACATGAGTCTTTTGATCTCATTTCATTTTTCCCGGTATGATTGTTTAAATCGTGTTTTCTTGTCGTGTCTCTTAAACAACATCAGTTGGTTAAATTGTTGCTAGAACTCATGGGGCAAATTACCTTAATATTGCATGTTTTATTCATGCTCTTCTTATATTTTGAGAAATTCATTTTGTGCCAAACGATTCAAAATTACTTGGCTCTCATGATAAATCTTCCAATTCCATCATTATACACAGTAAGACACTACTGAGCAGAATTACTGGGCTTTGTTTTGTTCTTCGATTTTTTCCCTTAAATATTTATCTACCCAATTATACATATATTTTATAATTAGTTGCATGAACTATTCCAGAATGCATAAGGAGACAACAAGTCGCAGGACAAGGTCGATGAAGGGTACTCTAATGCAGATCCAGAGTGACACTATCTCAGCTGCCAAGGCCGCATTCAATCCAGTTCGAGCCAACATAATGCCACAAAAGCAAAAAAAAATGAGTATTCTTTTTTATTCTCCTCCGTGTGTTTAGTTAACTAGACTTTTGAAGTGATTATTATGCATTGAAGGTGCAATTTTCGTTTTGCTTGATCTCTTCTACTTCATTGTTTCCAGATTTGTGAGATGCCAGTATGCAACGACCTCTACTTTTTTAGTTTCTTATTTTACGTGATAAAAAAGACATTGGATAAACCCTAGGCACTTTATGAATCAGACAACAGGTGTGAAGCGTGTGATCATCTGATTGAATTGCATAATTAGGATTACCTAATATTTTTTGTTCATTGAGGTTGAATTTATCTATGATTGTTGGTTTATTATTTATTGTGCCTTTCATGATACAATTCTACTTATAGTGATCTTGTGAACTGTCATCAGTAATATGTTTAGGCTGAATGCCTGATGGTAAAATCTCAGCAGTATAGTTCAGTATTGATGATGCTCTAGATATAATTCCATATTCAGTTGTTCTTTGTTTCACCTGCTTCTTAACAGCCAGTGTCCTGTGCTCAACTTGCAAGGAGTATTTGTGAGTTAGCAGCAACATCTGATCAAGTATTATTCTGTTTCCAATTCTACTTCACAATTTTGGTTAATGGCTATTTTCCTTGCATTCAGTGAGGGGCTCTTTAAGATATTTTCCTTCTCTGGTGTATGTCGGTACGAAAGTTCACAGAGGCAGTTGGTGCACCATGTCTTTCCGAAGTTAGCTGTGTACAACTCTGTAGATCCGTCCCTTGCACCCTCTCTTTTAATGGTACGCTTTTGTGAACTGGCTTTATTTTTATTCAATTTTTCATGACAGTTATGTTTTTCTAAAATTTTTGATCTCCAATCAGAAATATGAGGTTATATGTTGTATTGTTTTAAAATTTGTTCATCACCAATCAAAAGACAAACAATTCAATACCAAAATCTACCATTCCCTCCGGGAATCACACAATATATGGGTTTTGAGTGGTATTATGATCCCCACTCAACAGGCCTAACATTCCCACTGGGAAAGTGACAACAATGTTATGATCTTTTGTCCTTCAAATTCCAATTAGGCATGCATCATCTCCCAACCAAATGCCTCCTAAAAGATATATTGTGTCATGAGTGAGTAATATATTTTGGGATGATTCTATTTCTTTTGTTTTTTGGTTATCTGCTCAATTCTATCAAATTCATGTCAGTATTTTAAGATATTGATTCTTTTGCTATAGTAATCTCTTCTTATGCATACTCAACCTTAGGCACGCTTCATTTCATGTAAATTCAGGTTCATGGCATAAGAAAGCTGTATTGGAGAATAAGAAAGCTGTTCATATCCACAACATATATTGGAGAATCAGAAAGCTGTATCCCTGCAGCAAAAGTGACATTGTACCATAAGCAAGCTGTATCAAGGTTTATTTGTATAAGTTTTTTTTTTTTTTTTTTTTTTTTTTTTTTTTATATATATATATATATATATATATATATATAGCTGATGCAGCAAAACAGATCCTAATCTCAAAAACGCTTCAACTATAGCTGTATCAGGGGATTCATAGTGTTTGCCTCACAGAACATACATTCCAACACCATCACAACAAAATGCACTAATCGAGTCGCGCAGCGTAGCGCGCGGACCACGATTTCTAGTATATATATATATGGCACTTCACTTCTTAGAGAAAGCTACCTTGATTCCAACTTAACCGGATTGTCCATTTAATGTTACATTTACAATGTTGATTCCTTAATTTCTTTGTTTTCCTTAAACGCCACATACATACATACATACATGATGAGTCCTTAATTATCCATATACACACATCGAATATACTGTATTAATAAGCATGAAAAGATCTAGAGGCATGCATCAAGGGGGCCTTTGCTTTAGTACAGCACGCTGTGTGGTAATATATAAATAGTAGTATATGCTATGAATGTATGGGTGAAATGAATGAATGAATGAATGAATATAATCCATATTCCATACAACACGTGAAGGTGGAGGACCACAAATCCACTACCAACTTCAAAATTATTATTAGGGCTACATGGCCTCTCAGCTCCTCATATAGTCATATGCATGCTCTTTCTTGAATTTTCATCTGACTGCTCAGTTGCCTATTTTACTTTTATTTATTTATTATTTTATAGTAGTATATATCATTCCATTTGTTTATTTCTTGTAAATCTGATCGGCACATATACATCAAATTTCTTGGTTTATGTTGATCTCGTGTCTCTGTGCTGTATATATACTTGGATCATGTCCTTCATCAGACATCGATAATATGATCCTTTCTTGTTTTTTTTTTTAATTTAATTTTGAGAATGATAGGGCCAACAGACACTCCATCTGATGATGGCCACCACAAATTAAAAATGATTATAGATGCTGATGATGATCAAATTAAAGGGATTATTATTCTATTACAGTTAGTTACCCGATGAGTACATGACCTTTGGGGAAGATAAGAACCATGAATTTTTTTTTTTTCGACGAGCCGAAGCCAGCTAAAGCAAGAACCATGAATTTAATGTGACTTGCTTGTGTAAGAAATAAATAAATAATTAACTCTTAGGGGTAAAAAGAAAAGGAAAAAAAAATAAAAAACAATAAGAGAAGAAAAGAAAGATAGCGGCTAGAAATGATCAAATATAGGACTTGACAAGAACAGTACTCCATATTTTATGAAGAATTTAATTTAGGCATGCAGGCTGCGGTATAATGAACAATGCTATATGTATCTGTATATATATAGATAATATAAGAGGAAATGACACTAGTAATATGTGATTAAAGAAACAAAAAAAAAAAAAATCGGTTGATCATTAATTAGTTTATAATCTCATATTAGAACCTTATTTGATGCAAAGAGAACACAGATTTTTTCAGTAAACAAGACGAATGTATATTAAAGTAAAATATCAAAACTTACCACTACAAAAAATACTATATATAGGTTTTGCTCCTCTAACATGGCGATGACTTTGATGAACAATTTACCTAAACATGATCAAGTTATAGTATTAAGAAGGAATTGGATTCAGTTAACACATGTACATACTGAACCAATGACAACTTTTAGCTTATGACATATAGCTGGCGGAAAAAAAAAAAAATCCAAATAGTTCCATAATTATACTTTATATGTCAAATCGTCCCATAAGAAATCTGTTAACTCAATCTATCAGGTAACTATGCTAATTTTGCTCAATCCATCTCACCAACCCCTTAATGACTATTTTTTTTTTTTTTTTTTGAGAACAATAGCATTTTATACCCAACAAGAGCAATGGTCTTTTACAAAGTTTCAAAACCAAATCACCCGACAAAACTAAGCATGACCAAACCACAATACAAAATTTAACTAAACAACATCCCTTTAAGAATTCTACTCGACTATCTGTGCCCGTCGAATCCTCTCATATCATCTAACATGTGCAAATGAATCACGAAAAAACACAGGCAATTGAACATGTGAATAATGTCAAAAAAGGCACTCCATACATTTGCTGTCATAACATGTCTCCCCTGCCAAATGAATCGAGTATAGGTGCATTCCAATCAAAGGGGCTCACAGATTGGGCATAAAACACACGGGAAATAGGTAAAGGCAGCAAGGAAAAGGGGGGGGATATGCAGGCTGTGCTAGGTGTACAGGACAGACGTTAAGGCAACAAAGAGGAGAAGAAAGAAATAGGACCATCTATGCAATGCCATAATAGGACCAGATCTTGATGAACCACCTTACCACTTCTATTTGAATATCACAGCTCACAACACATTCGTATTCTGCTTTCTCAACTGGGTGGCTGTTATCTGTTTTCTTATATCCCTCTTTTCTGCTTTTTATTTTTTTTTTTCCTTCTTTCTTCTTTTTTCCTTCTTTTTTCTTTCTTCTTTTTTTTTTTTTTTTCCTTTCTATCTCTTAATCCAACAAAGTTTCCCAGCAGCCGTATACCAAAAAGTAACAGTGCACATCAATGACTGTTCATCATTCCTTCAAAAAGTTGATGTATACACTCCGGCACTCCACAGACAAGTCTAGAAGCAATGCATAGATGTAGCCTATATCTCTCAAGGGTATTATAGTCTGGTTGGTTGATGTATTGAGAACAAGGAACTTGTGCAACTACTGTCAGCATGCCATCAGAGATGTCATGACTCATGAGGCAGCATTGCCAAACAAAACTCAGAAACCATGAAAGTAGTTGGTTGTCTTAATGATATATCTCAATAGGTAGGAGGAATATCAAGGAGGTGAAAAACAAAGACAAAAGGCGGGGAAATATCCAAGCTCCCTTATCATGTTCAATGCACCTTATGCTCGTCCGAGCAAGCTCGCTTTAGGCATCTTGAAACTCTTGTATAGATATCCATGGCCAGCAGAGAGGCTTCAATACCATCAGAGCATCCTCAACTTCATAAACAAAATCCACTCTACGACAAACCAACGGCGCAACGGCACCCACTCCGGCTCCCCAAAATTTCAGCTACATTAACAGACAAGTCCCGAGTTTCCTCTTCATCAATAGCCTTTCCAATTCCATCTTATAGCCTCACCCCCAGTATCCCGCGAAAGATAGGACTAAATCCTCCACAGCAGCAATGTCGTCTCTCAATGTGCATTTTATTCCTCCAGTAACACAAGTATCAGCAGCAGCATATGTGGGTTCCATCGCAGAAATAGTCTATAGACCTACAAAACTGAAAATGTTAGTGCAAAGATATCATCAATTCCCAAAAACTCCATCTCCTTAACTCCGAAGTCTGTTTGACCGCTCCCTCCTAAAAACTCCACAATGTCTTCACTATCCAAACCAGAAGAGCTTATTGTGTACATATGAGGCATCACTCGACTACCATTCCACTCAACAAAGAACTGAGCAGACATGAGATACACCCCTCAGCTTCTTTAGATCGCAGCATACCCCTCCTGATACAGCAACTCCAGCTTAAGCCCTTCTGTCCTCCTTGTAACATCAGTACCATTCCTCGATTGTGCCTTCCCCAGCCGCACCGAACTTTGCCCAATGATCGGCTAATTCATTACGTTCCCTAAAGATATGTTGAAACCGAACATCGCCAGCGCATTTCCAGATCGATACAATTGGCCCAATCAGCTCTCGGAATCTCCATGGAACAGACTCCATATCCTCCAGCCATTTTACAATATTGATCGAGTCACATTCGAAAATTAATTTTGGTAAGGGGAATCCCTGATCACGAATAAGAATTTCGCATACCCGGCAAACAGCTCTCAATTCTGCCTCTGTCGAGTCAGTTTCACCAATATAATCAGTCAACATGAAGATTATCTCACCCTTCTCATTCCTTATGACTCCACCAATCCCTGCCGGCCCCGGGTTACCGAATGACGACCCGTCCGTATTGATTTTCCACCACCCAATAGATGGTCGAACCCATGAAAGTCCCCTACGAGGTGTTGTTGTCTTTGTCACACTAACTTGTGTCAGTGAATCCAGAAAGTTATCACATACACCATAGGTATGACCTGCTGTTCCATTTGAAAGAGAGTTCCACCAGAGCTTCACTCTCCACTTTAACTCATCTATGGCCTCGTTCACCACTACCTGTTTCCCTTAAAAAACGGCCGCGTTGCGTTGTTTCCAAACTGTCCATATAATCGCCACACATGTAGCTAACCATATCCCCCTCCGTCCTTTAGTAATTGGACAATTTAGACACCAACCAAACAAATTATTGATGTTACCAGGACATGCCCATACCATTCCAAACCAGCCCACACCTTTGTACCACAACGAACTTGCAAGCTCGCACCTACAGAATAAATGATCAATGGATTCCGTCTCCTTCCCACAGCAGCCACATAGGGTATTTGTCGATTGAAAGCATCCTCTCTTTAGTAATTCCTCCTTCACAGGGATAGCCTGATTAAGCAGTTTCCATACCAGCATTTTTGCTTTCATTGGAGATTTAATCCTCCAAAGTAAACACCACATCCCCTGTGAATCCGCCTCGACTTCACCTGTCACCGCAAGCCAATACGATGATGTTGAATATCTCCCACTTCTCTCTTGCCTCCACACTACCCTATCTTCCAAGAACCTGATCAGCTTAGACCTATTTAACAGCCACATCAAATCATTCCATACATCTATTTCCCAATCAAATAGCACCCTTCTAAGATGTATATCCCACTCCCATACCAAACCTGTCCAATGTCCGAATTCAGCCACCATCCCATCCTTATTAGTCGCTAATGTGTACAATCTAGGAAAACACTCCTTCAACGACCTGCCACCCTCCGCCCAGTTATCATGCCAAAATCTAGTCAACATACCATTGCCAACACAAATAGAAAACCCCTCCCTACCATTAGGGAAGCCACGACAATCCCATGCCTTACAAATATTACCCCAAATGGATCGACCCGATTTAGAATCCGGCACCAAGGGTGCTTGGCCACCATAATATTTTTCATTAATCACCTTTTTCCATAGCGTGTTTTCTTTCCCAAATCTCCACTTCCACTTGAGCAATAGGGCTTCGTTGAACTGTTGTACATTCCAAATATTCAAGCCTCCTACTTCCTTGCGCCGGCAAATATTCTCCCAACTCAACATATGCAATTTCCTGATCCCTCCAGTCTCGTTCCAAAAGAAGCCCCTTTTTATTTTCTCTAGTTTTTCAGCCACACCCCTAGGGATCTTGAAGATGGATAGGTAATAAGTTGGTAAGCTATTTAATACTGATTGGATAAGGCACGTTCTACCGGCTTGTGATAGAATCCTACTCTTCCACCCGGCTAGCCTTTTCTCCACTCTATCAAGTACCGGTTGCCATAAAGCGATTTCATTAAGCCTTCCCCCAATCGGAATTCCAAGATACGTCATCGGCCAATTCCCTATCCCACAGCCGAGTATTGTAGCCGCCTCCAGCACCGAAGATTGATCCATATTAATACCAAAGACAGTGCTTTTTTGAAAATTAATCCTTAGGCCTGTCGCCAGTGTCAAGCAGGTTAGGAGGCGCTTGATACTGACCACCTGCTCAATCTGCCCCTCACAGAAAATAATGGTGTCATCGGCGTACTGTAAATGTGAAATGACGATTCCGTCTCTCCCGGCAGTGAGACCCTTAATCAGCCCCATTGCGACCGCTTTCTCCATAAGCACATTGAATATTTCAGCGACGAGAACGAACAAGTAAGGCGAAAGTGGGTCGCCTTGCCTAAGCCCTTTTTGCATATCAAAAAAATTTGTCGGGGACCCGTTGATCAATACCGTTGCCGAGGCCGATTGAACACACGCCTTCGTCCAGTTAGTCCATTTTGTACCCAATCCCATTCTTTCCAGTACACGATCTAACGCGTCCCACGACACATTATCGTAAGCTTTGGCAAAGTCCAATTTAATCACCAATCCTCCTCGATCCAAGGCTTTGGTCGTCTGAATAGTTTCCGCTGCTATGAGCACCCCATCCAATATTTGCCTCCCCCGAACAAAAGCCATTTGGGCTTCACCAACAAGGCCCCCTATTACTCCCTGAATCCTTCGTGCCAACACCTTTGTAATTATCTTGTAAATACTACCCACAAGTGATATGGGTCTGTATTGAGAAAACTCCATAGGGTTGTCCGACTTAGGGATTAAAGCTATGAACGATCCTCCAATTTCCTTAGGGAGACGATCTCCCGCCTGAAGGCACCCAAAGACCGTCATAATATCTCCTTTCAGCACATCCCAATACTTTTTGAAAAAGCTAAGGTTGAACCCGTCCGGTCCCGGAGCCCTACTTCCGTCGCAGCTCCAGATTGCATCCTTCACTTCTTC
This sequence comes from Hygrophila difformis, assembly GCA_030278955.1. Classification (NCBI taxonomy): domain Eukaryota; kingdom Viridiplantae; phylum Streptophyta; class Magnoliopsida; order Lamiales; family Acanthaceae; genus Hygrophila; species Hygrophila difformis. The sequence goes on along the minus strand of JAOANR010000008.1, from coordinate 19,999,184 downwards.
CACTGTGAAATCTCTTTCAAGCCACTCCCGATCCGCATCCGTTATTCTGTGTAGCCCTACATCTCCCAGATCGAATATTTCATTTTCCTGCTTTGCGAACATTTCCTTGAAATGACAATAAGCCGCATCTTTCACACCATTCGGGTCCTCAATAATCTGACCGTTTCGCTTAATGGCTCCAATATGCCCTCTTCGTCTGTGAAGGGCTGAAATAGCATGGAAAAATCTAGTGTTGAGGTCCCCTTCTTTTAACCACTTCACCCTTGACTTTTGGTGCCAACGCCTCTCCTCGGCCAGAAGTAACTGTTTCAACTCAACCTTCTTCAATTTCCAATATTCCCCAGCCTCTGCCTCCACCCCGTTCTCCTGGAAACCAGCTTCGAGTTCCTCTATTTCACCCGATATTTTGTTCATCCTATGCTCCAAATCCCCTGCTCCATATTTATCCCACCCCCTAATTTTCCTTTTCAAATCCCTAAGTTTTGGAAAGATCCCTCTCCTCCTGTGCTGATCGCTACTATCAGCCCCATTCCCCCACACCTCTCTCACCAACTCTCCAAAACCTTTCTCTTCCATCCAATAGTTGTAAAACCGGAACGGTTTTGGGCCCCAAGACCTCTCTCCGATTTCCAAACACACCGGATAATGATCAGAGAGGACTGTCTCCGTTCTACGTTGAATAACCCCGCCCTGTATGTACAACCACCCAACCGAGACTAAACACCTATCTAGCCTACTGCACGCCCGTCCACCCCTTCCAACCCACGTAAAACGACCATTCTCCATTGGCAAGTCAACTAAGCACATCCTGTCGATGAAGGTTCTGAAGTCTCTCGACGATGAAGAGTCCATACTCTCACCCACTCTTTCACCCTCTGAAACAACTGCATTAAAATCTCCACAGAAACACCACAATTCACCATTATTTGTATTGCATTTCTGTGCCAACAAATCCCACAAAGCTGCCCTGTCTCTCCTGTTATTAGGTGCGTGTATTGTCACAACATTCACCACCCCTTGGATGCCGCTTATCTTCCCTGAGATCCAAATATAGTTGAACCCAGCTTCCACAACATTAAACGAGCACAAGCATCCATCCCATATCATGATTAGTCCGCCCGCGTTACCAATTGACGGTTGAAAGCAAAACTGACTACCTTTTGACCCCCAGAGCCTATGTACGAGTCTATCATGAATCGCACTCATCTTGGTTTCCTGTGCACAGAAAAGAGTTGGCTTCTCCTTTTTGCACAACCGCACAACCGCCCTCCTTCTCACCCCATTGTTAAGACCTCTAAGATTACAAGTGATCACTTTCATTGGATTCTATCTATCACCCAGCACCAGCCCATCCTGCCAATCACTACCTCTCCAACTCCTTCAAAATCCTATCTACTGCTAGTTCCTTTGATGTCATGCACCCAAGCCCCATATCCTCCGCAAGCTTCAGGATAGCTTCCACTTCTTGTAAATCCACCATCTTGGTACCTTCCTTAGTACGCACTGTTGAAAATTGTATTTTAGCAAACTCCGGGCTCCCTGAACTCTGTACCGACCCTGCTCCCTTGCATCCAGTCGGAGGTAGTCCCTTCACTTGCTTTCCTCTCCTCCTACCCCTCCGCTTAGGCACAATTCTACCCGAAATAACCCAGGACAAAGCTTCGTCGACCTTTTTAAGCTCTGGAAGCGTTGAATTGCTTTCCTCTGGATCCGGAAACGATACCCCCTCTCCGTGCCCGTCTCTACCACTGCCATCTAGCCTGACATCCCCGAAACCCTCATCCTGCCCCCTAACTAGCTCGTCCCCGGCGGCGCCGGATACACTACCACCCCCATCCACCATTATTTCTGAACCCCCATTAACCGGCCCCTCTGACTCTCCCATTATCTTCCTAGAAATTTCGAACTCAAAACTCTCCTTGTTAGGCCCTATTTCCCCAATAACATCCTTTGAGGTTGTTGGGTTGCATTCTATCAAGGCCACTTCCCCCAGCCTTTTTTCTTTGGGCCTAACAATAGACGTTTCTAAATTTTCTATCCCAAAATCCTCACCCCCGCTTACTTCATCTATTTCCTTATGGTCAATGTTTTGTAGCCCTTCTCCCAACTTCCCAACAATCTGCGGCCCATTTGCGCAAGGCCCACCACCCTCTACATCGATTATTCCTGTCTTCTTTACCCTCGTGCCAGTACAAACCTTCCCATTTTTTTGGGATTGTCTCAATCTAACACTTTTTGCGATAGGAGTTATTGCCGCCCCCAAATTCGAAATATCATTATCCCCACACATAGCCTCAGACGCACCTTCCGCTTCCCCATGAGCTGGACTCCAGGACCTGTCCCCTATTCTTGTCGCCGTACTATCCACATCCTTGCCGTCTCTGCTTCGCCTGATAACCAAATCCGGCCGGCCACCTTCCCATCCATCTTCTGCCACCACTACTTCGTCATTGAATCATGCCACCACTCTGATCTTTACGACTGTTTCCTGAAATTGGATTTTCAACCAATTCGGAATGAACGCCTCAATGTTCAGCGAAACTAACAATTTAGCCCGATCAATCCTTTTCTTTGTCCTTGTCTCTCTGTCGACGTTGACAACTTCACCCCAACCCCTAACCAGTTTCTTAAAATTGTCATCACCCCAAGACGTGAGCGGCAGGCCGATCAAATATATCCATACAAGGTGCTTTGAAGCTCTGAACCCTCTATCCCAAATCCTTTTCCATGCAACGAAACTGTTATCCCCCCCATCAGACAAAAATCTATCTCTTTCCGTCTTGCCGACGAAAACCACCACCACCATTAACCCCCCTCCATAAACCACATCTTCAAAATCATGATGTTCCTTGCTTAACCAGTCTTGGAATTCGATAAGTGACTCCAATTTTCTCAGTCCAACTAATGCCGCCCGTTCAAACCGTTCTAGGTCTGCATGCACTTCCGAGAGCTGTATTGCCCCCTGAAAGCCTTCCTTTTTCCTTCCTGGGACAGCCTCCGCGCCTCCTTTTAGTGCCTCCGCATACGACCGATCATCCCTCCACGCCATTTTAGCTCCTACATGGTTGGGCGGAAATCTCGCCCCCCTGTCAGAAACCCTAGGGTTAACCATCCTTGTATTACCCTTATTGGCCACCATTCCCCATCTGTTGCTTCTTGGCGCCGCCCAATTCACCCGAAGGTTTCTCCCTTTAAATGCCCGGCCGTGTAAATTCCTAATTACTTCCTCCGCCTCTTCTCGCTTATTGAATCTGAAAAACCCAAATTTGGAACCTATTTCCAACCACCTTCTTGTGGGAACAAACCAATCATGCACCTTTGCCACTCGGTTCACTACTGCTAGAATCTCTTGACATTTTGTATCAATGGGAATATTCCCTACGTACACTCCCACAAGGTCTTTCCTAAGCTTGAACCCCCCTCTCCATGCGATTCGCACTGCATCAGCACCCCTCCTGAATCCTCTCTCCCCTGCCTTCTCATTCCTTGATTGGGATGGCCTAACCCGAAACTCTCTACTGCTATGCTGAAGCTCCAACCCCTGCCTCTCCGCTTCTGCCGCCGCTGGTGAACCTCCCGCCGACGATGTTCCAGCCTTCTCGCTCATATTCTCGAACTATTAGTAACCCCTTAATGACTATTAACACTGACTTGACAGTGGATGGTGCTGCCACGTCAATGTCATTAGATGCACTAATCCACTGCCACATCAGCGTTAATTGTCATTAGGGGTGGACGAAATGAATTGGGCAAGATTAATATAGTCATCAAGTGGATTGAGTTAATAAATTTTTTATAGTCATAATTATAGATCTATTTGGGTTTTTTCCCTTTAGGTAGCATTGGCTCTTCGGCTTTGCAATTGATTTTAATTATTTTTTGGGGTTTTTAGAGTTATATACCTCCTAACACAAAAACTTTAAGTTTAGTACCTCTTAGTTTCATTCTTAGAGATTGACCCACAAATTTATATATGTCTTTAAGTTGGATGTCTTGCATTATTGTTTTATATTTTATTTATTTGTTTATCTTTATTGTTATTATTATATTTATTATTATTAACTAATTATTATTCGGGGACATCCGATAAAATTATTAAATAATTAATTATTATTATATAATTATCTATTATTTATTATTTATTAATGATATTTTTATCTTTTTTATCTAGTGGCTCTGTGTTTTTTGTATTTTTATCAAATAATCTGGTATATGAAAAGTCACAGACTGGTATATATCTAACGTTTTGTTGCGCTTCCAGAAAACGTAATTAATCAAAATATATGCCATGATCATTCGCAGTATTTATCATTCAAAGTAAAATTTCAGGGTCTACCTCGCTTCCGTAGTATAAGCTTTGTGGTTGAAACTTTCTGATCGAGTCCTCAACGAGTAACCTTCTTTCCTCGTCTGCTATTCTTCTTTCAGGCCTCCTGCCTTACTCCGGTATGCACGACCTTTCGGAAATCACTGTATCGATGACATGACTCTCAACATATATTTCACTCACTCACATATATTTAGAATTTTGGTAGACTTTTAGAAAAATATACTCAGAAGATATTACTGGAATGATCAGGCTATTGTACTTAGCCGATCATCTTTTTATTGAGGGCTTTAAAATTACTCATAGTTTTACATCAAAGAGAGAGAACTAAAAGATTACAAAGAAATGCAAAAGAAAGAGTATTCTGGTGGGTATCTTCACTTCTGCCTTCTTCGTGAATCATTCCTCCTTTTATAGATGGAGTCTTGGAGATCATGTGGTTCTGAATTGATTTACGTGGCCTCATCTTCATCCTCCATTTCTCCTCCATTATTGAGATTCCATAGTTGTCATTTTCATCTTTTAGTCATGCATTATTAGCCGTCCTTTTTGTCTTGTTGTCTCCAATCATTTACTTTTTTATTGATTCCCTTGGTTGTCTTCTTGTTCAATTGCGTCATTGCATACGTCTAGCTGCATTATTCTTTTCTTGGTGCTACATTGGTTCTCTTTGTCGTCACTGCTTACTTCACTTTGTTGTCTCTTTCCTAAGAAATGTTCTTGTCTTCAGACTTGTGGTGGATTTTTCTACGGCTTTCTTCCAAATACTCTTGACTTCTTCTGAGCATTCAAAATTGTATGTATCAAACTTCTGAATTAGTCCTGCTAGGTTTCCTGATCTGAATCCTGGAGTGTTCAATTGTTCAATCATTATGATTTCTTCATTTCCAAAAAAGATTCCTGCTCCTTGGTTGTATAGTCTCTTCATTTGTTCATGGACAACACGTATGCCCATTGCTCTTTTGAAGTTGATGTATTTATCATTAAAGATTTCTGTTTTGGGGATTCCATAGTCTTGAGGGTAGGTTTCTGGTTTAATGATTTCTTCGGCAATAATAAGATGGTAGGCTGAGTATTTGACTTCTGGACTAATAGAGAATACCTTTAGTTTTTGGGTTTTGGGTCTTATGTTTAGGCCTTCTATTATTACGGGTAATTTGGATATTTCGGTTCGTAAAGGGGACAAGAAAATAGTTCTGATAAAACCGAATTTGAAACAGTTTGAGACAAAGTTTGGGTCACAGCCTGGTAAAATTGTTACTTGTGGATGTAGGGATTTGGTGAATTCAGTGTAAAATGAGGTTTCTTGTCTAGGCAAGGAGTATATGTAGCTGCTAAGGGTATGGTATTCTGCTAAAAAGTTTCTAGTCTCAAGGCTAATAGGTGCTGGTTGAGGAATATTGTCACAGAAATAGTTTTTTGTTTCTGCAATGTTTTTCGACGAAGTCGAAGGTCTTGCATCCCCAGATTGTTTTGCTTGTTTGTCCTCTTTTGGGACAGGATCAGCTTTCCCTTCCTGGTCTGAAACACCAGTATTATGTTCTTCAGTAGTGTAGAAATTTTCTTCCATGATAGTTAGTAGTCCCTGTAAACACTTGTTACATTCGTATAGATCGTCGTTGATAGTCTCGTGTTCGTCCAGAAAACTCCCGACAATCAATTGTTGTAGTTTTAATTGTCTGTTCATAGTTTTAAGTGTTCGTCCAGATGTGGTCGGTCAGACCAGCATCATCCCATTGTTCATTGTTCTCCATATTCAGGGTTCCTGCTTAAGAAATCAGCTAGATAATTGTCAGTCCCTTTAATATATTCAACAGTAAAATCGTACATTGACAAAAAAGTCTGATATCTTATTATTCTTCTATATTGGGGTTTATTTGGTACTTTATTATAAATTAAAGGTTTAACTTGTGTATTGTCTGTTAATACCTTAAACTTTCTACTTAGTAACCAAAATGAAAATTTATCTATTGATTTAATCACTGCAAGTAATTCTTTCTCATTCGTACTATAATTTATGGCTGCTCCTTGTAATGTTCCTGACGCATATCTACAAATTTCACCAGTATCTGTTTTTAACAAACCTGCCCAATGGTAGTCTGAGCTATCCGTTTGTACTATTAAATTATCTTTTTCGTCGGGTAATCTTAACGGGGGTAATTTGGAGCATTCTTCTTTTAATTGCTTAACAATTTCAGTATGTTGATTATTCCATCCTATTTTATTATTTTTTCTAATTAATTTTCTTAAATCATTTATCTTTTTTGCTAAATTTGATATAAATCCTTCTGCATAATTCAGAATTCCAAGAAACCTTTGGATGTTTAACTTATTTCTAAGTTCATCGGGCATTGTAACAAGTTTTGTGCTTATGTGTGGTTGCATTTTAATTCCAAGATTATTCAATATTAGTCCCAAAAATTCTATCTCATTTTTAAATATTTCTGCTTTCTTTTCTGATAAAATCAATCCATGATCTTTACAAAGTTTTGCAAATATATCTAAATGTTTCTTATGTTCTTCTATACTATTTGATGCTATTAGTATATCATCTACGTATACAAATATGAAATTGCTAAATTTTTTGAATGTTTTATCCATTTTTCTTTGAAATATGTGTGGTCCATTTTTTATTCCAAATGGCATAACTTTCCATTCATAGTGTCCTTGGGGTGTACTAAAGGCTGTATATTTTATACTATCTGGATGCATTTTAATTTGCCAAAATCCATTTTTGCAATCAAATTTTGAATAAATAGTTCTACCTCTAGCTAATCCTATTAGATTTTCTTTGTTTGGTAGAAAATATCCATCAAATATCATGTTTTTGTTTAGTTCTTTATAATTTATTACTAATCTTGGTTTCTTTCTTATTTGTTCACTACGATTTCTAACCAAAAAAGCCTGACTATTATGTTCTGCTATAGATTCTTGAATAAGGTCTAATTCTAGTAATTCGTTTATCTGTTTTCCAAGTTCTTCAATATCTTCTTGATTATGCATCATAGGTTGAGTTCTTATTATTGTATCGTTATTTTTCATTTTTAATTCTGCATATATTTTATTAAGATTCCATTTTTCAATTGGATTTTCTCCATAGTTCTCAGAGATATAATTTATTGTTTCATGAAGTTCATATCTATCAAAATCTTCTGGTTTTTGAATTAGCACTTCTTTTTTAATTTTGTGGATTTTGAATTTTATATAGTAATTAATTGGTTGTTTTATAATTTCTCCTTTTTCACCACGCTTCTGCAGAACTCTGTATGGTTTCCTTATTCTCGGAATAGTGATGTAATGGTTACATGCTGATCTAAGTTGGATATTATATCTATCTACTCTAAAGCTTTGAAATAAGCTTGTAAAATCTGTTCCTAATAATACATCAATTGTTTTTACTGGGCTAATATATACTTCTTGTATTGTAAATATTTTATTACCTAAAATTATTTGAACATCTTTAGCTATTTTATTAATAATTAGACTATGTCCAGTAGTTCCATGTACTTCTATTGGTCTTTTATTTACTTCCCATTCTTTTATTAAATGTTCTTGTATTAATGTGATTTCTGCTCCTGTATCTAGTATAGCACACGTTGTTATATTTGTTTGTAGTATAGTTAACTCTAGGTATACTGTTGTTGGAAATCTAATTTCTTTCATATATATGCTTTTCCTATTACGAAAGCTTTTCCATTTTTTGTTTTTCCACTAAAAATCTCTCCTGTTATCGTATATTTGTTTAATGAGTCTAAAAACTCGTTGCCTAACAAGACATGATAAGTGCTACTAGATGTTCCTTCTTCTTCTGCTACATAACATTTTACTTCTTCTATTAAGTCTGTACCTAGTTTTATTGGTACTATTACTATTTCATTTACTCTTTTTACTTCTCCTTCAAAAGTAGTATATCTATATTCTGTTCCTATATGCTTTGTTAATCCGTTTATACAAGTTTTTCCTATATGGTTCTTACCAGCTCCAGTGTCTACTAATATATTTGGTCCTTTTATCCAGTTTGTGCCATTATAATATTCTATATTAATTCTCCATGTTTGGGCTTTTTGTTTACTCTTTTCGTATGGGATATCAATACTATGTCTTGGTTGGTCAAGTATTAGATTTGTTCTTGGGCTATAATCTATACTTTTTCTGCTACTCATTGTTCTTCCTACATAGGATAATTGTGGTTTCCTATTTTCTAATGGTTTTCCTATCTCTATTGTATTTTTCTTGTCTGCAAGATCAATTATCCAATCATCTTGTAACGTTGGATTATTCAATTCTGGTAATATTAGATCTGCTATTGTGTCTCTACATGCTTCGTGTATTTCTATTGTCTTTTTATCATCATAAGGTTTTAGTCTATTGCTATTTAGGTAGCTATAAAAAGCACTATAATGTACTGTAAATATTTTACTTTCGTTTTTCATTACATCATTCCTATGTACTTTTATGTATAGGGTTAATGTTTCGTCTATATTTTGATCTTGTAAAGATACACAATAGTTTGGGTAACATGTAAATAGTAGTTTTTGGTAAATTAGGTTTCCATTAATAGTTCCTAAATGTGAGTCTTGTGGATTTAATAATTTTGAATCATGTAGGCTTATTGTTACTGGTAAGTCTATTCCACTTCTAAATAAGGATTTTATTAGAATCTTTACTCCTGCTAAATGTACGTATTGTATTTTCTCTGTTTTCTTTCTACTTAATTTTTCTAACCCTTTATTTATTATATCTTTTGTTAAAAGGTGTAGTTTTAGAGTAGTATTAGTGTTACATACATCTACTGTTTTTTCTAGTTCATGATATTCATGAATTACTATATTATTTCTTGAGAATGTTCTTGATAGTATATTAAAATTTGTATGCTTGAATCCATGTTTTAGGTCTAATCCTTGTATTTTATTAATTTGTTCTGGACTTAAGATAGCTTTTATTGCATATCCTCTTTGTCCTTCATATTGTTCTACATATTCTATTTCTTTTGTTTCCTCTTGTTCTTCTGTGATTATTTCTTTATCTTTATTCATTTTCTATTTCAGAGAATTTTACTTCATATATCTCATCTCCTGATTCTGGTTCACTTATACTTTCTAGATCTGATTCTATTTCTTTGAATATTTGTTCATCTATAATATCATATTCCATAAATCTTACTTGTTTTTTCTTTGGTTTTGTACAATCACTTGCAAAATGTCCTATTTCTCCACAGTTATAACATTTACATGTGGTTGGATTCTTTTTATTTTGTCTTTTATCATTTCTTCTTTTATAATATTTTCTTCCAAATTTTGGCTTAAAGAATTTTTTCTTATTAAAGATTTTAAATCTTTTTCCTTTCTTAAATTTTCTTTTTATTGGTTTAAATTTTTTAAATCTCTTATTTTTCCTATATGATTTATTTTTCCCCATTCAAAATTTTCTGCATTTTCTTGACAGCATAAATCAGCAGCTTTATTATATATTTTAGTGTGGTCTAATATTTTTCTTTGGTAACATAACTCAGTTATTACCTGTCTTATTAATCTTATGCGGCTTCCTAAATTATTCGGATAGTCATTTTTATTTTGAATCCATGTTTTCCACATATATTCATCCCATGGTGATGGTAGTTTTGAAAATATAGAGTTCATGGTGTGTTCATTATTTTGTGAGCTTGTATAAGCTGTATAATAGTAGCTTTTAAATTGTTCAGAGAATTGATCAAAAAAGCATAAATCTCTTAGTCTTATTTTATTTAATCTTAGTAACGCTTGATCTCGCTCTTCTATTATAGCATTGTTATCTAAGCTCTGTACTCCTAGGAATTCTTCTTGTATGATATTGATAAATTCCTCTATTCCTGTGTTTACATCTTGTCCAAATCTTTGAGTAATTGTATTCATATAAGTTTGTTTTGTATTTGAAGAAATTCCTGCAAGGAATTGTGCCACATTTCCTTGGACTAAATTCCATATTTTTAATGTTTTTGCTCTTGACGTACTTTCTTCTGACATTAAATGTATTCTTATTATCTGTTTCCATTTTTCTAGTTCTAGACTTGGCTGTTTAAGACAATCCAGGTTTAGAAATATTGCATCTCCTGGTCTCACATTTCCTATTCTTGTTTCTTTTAGCTCAAAATCTTCATTGTACTTCCAAATTTCTTTTTTAGAGGTTGTTTTTCTTATTGGAAAATTTCTTGAAGGTAAATTTTGTAATCTACTTTGATAATTGTCTACATTTTGTCTATTTGTGGTTTGATCTACTTCCATTGGTATAGTTCCTGTTACACCTTCTCTTGGCAGGGTAGTGCTACTTTCTCCGACTACTTCTGATGATGGTAAATATAATCTATGATTGTTCATAAAGACCTTATGTTGTTCTTCCAAATCGCTTTCATTAGTTTCTAATTCTGTTTCTGAAAATGTTCCTGTATATATTGGTTCTAAATTTAGTCGTTCTAAATCACTACTTAATTCATTTATTAAGTCTTCTATGCTTGTATTCATTCTGTTTCTTCCTTATCTTCTGTAATTTCTAATTTATCTTCCTTTAGTTCTTCATTTATCTTTTTTAATTTTTCTACTTTGTCTATAAGAATTTTAATTTTGTTTTGTTTGTTTTGTTTTTCTATTTCTTTCATCATTACTCTATGATCGAGACTTCCTGGTTCTGGTGTCTTCTCCCATTTTGGTAGTGGGAGTGACTTTTCTAATTCTACTTGCTTTTGTGGAGTTTTAATTATTGTTTTGTCTATGTATCTTTCGATATTGTAGAGTCTTGTATCTAGACTTATCATTAGTTCTTTTATTAGTTCAATTCCATCTTTTATTGTTTCTAAATCTTCTAGATAACTCATCTTCTAATATTTCTTATGTTTCTAATGAAGTTGTTTACTTCATCTATTTCAGTTTCCCTTTCTAATTCTTCTATTTCTATTATTTCTAATTCATTTAAATACCATTCTTTTATTAACTCCGATTCTTCTTTTTCTGGATATATATGTTTTTGTATAATTACATATGCTTCTCTTTCATCTATCATTTTAGAAATCTTGAATTTTATTCTTAATAATTTTTGTTTCATTATTATGGTGCTTATATCTTGTGGTTGTCTTTCTATTTCATGAATTTTAATAATCAGTCTTTCTAATGTTTCATTTTCTAACTTTATTCCTGGCATTTTATTAGTCTTCACTATAATGTGATTCTTGATCTGAAAATTCGGGTGAAGGTGCTCTAGTAAACATGGTGTTATGTATTATATATCCTGGAAACATTCTGTAAGTTGTAATTTCATTGTTGATTATAGTTAATTTGACTTGTGATAATAACTCTTGTTCTTCATCTCTTTTTGATATAATTTGTATTAAATTACCATTATATTCTTCCGTTTCGATTATATAGTTTCCTATCCATAGTAATCTTTTTCCTCTATTTCCTAGTCTTATTCCAAATTCTTCATCGTTTTGCAGTCTATTTAATCTTCGCCTTCTTCTGTCTATGTATGTTTTTCTTTCTTCTATTTGTTGATCCATATTTTCTATTTCTCTTTGGCTTATTTCATGATCAGGATTAAATGTGGGTGTTAAAAATCTTCGATTATCGCTGGTTCTTATTTTTGTAAGTGGTCTTATTTGTGGTACTAATCCTCTTATTCTGTTTAGAAATGCTCTTTCAATTCTTGCTTGTATCATCAAGCTATCGGTGTTATTTTGCGCATATTCATCATTTCTATTTATTATATAGTTTTCAGTATCTAGTGGATTAATCGTACTTAGTGGATAATCTATTTCTTGATTTTCATCTAAAGGATATCTTGCTGTTGGGATATATTCTGGGTATAGTTGTTCTGAAGTATCTAATCTTAATCTTGACATATGATAGTTTAATATATGATTATTATTATTATTATGATTACTCATGTCCAGATTAATCGTTCTGGGCTCTGATACCAATTGTAAGAAGGGTTGAATTAATTTTAGAATATTGCATTACTAGTTGTATTTAGTCAGAAAAATAATACTCACCATAATTACTTAGATTTTCTGGCGGTTCGTCATCATAGTTTTCACTTTCTGTTCCTATTCTGAGTATGATTATTTTATCCCAAAAACTTTTTTCTTCTGAATAGGGATACACCTTTTGATTATATTCTGTTAAAAATATGAGCATAATATAAATAATATCGTTCCAATTTTCGATTCTTTCTTCCATAATTTGTAAATATAGTCCATATTCGTATATTAATGAATTTATTTCTTCTTGATTCATTTTTTATTAATTATTTTAGTGGGTTTACAAAGTAAGGGGAATTTTTGGTAATTAGGGAGTCAAGTTGTAGAGTGTATCTCATATTAAAAATAAAATTATTGGGATTAAAGTAAAAAAAATTGAATTGGGTATTGTATGATAATTTTCAAACTTTGTAGGTAGTTGACCATAACAAAAATACTTATGTGTAGTGTAGTGTAATATAAGGTAGTGGTGGTGGGTTTATCTCTAATTTCCTCTTATTTTTTCCCATGTATCTTTCAAAAAAATTGACTCCAATCTCCTTATATGAAAAACTAGTTCCATCACTAAATCCATTCAAACAAAAATAAACTTTCATGGCCCCATGATGTGCTTTATATTCACTATTGAAATTCATTTCTCGATTTTTTTTTGTTCTTGAGAGTAAAATGGGAAAGTAGCAGATTGGTGTGTGTACAGAACTTTAAGACCATGTGGTTTCTGATGAGAAAAAAAGGAAGGTGAGCAGAAGAAGTGGTGTGGCCTCTGCAGGCTTCTTCAGGCATGTGTAAGATTGATCAGATGATAGATTATGTAATGGAGAAAATCTTGTAATATAGTATATGGCCAAAAGTATGGAAATCCCACACCCCACATGGACTCATTTTGAAAAAGGTAAATTGCCATAACTAAAGGCCCTGTGGATTGCGGTTGTTTCTCAAAAACATAAATAAATAAATAACGGGAAAGAAATAAAAGGGAAAAAAAAGTTTAATTAAAGCTTCCATCTTTTTAATATATGTAAAACTAAATAAGAATTACTGATTAACATACATTTTATTATATGAATGACATGCATCTCCATAGTATCCATTTTTTACCCTATTAATTAATTCTTCGAAGATGTGGTTTGTCTCTCTTTTTAGGGATTCACATTAAGCCTTTACCATTAGGACCACTAGTTCAATGGCAACTTCAGTTATTATCTTCTTTTATTATAAATAAAAGATATATACATAAACATATACATATGTATAATGTATGTATATGTTATTACACTCTCAATTTACATGCTGATAAAGTGAAACCCTAATTTGACTTGACTGCAAGAAAAGAAATGAAATTAATTAAAAGAAGGAAAAAAATAAATATAAAAGGGGGGAGACAAGGCAATAAAGGTGGGAAAGATTGTATGATTCAATCTGATCCTTTTTTTATATATTTTCTTCAAAACTTTACTTCATTTATCATGGGGACAACCTCTTTAGCAAATTGTCTCATACCAAAAGAATTTTTCATTTAAAAGAAAAGGGGAAAAAAACATATTCTTTTCTTGAGGTGACTCCAACACCTAAAGCCATAACACTGTTTTTGTTCTGTCAAATTTCAAGCCCAAACATTGTCTCTCTTGTGTATATTTGTGCTCTTGTGGGGTCTTAAAAATCATATCAATTTTCAATTTCTGTACACAATTATTTTTTTCACTTTACTTATATGTTGAGGAAGAAAATAGAAACATCTACAAACTTCAATTCACAAAATTGACACCTGGTTTCATTTTCCTCATGAACCCTTTCTCTCTATACATAAATAAATTCTTTATTTAGAGTTTTCTACAACAGCAGCAGAAGAGAGATTTAGCACATGGGATGCATAGGATTGGAATGATGATTCACAAAAGCATATATACCTATATATATATATTTATATATATGATATGTGTGTGTATATATATCAATATATCATAGGCTTTGAAAAGCATTCATGTCTATATCTTTCAAAGACATTTTGATTGCATTGTTGAAAAAGAAAGTTAGCTCCTCTATTCAAGAAAATTTTATAATAAGGGATGGAAAAAAGTCCCTTCCCTTCTCCTTTCTTGTCCCTTTCATTTTTCCCATTGGACCTTGAAGGGTAATAATAATAACCACCAGCTCACCACCACCCTCATTTCTTTCAACAAAGTTTTTAGTTACTTCCTAAGATCATTGTCTGTAATTCAGAAAACCAATGTACATTGGAATTTGGAAACCAACAAAACATTCTTGGCCTAGACAATTGCATAATTAATAAATAAGAAACTAGGATTATTAATTAATTAGGGTTTAATTTCTCTGGGAAAACTTAGGTATAATAAAGTGTCGACCCTGACTCCCTGAGCCCCATATCTCACTATCTGCATCACCACTTTGTTTTTTAATATCAATTTTATTTTATTTTTTTTTCCCTCAGATGATGGTTATATATAGCTGTAAGAACTGTGTCCAGAATTTTAAATTTGGTTTTACTCTTTATGTAGAAGTATTAGTTGTCTGCAGCAGGCTTTGCAATTCTTTTATGCTGGAAAATTGGCAGCTTTGTTTTTATCTTATAGTATGTGATGAGATGATTCTGAGTAGCAATAATGAATATTGCAAATGTCAAAATGATGAATTGGGGGTTTGGTATATTGTGTCCCCATGTTAGGTCTGCCTATCGATCAATAGGGTTTATATTATTAATTATTGCTTATGATTATATATTACCTCACCACTACCAAACTCATTTGGATTAATTTTGAATTTTTTGTTTTAATTGAACTCCATCATGAATCATATGTGGAAGAACTATGTCTTCAATTATATTAGCTGGATCCTTTCAGTATTATTCAATTTATTATAGAGGAGAACATTACATTTCGATAAACTATGATGAAATATCCATCTTAAATTTTTGTCAAATCTAAATCTTTTGTTTCAATTTGGGCTTTTGATACGTACAATCTTAATTACTCCCAACATCTATTGTTGAATTAGATAAATAGAACATGGAAAAAAAAACCATATCATCTCATAATTTAAAAAAAAAATTCAAAACAGTCCCACAAATATCGAATTAGACGAATACGTCCCATAACTACCCTAATCATAGCCAAACCCATCCATGAACCCGGTTTTTTCGCTAATCATCGCCGAACCCGTCCCATAACTATCCTAATCATCGCCGAACCTATCGCTCCATTAGGGAAGTTGTGGGACGGGTTCGACGATGATTAGCGAAAAAATTGGTTCATGGACGGGTTCGGCGATGATTAGGGTAGTTATGGGACGGATTCGTCTAATTCAATAATGGGATGGTTTTGGAAATTGAAAAAACTTATGGGACCAAATGAGTTTTTTTTTTTTTTTCCAAATAGAACATATAGATAATTAATAATCGGGAAAAATAATTCAAAACTTTGCTTTAATAGTTAGCTAGAGTCTTGTTATTGCTTAAACTAACTGATTTTCATCAATTCAAATAATTGTTTAAAAGAAAATAATATGTACGGAATAAATACCCAAATAATCCTTTAAATTTTAGTATTATCCAATTTGGTCCATAAAATATTTGATTAGCCCAAATGATTATATAATTTTCATATTTTAGTAGAAATAGTCCTAAATTCATTTAATTTTCAATTTTAGGCCATTGAACTTTTAAATTATTCACTTTTACCTCAAAAAGTTTCTATTTTTTCTTTTTAGTCGTCACTTTTAGAAATATAAATATGTAATGAGTACTAAATTGGAAAAATTAGAAACTTAATTTCTGGGGGTAAAAGTGAGAATTTAAAAATTTAGAGGCCTAAAATTAAAAATAAAATACATTTAGGACTATTTCGGCTAAAATATGAAAGTTATAAGATGATATGAATTAATCAAATAACCAAATTAAATAATACAGAAATTTACATAATTATTTGGTATTTATTTCATAATATGTACTGACATATGAATAATAAATTAATAATGATGTAGAAAATTTCATCCGAAATTAAAGGGTGACATGACATTGTGTGGTAGGAGATTGGAAATGGAATAAAATAATGTAAAACAAATAAATATATAGTAGTCAATTTTGGAATACAAATATTACGACCCACCACAACTCATTTCTAAAATATTTTCAGTAATAATTATAGGAGAGAAGATAAGATACTTTTTAGATGAATACCGGTATGCTCGGACCTCATTGGCTCTAGATGAATCCTTCGAGAATTGGGTGGATGTTTAAAGATTGGATCTCCTAAAATAAAATTCTGCATACATAAAGACTCAAATTCAAGACTTTTTATTCAGTTTCAGAGCTCTATACGATTTAGGTCAACTGCATTTGATGGAAGATACGAATTTTTTTTTTTTGCGCTTGACAGCCAATAAATTACTCCCTCCGTTTCTAAATAAGTGTTACGTTTTGACTTTTTCTACTGTTCATTCTAGCACTTTGACTTCTATTTTTCTTATAGTTATACAAGAAAAAATATAGTCAAGTGAGATCTTGTTGGATTCGTCCAATCCTGTAGTTTTTATATATCAAATTTTTAGAATTTGTACTTGTATCGAATTTGATTTATTAATAGTTTAAAATGTGCATTGGCAAACGTGCGGAGGAGAAATGTAACACTTAAAAAGAAACGGAGGTAGTATTAATTATTAAAAATTTATTTTAAATTACGTGAAAAATAAAAAAATACAAATATTAAAATACAAATGTAGTAATTTAATAAATTGATTTTTATAATAATGTTATAAAGACATTAATTAGGCATTTAGTTTCTAATTATAATTAAGAAATAAATAAACTGAAAAGTTTAGTCCTATATAGGCACATCACAAACCCAAAAAATTTAAAGAAATAAAGAAAATAAAAACTATCATTTATTCCATTAGACTTTATTTATTAGGTTCTGAATAGTTTATATGTTGATTTAGACATAAAATTATCTTTTTTTTTTTTGTAATAACCAGGTATCCCAAGTCACATTGAATTCAAGATTAATCTATCGAGAATCTGAATGGGCAATTAAGAGCGCCTGTATTTTGAACTATTTAGTTTAGAGGGGAAAAAAATCCTTAAACATTTAGATTATGAATAAAAGCTATGAAATTACATTCCCATTATCTAACACGAAATGAAAAAGTGGTATGAGATCCCACCACCGTTTTCCTAGCCTGTAGTTGTTGAGTAAAACGAAACGTAAAACTCCATTTGTAATTGGAATTCATAAGTTATCACCACCAATTTCCTAACTTATATAAATTGTTCAACCCAAAAAAACCAAAATTTAAAAATAAAAGAATAAAAGAAATTCAAATCTACGTTAAAAATGAATCATACGTGCAAGAAGTAGAAATTTGATACCTAGTATCCTAAAAAATGAGTATATGAAATTATTACTGTAGTAATCTTTTTCCCGCTGGTGGGAGTACTACAATTTTAGCCAAGTGACGGTGGCAGTGAGTGCAGGGCACGTGCAGACTATACTGTGCAGCGTCCTAATATTTAGCACACTGCACAACCCCATTGCCCATATAATCAACACACCAACAAAGCACTAAATCCCACAACTTCATTCAGCAGTGCCCTTCCAAATATTTGTCTTGTGCTTCATTCATTTCCTCCTCCTAATAATGCATGCATATCATCATCATCATCAGTCATCACCACATTTTTAACTTCGTCTTTTTAGCTTTCAATTCTTCTCTTCCTGTGGGGATTGGGAAATCGACAGTGACTCTTATCTTTGGTCCATTTTCAAGAAAACACCAACCACCACAAGCACATGAGCCGCACACGGATTTACTTCATTGTTGCCCATCAATACCTCAAAGAGTTGTCTTTTGTTTGTGGATGTAGTATATGTTTGTTTTGCATATTCCCCTTGCTTTGAACAACTCCCCAGTTTTCCTTTGAGTTTTTCGCCATTCGGCAATTGACAGCAAGAAGGCGAAAAGCTGCTTTTAAATCTCCGGTAGGCATGAACAATTTCGACGACGGCGGGAGGCCGAAGGCGTGGAACGTGTACAACAGCTCAAATCCCAGCCCTTCACAAGCGGATAATATGAACAAGGATGGGGGAGGCCCGTGGAAGGACTTTGGATCATCGGTGAATGCCATTTCATTTGGATTCGTTGCTACGGCCGTCTTGATATCGATGTTCCTCATCATGGCTATATTCGAGCATCTCTTCAGACCAAGCACACCCCACCATGGGATAGAATCAAGGCAAATGCGGAAGCTTGGAGCAACAAATACAGTGAGTCTCACTCTCCCTCCCTGTTTTCCTTTTCCCATCTAATTATGCCACGTTTTGGGTTTCTAATTCATGTACTACCTCGCTCTTTCTTCTTCTTCTTGTCGTCTTTTCTCGTGGACTCGTTCATTTATCTATAGACCTTATGGCAGGTACAGGCATCATCGTATCCATCTGCATTCTCAGTTGTGATGCCGGGGCAGCAACATCCCACCTTCATTGCTCAGCCCGCTCCTCTGCGGCCTTGTAATAGGGAAGGAGTGCTTTGGCCATCTCACGGTCATCACACAATTACCTTCACCTAGATGATTATTCCGATTTCTGCCCATCACTACTAGCCCTTGAATCCACTACAAATCTTATGCAACCCTATTGTAACTTGGTTTACCAAATCCAAGGACGCGATGCTGAATTTGCTATTGTGACTACGGTCAAAACCGAAAGAACAGATCTTCCTTGGCCCTGCCCTGTAAAGCCAAGTGACAATTCAGTACCAAACATAGTGTATAACTGAAGCAAGGGAACAAAAGTTAATACTTTACCAAGCAGGCGAGTAAATGCAAGAAATGTACATCCCGTATGGAATGAGGACTCGGAATTTTATCAATGAGAGATGTGTTATGTATTCAAGGCAACCCTGCGACAATTTTTGTAAAGATACTCAGCGAAATGCAGAGTATTACAGCCAAGGAAATGACCGTGTCATGCATTTATAGTGAATTTTCCTTGCTGCATATGTTCCTGTAAATACATTAAGGGAGCCATGTGATCCATGAATGATTAATTTCCTTCCTGTGTACGTTTCTGCAAATGCATTAAACAAGAACATGAAAGATACTATGTTTATCAGCCATATAAACTCTTACTCCTCGCAGTCATAAGATGAACCAAACGATGGATAGTTTTGCAATTTAAAATAGCTATATTACACGCATGAAAGCACAAACTACATTAAAACAAACCCTAGGGGGATAAAGCGACACAAGTAAACAGAAAAGGATTGCAAGGAAACAGAAAAATGATAGCCTTCCTCGAAAAATGGGAGAACACATTCCGGTCTTTCGATATACGGAGTAAGTCATAACTGCTGCACCAAGTCTGTACAGGGCGTTCTGCATGCAAATTTTTGTAACGTTTGATATGCAGCTAAACCATGCTGTCACAGTTCAGCCTTGTAGCTTATCGGTGAGATCTCCACACAAGACATTGTCCTTCCTATCTGATCTAATGCTAGGTCTCGAATGAATCCAATCCAAAATTATCGACTTCTCCATAAAGGAAAACCTTATTGTGATCTTAGTCCGACATATCATCATCTGGTTGGATCACAGTAAGTAATGAATACTTGACCTTGAGAGAGATCCTCCCCTTTTCAACTACAAGCCTAGCACCCGAAACCACCCAATACCCCGGGGGGTCTTGTGGGCCTCTGCTCATCTCCATTGTATCAACAAACTTCAATACTTTGGAGGTTTGGTTGGGAACAGGAGGGCCCCCAGGGTAGACGGCAGAATTTATATTCACATCAGAAGGCTGGGGAGGTGGTTTTTGAACTGCTGTGAAGTGATGGCTAATCAGTGTCGAGATGAGTCCAGATTTTCTTGCTAACCCAGGAGATCCATCCCACTCTGGATACTTTACTGCGACAGCTCCTATAACAGTTGAGAAACGGAGGCAAAGGAAAAGTACTTTCTTAAACCCATAATCCCCAACTTGTAATTGTGCTCCAGTGACTATAGAAAGCTCCTCATCGGACTCAACAGGTGCAGTGCACACATGAGAGAAATTTTTCCACTGTACCTTCTCATAATACCGACGATCGTATGACCCCTGGCAAAAATTGCCATTTGGATCATCCACAAGTTGGAAAATATTCGGAAGAGAGGAGAGGTGTTGCAAGTGGATTGCCAAGCGGTTGCTTCTTTTACCTTCAAGATACAGCCTCAGACCAGTGACAGGTCTCTTACCTACATCAACCTGAAAAGTGAACAACGGCAATTATCATCATTGATCAAGGAAAAGACTAACAAAAAGTATCATGAAGTTTAATCATTGCAGAAATGCTGTGTTGTTTGTTAGGCAGAATATTTTATGATAAGAAGAAAAAATAGTTAGGTAGATACAATAATAAAGAATTTCAATCATAATATTTCTATTAATTAGCGTCTTCCGATCATTTCCTCACATTCCTTAAAGAGTTAAGAAGAAGCAACCAGGCCACTTAAACAATTTTATCATGACCAAGGGATTAAATATAAAAAAATACAAAATGACGAATATCATCAAAATTTATTCTTCTAAGGAAGGAAGTTATATTTTACAGCCTTAGGGTTGAAGGTCCAACCCCACCCTTGCAGCCCCCAAACGCCCAATTCACTACCAACATATTTTAAACAGTGTTTCAGCTTTACTGAGAACACCTTGGTATACTGGAGGAACTAAATATAAATAACCTTTGTTCACAATTAATTGATACATAGATTGTGAAACAAGGTAGTATAAAATAATAAACTTTCCTAATACGTGACAATTTCAGTTGATATGGTCAGCCAATAATCAATAAGAAAAATCCAAGTTCTAATTCAAGGGTGGTGTTTATTTTCAGCTAACCATTCATAAACGGGGAGCAACTTAAATATTGAGAGGCATGTGTACACATTCTCAGCCTTAACCCTAAGCATTTTCATCGAACAGTTATATAAATATGATGCCACTCGTTAATACAATTTTGCTTACTAGCCACTCTTTGATACAAAGACATAGACAAAGAAACCTTACCACGGAAGTATTTATAAAAAGCCTGGGTCCCATAAAACTGAACTGTAGGGAAGCTGTGCTTTGCTGTCTTCGCTGAGGACCAAGGGGAAGGTCGTTAAACACAGGTGCCCACTGCCGAGGAAGCTGAAACTCAAGAAACTGATGAAGCTCTTCAATTGGTGGCTTGTCTGAAACAAATGAACAAGATAAAATATTCTTCAGGGTTTGATTATCACAGGGATATGATAGCAAATATACCATTTCATACATATGTTCCCCAGAAGTAATACTCCCTCCATCCCAATTGAAATGTCTTACTTACTATTTTTGGATGTCCCATCACAAATGTCTTCTTTCTATAAATAGAAATAATTTTTCCCTCCAACAACTATGTGGACTCCATCATATACTCATAAATCAACTCTACCTTAATTCCCGTGCCCAACAGTAACTAGACAATTGTAATGGGACGGAGGGAGTAGTATATAACAAATAAACAATCTGAAAGTTCATTTCTAAAGGGAGGTGAAAATGGTAAGAAAACAAAATAATTTTAAGATAGTATATCACTCACAGCGCAAATACAGATTAATGGCATGACTCAGGTAGCCACTTCCAGAAATACCATTTAGTAAGGAAGTTATTGGGATAAATGACATTGATATAACATCAGGTTCTGATGACACTGTTTGTAGCCACTGATTATGGGTGAAATTTGGGCCGTCACTGCCACCTCTTCTTTTGCAGATGCTAACGATATCCTATTGTTCAAATGTACAAATAAGTATATAACTTGCTGTCATATCTAAACAAGAACTTTGTAATAACCATTCTAGCTGGAAGACATACATCTTTATGTGAATAGGAGCTTGATGTGCCAGTATCTGCAAACCTGAGCCGTGTCTCCTTCATTTCAAACTGAAAAATTCATACATTAACTTCAAAAATAAAATGAATACGTAGAGCACCATTGCACAACAGAAAATCATGTGTCTAAACAAGTTTAGAAGGGAAAATATAATAAAACCAGTCGATTGGTTAGAAAATTTTGCAATAATTATCCAATATCAATCAAATAGTGAATGGCCTATAAATTTTATACATTATAAGAAAACTCACAAACTCTTTGCGACACGTGTGTCACTTGGGTGCATACCAAAAAAAATAGTGTAAAACAGAAAAAGTGCCTCAAGTTAATTTCAGATTGATAGATACTCAGCACATGTCTGGTTACAATTCAATACTTTAAACATTGAATGGTTAAGCTGGTTTGATACTAATAAGAACTACTTAATAGATCAAGCAGGTCCGAATGTGTTGCGAACTAACTACCCTAGCCTTAGTTGTTTATTATTTTACAAGTTGGCTATCTCTAGCAGAAGTTTTTGAATCAATTATAAATATAGCTTAGTTAGTAGAGGGTAGGATCACTTTTATCATTTTGAGAAAGAAGATTCGGCCTTGGGCTTGGGCAGGGAAAGTTCCCTGAGTATGAGTATCAATCTTTCAATTTATCAATTCAAGAAACCATTTCCTCAATCCTGATTCAAGAAATTTTCGTTTCATCCCTCATTCAAGAAAACACCTTCACCAGAATGCTATTGGTAAAAGGGGCTCATAATTAAATCATTTGATTTTTACTTATTGCTACTAAATCAAAATTAATGCAACTTTTCTTTTTAGAAAATCTAAAAAGAATTGATAATTAATTTTATTCATTTTAAATTTATCATCCAATGACTCAAATACAGTCACTTAATCATTGAAACTTCAAGCTTCAGTTCAGACTCCTTCAATTTTATCAAATGCACAGAAAAAGAAGGATACAAGTGAGAATATGACTTCTTTGTTTCTAATATTGATATAAAGAACTCAATAAAGTCATACATGCCACAACACGTTTCTATCAGATTATTTCCAAGCATGCAGAATATCAAGCAAATACAAGTGGCACATGCAGCAAAATGGAGAAGGCATCAACTAACTACAGAAGCAAGAAGCTCCAGTGAGTGCTCTTAAGTAACTGACAACTTTGTGTAGCCAACAACTTTGTGTGGCTAATATTCACTTTTACAGTAACAGATTATTGGTTATATTAGGGCACAACGATATCTGGAAATTAATTATTGGCTGGTTATTGATTAAGTCTGCTAATTTTACATTAGATGCTTATAAATAGTTGTTTAAGGTATATGGAAAATGGGAAATTCAAGTTATATATCGATAAACACCCTCTAAATAGCCGAGAACTACCAATTGTGAAAAAGCAAATGCAGGCCTACTAACTTAAAAATAAAATAAGATAAAATAAAAAGAGGAATAGAGAGCTTTGAATTTTTGGAAATGCACACAGAAAATGATTAAAAGTAAAATATCTATCATATACCCAAACCTTCTCGCTCTGGTACATTGGCCCAGTATCATGTTCGTTTTGTCCATTTGCATCCAGAAATCGCTTATCTGCCATTGCCTTCAATCTTTTCTGTACCTCAGCTGGTTGAAGAGAAGAAGAATGTTGCTGTTTCATGTAAATTACATCCTTCCCACCCATCTTTACACCAACCACAACATGAGTGCCAAACTTGTTAATAAACCTGAAGATGAAAAGCAATATCAGCTTCACTGAATAGGCTCATAAGGGTAATTAATAAGCTGGAATTGAAATAGAACGGGTATAAGAAGTACAGAACTGCATCAGAAGGACAGACAATTAACACAAACTAACGAAATTTAATTAGTTCAAACTTTCAGGAAATCATTTTCAAAGATTTTCTTACTCAATTAAAAATATTTACCAGGAAGAGAGAGAGAGAGAGAAATAAATAAAAAGGAACTCTCTGTCTAAAGCAAAGGGATTGCTGAATATGAAAGACAGGTGGGGACAATCCAGAGTTCATTTTCATGTACAGCAATTCCACTAAAACATAGAGATGATATTATGGAATAGTTGCATCGGACTAGGGTGCTAGACTACATTGCCCAAATGGCTTCTATCTTCAAATAGAAGGAAAGAAGTTGCAAACCAAAAGAAAGGTGGAGTTAACTGTGCATAGGGATAAAACATTGAAGCAAATTGACCAGGAAGAAACCAAACGAAATTCCAACGTCCAAAGGCAATTCCATGTCATGACAAAGGCAACATATTGTGATCATTACAAGTTTCCAGATAAGACAACAGGAAGCACACCTTGCCAATGCAGCAGGCTCCCACGAAGATGGAACTTCTGCCTTCACAGAATCCTTAAGCACCATCTGAGACTTTTCTAGAGCAACTGTGTACAGTGTTATAAACATTCCATCGAATGCAAGGGTTTTTGTGTATGCTGCATCTTTCTGCCAGCAACCAGAAAACTCAAACATTGCATTGAAAAGCCCTGAGGGAATTTTTCCAGTCAAAGACAGCTCCTGATTCACTTGCTCTGACATCTGGAATAAGTAAAGATGCATTGCATACATGAATTCCAAATAAGCAAGACTGGAAACAATTCAAAACATTGAATAGCAAAAATTTCCGAACTTTAAACACATAAATTTTGCATACATGGGATTGAATGATCTGAAAACATGATCTTAAATCCATTAACTTACAGAGATTATTTAATTTTGCAGTGTAAACCTTTCAGTTGAAACTACATTTCAAGTGAAAACAATGTGAGTGGATTCCTTGCTATAAAGTCATGTCAAAGCTTTTTTCTCACCACCTAAAGATCATCTCTTCAAATGTTTATTCCTATCAAGGCTCTAAAAAACTAACATGTACAGGAAGGTAACAGGAACATCTCAAAGAATTAGTGAAAATACACATACATGAAATGAAACTATATTGAATGGACTAGATCCAGAAAGCTATACTCTAATCACAATTAATTAAAAGGAAAAAAGTACATGCGGCAATTAAAGTCTGCACCAACAAATGGAAGATGTTCCTACAAGTCAAAAGACAAAACATAAGCCAATGCAAGCAGAATTATTAATAACTTAACCTGCTGAAAAGTCAGAACATCAGACCGAAACCTTGTTCGCTCTCCTTTATCGCACTTGATTGATTTCGACACGTTAGGAACTGAAATTCCACCAGGAAGAACAATCTCTTGACCGTGGCCTTCATCAATTTCAATCAAACGTGAACCACCCTTACAATACTTTAGTCTAAGATCCAAGGAAATGTCATATCCATGACCAATTGACTGAATAGCCACCTTAGCTGCATCCCCGGGAGGAAGTTTAAGAGCCATTCTTTCACACTCTCACGATCCTACTTACAAACATTCATATCTGTATCCAGCCAAATATTCAATCCTATTCAGCAATTTACCACTCTTGAAATGTTACAAATGTTTTAATTTCATGAATTTCCACTAATCTTATGAATTATATAATGAAAAATATCGGTGTAACTCAAAGCTGGTATACAGATTTCTACTTCTAAAGATTAAAAAATCTCAAATTACCCACCATCCGTAGCTACAAAGCATCAACATCGGAATTCTCAACCACGCACACGGTTCAGCTCGAGATTCCCCAACGAATTTTGACCACAACAACACAGTTACACAGGTGTATTGATGTATTTAACTATCAAGCACGTTTTCCCACTGTATTCAGCACCCATAAGCTCTTCCACCCTCAGAAATTGGTTTACAGATTTCCAGCATTCGAAGTCTCGAACAACTCCCACCATATCTAATCTAAAGTAAAATCCATTATTCAACCTCGACCACCTAGGAATCGGCTACGCAGAATCGGTGAAACTAACCACAATTGCAACCCGACTGGTGTGGAACGCTGGCGCCCCGGAACCTGCTTCCGAAGCTTGATTTCTACGAAAATCGGGGAAGAAAACCTTCAAACCCTAGATTTTCTTAGCGAGATTCAAGTGAAGCTCAGATCTAGAGGAAGGGATGAAGCCTTTCTGTGTTTTTTTTTCCTCCAATACTGAGGAGAGGAAAGGGGAGTCAGAATTCAATACACACAATCTACCATAGGACCACTGAATAAATTATTCTTTGGGTTTGACTATCACAATCTGTACCATATTTTAAAAATATCAATTTAACTGATACTTTATATTTATAAAATCAATTTGTGTTTGGGCGGAGGACTTGGATTTGAAATTCATAATAGTAATAAATTATGGTCTGAATTAAGGTAATCACTTTAAAAATGTATTTCAAATTTACACTTTTAATTTTTTTATTTAGTGAAATTTTACCTTTTTAAGCGAGGGATTCAAAATCATTACTCAAATCCTCATTCAAATTAAAATTTATCAATTCAAAATGTATCCTTAATTAATTTCAAAATAATAAGCTTTGGTGTAATGTAATACCCGATATTTTTAGCGGCGTCCAAAGGAATAAAATTATTTCTTAATCCGATCAAGGTAGAAATATCTCCGAGAAGAAGAAAATAATTTATCGCAATAAATTATTGCTCAGAAATGAAACGCCGATAGATTTAAAAATTCAAAATGGAATAAAAAGAGGGAAAGGAAGCCGAAGACATTCCATGAATCGAGTCAAAAGAAATGGAATTAAATTCAAGAAAGAAAAGAATTTTAATTCCAAGAACCTGTGAAGTCGGAAATAATTTAACTAGATAAATTATTACACGGGAGTCAAAAGACCACGAATTAGAAGCCGACGAATCCAAAACCGACGGACTTAAGATTTCAAACACGAAATCAATTTAAGTCGAAAAAGATTTAAGATAGGAATCATAATCCGAGAACGACCCGAAAAATCGAGCCCGAAAACGTAGAAGAATAGAAGTCTGAAAGAGAGGAGAAAAGGCCCGACGGATCGCATGACCCGGTCCAGGCCGCAGCCCAGGCCGGAGCCGCGCGGTCTCCGCGCGGTCTGGAGCTAAACCGCGCCGACACCGCGGGGTGAGACAGGACAGCCTGCCATGACGCGTTTTGGCGACTTACTTGCCATATTTTCGGGGCCCAAGGTGGGAATCTTGATTTAATTCGGGGGAGCAGATTTTGGTTGATATTATATGATCATAACACCCCATTATCAGTCATCCACACCCTTGTTTCATCCCAAACTCTCCCAAAAACCAAAAACACAAGTTCTTACCTTCCGACGATTTTCCGGCAACCAAATCCGACCGAGGAAGTGTGTAGATCAAGGATTGCAGGCTTTGGATTGTTGGAGAAGAAGAACGTGTTGCGTAGATCCGTCCGTGGCGATTTTGGACGAATCGATCGACCCTAGGACGTTCAAGAACTCACTTACAGTAAGTCAATACCTTCCATATCAATATGGGTGGTTTAAGGGCGTCCGAAACATTGGATCTAAAACG
Source organism: Hygrophila difformis (assembly GCA_030278955.1). Classification (NCBI taxonomy): domain Eukaryota; kingdom Viridiplantae; phylum Streptophyta; class Magnoliopsida; order Lamiales; family Acanthaceae; genus Hygrophila; species Hygrophila difformis. Next base: position 19,971,514 of record JAOANR010000008.1, on the reverse strand, counting down.
AAACGTTAAAATCGAATCTAAAAACTTCAATCTACGTGTTTTCTGAAACCCGACCAAAACTCCTACTTCGAGTGTTCAAACCGAAAAACTCAAAACTAAGATTTTGATCCTAAGATCTTAAGCTATACTGTGTATAAACTTCAGAAACTTTCATCGAGTTTTGACACCCCAAATCATGTCGGACATATTCTGCGTTTTTAAGGAATTTTCAGAAATTGACAGTTCACTTAACCGAACTTGATGAGCATATTTCTACCATTTCTAGTCCGAACTAATCTTTGTGATGTAAACAAAAGTTTTAGGTAATCATGTCTAGTATGTGTCCATAAAATTTCAGAATTTTTGAAGTCCATTTGATGAGTCGAAAAATCGGATTTTGAAACTGTGACGAACCTGAATCCTGACACCTTGTTGTTTGTGTAGAAAACTGGATTTTTGACATGCTTCCATTCTTATTTCCAAAAAACTCGAAGCATGAAAGTTGTTTGTTGGGATTTTTTTGAGATACTGTGAAAATTTCAGATCAATCGCCTTTGTATTGAATTTTTAAACTGAAAAGGCGCAAACTGTGACATCAAACGGTTTTAACTTGTGAGATCTTGAAATTTCTAAACAAACGATCGAAATCTTGTTATATCTTTGAAAATCCCGTTACACTAAAGTTGAAACGATATCGGTTACATTGATTAAATAAAATTAGGGGGTGAGTGCTCTGCAGGGTGCCCTCCTAACTATTCACTTCGTGCCTTTATGGACGATGGTGACCCCGTGCGAAATATGAGAACTATTGCCAAAACGGCATCTTATTTTGGGGCTACCCTCTCGGGTGTATCCGTATGGGTTACCCGAGGCTCGACGGAGTGGTACTAGGTATGGCGGATAGGCTGCGGCCGCCGGGCTACCGGCTAAATGAAAAATGACGAAATTGGCTAAGGCCGCCGGATCACCGGCTAAATGACACTTACGAAATTGGCTGCGGGCGCCGGATTGCCGGCTAAATTAAATATTGTTGAAATGGTGGTGTAACGGGGGAAAATTAAAAAGCTTAGATTTTTATTTAATTATTTATGTCATTATTCATGCTTTTAATTCATGTTTAAATTAATGGCCCATACTTAGATTATTATTATTTATGAAATTTAAATGTGTCTTTAAAGTATGCAAATTAAATTCTTATTTTTTTTTGTAAATAAAATGTTTTGTATGCATGATTAAAAGTATAATCTTAATTATTAAAATTAAACCCCTTTATTGCTATGTTAGGATTGACTTACTTAGTATTTTATAATACTGATAAAAACCGTTGTTCATCTTTCTATTACAGAGTACGGAGCATGATCATGCATTGGGGGATTTGGACATTTAGTTAATTATTTTACATGACTTGTATGAACGGGCCTGTTTAACCCGTGTTTTGGCCATGTCGGCCCTATATTTTAAATTCCGCTGCATAAACTTTATTTCCGCTGCAACTTATTATTATTATTATCATGTGTGGATGATATTACACTATATTATTATTATTTTTAGCAATTCCGGACTTATTTTTTTTTAAAAAAAAAAACTCTTTTCAATACCCATAGCCTTGCATCTCTTTAGCAAACTCGGAGAATTCGTGTCTTGCTAGGGAGGTGTGGCGGCGGCACCCCGGCCTGGGTTATCAAATCCGGGGTGTTACAGGATGGTATCAGAGCCCGGATTATTTTAAAGCTATCATTTTAAAAAGAGCCCCGAATATTTTTAAAATCTATTATTATTATTTTTAAACCAGTATTATTTTTAAACCATTACTCTTTACAACCACTATTATTTTAAACTATTATTTTGAGCCCAAGTTTTTGGCCCAATCATTCTACTTATTATTTATTTAAAATCTTAATTTTTTTTGAGCCCAAAAATTTTAGCCCAATATTTTTATTTACTAAGCCCAAATATTTTTCGTAGCCCAATACCTATATTTTTATTTGAGCCCAAGAATTTATTACTTTTGGCCCAATATAGTGGCCCAAACCTTTTTCCTTATTTCTAGATTATCCATGAGGATAAATTATTTTTAAAACCCATGGATAAATAAATGCATGTATAAATTAAAACTCATTGGGGGGATTGCATATGCATACTTGCATAAAGATTTAAATTTTTGCATCTCCTAACTTTACATTTGGCATGTTCTAACTTTAACCTAACTTGTTGACATTAGATGGCCGAACCAAACGCGAACGTGATCAACCTTATGATAAGACTGATTAACGAGTACCTCGAGTCCCAACAACATATATGTATTTAATAAAGAGATAACAATCAAACAAGGGTACCTTAAACCCTAACCCCTGAAACCCTAGACCCTGGGGTTTCGAAAAAAAAAATCCACTAATACCACTTATTAAAAGAAAATCATTATATAAACCCTCTATTATATTTTCCTTAAAATCTAAATCACTTGTTCTTGCAACAGAATGGCACCGAGAGGGAGACCGCGTGTCCAGCCCATTCCTCCCAATACCAACGAAATACCTAGGCAACCCGACATGCCGATACCAAACGTAGGTGTACACGTTCAGGAAGAGCCAGCAGGCCCTATACCAAACAACATGGGTAATCGCCTACGCACTCTAGAAGAGGTTCTCATTGCGCTAGGGAACGCGCAGGTGAACCAGGGCCAAGCGGCTGCGGCACCTCCACCACAGGCTCGCATTAATTACCTAGCCATGGTGAACCCATACCACCCGCCGCACTACGCCGGCGAAGAAGACCCTGCAAAACTAGAGGAGTGAATTAGGACATTCGACAAGTTGTTAAGCGCGGTTAAGTGCCCGGAAGGGGAAAAGGTGCATGTAGCCTCATACTACTTGGGAGGTGAAGCAGACAACTGGTGGCAAGCCACCCAGGGAAAGATACGAGAGGACGAGGAGCCCTATTCATGGACTGAAATGATGGAACTGCTCAGGGACCGATTTTACCCCCTGAGTACGAAGGCGGCCATGTACGAGGAGTTTTTGTCATTAAAACAAGGCGGGCAGACTGTACAAGAGTATTACACTCGATTCAAGGAGTTGGTGCGCTTCGCACCAAGACTAGTACCGACAGACGTAGAGAAGGCACAAAAATTCGAGATGGGGTTGAACTTGACCATACGGAAAGTGATCATTGGCGTCCATTACCCGGACCTGCAAGCAGTGTATGATCGTGCGGTGGCTATCGCAAGGGTGCAACAACTGAAGAGGAGGATGAGTGGAGAGTCCAGCCGGGGACCTCAGGGACAAGATAAGAGGAACAAGGATAGCCGATCCGGTAACAATTCTGGAGGAAACAACTTTCGGGGAGGCCTGAACAGACCCCCTCAGAACAACAATAGGGGAAATGATGGGAGAACCTTTTTCCAAGGTAACCCTGTGCCACCATGCCCAAGATGTGGGAGACCTCACTTGACTAGGGGATGCCCCCAACAGGGCGCATGCTACCGGTGTGGTCGACTTGGTCATCGGGTGGATGAGTGCCGGACTCGAATTGAAAACATCACCAAGCGGGAGGACTTGGTTATGGGGCCAGCACAGCCTCGTAATCAAAATGGGCGGAACGGTAACAATCAAGGGTACAGACCCCCTCAAAATCATAATTTCAACCAAAATCAACGTCCTTCACAGAATCCAAATCAGCAACAGAATCAGAACCCGAACCGGGATCAGCAGGGCAATCAAGGACGGCTAATGGGGCGGTTGAATGTTATCAACCAAGCAGATGTGCCTATGCAGGGTGACGTGATGGCAGGTACGTTCCATGTTTTAAGTACACCCCTTAAAGTTCTGTTTGACTCAGGAGCTAGTTGTTCGATTATTTCATCAAGAGTCTTACCTGAACTAGATCTACCTAAGTGCGAACTGATTAACTTAGAAATTCAACTACCTTCAGGAGAAGTAGTATCATGTTCTAGACGTTATAACGGAATTCCGATAGTTATCAAGAACGTAGAATTCTTTGCAAATTTGGTAGAATTTAATTTAAGGGACTTCGACGTTATACTGGGAAGGGATTGGTTGACCCGGTATAAAGCGGTGATCGAATGTCAGAAGCATAAGATCACCCTATCGAAAGGTAGGGGAAAGAGAGTCATCTTTTACTCTCAACCCCCTAAGAGGAGCAACAAGGTTGTTAACGCTCTCAAGCTTCGTAGCTTAATGCGTAAGTACGCGTTGTATGCATGCTACGTTCACAACCTTGAGGCGGAAGAGAGCAAGGTTGACAACATCCCAGTGGTAAGAGAATACCCGGACATATTTCCTGAAGACATCCCTGGTATGCCACCTGAGAGAGATCTTGAATTCACGATAGATCTCATTCCGGGAACGGAACCTGTTTCAAAGGTTCCTTACCACATGGCGCCACTGGAAATGAAAGAGTTAAAGGAACAACTCGAAGAGTTGTTGGAGAAAGGATACATAAGACCGAGTACGTCCCCGTGGGGACGCCCGGTCTTATTTGTTAAAAAGAAGGATGGAGGGCTACGCCTTTGCATCAACTACAGAGGACTCAATCAAGTGACCATCAAGAACAAGTATCCATTACCGAGGATTGAGGACTTATTTGATCTATTGAAGGGAGCGTCGGTGTTCTCAAATATCGACTTGCGATCCGGTTATCACCAGCTGAGGATTGCCGAGAAGGATATCCCGAAGACGGCGTTCCGAACTCGTTATGGACACTACGAGTTCACAGTAGTATCCTTTGGGTTGACAAATGCACCTGCAATGTTCATGAACCTCATGAACGATGTATTTAGAGAATTGTTAGATCAATGCGTCGTGGTGTTCATCGACGACATCCTGATCTACTCGAGAAGCAAGGAGGAGCATTCCCAACATTTGCACCAAGTGTTAGGGATTTTGCGCATGAACCAACTCTATGGAAAACTATCCAAATGCGACTTTTGGTTGAAGGAAGTAGCATTCCTTGGGCACATAGTATCCGCCACAAGAGTTTCAGTGGATCAGGCAAAAATTTCGGCGGTGACGGAATGGGTATCGCCGACGAGTCCAACTGAAATACGGAGCTTCCTTGGACTAGCTGGTTATTATAGGCGATTTGTGAAGGACTTCTCGAAAATCGCACGCCCGTTGACCCAGCTGTTGAAGAAAGGGGTGAAATACGACTGGACTAGTGAGTGTGAGTCCGCGTTTCAAGAACTGAAAAAGCAACTCACCACTACACCCGTATTAGCACTACCATCAAAGAATGGTGACTTCGAGGTTTACAGTGACGCTTCGAAGGAAGGTCTAGGATGCGTTTTGATGCAAGACTCGAGAGTCATTGCATATGCATCGTGTCAATTGAAACCTCATGAAGCGAACTACCCGACACACGACTTGGAGTTGGCGGCAGTCGTGTTCGCTCTGAAAATTTGGAGACATTACCTCTATGGGAGAAAGTGTCGGATGTTCACTGACCACAAAAGCCTCAAATACATATTCACTCAAAAGGAGTTAAATCTGAGGCAACGGAGGTGGTTGGAACTAATCAAGGACTATGATCTCGAAATTTCTTACCACGAAGGGAAGGCCAATGTGGTAGCCGATGCCTTAAGCCGGAAGTCCCAACATGTGGCGAATTCGTTGGTGATTCCGCCGGCATTGTATATGGACCTGGCAAGATTGAGCTTAGAGCTAGTGCATTCGGGCACTCTAAATGAAGTGGTCAACGCAATGGCAGTCGAATCGACCATATTTGACGAGATCAAACTCGCCCAACCGGGCGACACAAAGTTGGAAAGGATTAAGGAGAACATTGCCAATGGGAAGGCGATAGGATTTGCTATCCATGAGGATGGAAGCATTCGTTTCAAGGGAAGATGGTGTGTACCACAGAAATGCGTGGAGATAAAACAAAGATTGATGGAAGAAGGGCATAACACACCTTACTGGGTTCACCCTGGAGGCGACAAATTATATAAGGATTTGAGGAAGATTTACTGGTGTCCGAGGATGAAGAATGAAGTGGCAGAATTTGTAGCGAGATGCCTCACGTGCCAAAAGGTCAAAGCCGTGCGACAAAAACCCTTAGGATTGATGCAACCATTGGAAATCCCGAGTTGGAAGTGGGATAGTATCTCGATGGATTTCGTTTCGGGATTACCACGATCACCTAGAGGGATGAATAAGATATGGGTGATTGTCGATAGGCTAACGAAGACAGCCATTTTTATCCCAATGAAGGACACTTGGACCATGGACCAATTAGCAAGAGCGTATATTGACAATGTGGTACGACGACACAGGGTACCACATGACATTATCTCCGATAGAGATAGTAGATTTGTCCTTCACTTTTGGATCAAGTTACAAAAAGCTCTCGGTACGCAGATTAAGATGAGTACCGCGTTCCACCCAATGACGGATGGACAAACTGAGAGAACAATCCAAACATTGGAGGACATGCTGAGAGCGTGTGTCCTAGAGTTTAAGGGTAGCTGGGAGAATCATTTACCCTTAATTGAATTTTCCTACAACAATAGCTATCATACTAGCATAAGCATGGCACCATTCGAAGCATTGTATGGTCGAAAGTGCCGAAGTCCGTTGAGTTGGGACGGGAGTGATAAGACTGTGGTAGCGGGACCACAACTCATAGAAGATATGACCCAACAAATCAAAGTGATTCAAAGAAAGATGAAAGCGGCCCAAGACCGACAGAAAAGTTATGCCGATGTGAGACGGCAAGACCTAGAATTTCAAGTTGGAGATAAGGTCATGTTAAAGATATCACCGATGAAGGGGGTTATGCATTTTGGCAAACGAGGAAAGCTAAGTCCTCGATATATAGGACCTTATGAAATTCTAGAAAAAGTCGGGAATCTAGCATATCGTCTAGCCTTACCGCCACAATTGGCTCGAGTTCACAATGTGTTCCACGTATCACAATTGAAGAAGTATGTGCACGACCCGACCCATGTACTCCAACCGGAAGGAATTGAATTGGATGATGACTTGAGCTACGAGGAAATTCCGGTACAAATACTCGATGTTAAGGAGAGAGTAACAAGGAACAAAACCGTGAGAATGGTCAAGGTTCTTTGGTCGAACCATGAAAGTGAAACGGCGACATGGGAGTTAGAAGCCGACATGAAGGAGCGTTACCCGACCCTATTCCAAGACGGTGCAACCACAGTTATGGGGACATAACAGTAATCTTAAGGAGGGGAGGATGTAACGACCCGAATATTTTGTATCCCAAATAAACAAATTCAAATTATTTTGAACTACGTAATGACTTGATCCCTTCACAGGGTACGTAGGCAACTTGGAAATTTCAATTCTGGGTTCAGTCAAATAATAACAATCAACAACCTATCAATCAATCAATCGAGCAATAAGTCGCGCAACTTCGAGGACGAAGTTGATTCTTAAGGGGGGTAGACTGTAATACCCGAGATTTTTAGCGGCGTCCAAAGGAATAAAATTATTTCTTAATCCGATCAAGGTAGAAATATCTCCGAGAAGAAGAAAATAATTTATCGCAATAAATTATTGCTCAGAAATGAAACGCCGATAGATTTAAAAATACAAAATGGAATAAATAGAGGGAAAGGAAGCCGAAGACATTTCATGAATCGAGTCAAAAGAAATGGAATTAAATTCAAGAAAGAAAAGAATTTTAATTCCAAGAACCTGTGAAGTCGGAAATAATTTAACTAGATAAATTATTACACGGGAGTCAAAAGACCACGAATTAGAAGCCGACGAATCCAAAACCGACGGACTTAAGATTTCAAACACGAAATCAATTTAAGTCGAAAAAGATTTAAGATAGGAATCATAATCCGAGAACGACCCGAAAAATCGAGCCCGAAAACGTAGAAGAATAAAAGTCCGAAAGAGAAGAGAAAAGGCCCGACGGATCGCATGACCCGGCCCAGGCCGGAGCCGCGCGGTCTGGAGCCAAACCACGCCGACACCGCGGGGTGAGACAGGACAGCCTGCCATGACGCGTTTTGGCGACTTTCTTGCCATATTTTCGGGGCCCAAGGTGGGAATCTTGATTTAATTCGGGGGGAGCAGATTTTGGTTGATATTATATGATCATAACACCCCATTATCAGTCATCCACACCCTTGTTTCATCCCAAACTCTCCCAAAAACCAAAAACACAAGTTCTTACCTTCCGACGATTTTCCGGCAACCAAATCCGACCGAGGAAGTGTGTAGATCAAGGATTGCACGCTTTGGATTGTTGGAGAAGAAGAACGTGTTGCGTAGATCCGTCCGTGGCGATTTTGGATGAATCGATCGACCCTAGGACGTTCAAGAACTCACTTATAGTAAGTCAATACCTTCCATATCAATATGGGTGGTTTAAGGGCGTCCGAAACATTGGATCTAAAACGAAACGTTAAAATTGAACCTAAAAACTTCAATCTACGTGTTTTCTGAAACCCGACCAAAAACTCCTACTTCGAGTGTTCAAACCGAAAAACTCAAAACTAAGATTTTGATCCTAAGATCTTAAGCTATACTGTGTAAAAATTTCAGAAATTTTCATTGAGTTTTGTCACCCCAAATCATGTCGGACATATTCTGCGTTTTTAAGGAATTTTCAGAAATTGACGGTTCACTTAACCGAACTTGATGAGCATATTTCTACCATTTCTAGTCCGAACTAATCTTTGTGATGTAAACAAAAGTTTTAGGTAATCATGTCTAGTATGTGTCCATAAAATTTCAGAATTTTTGAAGTCCATTTGATGAGTCGAAAAATCGGATTTTGAAACTGTGACGAACCTGAATCCTGATAGCTTGTTGTTTGTGTAGAAAACAGGATTTTTGACATGCTTCCATTCTTATTTCCAAAAAACTCGAAGCATGAAAGTTGTTCGTTGGGATGTTTTTGAGATACTGTGAAAATTTTAGATCAATCGCCTTTGTATTGAATTTTTAAACTGAAAAGGCGCAAACTGTGACATCAAACGGTTTTAACTTGTGAGATCTTGACATTTCTAAACAAACGATCGAAATCTTGTTATATCTTTCAAAATCCCGTTACACTAAAGTTGAAACGATATCGGTTACATTGATTAAATAAAATTAGGGGGTGAGTGCTCTGCAGGGTGCCCTCCTAACTATTCACTTCGTGCCTTTATGGACGATGGTGACCCCGCGCGAAATATGAGAACTATTGCCAAAACGGCATCTTATTTTGGGCCTACCCTCTCGGGTGTATCCGTATGGGTTACCCGAGGCTCGACGGAGTGGTAATGGGTATGGCGGATAGGCTGCGGCCGCCGGGCTACCGGCTAAATGAAAAATGACGAAATTGGCTGAGGCCGCCGGATCACCGGCTAAATGACGATTACGAAATTGGCTGCGGCCGCCGGATTGCCGGCTAAATTAAATATTGTTGAAATGGTAGTGTAACGGGGGAAAATTAAAAGGCTTAGATTTTTATTTAATTATTTATGTCATTATTCATGCTTTTAATTCATGTTTAAATTAGTGGCCCATACTTAGGTTATTATTATTTATGAAATTTAAATGTGTCTTTGAAGTATGCAAATTAAATTCTTATTTTTTTTCGTAAATAAAATGTTTTGTATGCATGATTAAAAGTATAATCTTAATTATTAAAATTAAACCCCTTTATTGCTATGTTAGAATTGACTTACTTAGTATTTTATAATACTGATAAAAACCGTTGTTCATCTTTCTATTATAGAGTACGGAGCATGATCATGCATTGGGGGATCATTTTGGACATTTAATTAATTATTTTACATGACTTGTATGAACGGGCCTGTTTAACCCGTGTTTTGGCCATGTCGGCCCTATATTTTAAATTCCGCTGCATAAACTTTATTTCCGCTGCAACTTATTATTATTATTATCATGTGTGGATGATATTACACTATATTATTATTTTTTTAGCAATTCCGGACTTATTTTTTTTTAAAAAAAACTCTTTTCAATACCCATAGCCTTGCATCTCTTTAGCAAACTCGGAGAATTCGTGTCTTGCTAGGGAGGTGTGGCGGTGGCACCCCGGCCTGGGTTATCAAATCCGGGGTGTTACATGTAATGAGCTCCGTTTAAAGTATTGGCCGACTGGAGGGTCTATCTTGTCCATGCCTTCCAAAGCTTCCTTTACATGGATAAGCCTAAGGAAGGCGGCTGGGCACCTTCATGGGGGGTTTGAATTTTGCCTTGGGTAATGGCCAATCCTCCTTGTGGTTTACGGCTTGGTTTAATGGAAGTCAGCTGGGGCCTCTGGTGCCTTTCGTTGAAACAACCGATATGGATAAATGCGTGAAAGATATTGTGCACAATGATGGGTGGAACTTCTATAACTTGTATACCATCATTCCCAACAACGTGAAAAATGCCATCCTGGAACTCCCGCCGCCTTGCTTGCATCCAGCTGTGAGGGATGGTTGGAGTTGGGCATGTAGTGTTGATGGAACATACTCACCGCGATCTGGTATGTCCTTTTTTCTTGTGGGTACGTTGGATGGCTGAGCTTGGAAATGGATATGGAGCTCAAGCTTCCCGGAACGTATTTGTTTCTTACTTTGGTTAATTTCTTGGGAGGCTATACCTTGCAATGCCCTAAGGTATCATAGAAATCTCGCCTCCACGCCGTTATGCCAGATATGTGGCATCCTTGAGGAGGATTGGCGGCATTGCTTGTTTCAATGCCCGTGGACTATGGCGATTTGGTGTTCCCTTGACATCAGTATTCCCATAGATTTAGAGACCTTGGACAGAGCTAATATCCGATCATGGCTGTGTGGGATGTTTAACTTATATGGTCCTTTATTTATCGCGGCTCTGTGGCGTATTTGGAAGGAGCGATGCGCTAGGGTTTTCCGAGGCCATTCCACCCCCATCATAAGCTAGTTCGTGATATTCTCCATTTTTGTGATTCTATTCAACTGTCCCTTGTGAAACCTTCGACTGCTGCTACTTGGCCACGCCTCACTTGGTGGAATATGGACTCGTGGACAGGGGTATTCCTGCACTCGGATGGCTCACGCTTGGATAATCGGGGACGAGCTGGCTACGGGGCTGTCCTGCGATATGCCAACGGTGCCTGGATTGGAGGAGTCTCGGGGCAGCTAGGAGATGTCTCAGTCATCCATGCCGAGCTTGCAGAGTTGATGCATGGCTTGCAGTTGGCGGTCCAGCATGGAATTTCTCAAATCTATTGTGCATGTGATTCGATGGAGGTGCTGCGACTCCTTTCTGTTAAGCAGCCTTCATCTCATTGGCTTTCTTCCTACCTTGCTCGTATAGAGGATCTGCTCAATCATTTCGAAGTTTATAGCTTCAACCATATCCTTCGCGAAGGTAACAGTGTTGCAGACTCACTTGCGAAGTTGGGAGCTGAAGATGAACTATTCTTCACCACCTGGGCGTTATCCCTGGATCGACTTCGTCCTCTGTTGACTGCGGATGCTGCTGGCACGTGGTTTCCTCGTGCCAAGTGATTTCGTGAGCTACTGTTTCTATTTTTTCTTATTTTTTCATTCCCTTTCCTAGCCTGTATAGGCAATCTTGCCAAAAAAAAATAATTTTAATATTTATTTAGTTTTTAATAACTAATTTCAAGAATTTAAAATTATAGCCATATCTTGAAACCAAAGACACTTAATTCTTGATTACCCAAAAAAAAATATACACTTTTTTTTTGGATGAGTCACTAAAGTCAGGCCTGAGAAAGTAATGGTGGGAGCCCATGCCACACAAAAATAAAAAATACACTTGATATAAAAGTAAACTTGTAGGAACGGTCAAAAATACTTTGGGAGTGTTTTTACTACTAACAAAATCAGGTTAACTTTCCTTTCCCATAGTCAAAGAGAAAAAGTAACTGTTTTTTTTCTAATGAATTTATTATCCACAATTATAAAAGTAAACTTGACAGAGAGTGAAATGTGAAATACTCCATCCTTTCTTAAAAATTGACCTCAATTGCAAGGAAAATGACTTGTCGTGAATATTTCGAAAATTTAAACCTAAATTTTCTAGTACTTTTATAATAAGGGATTCTAGATTTAATTATTAAACTATTTATTTATTTAATTAATCTTAAGTTTTTTTATTACATCAAGATTGAAAATATAATTCCCCACTAAACAACAAAATGATAATATCTACTACTCCTATATATATTCCCTTCGTATTATATTATTTGTAATTTTTACATAATTGATATTGTTTATTAAATAAATTGACTAAATATTTTAGTGTAGTTATTATATATAAAAAAGAGTATGGTCAATAAAGATGTAATCACATAGTTTTAAAATAAAATTTTCATAATATTTAGTTGTGTACAATTTAATTATTAGGGTAAAATGTAATGTTGGATTGCATAAAAAATGAAAGCACAAAGATTAAATATTGTCGTGGTATATAACTATATATGTTATCTAAAAATATTAATGAGAGAGAAATTATTATAATGATAAATTTAATAATTTTAATAATTATAATAATAATTGACTTCTAGTAGCTTCTTCCCATTTAAATAATCAATATGTTTTGTTTATTATGATGCCTTCAAAAAATTATTATGGCGTTGGCCCAAAAAAAAAAAAAACAACTGATACATTACCATATCATATTGTTAGTACAAGAAATAATTAGGCCCATATTATTTAGTCTAGTCCGCATTGAAATCAGCCTAGCCCATAAGCCAGCATAGATATTATCGAATTTTAAAAACGAATGACCAAGACACATTCCGAAGCATGAACACAGTCAAAGAGGCGCGGTTGATATGGAACGTGGCATGTGGCAGTTGCTAGGGCTTGTGTATGCCTATAAGTAAGGCCTCATGCGGCTACATCAAGAAACATCAAATCCTTCTTTGTAAGGCCTCATGCGGCTACATCAAGAAACATCAAATCCTTCTCAAAGAAGCCGCCTTTAAATATTTTTTACTTTTTCTATTTTCTTTCCATTTATTTATTGCTTTCTGCTGTAATGTCCCGATTTAATTGTTTGGACTGTTTTATATAATTTGATATTTGGTTATTTTGCATTTCAGTCCGGATGGGGTCAATTGGTTGGACTTGAGAAGGAATGGGGGGTCTTTATAATAATTAGCAAGTTGGGAGTTAAATGGGGGTTATTTTGCATAATTAGAAAACGAAAGAAAGAAACGGGAGAAGGCAGTGGAGAGGCCGACCGATTGGGGTTTTTGGGGTGATCTTCGGCTCGTCCAAACTATCGTGTTTCTTGCCCAATTGATTGAGCGGTTGAAGGTAAGCGATTCTCCTTGTCGTCTTCTTCGCTATGATTTTTATTTCGATCGTTTTGGTGGTGATTTGAAGATGTTTCAAAATGTTAGGTTTGTGAGTTGTTTTGGCCAATCGGATTCAAATTTGGGCAATTCGGAGGCGTTTAATCGTTGAGAAGATATCAGGCAAGGGTTTTTGGCTTAATTTACGTGTTCGGGGGGGGGGGGGGTGTTCGGATGGTGAATTCCAGCCGAATCGTCGGACGACGACCTGAGTACAGGTCTGCCGCAGACCGCGCGCCCTTGGCGCGGTCTGGACGTTTCGCGTGCCGTGCGCGCTGGCCCCGTCAGGGGCTGTGTTCGTGCGCGGTTCCGCCGATTCTTCGATGTTATGCTTTGGTTCTTGTTCTATTGCTGGTTCGGACTTCTCCTAGCATTAATTGAGGGTGTTGAATTGTATAATTAACCCGTGGACCTTGTGGGAAACTTTGGTAGATTCCTTGAAATGCATTATAATGGATAATTCTCAGGTTTGATGATTTGTGATGTTATGCCTAAACCTAAGAGGATTTGAATTGATATCTATGTGCGATAAGCATGCGAACCTAGTATTAGGTGTTGGATCACTTTGATGTCAGTTGTGTATGCATGGCATTTGCATTGGTATTGATGATGTTGGATCGATAGGTGGTGATGATGATGATGTGATTTGATTGGGCAGCCTTCACCGGTGTTGTTGAGTCCCGATGGCCCTGCGGGGTGGATATTGGTTGTTATGCCTGGATATTGGCTGTTATGCCTGTGATTGGGCTGTGATGCATGTGGTCCCTGCGAGGATGGTGTATGTTACCCTGTAACGGATTGGAGTTGATGATATCCTCACCTGTGGGTTCATACCGCCCGGGGTTTAGGTGCCGGCTAGGCATATGCATTTGCAAGAGCATATAGGATAGATAGGTGTATGTTAAGCCATGCATCACGTGCATAAATTATATGATTGTGGTTGAAGCACTGGTATGGGACGGTGTGATGATTAATTGTTTTATTTATACTCTGTTTTGTTATTCATGCTTTTATTCTTGATTATATGATCATGTGATTACTTTTGTTGCTCTGCTGCTCCCTTACTTCCCGGCATGTAGCCTTGCTCACTACATTGTACTGACTCCCTTTGCTTTTGTCTATTTTATAGATCCTGCTGGAGGCGCTGGAGCCTGATTTGGGTATGGGGATTCTCATGTTCATGTTATCATGTTATTTATGTGATACTCTATTGATTATTATTGACTTGTCACCTATCTGACTAGTTGAGGCATGTGAGCCTAGAATTTACATTCTGTCGGCCCGTGGCCTTATGTGTTTACTGCTTTGGGCTGGTAACCCCGTTTCTGATATGTTAGCAGGATGCCTGATTATGTTTGAGAGGCTTGTAGCCTGATACTCTGACAAGGATTGTTTTATTCAGTTATTATGTGTGGATTATCTTCGTGCCTATGTGTTTTATTTTAATTTAGATTCCGCGTGAAATTGAATTAACAGATGATCACTTTAGGTTTGCTCAGCCTTGTACTAGCTGTTTTAAATTAGCTGGCCACTAGTTTAGGATAGTTAGTACGGCGGTAATGCTTGCGAAAATCAGGATTGAATTTTTGAGGCGTTACAGAGTGGTATCAGAGCCTGTGTGCTCTTTTATTGCAATAAAATCTGTGTAGACATAGGCGGTGAGATGTGCGCGGGGTGCATATAGTGTAGATTTGCATTATTACTATTTTTGCTGAGATATGCGCATACCAGTGTTGTGACACAGTTGGGGAACTGTGGAAAAACAATGGTACTCCAGTCAGGATCCTTGAGACTTCACAGTCATTGAGGACTGCGAATTCACTATTTTCTATTTATTTAATTGTTATATTCTTTATTATGCCATCAGTTATATGGGATATATGGAATGTTGCTGATTTCTGCTGACATGTTTGTTCATGTTGTGTCTGTTTTCATATCAGAATGGTTCCTTATCGCGCTAGAGGTGCTGGGCGACGGGGAAGGCCCCGCAGGAACTAGGGCCCACTTGTTGGAGATAGGGTAGGGGACTTTGCACCCGAGGAGATGGGAAATATGGTTCCACCTGATGGGGTTGAACAGGGGAACGACGGACTACCACCTCCTCCTCCTCCACCCGCACCAGAGGTACCACCTGTTGCTCAGGTGCCTCTCGGGAATCCACCAGTACGTGGTGCAACTGCCTTTAATCCAATTGAGTTCGCCCGGCAGCTGGTACAGTTCTTTCAGATGTTACCACAGCCTATCGTGCAGCCTGCCCCTGCACCTGTTCCAGTCCATGTGGATTATGTGGTTCTGTCCACAAAGCACCATCTACCCAAGTTTGCAGGGGGTGCCAGTCCATCTGATCAGGAGAACTGGAAGTACCAGTTGGGTCGGGTTCTTTTTAGCATCAATTGTCCTGAGGACCAGAAGGTCTATGTGGCTTCCCACTACCTGGAAGAGGAAGCACTGCATTGGTGGAGGACCCGCGAGCACGACCTACTCGCTCGACCCGGGTTCAACTGGGAGAGGCTCTTAGTCCCATTTTTATCCACCACATGTTTTGGAGGCGAAGAAATGGAATTTCTGGGTTTGAGACAGACGGAAAGTATGAGCGTGACCGCTTATCACAGGAAGTTTGTGGAGCTTATGAGGTATGCTCCGGAGGTTATGCCCACTGTTAGGGACGAGGTTCGTCGTTTCATTTCAGGTCTCAGGGCAGGGATTAAGTCTTCATTTGGGTATCGAGGTTATGATACATTGTCTGAGGCGTTCGATCAAGCCCTATATGTGGAGGAGAGTCGGTCTGAAGAACGCCAGCAGTGGCAAATTAAAAAGAGGCATATGGAGCAGGGTCGTGAAGGGCACAGAGGCGGCGATCAGAGGGGCCAGCTGGCTGTTAGGGGCCGCCGTGATGGTGCCCGTGCTGATGTAGGCATGGGTGGTGGTCGTGCACCGCTACCTGTTCGTGAGGTTGGACCCGACGGTCGACCTGTGTATCGTTGTTGGACTTGCAATGAGGTGGGTCATCGCCGAGCGGATTGCCCTCAAGCTGGCAGGGGTAGACCGGTTCGGGCTGACCGAGGTGGCAGACTGAACGTTCTGGATCGCGCGGAGGCGGATCGCCGGGATGATGTTCTTGCAGGTGTGTTTTAAATTCCTGCAGTTGTCTATTTTCTTTTCGTTTTGCTCTGTCTTTGTAAACTTTGTACCCGGTTTAGGTACTATTACTGTTGCGAATCATTCTGCCTTTGTATTGTTTGATTCGGGAGCGTCGAGTTCGTTCGTGGCTTTGCGATTTGTGCGGGAGCACGGAGTAGGACCGTTGGTGCCCTACCAGATGCCTGTTTCCTTGCCTTCGGGCGATATCATCCGTAGTGATCACATATGGCGAGATGTGGTATTGAGGATCGAGGGCCGTGAGTTCAGAGCCGACTTAGTTGTATTTAGTCTGGCTGAATTTGATGTAATATTGGGCATGGATTGGCTGACTCGCCATCGTGCTATTATCGATTGTGGTATCCCACGTATTTCCTTTCGAGATTCTCTCGGTAAGTATATTTCTTACCGACCTTCTTTGATTCCACCTGCTATTAGTGTGGTCTCTGTTGCTGCGTTGTGTGATTTGATGCGCAGGGGTTATTCTCTTTCCCTGTGGCACATGAGGGATCTTCGAGCAGAGGTTCCTGTTGCCTCGAGTGTCCCTGTTGTCTCTGAGTTCGGCGATGTATTTCCCAACGAAATTCATGGTCTCCCACCTGCTCGGGAGATTGATTTTACTATCGAGCTGATGCCTGCGGCAGCTCCTATTTCTAAGGCTCCTTACCGGATGGCTCCTGCTGAGTTGAAGGATCAATTGAGTGAGCTTACTAGTAAAGGGTATATCCAGCCGAGCAGCTCGCCTTGGGGAGCTCTTGTACTGTTTGTTAAGAAGAAGGATGGGTCGATGAGGATGTGCATCAACTACAGGGGTTTGAACCGAATCACAGTGAAGAATAAGTATTCTCTACCTCGGATTGAGGATCTGTTTGATCAGTTGAGAGGGGCATGTGTATTCAGCAAGATTGATTTGAGATTGGGCTACCATCAGATAAGGGTGTCAGAGGCTGATAGGCCTAAGACGACATTCAGAACTCGTTATGGACACTTTGAATTCACGGTCATGCCTTTTGGTTTAACTAACGCACCAGCGATCTTCATGGATTTTATGCATAGGGTATTCCGTCCCCTGCTGGATGTGTGCGTGGTTGTGTTCATAGACGACATTCTGGTCACATGATGGCCTTCTGAGGACAGTGTTGAACACATTGCGAGAGCATAAGTTATATGCTAAACTCTCTAAATGTGTGTTCTGGTTGGAGAATGTGTCGTTTCTGGGCCACATTGTTTCTGGTGAAGGTATTGCAGTTGACCCGGCTAAGGTGAAAGCGGTACTAAAGTGGCAAGCCCCAAATAATGTGGGAGAGATCCGGAGTTTCTTGGGTCTTGTTGGCTACTACCGCAGATTCATAGAGGGGTTCTCTAGTTTTGCTAGACCTCTGACGAGATTATTGACTAAAGACGTCAGATTTAGATGGGATGATGGTTGTGAGCAAGCATTCGAACTGTTGAAGAAGAAAGTGACAGAGGCACCTATTTTGGAACTACCTGATGATTCAGGCGAGTATGAAGTTTACACAGATGCGTCACTTAAGGGTTTAGGTTGTGTGTTGATGCAAAAGGGCAATGTGATTGTTTATGCATCTCGACAACTTAAGCCACATGAGCAAAACTACCCGACTCACGACTTGGAGATGGCGGCGGTAGTGCATGCTCTGAAAATCTGGAGACATTATTTGTATGGGGCAAAGTGTAGAATTTATTCAGATCATAAGAATCTGAAGTGTCTGTACACCTCAGATCACATGAGTGGCAGACAAAGGAGGTGGATGGATTTATTGCAGGACTATGACACAGATATTCAGTACATTGATGGAAATGCGAACCGGATGGCAGTTGCTTTGAGCATGAAGGAGCATCATTCAGTGGCATGCTTGGGAGTGATGCCTGAATGGCGCAGGGAACTACTCATACTTGAGGTTCAAGTAGTTCATGTTGGCTCTGTGCAGCACACCTTAAACATGCTAGTTACTGCATCTTACTTGATTGATGAGATATTTGCTAGTCAGCATGATAGCGGGGAGATGACAGTATTGAGACAGAAGATTCAGGATGGTAAGGCTCCGGGTTTCAGAATTGATGATAGGGGCATGGTGAGATATGGCGATAGATGCTGCATTCCGGAGTGTTGTGATGACTGGAAGAGGAAGGTCATGGATGAGGCTCACACGACTCCTTATTCTGTTCATCCAGGAGTCACAAAGATGTATAAAGACATCCGACAGACTTATTGGTGGAACAATATGAAGAGGGAGATAGTTGAATATGTGGCTAAGTGTGTGCCATGGATCTCTTGGTTACTAACTTGTTTAAGGAAGATTATGGAGTGATTAGTGGAAGATTAAGAAGATGGAAAATGGAAGAAGATGTACTCAAATGTAAAAGAAGGGATATGGAAGCTAAACCACAATAAGAACCGTCGGGGGAAGCAACCAAGGTGTTCGAAACCTTGACCTCAACCCAATCCTTCAACTCAAGCCTTGGTTTGTGTAATCAACAAGGATGCTTCAATCCAAGATTGATGAATGTTTCCCAACAAACATACAAAGAGTGTGTGAGGTTTTGTGTAAACTCACAAATGATCTTTTGAAGAGAAAAGGGTATCTTTCGTTCAAGCAAAAGATGTACAATGTGAAGGGGGGAGGGGACCTATTTATAGACCAAGCCCTTTAGAAAACAAAGGAAAAGAAAAATATAACTGAGAGGCTCAATTCGGTTTAGACCGAATTGAGGACAAGACCGAATTGGTCTCATATAACCTATCTATTAGAAAGGAAGGGGGTGCCAATTCGGTCTATTGGAACAATTCGGTTTAGACCGAATTGGTTGTGAAGACCGAATTGAGAGCACTTACACTCAATACTAAAAATAATACAGACAGAGGCAATTCGGTCTATGAGGGGCAATTCGGTTTAGACCGAATTGGCAAAATGACCGAATTGAAGACTTAGGAAAAATAACCCTGGGAAAGGTCAATTCGGTCTATTGCGATTCGGTCTAGACCGAATTGGGGAAAATGACCGAATTGAGGGAGGAGGGAAATTTTCTAAGGCCTGGGAGTCAATTCGGTCTAGCCAATTCGGTCCGAATTGGCTAGACCGAATTGGTCTCAATGCCTTAGCCAATTTCACATGTTCTTATTTTCTACACTATTACAAAATATTATGTCCGACCAATCTCCGACATGTCCGAAAATTGTCCGGCGATCGACGGCGGCTCCGGCCGACCTCCGGCCAACTTCCGGCCATTTTTCCGGCGAGCTCCGTTTTATCCTCCGGTGATGCTCCATTGCTCCGACAGCTCCTCCGATGACTTTCCGGTGACTCTCCGGCGACGGCGATGGCTTAATTCTTCAAAATTGGGGATTCCATGGATGGAATCCCTCCGGTTTCATTGAGCTGGATCATGATCAATGCTTTCGGGTTGCGGCCTTCTTCTTTGGTGATTTCTTCTTGGAATTCCTCAGTCTTAAGAAGGGTCGCAATCCGATCCATGAATTTCTTTGCCCGGCTCCTGGAGTGTGGTCCCGATGGGATTATTAATGCTGTAGATTTGGCTCCCACGCCATCCCCTCCCCCTTGAGAAGGTTGAGCCATCAACCGAACAAGCTCTTCACCGTCTTCCTCGTAGAGGGCTAGATCTACAACATTAAAAGTCGCATTAATTCCATACTCTGGAGGCAGCTCCAGCCTGTAGGCGTTGTCATTGATCTTCGCCAAAACTCTGAATGGACCATCTCCTCGCGGAGAAAGTTTGTCACGCCTTTTCTGTGGAAATCTCTCCTTCCTCATATGGAGCCAAACCCAATCCCTGGCCTTTAACAACAGCTTCTTCCGTCCTCGGTTGGCATATTTTGCATAAGTTTCCGTGGCCTTCTTGAGGCTGTCCTGGACGTTCCGATGAAGCTCCTGTATAGCTCGAGCCCTGTCCCTGCCATTAACATTAAAATGCTCACTGCGAGGCAATGGCAACAGATCAACAGGGGTTAGTGGGTTGAAACCATAAACAATTTTGAACGGTGACATATTGGTGGCACTATGGACGTGTCTATTGTATGCAAACTCGATGTAGGGTAGACACTCGTCCCAGCTCTTGTAGCTTGAAGCAGTAATTATCCGCAGCAGATTTCCCAACACTCTGTTGACGGCTTCAGTCTGCCCGTCTGTTTGTGGGTGGTAAGCTGTGGAGAATAACAGCTTCGTGCCAATCTCATGCCACAGAGATTTCCAAAAATAACTGACAAATTTTGTGTCTCTGTCCAACACAATCGTTTTCGGGATCCCATGGAGACGCACCACTTCCTTGAAGAATAATTTGGCAATGTGGTGGGCGTCATTGGTCTTCGTGCAGGGAATAAAATGAGCCATCTTGCTGAAGCGATCTACCACTACAAATATCGAATCTTTGTTTCGAGCAGTCCGTGGTAGTCTTAGCATGAAGTCCATAGAAAGATCAATCCATGGTCCCTCGGGAATTGGCAGAGGCATATATAACCCGTGTGGCTTGGAAGTGGACTTCGCCTTCAGACAGACGATGCATTTGGAGATCAGATCATCCACTTCTTTCCTCATTCCCGGCCAGTAAAAACGTTCGCTCAAAATACCAAAAGTGGCAGTCCTCCCGAAATGTCCCATAAGGTCTCCGCTGTGAACCTCTTTGATCAACAACTCTCGAATGGATCCCTTAAGAATGCACAGGCGGTTCTCGAAATACAGAAATCCATCAAGCCTTGAAAACTCCTTGAACCCGTGCCTTTCGGTTTCTGCCCAAAATTCCTTGAAGTCAGGATCAATGGCATATTGATCCTTAATATGCTCAAAGCCTATCAGATGTGTCGTGGCAATGGCCGCCAAGGCTGTCCTTCGGGATAGTGCATCTGCTACAATATTTTCCTTCCCCTTTTTGTACTTGAGCACATAAGGGAAAGTCTCGATAAATCCGCTCCAGCGTGCATGCCATTTCCCTAGTTGGCCTTGATTCCGAATATGCTTGAGGGTCTCGTGGTCTGTATGGATGATGAACTCACGGCCCCACAGATAATGTTGCCACGTCTTTAACGCTTGAACCACATCGTAGAGTTCTTTGTCGTATGTTGAATAATTCAACTGCGCGCCAGAGAACTTTTCGCTGTGGTATGCCACTGGATTCCCATTCTGTAATAAGACTGCCCCCATGCCGGTGCCCGATGCATCGCATTCTACCTCGAAGGGTAGATCAAAATCTGGTAGGGCCAGAACCGGTGCATGAGTCAGTTTGTTCTTCAGCTCCTCGAAGCTTTTCTGCTCAGGCGGCCCCCACTTATAGACAAGTCCTTTCTTGAGCTGTGAAGTTAGGG
The DNA here is from genome assembly GCA_030278955.1 of Hygrophila difformis. Taxonomy (NCBI): domain Eukaryota; kingdom Viridiplantae; phylum Streptophyta; class Magnoliopsida; order Lamiales; family Acanthaceae; genus Hygrophila; species Hygrophila difformis. Next base: position 19,949,754 of record JAOANR010000008.1, on the reverse strand, counting down.
GTGCCGCAATCAGACTGAAATTGGGGACAAACCTCCGAAAGAAGCCACACAGACCCAAGAATTGTCGAACTTCGTGTACGCTCGTGGGTGGCTTCCATTCCGAGATTGCTTTTATTTTAGTCTCATCAACCTTAAGGACGCCACGTCCAACAATATAACCAAGGAACGAGAGTTCGGTTGCATGGAAGGTGCACTTCTCCTTGTTGGCGTATAACCGAGCCTCCCGTAACCTGTTCAGTACCTGTTGAACATGGGAAAGGTGATCAGACTCACTAGAACTATACACTAAAATGTCATCAAAATGTACAACTACAAATTTATTAATAAATGGACGAAGGGTCTCATTCATCAGCCGCATGAATGTTGAAGGCGCGTTCGTCAGTCCAAATGGCATGACTAGCCATTCATATAATCCAAATTTTGTCTTGAACGCCGTCTTCCATTCATCTCCCGGTTGCATCCGGATTTGATGATAACCACTTTGTAAATCAATTTTGGAAAATATGCTGGTGTGACCCAGCTCGTCAAGCATGTCGTCCAAACGTGGGATGGGGTGCCGGTACTTGATAGTAATGGCATTGACAGCTCGGCAATCTACACACATGCGCCATGTTCCGTCCTTCTTGGGAACCAATAAGACAGGCACGACACAAGGCGATAGACTTTCGCGGACCCATCCCTTGTTTACCAGCTCTTGCACTTGTCTCTGCACTTCCTTCGTTTCCTCCGGATTCATTCGGTAGGCTGGTCGGTTCGGAATTGAAGCGCCTGGCACGAAATCGATTTGATGTTTGATGCCTCGCAGAGGTGGTAGACCAGCCGGTACTTCTTCCGGGAAAATATCGGAATTTTCGTCCAACATCCTGGAAAAATTTACAGGAATATCAGGTGCAGCAGTGCAAGTTCTATGAATATCATCAACAGGTTTTGCAATCACAAGAAAACAGTAACCTGTTGAGCTCGGCGCACGCATGGTTTGCTCAAAGTCTGTTTGAGTAGTCAGTAGACAGGGGTTGGCAGATGTACTTTCGATACAAAGGGTCTTTCCTTTGTCCTTCGATTTCCGTTCTGCCTCATCCTTCTTCATGTTGGCACGCAGAATCTCTTGATCTGCTCGAACCATCTTGACAGACAGTGGCTTGACATTTATTTTCTTTTGTTTAAAAATAAAAGACAAACAGTTGGCACAACCCTTGTACTTGACATCGCGATCATATAACCACAGTCGGCCTAGCAAAATGTGACAAGTGGTCATAGGAATGACGTCACATATAACACTCTCAGAATAGGACCCGATCTTGATAGGAATTTTTGCTCTCCGGTTGACTCTGAGGTCGCTATTATCATTCATCCAGTGGAGGTGGTAGGGACTCGGATGTTCTTCAGTAGGGATGCCTAACCTGCGAACAACATAAGCACTCACAGCATTAGTGCAACTCCCATTGTCAACAATTACAGAAGCAACATTTCCCTTTAAATCGCAATGACAGTAAAATAAATTCTCCATTTGTTCATCAGCACGAGGCTTTTCCTCAGATCGTTCAGCACTGAGAGTTCGCATGGCCACCAGATTGGTCAAGGTGCGATCCTCTTCAACTGTTTCCTCGGCTGCGTCGAATTCTTCACTGTCATCGGAATCCTGATTTTCTTCTTCTCTCTCAGCCTGTGGAGGTTGTTCATCATCAGAGTCTATGATCCTCCAAGATCCGTCTTCCAAGAGTGCAGCTCTTTTGGTGAAAGGGCACTCCGGTGAGTAATGCCCCTTTCGTCCGCATTTGAAGCACGTAACTTCCTTCTTCCGGTCCTTTTCAAATTGGGGTCTCTCGATGACCGCAGGTTTAGGACCTTCCGGACTGTAGGTCTTAAATTCCTTGGCCATCTCGAAACCCTTCGGTTTTGGCTTATCGTCCCTTGGAACAAAAGATCGTTGACTCCAAGGTTTCTGTAAACTGGATCCGGAAACCTGTCGGTATTTCTACACTCGAGGTCGATCGTCGGTTTCCAATTTCATGGCTAACTCCACCAAATCAGACAGAGTGTCATATGGTCGAAGCTTCGCCTCCTTTCGGATCTCGACGCGGAGTCCCTTGAGAAATCTAGACTTAGTGATGCCTTCGTCTTCAACTACTCCGGCTTTGAGTAAGAGAGTTTCCATCTCTTTGTAAAACTCCTCTACCGACCTGTTCCCTTGAACAAGGAAAGCAAGTTTATCGTATAAGTCCTGTCGGTAGTGAGATGGAACGAATCGGTTTTCCATTGTTCTGGTCAGGGTGGCCCAAGTCCGAATGGGATCATAGCCATTCCGATTGATGTCATGCGTCACCTTCTGCCACCATACTAGCGCATAATCTTTAAAAGCACAGACGGCCACGTTGACATTTTTGTTGTCCGCGTAGTTATGGCAGTTGAAGATGAGCTCCATTGAGTGCTTCCATTCAAGAAATTCATCCGGGTTGTATGTACCCTTGAATGGGGGAATGTCAAACTTGATCCCCTTCAGGTCACGGTCGGGCTCATCCTGACGGTTATTTCGGCGGGGGTTTCTGTAGACTTCCTCTTCTTCTTCCGGATCTGATTCGGATTCGTGCTGTTGATGCCTGACTAGTCGGTGGGGAGCTGGAACTCGTGGAGGTTGGAGATTTTCGGGTGTCTGAGGCACAGGATTGTTCCGGCCAACTCGCCGTGGTCCTCGTTGCTGGGTCTCGAGCTCAGCTTCGGCATCCTCCATTTTGTGTGTTTGAACACCCTGTGGTCCACTGTGGTGGCTGCGAGGGGTTCCAGATGTAGATGGTGGAGTTGCTTGAGGAGTGGCCTGGGGAGTCTGCTTGTCGAACACTTCCTGTATTTTAAGTTCCAGACGCCTCATGGTTTCCGCTTGAACGAATTGCCATGCATGACCATGTCATCATTGAAAGTATCAACCCTTTGGCTCAAATCGTCCATCCTTTGATCCATACTGTCCACTCGTTGTTCCACATTGTCAAAACGACCAGTCATTTTCAACAATATGTCCATCAGATCTTGGTTAGAAGGTTGTCCTGAACCTGCCATGATTAAACCTAGACAGAAAAATATTAAGCAATATCTGATAAGAAAATAAAATTAAATAAGCAAAAGAAGATGAAAATATTATGTAGAATAACAGGGGAATTTATCTGGATCACTCGGAAATATCACTCAGCTTGCTCACAACCCGATGGCAGAATGCTGGGTTGATTCACAACCTGGTATCAAATGCAGTCCACGGTGATCACAAACAAATGCCCAAGTGTTCGGAGAGTGAGGTCAGATATATGGGACGCGCAGTACACGGAACAAATGTAACTGCTCGACTCGATTAAAAAATATAAGGCGGAATTATATGTCATGCAATGCAAGCAATTATGTTCAACACCTTATGCGAGCAATTATCACAGCAACAATGTATGTGGTCCCAATATAGAAGTGCAAAATAAAATCTCACAAACACTCGGAAAATACCCAGAATACTCAAATGACTTCTCGGGTTAGGTTTCACGAGGTGCCAGTCCAATATCCACTTTATTGTAAAAAATACTCAAGTGGCTTCTTGGGCTAGGGTTTCACGTACGTGCCAGTCCGATATTCACCTTATTGTATTCCACTCAAGAAAATAGAAAAATATTACAAGTGAAGGAATAAGAAAATTTCCAACACTTAGAAAAATAAAAAAAATTCTACAGCCAATTCGGTCTATGGAGGTAGTGCGAAATGGGAGTAGACCGAACTGGGGCTTCCTTGTCCTTGGTGCGAATTCCTTCAGGCAATTCGGTTTAGAGGTCAATTCGGTTTATTGGAAAAGACCGAATTGGCACTATAGACCGAATTGGATCTCTTGGTTACTAACTTGTTTAAGGAAGATTATGGAGTGATTAGCGGAAGATTAAGAAGATGGAAAATGGAAGAAGATGTACTCAAATGTAAAAGAAGGGATAGGGAAGCTAAACCACAACAAGAACCGTCGGGGGGAAGCAACCAAGGTGTTCGAAACCTTGACCTCAACCCAATCCTTCAACTCAAGCATTGGTTTGTGTAATCAACAAGGATGCTTCAATCCAAGATTGATGAATGTTTCCCAACAAACATACAAAGAGTGTGTGAGGTTTTGTGTAAACTCACAAATGATCTTTTGAAGAGAAAATGGTATTTTTCATTCAAGCAAAAGATGTACAATGTGAAGGGGGAGGACCTATTTATAGACCAAGCCCTTTAGAAAATAAAGGAAAAGAAAAATATAACTGAGAGGCTCAATTCGGTCTACGGGGGACCAATTCGGTTTAGACCGAATTGAGGACAAGACCGAATTGGTCTCATATAACCTATCTATTACAAAGGAAGGGGGTGCCAATTCGGTCTATTGGAACAATTCGGTTTAGACCGAATTGGTCGTGAAGACCGAATTGAGCACTTACACTCAATACTAAAAATAATACAGACAGAGGCAATTCGGTCTATGAGGGGCAATTCGGTTTAGACCGAATTGGCAAAATGACCGAATTGAAGACTTAGGAAAAATAACACTGGGGAAGGTCAATTCGGTCTATTGCGATTCGGTGTAGACCGAATTGGGGAAAATGACCGAATTGAGGGAGGAGGGAAATTTTCTAAGGCATGGGAGTCAATTCGGTTTAGGCCAATTCGGTCTAGACCGAATTGGCTAGACCGAATTGGTCTCAATGCCTTAGCCAATTTCACATGTTCTTATTTTCTACACTATTACAAAATATTATGTCCGACCAATCTCTGACATGTCCGAAAATTGTCCGGCGATCGACGGCGGCTCCGGCCGACCTCCGGCCAACTTCCGGCCATTTTTCCGGCGAGCTCCGTTTTGTCCTCCGGTGATGCTCCGTTGCTCCGGCAGCTCCTCCGATGACTTTCCGGCGACTCTCCGGCGACGGCGATGGCTTAATTATTCAAAATTGGGGATTCCATGGATGGAATCCCTCCGGTCTTCATGATCAATGCTTTCGGGTTGCGGCCTTCTTCTTTGGTGATTTCTTCTTGGAATTCCTCAGTCTTAAGAAGGGTCGCAATCCGATCCATGAATTTCTTTGCCCGGCTCCTGGAGTGTGGTCCCGATGGGATTATTAATGCTGTAGATTTGGCTCCCACGCCAGTGTGCCACATGTCAGCGAGTGAAGATTGAGCACATGAAGCCGATGGATTTGCTACAGCCTTTAGCAATACCTGAATGGAAGTGGGAATCCATTTCGATGGATTTTGTGACAGGACTGCCACAGACAGTGAGAAAGATGGACAATATCTGGGTAGTGGTGGATCGTTTGACGAAGAGTGCAGTGTTCATACCTATGAGACTGACATGGAGTATGAGCCAGCTTACCCAGGCTTATATTCAACATGTTGTTAAGAGATTTGGGATTCCCAAGGAGATTGTGTCTGATCGAGATTCCAGATTTCTGTCCAAGTTTTGGAAGGATGTCCAGGCCGCGTTTGGCACACAGATTAGCATGAGTACTTCATGGTATCCTCGGTCAGATGGTCAGAGAGAGAGGACCATTAGGACTTTAGAGGATATGATGCGAGCTTGTGCACTAGACTTTAAGGGTAGTTGGGAGAATCACCTCAGTTTGGTGGAGTTCAGTTACAATAACAGTTACCATGCAAGTATTGGTATGGCCCCTTCGAGGCATTGTATGGAAGGAAGTGTAGGAGTCCTTTATGTTGGAATGATCCAACATATAAGGTGAATGTGTGTCCTGAGATGATTGAGCAGACAATCGAGTTGGTGAGGATCATCAGGGATCGAATGAAAGAGGCTCAGGACAGATAGAAGAGTTATGCGGATTTAGCTCGTCGAGATGTGGAGTTTGAGGTTAGTGATAGGGTATTATTGCGGGTATCGCCTGTGAAAAGGGTACGCCGGTTTGGTAAGAAAGACAAGTTGAGCCCGAGATACATTGGACCATATGAGATTATGGAGAGAGTTGGTAAAGTGGCTTATAGGTTGGCTTTGCCTGCTGAAGTGGGTCGAGCTCATGATGTTTTTCATGTTTCTCAACTCCGGAAGTTCGTATCTGATCCATCCAAGATTATCCAGCCTGATGAGATTGAGTTGGATGCAAGTCTTGAGTATGATGAGTATCCAGTTCGGGTGATTGACGCAAAGGAAAGGGTCTTGAGGCACAAAACCATCCCAATGGTTAAGGTGCTGTGGTCTAGGCATGGGGCTGAAGATGCTACTTGGGAAAGCCAGGAGCATATGAAGCTGAGGTACCTAGACTTGAACTTGACTCCGTTGCCTTGAGGTAACATTTTTCCCTTGCTTTTGATTTTGATCATGTTCTTGAATGTGCATTTCGGGGACGAAATGATCGTAAGGGGGAGGAATGTAATGACCCGATTTAATTGTTTGGACTGTTTTATATAATTTGGTATTTGGTTATTTTGCATTTCAGTCCAGATGGGGTCAATTGGTTGGACTTGAGAAGGAATGGGGGGTCTTTTACTCGATCATTTTGGTGATGATTTGGAGATGTTTCGAAATTTTAGGTTTGTGAGTTGTTTTGGCCAATCGGATTCGAATGTGGGCAATTCAGAGGCGTTTAATCATTGAGAAGATATCAGTCAAGGGTTTTTGGCTTAATTTACGTGTTCGGTGGGGGGGGTGTTCGGATGGTGAATTCCGCCCGAATCGCCGGACGACGACCTGAGTACAGGTCTGCCGCAGACCGCGCGCCCTTGGCGCGGTCTGGATGTTTTGCGCGTCGTGCGCGCCGGCCCCGGCATAGGCTGTGTTCGTGCGCGGTTCCGCCGATTCTTCGATGTTATGCTTTGGTTCTTGTTCCATTGCTGGTTCGGACTTCTCCTAGCATTAATTGAGGGTGGGAAAGCTTGGTAGATTTCTTGAAATGTATTATAATGGATAATTCTTGGGTTTGATGATTTGTGATTTTATGCCTAAACCTAAGAGGATTTGAATTGATATCTATGTGCGATAAGCATGCGAACATAGTATTAGGTGTTGGATCACTTTGATGTCAGTTGTGTATGCATGGCATTTGCATTGGTATTGATGATGTTGGATCGATAGGTGGTGATGATGATGATGTGATTTGATCGGGCAGCCTTCACCGATGTTGTTGAGTCCCGATGGCCCTGCGGGGTGGATATTGGTTGTTATGCCTCTGATTGGGTTGTGATGCCTGTGGTCCTTGCGAGGATGGTGTATGTTATCCTGTAACGGGTTGGAGTTGATGATATCCTCAGCCGTGGGTTCATACCGCCCGGGTTTTAGGTGCCGGCTAGGCATATGCATTTGCATGTGCATATAGGATAAATAAGTGTATGTTAGGCCATGCATCACGTGCATAAATTGTATGATTGTGGTTGAAGCACCGGTATGAGACAGTGTGATGATTAATTATTTTATTTGTACTATGTTTTGTTATTCATGCTTTTATTCTTGATTATATGATCATGTGATTACTCTTGCTGTTCTGCTGCTCCCTTACTTCCCGGCACGTAGCCTTGCTCAGTACGTTATACCGACTCCATTTGCTTTTGTCTGTTTTATAGATCCTGCTGGAGGCGCTGGAGCATGATTTGGGTATGGGGGATGAGAGATCACATAGATAGGATTCTCATGTTCATGTTATCAGTTATTTATGTGATACTCTATTGATTGTTACTGACTTGTCACCTATCTGACTAGTTGAGGCCTTTGAGCCTAGGATTTACATTCTGTCGGCCTGTGGCCTTATGTGTTTACTGCTTTGGGCTGGTAGCCCCGTTTCTGATATGTTGGCAGGATGCCTGATTATGTTTGAGAGGCTTGTAGCCTGATACTCTGACAGGGATTGTTTTATTCAGTTATTATGTGTGGATTATCTTCGTGCCTATGTGTTTTATTTTAATTTAGATTCCGCATGAAATTGGATTAGTACGGCAGTAATGCTTGCGAAAACCAGGATTGGATTTTTGAGGCGTTACAGAGTGGTATCAGAGCCTGTGTGCTCTTTTATTGCAATAAAATATGTGTAGACATAGGCGGTGAGATGTGCGTGAGGTGCATATAGTGTAGATTTGCATTATTTTTAGAATTTAATAAATGATATATTTCCCAAAAAATTTCCGCGATACAACACACATAAATATATCTAAATTTCTTTATTTAAATTATTCTTAAAACATGATTTAAATTTTTGGATGAAATTTTTTAAATTAATCTCTTTACATTTATTAAATTCTAAAAATAATTAAATTGAATTATTTTATCTTTATTTTGATAGTTTGCTGACAATCAAACATAATTATTCAACCCATTAATATGATTACGAGACAAGTTACATCAAAGTAATTTTTTTTTAAAAAAATAATCTTTTTTGAATCATTATTACACGAGTCAAATTGTTCTTCTTTTCCTTGAGGTAGGAGCTTGGATAGTCAAATTATTCTTCTTATTACACGAGTCAAAGTAAATTGGATAGGAGCTTGCAGTGGCTTGGTGGGCAAGAGGAAAATCCTTGAGGTAGAATTGTTGGCACTTCGGTTTGGCCTCATGTTGGCCATCCAAATGGGAGTTATTTTGAAGGCATGTTACATTGATTCCATGGAGGTGTTGCGATTGGTTCTAGGTGCCGATGCCCCTCGGCATTACCTGTGGCCAATGATTCATGAGGTTCATGGCTTGCTCCATTCTATGGAAGGAAGTGTTCTCAGACATGTTTGTCGAGAAGGGAACCAGGTTGCAGATGGGCTGGCTCGGAAGGCGGCACGTTCGGAAGACTTCAATACCATGTGGGCTTTTCCCCCGGATGAGATCTCTAGTATTCTAGATAGAGATGCTACCGGTATTGGTTATGCTCGTTTGAGCTAAACATTTGTTTTTTCTTTCTTTGCTCGCCTTTTCAGGATGTTTCACCAAAAACAAAAAAATTGTTCTTCTTTTCAAGTTTAGTGCCAATCACCAATATCAACTAATTATTATTTTATCTAAAACTTGATGGAACAACAGTATAGACCAATTATACAGTCCAATATACATTTTAAATATTTAATAACTCAAGTTCAGTACAAGTAAAAATTCTAAAAATTTGATATTTAAAAACTAGACGACGAGACGAATCTAACAAAATCTCATTTGGTTATATTTTAACTTGTATAACTATGAAAACTTTAAGTTAAAGTGTGTGCATATATAGTGACTAAAGCTCTAATGGGGCTATTAAAAAAAACGGAGGGATTATCTATAAAGTGAAAATTATAAATAAATCACATTATTCATTTCAAATTGATGAACTTATATTGTGTTTGATTCTTCACCCGATCTCATATTTTTTTCCTTTATTCTTTTGTAACTTGTGTATCATAAGCCCTCACTGCACTTTCTTCGGCTAGTGGATTAAAAAAATAATAAAGAAAAAAGAAAAAAGTTGTTATTTTACATTGAGAAGTTATGGTACATCTCATATCAAAATTTTCCTTCATTATGGATAAAATTCCCAAAATGAGTCAAATTGAAAACTCTAGTTGGGATTATTAAATAATTTTCCCTTATATATAAACTCATAAATAATCATTTAAATACGAAGTTGTTGTAGGAATAATAATAATATTATAGTGTAATAATATTATAGCTATTAGATCGTATGTTTGTATAGTCTGTGTAGAATATGAATGTGAGTAAATGGGAAGGGTATGGGTGTAGAGAGGCAATAATGGACAGAGAGAAATGTTTATTTTATTTTGTGTGTATTATACAATTACTCCAACAATGTATTTATAGTACAAAATAGGAGCACGAAACTCTGACTTTTGAGGATAGGGATTAAGGCAGGAATCCACCATCATTAATTCTCAGACATCAAAGTCTAATAATACGAATGGATAGGTCATAGAATGCGGTTGAATAAGACATTCACGTGATGTTATAATTTTGAACACTCCCCCTTGAATGTCGTCAATACAAAGAATATGCCTCGTTAAAACCTTACTAGGAAAAAAACCCAGTGGAAAAAAATCCTAATGAAGGAAAAAGAGTAGAATATTCTTTTATTCAGTGCTCCACCTGATTCGGACATTATTTTAAATCTCGAAGTCGTCGCATTCCAATTTTCTTCACGAGCTTCTCGAATGTTGCAGTCGGTAATGCTTTGGTAAATAGATCAGCTAAATTATTTTCTGATCGAATTTGTTGCACATTGATTTCACCATTCTTTTGAAGATCATGAGTATAGAAAAATTTTGGTGAAATATGTTTCGTTCTGTCTCCTTTGATATAACCCCCTTTCAACTGGGCTATACAAGCCGAAATATCTTCAATTAAAATTATTGGGGGCATTTGTGGTTCAATGATTAAACCACAACTCTACAATATATGTTGAGTCATTGACCTCAACCAAACACATTCTCGACTTGCTTCATAGATTGCTAATATTTCGGCATGATTAGAAGAAGTAGCAATTAGAGTCTGCTTCATTGACCTCCAAGCGATGGCAGTTTCGCCACAAGTAAAGACATAACCTGTTTGAGATTCGGCTTTGTGTGGGTCTGACAGATAACCTGCATCGGCATAGCCGATTAACTCATGCCGAGAGTCTTTTGGGTAAAATAACCCAAGGTCAACCCTTCCTTGGAGATAGCGAAAAATGTGCTTTATGCCCTTCCAATGTCGTTGAGTAGGGCAAGAACTGAATCTTACGAGTAAATTTACTGCAAATGCGATATCAGGTCTCGTACTATTTGCAAGATACATTAAAGCGCCAATTGCACTTAAATATGGCATTTCTGGGCCAAGTTGCTCTTCACCATCTTCTTTTGGCATAAATGGATCATTTGTAGGATCAAGTACCCGAACGACCATTTGATTATTTAGTAGATGAGCATAATCCATTCGAAATTGTTTTAATACCTGTCAGGTATAAGCTGATTGATGAACGAATATGCCCTTTTCCAAATGCTAAATTTGTAGGCCAAGACAAAATTTCATTTTCCCGAAATCTTTGATTTCGAACTCCCTTTTCAGATATTCGACCGCCTTTTTCAACTCTTCAGGAGTTCCAATTAAATTTAAATCGTCAACATAGACTGCGACGATCACACATTCTGACCCATTTTTCTTTATAAATACACAAGGACTGATAGGGTCATTTGTATAACCTTCCTTTATCAAACTTTCACTGAGGCGGTTATACCACATTCGACCAGATTGCTTGAGCCCATACAACGATTTTCGCAATTTGATGGAATAAGTTTCTCTGGGTTTTGAGTTGCAAGACACAGTTAACTTAAACCCTTCAGTTATTTTCATATAAATATCATTTTCCAATGAGCCATATAAATATGCAGTAACAACATCCATCAGCCTCATTTTAAGATTTTCTCGTACTGCTAGGCTCATTAGATACCTGAATGTTATTCCATCCATAACGGTGGAATATGTTTCATCAAAATCAATTCCCGGTCTTTGGGAAAAACCTTGGGCTACAAGCCTTATATTTGGCAATTTCATTGTTTTCATTTCTTTTTCTCACAAACACCCATCTGTAGCCGACAGGCTTCATATTTTTCGGTGTTTGGACAATAGGGCCGAATACTTTTCGTCTATTCAGTGAGTCTAGTTCAGACTGAATCGCATTTTTCCATTTTGGCCAATCATTTCTTTTCCGACATTCTTCAACTGATCTTGGTTCAGGATCCTCGTTATTTTCCATCACATCGAGTGCAACGTTGTATGTAAAAGCATTATCAACGTTTGTTTCTTTTCGGTTCCAACATTTCCTAGTATTTATATAATTGAAAGAAGTTTCAATAACTTCATTTTCATCTGGGTGAATATTTTCAGGTTCAACCTTTTCGGGGGTTGAATCAATTTCTCCTTCGGGAGTATCATCGGTGATAGATTTATCACTCATATGGATAATTTTCTTTTTTTCGTGGATTTTTATCCTTGGAACCCAAAGGCCTACCACGCTTTAGAAGTGCAGTAGGTTCATTTGCACTTGGAATTTGCCCTTCTGGGACATTTATATTAGCTGGTGCATTTGCTGCCGCAATATATGATTTTGTGACTTTAGCAACATCATTAAAAGCATCGGATAATTGATTTGCAATTACCTGCAAATGCACAATTCTTTGAACTTCAAGTTTGCATTAACTTGTACGAGGATCAAGGAAATCAAATGGACTTTGCCAAGATATTTTCTTTTTCAGTTGATCATTCCTCCCCCTAATGTCGAGAATTGAGTTTCATCAAAATGACAGTCTGCAAATCTTGCAGTAAATAAATCACCCATTGTTGGCTGAATATATTTGATAATCGAGGGTGATTCATACCAGACATATATGCCCAACCTTCTTTGAGGTTCCATTTTTGTTCGTTGTGGTGGCGCAATTGGTACATAAGCCGCACACCCAAAAATTCGCAAGTGGGATATATTGGGCTCCTTTCCAAACACAATTTGTGTAGGAGAGTAGCTATGATAGCTTGTCGGCCTTATTTTCACAAGTGTTGCTGCATGCAATATAGCATGTCCCCAAGCAGAAACATGGAGTTTTGATTTCATTAACAAGGACCTTGCAATTAATTGCAATCGCTTAATAAATGATTATACCAGACCATTTTGCGTGTGCCCATGAGGCACAGGATGTTCAACAGTAATTCCAATCAACATGCAGAAATCATCAAATGCATGTGATGTATATTCTCCAGCATTATCAAGGCGTATTTTCTTTATCGGATGATCTGGAAACTGTGCTCGCAATTTTATAATTTGTGCAAGTAATCTTGCAAATGCCAAATTGCAAGTTGATAATAAACAAACGTGTGACCAGCGTGATAACACATCAATTAGTACCATAAAGTACTTGAAAGGTCCATACGGTGGATCAATAGTCCACATATATCGCATTGAATTCTTTCTAGGAATATAGGGGCTTCAATTCCCACTTTTACTGGAGATGGTCTGGTTATCAATTTCCCTTGTGAACAGGCTGCACAATTGAACTCATTTGGGTTCAATATCATTTGCCTTTTCAATGTATGGTCATTTGAATTTTCAATAATTCGCCTCAGCATTACACTGTCAGGATGCCCAAGTCTATCGTGCCAGGTAATAAATTCACTAGTAGCTTTCAAGCCTACTAGGTTATGAATTTCTGTGGCACATATTTTTGTATAGTATAAGCCAGAGGAGTAACATGTCAATTTTTCATTCACAAATTTTTTGCATTTTCAATTCGAGTTATCAAAAAATACTCGTGATCTGCCTCTTTTGAAGTTTCAATGTGATATCCATTTTTTCGAATATCATTGAAGCTCAGCAAATTCGAGCTTTGCATGAGAACAAGTCGTTTTCAATCGCCATTTTTGTCCCTTCAAGGGAAATATAATAGCTCTACCGGAGCCTTAAATGCATTTTGCATTACCGCTTGTAGTTTTCACTGCGGTCTTTTCCAATTTTAAATTGGAGAAATAGCTTTTGCTTTTCAAAATGCTATGCGTTGTTGCACTGTCAATGATGCAGATATCATCTCCGACTTTTGAATTTCCAGCATCCATTTCTTTACAAGAATATAAGAAGGTTATTAAACATCAGCAATATAAATATTATTAATACAAAAATATATTTATATTATACATGGATAATAAAAAAGAAAGTACAAGATATCATTATTTATATTAAACATGAATTATAAAAGATAAGTACAAAATATATATGTATAGCTATATAATATGTTATTTAGTAACAGTATCTGGCTCAACAAAATCATCAGCTTCCAGGTGCGTGATATTATCATTGAATATATCATCATATGTATCATCGTGGGCACTATGGTGTGATTCAACACCTTGTCTTTCTTTTCATTTCGAGGCCTGATACAGTTTAGCTAAGTGTTTAGCTGTGTGGCATGTTTGAGCCAGATGGCCTTTAATTCCACTACGATTACAAATTTCATAATTTTGTTTGTGCTTTCTTGCATAATTTCTTTGTTGTGGTTTGTAAGGCCTTCTGGTATCATATCTGCGATTTTGCTCAAGTCGGGGCTTATTTCGATAATTATTTTGACGAGATGATTCACCTCTGCCTCGATTGTGATACCGATTTTGGCCACGATCGTCATTTTGATTTTTAAAGTTCCCACGATCACGCACATATTTCGCTGATTCAGCCACGTTCACCTCAGGGAACGGTTTTGCACCTGCGGGCCTTGATTCATGATTTCTCAACAACAATAGGCTATTTTGTTCAACCAATAATAAGTATGTGATAAGATCAGAATATCTTTGAAAGCCTTTTTGATAATATTGCTCACTCAATACTGAGTTTTTAGCATGAAATGTAGAATACGTTTTTTCAAGCATTTCTTCTTCAGATGTCTTTTGCCCACATAATTGCAGTTGGGCCCTAATTTTGAACACATCGGAATTATATTCTCGAACTGTTTTGAAGTCCTGAAGCCTTAAGTTTTGCCAGTCATCACGGGTTTTTGGAAGCACCGTCTTTTTAAGATTATCATATCTTTCTTTCAACTTTTCCCACAATGCCAGTGGGGATTCCACAGTCACGTACTCCATTTTAAGTGCCTCTTCGATATGATGGCACAATAAAATCATGGCTTTTGCCTGATTCAGATGGCTGGAATTTTTGCCTTCAGCAATAGTATCCTTCTGACCCATTGAAGTAAGATACATTTTTACATCTCGTGCCCAGGACATATAATTGCTTCCTTCAACGGTTAAGGGAGCAAATTCCTGCTTTGCAAGGTTAGCCATAATCTTATTGGAAACTTTGGAATAAAAATTATACCTCAAATTCTTGTAACCCAGGCAGACTCTGTTCGTGCTGATAACGTGTTGTAGGAATAATAATAATAATATTATAGTGCAATAATATTATAGCTATTAGATCGTATGTTTGTATAGTCTGTGTAGAATATGAATGTAAGTAAATAAGGAGGGTATGGGTGCAGAGAGGCAATAATGGACAGAGGAGAAATGTTTCTTTCTTTTTGTGTGTATTATACAATTACTCCAACCATGTATTTATAGTACAAAATAGGAGCACGAAACTCTGACTTTTGAGGATAGGGATTAAGGCAGGAATCCACCATCATTAATTCTCAGACATCAAAGTCTTATAATACGGATGGATAGGTCATAGAATGCGGTTGAATAACACATTCACGTGATGTTATACTTTTGAACACTCCCCCTTGAATGTCGTCAATACAAAGAATATGCCCCGTTCAAACCTTACTAGGAAAAAACCCAATGGAAAAAAATCCTAATGAAGGAAAAATAGTACAATATTCTTGTATTCAGTGCTCCCCCTGATTCGGACATTATTTTAAATCTCGAAGTTGTCGCATTCCAATTTTCTTCACGAGCTCTCGAATGTTGCAGTCGGTAATGCCTTGGTAAATAGATCTGCTAAATTATTTTCTGATCGAATTTGTTGCACATCGATTTCACCATTCTTTTGAATATCATGACTGTAGAAGAATTTTGGTGAAATATGTTTCATTCTATCTCCTTTGATATAACCCCCTTTCAATTTTATAGTATTCTTCTCCGACTTAGGTCCCACTTATGAGTGAGAAAATGCTCCCGCCTCTCTCTTTGGCTCTTTTACAGTATTCTTCTCCGACTAACTCTGATACGCCTCTACCTGAGACGCCCTTGCAAACTTAGGTCCCGGGCAAATTTGTGTTCAATGGTGGCTCCAAACCATCTTTCTGAGACATGGCACTGGATGGAAAGGAGGCCCAGTGATCCTGAAGCTGACAAGATGGTGACTCTCGATTTTATTGATGGAGATCGATTGAAACCGACGCTAACCTTGGCCTCTAAACTCAAAGAACGGCTCTATAAACCATGGGAGGACGCATTGATAACCTCAATCCTAGGTAAGAAAGTAGGGTTTCTCACCTTAAGGGACAAACTTTCAAGGTTATGGCGTTTACAGGGACGCTTTGAGATGATAGACTTGGGGGAAGATTTCTTCATTGCCAAGCTGGACAAAGCTTTTGACCGCTTGCATATCTTAAGGGGGGGCCTTGGATGGTCTTTGATTGCTATGTAACTATTGCTCCATGGAAGCCCAACTTTTCAGCAGCTCATGATGCTCCTCGGAAAACAATATTGTGGGCTCGGTTCCCAGGTTTATGCATGGAAATATATGACGAGTTTCAGCTCATGAAATGGGCCTTAACAATCGGGACTCCGGTTAGGGTGGATGATGTGACAAAGGGTTTTCAACGTGAAAGTTTTGCCCGTGTGTGTGTAGAAATTGATCTTCATCAACCGGTTGTGTCTAGTGTTCTCATAGGGGAGTATTGGCAGAAAGTTTCTTACGAAGGGCTACACTTCATGTGCTCGACATGTATGAAGTATCATGCTATCAACAGTTGCCCGGAGCGCAGGCAGCAAGGGGGAAAGAAGGAGGTAGCAGCGATCATACATGTGGTGACAGAAAAAGGTGACCATGAAAAGACGGGGAAGAAAAATGGAAAAGTTGACAGGTTTGAGCTTACTAGAAGGGCTAAGGTCAATGCAGACAAAAGTGCTTTTCACTCTTTTAAGGTTACAGACCAGCTTATAGATGGGGATACTACTGCTGAATGCAGCACAAAAATGGAAACTTGCAAGAAAGAGAATGAGTAGTTGACTCCTCTTGGGGAAAACGTGAGTGAGAAATCTCTACCCTTGCAACCAGATGGTGGGGATTGCATTAAAGTCATTAGGAAGAGACAAAATGGGAGTAAGAAATCATCTGAGAATGAATAGGGCAGGGAAGAGACAAAATGGGAGTAAGCCAAATGGTAATGTTAAGAATAAAAGTTTTGGGGTTGGGAAAAAAATTGGAAGTTATGGGGATATCAATTTTGGGCTGCAAATTCTTGGAAATCATAAGAGTAGCAGACCCGTTGTGAGTGGTTTGGGTCCAAGTAACAAAAAGGGAGCTATTGGGCTGAGAGGAAAGGCCCATTTGCACTATAAGCAGGCCCCAATGGTTAATAAGAATCAATTCAGCAATGCAAAAAGGGTGAGGCCTCTAGATGGGGAAGAATGGGAAAATGTGGGGAAATCGGAGCTCTCCCATTCGGACAACTAAGCCACTGAAGGCACGGAGAAGTTACAGGAGCAGGATGATGCACCGTGTCCGGCGCCGGAACATGATAATTCATTTCCGGGGAATGCTCCGTAGGAGGAAGATTTCAATATGCAAACATGATTTAAGGATGGGCAGCGTCTCTGGTATGTCATCTATTTTCAGTTTGTGTATGGATTTTAAAAATTTTAAGATTTTTTCTTGGAATGTGGGTGGAATTATGGGGCTTTCCAATAGGCGTTTCCTTAGGGAGTTTTTACAGTGTCACTCCTTGGATTTTCTTGTTCTTATGAAACCACAGTCCCGGTTTAATAAGTCTAGTGAATTATTGTCTAGAGCAGGTTTTATCCCCTTGTGTATTCAAGAGGCGGATTGAGAAGACCTACTCAAGATCTCTAGGATAATTAATGGAGTTTGGATGGATATAGGTGACTGGAATCAAATCCTCTATGAGGGTGAAGTCCAGAAATCTGTGAGTGATGATCTGCGTCAGTGTATTCCGAATTTGGTCTTCGTGTTGGAACCCCAGGTTTGCTTCGCTCGGGCTCGAATGATGTTCATGAGGGAAGGATATATGCCAATTCTGATTCAGGAAGATAGATCTGCTATGCATAGGGCATTTTTGGAGGACTTCTTTACCACTTGGGCCTTCCCTCCGGATCTTGTTCGGGAGGAATTGGTTGTGAATGCCTAGGCGATTAGCTCCCTAGTCGTTAGGTTTATTGTTTTCGATTTCCTATTTATATCTATATGGTTTGGACTTCTCTGCTTTGGTCCTAATTTTTATTTTTCTTCTCTGGCTTCGGCTTATCCAAAAAAAATACCGTTTATTCTATAAAAAAAAAGGATTAAACAAGTGTGGATGTGTGAGTGTGACTATGCATAGAAAAAAAAAATAAAAACCAAGAATAATTAAAATTGATAACAAAGTAGTTGTAACAAATACTCATAAACGTCTTAAAGGGAGCGATTGCTTTATCTATTTAGAGTATGCACGAGCTATAGCTTCGGGTTGTGAGTTGGAGCTGTAGAACTGCTGGGAGCTGTAGTAGTTGCAATTATCAATTTTGCATAAGTGTTAGGTAGAAGTTGTTGTAGCTTTCATAAAATTTTAATTTGATGAGAATAATTTGGCCGCTAGTTTTAAATGTTACATGAGGTAGTTTCAATTTGTAGAGCTTCAAATAATAGTTGCAACACCCATAAGCTAGCGTACAGAATGAAACTATTGTTTTGATATAAAATCTAAAGCTCATACAGGTCTCAAAAGTTGCATACAAAACAAAACCTTAATGTTTAGAGAAATTATTTTTTCACAATCTCTCCATGCCACACATGACTACTTGCATCGATTGCAACAACCCCAATGGCCCAAACTAAAAATACACGTACGGTTTTCTAATTAAATTTAATTATTTAGTGATACAGTTATTTATAAGTAATACTTCAATGTATCACTTAATCATTTCTCAATACCACATACCCAATATATAAATTGAGTGGAATCCACCCTCTCTAAAACAAGGGGAAACAACTGAAATTGGTCGTCCCCTTCTGCCAACCCCTCAATGGGGGACGAGGACCAAATACTTGTTTACACCTTTGTGAAAAGTCGCAAACTTCGCAAGCCAGTGGTAGAATGGATAATGTAGCATTTTGCCTAAGCAAGAGTTGAATCTTCATAATGATAACAACAAATTGATGAAAAAAGGCAGAAATTAAACACCATCAAAGACAACACGAATGGCATCTAGCAATGGCATCCTTGAGCTCCCCGAGCTTTGCCTCAACCTTCTCTTATATGGATGGGGCTGGAACTTTATCCCCGAGTTCCTTCAACTGCTTCTCTGATTTTTTGTTCCTGACAAACTCATGATCCCCATGGCGGATGTTTGACCATCAACATGATTAACAGTTACGCTTGGGTCCTTTCCGAACATTTTCTTATAAGCTTTTGAACATATGGAACAGAAGGAATACATGTGAGTCCTTCCCGTCATTTTCTTAAGACAATCATGATTGTGGGTTCTTCAACTAGATTCTTATGTTAGACTGGTAACGAAGTGATGTAATGGTTAGCACATAGTAATTTAATTTAATAAGATTAAAAGTCGAGAAACTTGAATGCTCGACAAATTTATGATTTCAAAATCAATTACTATTTATATATCTATGTTTAAAATAATCTTCAAATAGAATAGTCGACTCAAAATTCCAATGAAATCTTAACAAAAAAAAAGAGACGGGTAGTGAAGTGAAAAAAACCCTAGATGTCTCTCACCCCCTCTGCTCCTCCATCGCCCTCTTCAGACCGGCCTGTCCCAGAGCCGCCGGACCATTAAGCAAATCTGGTTAACGCTAAATTGTCATTCAAGGATGCTATATGCAATGAGACTAACGTGGATATTCCCTTGGACTCATCTGATATTCCCTTTTTTGAGTTGGTAGAGATGAATTCGATGGATGATAATCATCTTCTTCCTACGGTGGATTTTCATGCCGCAACCATGGATCGCTTATGTGCTCCCTTTAAAGACGCCCTTGTCGTCGAATTTTTAGGCAGACAAATTGGTTTCCCCCTATAAATAGATCGGTTGTTGAACCTTTGGAAACCTAAAGGGGAAGTTGCGATTACAGATACTGCTAAGGGACACCTCCTTGCGAAATTCAACCTTGCTAAGGATTGAAAAAAGGTTCTTTTTGATGGGCCATGGTCTGTGTTTGATCACCGTGTTGCGGTGGTGCCATGGTCGAAGGAGTATTTGAAGCAGGCAGTGCAAATTACTAAATCTACGGGTTGGACTAGGATTTTGGAGTTGGACCCGATTTATTATAATGAGGACTCGCTTTGCATTATTGCCAGTATGTTTGGTAAACTTGTCAGGATTCGTTCTACTACGAGGATTATTAATCGAGGATAATTCGCTAGGGTTTGTGTGGAGGTGGATCTTACAAAACCACTAGTCGATAAGATTCGAATTGATGGAGGCTGGCACTTGATTGCGTATGAGGGTTTACATAATAAATGTACTCTCTGTGGCAAGTTTCGTGTTGGTAAAGGGACTTGTGATCATGCGGGGGCGGAACATGTTAGTTGTGATGTTCACAGCCCGTCGGAACCAGCGCAACACTCGAAGGAGCATGGGGAGGATGCCCCAGTTGAAAATAATGGTCCTAAATCAATGCAGGTCTATGTTGCGGTCCCAGCGATTCGGGAGATACTCAGCATCAAAAGGCTGTTCAACATCCAAAGGATTGTGTAGATAGTCAGAAATCAGTTGATATGGTAACCGACATTCCGTCTGTGACCCATGGAGATTAGATAATGGTGGTAAGGAAACCAAAAATGACTAGGAATCGGGAGAAACAGGTGAATCAATAGTGTAGTAGCACCACGGGTGCTCCCCAAATTTCTAATAATCGATCTCATTAGAGTCATCGAACCATGCACGTGGATTCTTATGCTTCCAAAATCCCTGTCCGCAACTCAGATGATGCTAGGTCCCGTGATCGTGGGAAGGGCCTGATGCCTTACTATCAACCTGCCACAACTCCCTCCTATAACACTGATTCATCTCATTCGCCTCGGACTAAAGTAAAATAGCTTCTGCATCACAGCCTGAAACTTTTGACAATTTCCCACACGAGTATTTTCGAAATAAAAGAATCCCGGTCTTGATTTTATTACATGAAAATCAAGTTATGATCGCGGAGTTTGGATTAGGGATATATGTATAGGTTGTCACGTTTTTATTACTCGTGTTAAGAAACTGTGGCCCGAAAGCGCACGGTGTCAAAAATTGCAGTAATTTATAGTAAGACCGGATCGTTCACTGGAGGATGTGCGATAGAAGCAGGGCCCACGTCATTTTATAAGATTTTCAACTCGGTTACTCGAATCAGTTTGAGAAGTTGACTAACAACTACTTTACTGAAATAAAGCTAGTCAAGAAAGCAATTAAAGCTATTCTACAAAATACGTAAAATTCTATTCTAGAATGCAGATAAGTTTAAGCTACACAACAGTTAAAGTTAGGTCTAGAAAGCAGGTAATTTTACTCTATGGAAGCAGTAGAATTAATCTAAGGAAAGCTGTAAATCTAAACTATGCTATCTATGAAGCTGATTTAGAGAGATGACAGAATGGACAGTGAGAAAAGGATAAAAATTGGGCAAGGTTTAGATAAAACATTATTAAACTTCCATTTTTATACACAGATCTTTGTTTGGGATAATCCTATCAGACAGCTAATTCTCATGCTCTCAGTACTATGTTCCCTTTAACAGACAGGTACTTACAGTATGAGTTTACATGTTCTTAAGACCACAAATTCTAAGATACCACAGATTCATAACTGCCCCGGCCAGGGTATGTCATTTCATCTGTAGTGTATAAGCAACACCTGACAGTTCATTAGTTGAATTGCCAAGTACTGCTATCGTTCCCCCATGTCACACCCAAAGAATCTAATCAAGCCTGAACTATCCCATAACTCTCAAACCTAGAAGCAGTTCCACTACTCTCAATACAACCGAGTGACCTCTAGAGAAAGCAGTTAAAATAAAGCAATAAAGAAAGCATTTAAAATCCTATCACTCGGAGGTTTTGAGAGAGTTACCCTGGTAGTATAAGAAGAGCCCCCAGTCAGGATGACCGGATGTGGATCAAGAATTCCCAGCTCTCGGTGAACTACATACAGCGTTCACTTCCTTCTGGGTGGTTATGAGATACAAACTAATGAAACGGACTAATAAATTAGTTCGTTCCGGATGCACTCACTCAGGACTCAAAAATAGGCTTTGGCAGAAGAGGATAGCAGTTGAAAGGAACTCAACCCTATCTTAGAAAATAACCAAGGCCTGAGTGTTGTTCCTCTAGAATTATCCATCACACTGTATTTGAATCCAAGTGGATCCCATCTCGGTGTAATATCCAATACCAGGTTTCCAACACACAACAATTTCGGAAAATAAAAGATTTTGAAAATCATTCCCTAAACAGGTACTAGACTCTCAATAGGAACACAGACCCTTTCAGTCTAGATGAGACCTAGTCGTTGACTCTGCTTCTAATTTCCGAAAATCAATCCCCGGTAGAATATGAACTAATCATAACTGAGGAGTTTATCCCTTACTCAGATCCGGATTATGTAAATGAATTTTTGTTGGAAATTTAACACGCAGTTATCTGTTTAAATCTAGACTTCTAATGTCCAAGAGAAGGATCCCAAAATAATATTGACCACAATAGTACATAATATTATCATGCATACGGATATAAGTAAGTGTAAAATAAATTAACCCAAGATATAGTGGTGGGTAAAGACAGAAGATGAGACACAAATATGAAGCAGCCGTGGGGCTAAATATGGTGGCAGAATAATCAGGTGGACTTGCAAACATCTGCTATCCAGTTTCCCAATTACTCAGATGGATGAATTTAGAAGGCAGGAACCCTATAGTGGCAGTGTCGCTACCAGTTGGGTCCCCACCGTCTGTGATTCAGATAAAAACCTACACGTCTCCTTTTTGCAATATGTATCAGCCAATATTTGACAGATATTAGCGGATTTATATTACAGATTAGAATTTGGGTTTGAAAATTAAGATAAAGAAAATAAAACTGTATCTGGATAAGAGTCAGCTGAGCAGCTATTATAATCCCGGATGGACGAACGGCCAAGGCTTCCACTGACCAGTACCCAGACCATGCAAAATAACAGCTAGTAAGTAATGTTCAGACTACGAGCTAGTTTATCCGTGTGGGAATACCCGCCAACATTAGTCTGATACATTCCTTACTAGTTGTTTCACGCAAGTACGAGAAAGACAAAATAATAAAATGAAATGAGAATATTTTTGGGTCATCTTGTATGAGAGACATTGGTTTCTCATGCAAGGGTATGGAAATTATCCATAATTAATGACTTAAATAATCCTTCATGACATAATTAATTATAGTCCAGATTATCTGCTTAAGGCATTCAAGTTTGTTTATAGAAAAGTATTTTAATGAGAATTGAACAAAAATCCTTTAATCATGGTAATTATTGACCTTAATTATTGCTAATCATGATCTTTAATTATTGATTTAAGGGTTCAATTATTTAGGTGGAGAAAATGGAGAATCAAAATTTTGGCAGCATAACGCCTTATACTACAATCTTGGGATATTATATCTTAACCCGTGGGGTTAAAATGGGAGTGATGCAGTATAATAGAGGATTAGAGATCAGAAATTTGAGATTTAAAACAGATGAGGGTCCTGTCATGATACCATAATTTGTGTCGCGAGCCTAGGCTCGCGACATGGGTATCTCGACAGGATGGCATTTAGAAATTTGGGCAGACTAGGCTTTGTGTCGCTAGACTGGGGTTGTGTCGCGAGACATGGTCCCGCGACAGGAGTCTGGCGCCACAAAGCTTAGCTGAAAATTTTCTAAGTGTTTGGATCCCAGTCGCTAGAGTTGGGGATTGTGTCGCGAGACGTGGCCTCGCGACAGGATGGTCTGGCGACTGGGTTTTCAAAGATTTTAACAAGGCATAATTTCCTGTCTCGGAACAAAAGTGTGTCGCGAACCGTGGGTTCGCGACAGGGGTTTCTCGACAGAGCCATATCACAAAAATGCAAGAGTTTTGGTTCTCAGTCGCTAAGCAGGGGTTGTGTCACGAACCGTGGGTTCTCGACAGGAGTGCCTCGCGACTGAGGTTTTCAAAATATGAAGACAAGTGTCCCTAAGCATCCATGTCGCGAAACAACCTTCCTGTCGCTAGACGTGGCCTCGCGACAGGAAGAGGTTGGCGACATGGGTGGTTCAGGACACGAGTCAGAAAAGCAAAGTGGAACAGTAGCATGCAAACAGCGTGATCTACCCTATTTCATATCAAAAAGTGATTCTAACCCAAAATAACCAAACAAAAATTTAAATCTACCTAGAACATGCTTGCTTAAAAATGAAATAAACTGAGACAATATTTAAAATAAGCAAATCTTAATCTAGGGTTGATCACACCTGAACATGAAACATTATCCATATAAAAATAAGAACAGTGACAAAATAAAATATCATTAAGGGTCAAATGACCCAAAAGGGAAATAAAGCAGTAATATCCGTGGGTTATAACACCCATTTCATGATTTTTGGGACATCCTTTGATGAATATTCTCCCATTTTATAAAGTGGGTTTGAAAATGCCCATGGTTTGGGGTATTGCAAACCCTAAATCAAAAATCCCACAAGAAAAGCAACATATAAAACTGGCTATCTAGCTAAACTGAAATACAAAAGTTAATCTAAAGCTGTCTAAGCTAAACTAGAACATAAATTAAATAATACAAAAAAAAAATTATTAAACTAAACTAAACTACTACTTAGAGAGAAATGTCTCCAAATTATGTCTTCAAGAGAATGAATTTCTCCCCCTGAGCACATAGGGATCACCACATATTTATAGAGGTGAAATCCTAAGCCCATGGCCCTTGGTCTGAAGCCCGTGTCGCAAGACATCACATACATCTCAGCCATGTCGCGGGATCACGCGTTGTGGCGCGAAACGAGGCCTCATGTTGCAAGGCTTCACGACTGGGTCTTGGTTTTCTTTTGATTTCTCCTTCTGTGGCGCGAGACACCTCCCTGTCGCGAGGCCATGTATCGCGACACGGATGGCTAGCGACAGGGTTTTTTCTCCATCTGCGAGTTGTGGCGCGGAACCCTCGTGTGTCGCTAGACCATGG
This sequence comes from Hygrophila difformis, assembly GCA_030278955.1. Taxonomy (NCBI): domain Eukaryota; kingdom Viridiplantae; phylum Streptophyta; class Magnoliopsida; order Lamiales; family Acanthaceae; genus Hygrophila; species Hygrophila difformis. Next base: position 19,924,926 of record JAOANR010000008.1, on the reverse strand, counting down.
TTGGCGCCACAGGGATAGCGACAGGGCGTTCCAGGACTGGCCTTCTCTTCAGGTTGGGGTTTTGTGTCGCGAGAGTGCCCCCAGTCGCGAGGTCACATCTCGCGACAGGGCACAGTCTTGCGACTGGCTCGCCTTACTGGGCCTGGTGGGCCAGAACATGTATTTTTGTGGGCTTTTTCTTTCTTTTCCCATCTTTTTGTATTTCGTGGGCCTATTTTATTCTTTTGCCCATCTTTTTCATTCCTTTTTCTTTTCTTTTCTTTTTCTCATGTTTTTTGGATTTTTCTAACATAAATGTGTAATAAAATTACATATTTATGCATTTTTCATACCAGCTTATTATTTTTACAAATATGCATAAATCAGTCTAATTCTACTGCTTTCTTATTTAATATAAGACCGGAATGCGATCAAATGCCCGTTTCAGACACGGAAATGGATTGAAAATAATGGACATTTCTGGCCATTATCACAGCCTTCTGCTGGTGCAGATCATGCTACCACTAGTAATGTGTTCCAAGCCTTGGAATGGATTCCTCATAATATGGACACTGAAGATAGCGGTGGTGAGCCGCGTTTGAATCCTGCCAGGGGTTTTTAATGATTATGTTCAACGATTTTTCAGTCTTCTCATGGAATGTGCGTGGCGCCATGGGACGGAATTCACAATGCCACATTGCGGATATACTAAGGGAATTACAACCATCTCTCTTTGTTCTACTAGATCCGCAAGGCCCATTTGAGCGTATGTGGGTTTTTTTCTATCATATCGGTTATAGTGTTGTTCAGGTTATTGAAAATATTGGCAGGGCTGGAGGCTTGTGGATTCTTGCTCGTTTAGGTTTGTCGTATACTTACAAGGTTGTTACATTGCATTCTCACATGATTACTATTTCTGTTGGATATGGTCAATCAATTTGGCATCTTTCTACCATTTATGCCAATCCCGACCGTGATTCCCATGAAGCTGATTGGGCTAACCTACGCTCAGTGGCTGCTACTATTTGTGGACCCTGGCTAGCTATTGGCGATTGGAATGATATTGATTACCTGCATGAGGCTATTGGTATGGCTCCTTCAGCTAATCAGTGTGATAAGTTTTGAGCCCTCTTACAGGATTGTGGTCTCTCCACGGTGCACACTGTTGGGGAATTATTCACGTGGCAGAAAAATAACCCTGGAGGTCCTTTGGCTATGAAATAACTTGATCACGCAGTTGCCACTTGTGATTGGCTGTCTTCCTTGCCAAATAGTGTTGTCGAAGTTTAGACTCGCAAGTGCTCGGATCATAATGCCATTATGTAACGATGTTCACCGAGGATAAGTCATTGCAAGGATCGTCTTTTTCGTTGGGAGTATGCCTGGACGACCCATCCTCATTATAAAGCAATAGTGGACTGTGCATGGAATTGGGATCACTCCTCTTTATCTTCTCAATTAGCCCAAGTTCGTCAGTCCTTAGAATATTTTAATAAGAATTCCTTTGGTAACATTGTCAAATGGAATAAAGGGCTTCTAAGGAGGCTTGTTGGTGTCTGCCGATGTCTCTTACAGGTTGACTCTGCTCAATGGTGTCTATTGGAAGCACGGTTGATGAGGGAACTGGATGAAACACTTAAATAAGAGGAGATTTTATTGTTCCAAAAATCTCGAGACAAATGCATTCGTATGGGGGACCGAAACACGAGCTATTTTCATACAAAAACCCACATCCGACGTCAACGCAACCGTATACAAGGGTTGGAGATTAATGGTGCTTGGACCACTGATGCTGACACAGTAAAACATCACGCATTGAGTCATTTTAGCTGGCTATTTTCTCACTCGGTCATGCATGCTTTGCCTAATTCCTCTCTGGAGCCGCTGCCTGCTATTGTGGACGGTGACAATCTGGATAAAGATATTCAACCGTTGGAGGTGAAGAATGCAATTAAGGAATTAAGTAGTTTTACCGCTCCGGAGCCGGATAGGTTCCCAACTATATTTTACAAAAAATATTGGCATCTTATCAGTGCTTCAGTTGTTTCTTTTGTTCGAAATGCATTCCTCAATGGTTCCTTTGACGCCGCTGTCGCTGCTATGCTAATCTGTCTTATACCTAAAATTGAGGTGCCCAGGGAAATTCTCCAATTTCGGCCCATCAGTCTCTGTAATGTGAGTTACAAAATTCTGACGAAGATTATTGTTAATCGACTTCGGCCTCTTCTTTGCACATTTATTGGTCCTCACCAATCGGCATTCTTGCCTGGGCGAGGGACAACTAGTAATGCTATTATATTACAAGAAGTGATCACAAATTTTTGAAATTTTTGTCGGCATTCTCAGGATTTTCTTTTGAAGGTTGATCTGGAAAAGGCTTATGACAATATTTCGTGGGACTTCTTAGAGGTGTGTCTTCAAGAGATGCATCTTCCGACTTTGCTCGTGGCCATCATCATGTTTTGCGTCCATTCACCCACTTATTCACTCTTATGGAATGGTTCTGCGCTGCCGCCCTTCATGTCTGCGAAAGGTATCCGCCAGGGTGATCCTCTCTCACCATATTTTTTTATTATTATAGTCATGGAAAAGCTCTCCAGATCGATTCTTGCCAAAGTGAATGTCGGATCTTGAAACCGGTACGGCTTAGCCGAGGGGCAGCGCCAGTTTCTCATCTCATGTTTTCTGATGATTTACTTTTATTCTCCGAGGCGTCGGTGGATAGCACCATTTGTATGGATGAAGTTCTCTCGAGCTTTGCTTTGCATGCTGGCCTTCGAATCAATTCGCAAAAATCGACTGCCTTTGCTTCTGCAGCTGTTTCTCCGGCATTAGTGCATGAGCTATCGTCAATTCTGAATATTAATTTTTTAGATAATTTGGGTCGCTATTTGGGATTCCATCATCCAAGTTGCTGCTCGTCCGACTCATTTTGAGTTCCTGATAGAATACATGCAGTCTCGTCTGGGTTCTTCAAAGCGTGCTCTTCTCAATAAGGCGGGTAGATTGACTCTTGCTCGTTCAGTATTAGCTGTTATTCCGTCATATTTAATGCAGTTATTCTGGTTTCCCTCCTCCACGTGTTATAGGATTGGTCGTATTATTCGATCATTCATTTGGAAGGACTCGCAGGGACATGGTCTTCATCTTATAAGTTGGAGGAAGTTAGCTCTTCCTAAAAGCATGGGAGGGGCGGGTATTCGGTCCTGTCGGAATATGAATGTGGGCCTCCTGGGTAAGTTGTTTGCGGATTGCATGAGAAAATAAGCCAAACCTGCTGTACAATTACTGCTAACTAAATATGACAGTGATAGAGGAGCCTTCAGGTCACGTCCTGGTGCATCTCCAACCTTCAAAGCTCTTGCTCAGGTGGTTCCACTACTGGTTTATGGGTTTTATGTTCGTCTTGGTTTGGGGGAGTCTAATCTTTGGCATACTACCTGGCTGAGAGGTGGGCCTATTGATCCCCGTGTGCCATACATTTATATTTCAGAAACTGATATCCGGGTGAAGGATATTCTCTTAAATAATAAATGGAGTTGGGATATTTTATGGACTCAAGTGCCAGAGGATGTTAAGCTAGAAGCAGCTGAGGTTGGTCCTTTTACTCCGCATCCCTCTGCCTCAGATTTACTTGTCTGGAAAGGATCTTCCTCAGGTTGGTACACGACACGAAGTGGCTATGAATGGCTATTGAATATGAGAGGATATAGCCAGGATCGTGATCGGTCTTGGGTTTGGAAGGTGGTTGCGGCTGAAAAGGTCCGGGTTATGTTATGGCTTGCTGTCCATAACTCCCTCCCGACTAATTTGGTTTGATTCTCTCATCGCCTGGTGGCATCCGCTGCCTGTCCGATATGTGGAGCGTCATATGAGGCCGTTTATCATCTCTTTTTCTCTTGTTCATGGGCGGTTAATGCTTGGTCTTTGTTGGGAGTAACTATTCTTGTGGATGAGCAGTCCTTTCAGGAAAATATTGGTGCATCTCTTAAAGCTTTGCCGAAAGGATGGAGAGGTATGCATTGGGCGCTCCTTTGGGGCGTCTGGTGCAGACGTAATGGAGCCTGCTTTAGAGGTGTTGTCCTTTGCTCTCAAGTGGTGGCGCGACATGCATTTCATTTGAGGGAAGGCTTTGATCGCGTCTTCTTGCGTTTGCTTAAGTCAGTTGTGACTCAGTATGTGGGATGGCATCCTCGACGTATTGCTAATGTTGTCCTGCATGTTGACGGGAGTTCTCTTGGTAACCCTGGACGTGCTGGTTTTGGCGGTGTTCTGAGAAATGGCGAAGGGTGTTGGATCGAAGGTTTCTCTGGCTCAGTTGGAGTGTCCATGATTCTAGGTGTGGAACTGCATGGCATTTGGAGAGGACAACTATGTCTCCAGGAGATGGGGATTGAACAAGCATGTTGCTATTCGGACTCTCTGGAGGCTCTACGGATCATTCACCAGGATATTTCTAGGGATCATATACTCTTTCCGTTGGTCCAAAATATTGTTGATATTTTGGCGCAAAAGCCTGACTATCGATGGTTCCATTTGTTTCGCGAGGACAATTTTGTTGCTGATGCTTTAGCTAAGCGAGGGGCGAATTCGCTTGAATTCTTCACTACTCGGGCTTTCCTGCCAGATGAGATTAAGCAGCTTCTTGCAAATGATATGACGGGGGTTTGCCTCCCTCGACATTGACGTTCTGCTGTATAGTTTCCTCTTGTTTCTTTTTTCTTTTTTGTTGTAGATTTTTTAGTTTTTCCCTTTAGGCGACGCTTGTGCGTCATTGTTCATCCAAAAAAGAAACAAAAAAAAATAAATAAATAAATAAAGAAAGAAAAAGAATGAAATTTCAAGCGGAAAATCTAAAGGGTACTTTAGTAATTACGAAAGATAAAGCATAAAAAGGAAATAGTAAAATACTAGTGATTCCCGCAGAGGGCATGTCTGTCTTCGTCAGTGGTCTTTCACTCTTTACTGTCAATTCCAAAGCGAAAAGCAGAAAGCAGATTCGGCAGCCGTTCCTTGCTTGGTTGCCTGATTCATCCATCGCTTGATTGATTATGGCCAGGAGACTCGACGAAGACTATGATTACCTCTTCAAGATCGTCTTAATCGGCGATTCCGGCGTCGGCAAGTCCAATTTGCTGTCGCGATTCACCCGGAATGAGTTCTGCTTGGAATCTAAATCCACCATCGGGGTTGAGTTCGCAACTCGGACTCTTCAGGTTTTCTCGCGCATCTACTTCTTGTATAATTGTTGCGTGTTGTGTGGTGAAGGAAAAAAGAATTGAAATTGGTGTTGTAAGTCGGTGCGTTTTTGTAGCCGTGTGTCGGTTCATTGTCGGCGGGGCTCAGAATATTGAGCGAGTAAGGGTGCTTTTCGAGTGGTTAATGTGGTGAATTTTGACTCCTTAGATCTGATCTCGTAGGGTTGAGTTGCTGCATCAATTGGTTGCCTTTCTGCATTGGCAATTTTCTTACTGTTTATGCACTTGAAATTCGGTGGGAACCTTTAGGTTTTGCTTTGCAAACAATAGATTTTAAATATCGTTTCTGAAAATAATTGAGAATTGGATTCATGAGGCAGAAATCATTGCCTAAATGATGAATCCCTCGGTAGGTATCAGTTCGAGTTTTTGTTATTTGTAGATTCTGCTTTCTTGATGTAAATAGATTTCAAGATTACCTTGGAGATGCCTTCTATTGCCACAAATGGTTACCTGAAGAAAGACAGTTGACAAGAATGTCATTTACCCTTCTTGGCTATTGCATTTTTCTTGCTTGTTTCCTGGACAGGATTTGATGGGGTTTATTTCATTTGAGTCGAATTTTGGTTATGATTATGCTTTTAGGTTGATGGGAAAACCATAAAGGCTCAGATATGGGACACGGCTGGGCAAGAGAGGTACAGGGCAATAACAAGCGCATACTACCGCGGGGCTCTAGGAGCTCTCCTAGTATACGATGTCACAAAGCCAATTACTTTTGACAATGTCAGTCGTTGGTTGAAGGAGCTGAGGGATCATGCAGATTCCAACATTGTCATTATGCTTATAGGCAACAAGACCGATCTCAAACATCTCAGAGCGGTCGCCACAGAGGATGCTCAAGGTTATGCTGAAAGGGAAGGTCTTTCATATATTGAAACATCTGCGCTGGAAGCCACCAATGTAGAGAAGGCATTCCAGATGATCCTTTCAGAGATACACAGAATCATAAGCAAGAAGACACTTGCCTCAAGTGATTCTGGAGTGGGAACAATCAAGGAAGGGACAACGCTTGATGTTACAGAAGACGGCAACACAAAGAAGGCTTGCTGCTCTGCATCCTGATTACTATCATCTTATTTCTCGGTCAGCCCCTCTACTCCTATCGGCCACACTTATTTTTATAGTCCCCTTTTGCTCTTGTTCAATTGTTTAGACTCCTTGCCTCATAATTTTTTTTTTTTTTTTTATGGTTAAAACATTTTGCAGTTTAATTCTTAACTGCTGTCCAAGGTTTTTATGATTTGTTATTGAATTTGTGAATTTTTTCATTGGGTTATTGATCTGTGAAAACCATTGACCAGTTTTGGACTTGATACTGATTACTGTAGGATTAGTCCAGAGTGACAGATGGGGTGGCCTTTTTTCCTAAGCAATTCAACATCATCTAAAAATTCAAATTTAACACTATACTAAGAATAAAGATCTTATAGAGAACTTTAATTACGAGATCCTACCGGGTTAAACCAAGGGTGCAGTGCAGTGGAAGGATCTGTTCAATATGGGGGGAACAAAGGACAATACATATGGTCATATCCGCCTCCGGCACGGCTCCCTTTGGCAACCGAGTAGAGTCGCAATAGCAGACATTATCCATAGCATTGCAAGCAATGAGCCTGCCAAGTAACTCAGCAAAAAGGTGCACACAGTGCCAACATCCCTCCAACCAATCACTTATCGAGTATGGAAATTTTTGAAACTGGGTTTGGTGAAATTTGATTAAACGTTAGAATAGTAATTTCTTTCAATTAATCTACACCTATATGAGTATTTTCAATGGAACTTATTCTGGTAAAAGTTAATTGAATTATAATAGATCTTCATTAATCAATAAAGTTACCAATGAATCTGTTAACTACGAATATTTTAGGCCCATAAAATTAAATTCGTTAGGCCCGTTGAATTTGGCCCAGTCCATTTTTAGAGACCCGGACCAGTGTAAGATTTATCCGGATAAATGATCAGGAAAGCTGTCAATCAAAGCCGCCATCCTTCGCGTGCGCCGTATGCCGCCAACATCTCTCGCATGGGTCGTGTGTCACAGAAGTCAAGCCGACGTTCTCGCGTGCGCCGTATGCTGCCACCTCCTGCGTGCTTCTCAGCTGGAGGGTGTCAGTCCTCCTCCCTATAAAAAGGGGAAGGATGCACTCCAGAAGGCAACCAACAAACTCCTCAGGGATCACTTTACTTTCAGTTTTTCTTTCCGCGTAATTTACTTATCGTTCTTCAATTTCTGCAAATTTCTTTTACAGCTTTATTAAGTTTGCCGTATTTCTTTCAAAAAAATCCTTGTAATCATCTCTACCATATTCAAATCAAAATTCTCGGTTAACAAATTGGCACGCCCAGTGGGACCCGAAGTGGAAACCATATCCGCTTGAAAGTGTATGCAACTTCGATCTGGACGAGTAGTAAGGGACTTAACACAAAGATTTGGAGAGATGTCGCTGCATGAAGAAACTACAGTAAGAACACCATCTGAGAACGTCGATAATACGGCGACTACCTCCCAACCACCGCAAGGGATAATGCAAGTCCCAACATTTTCGGAACAAATACGGCTATCGATGAATGAATCGATGGCTGAATTTATGCCTTTACTAACCAGGCACCTTATGGATGTATTGCGGCCTGCCATGGCCGATCAAACTGACAGGATATGTGGATCCATCCGTACTCCACAAGAGGGATACACCCCTGGCATAAATATGTCACCAAGCGGACCGTATGGCGGTCTACAAAGGACTTGGGGGACTGGCCAGCCCTCACTATCTGAGTTTGGAGCACCACCTCCCATGATGTATGCTCCATCATACTTGATGGCATCTAGCGTTGTTCCGATACAGCCATTTGGAGTGGCGGCTCCCATCCCAGCCGCCATGCATAACCTAGGTACTGCAGGAGGACACATGCAACCTCAAGCCACCAACATACCTTTGGTTGCCAACATGCCTCAGGACCATCATCAGGCCGCCTCCCCATTACATCAGGCCACCCAGTATCAGGCCTCTAGTCCACACCAGGCCGCCATGCAACATCAGGCCGCCAACATGAGCCGTCCAACCATAAGTCATCCGGCCGCCAGCATACCTCATCCGGCCGCCAACTTGGCTTCGGCCGCCAACATGGTCCAGGCCGCCATGGCTAATCCGGCCGCCAACATAAGTCATCCGGCCGCCAGCATACCTCATCCGGCCGCCAACTTGGCTTCGGCCGCCAACATGGCCCAGGCCGCCATGGCTCATCCGGCCGCCAACATAAGTCATCCGGCCGCCAGCATACCTCATCCGGCCGCCAACATGGCCCAGGCCGCCATGGCTCATCCGGCCGCCAACATGAGTCATCCGGCCGCCAGTTTACCTCATCCGGCCGCCGCCATGTATCAACAAGCTGCCATACCTCCTGCACAGGCGCCTCTAGTGTCTCCCGAGTTGTTAGCAGATATGATGCAACAACATTTTGGCATTCAATTAAGGCCGATGGAACGGCCCACTTATAGGAAACCATACCCGGATTGGGTAGACATCATGCAGCCTTACCCTAAAGGCTTCAAAATGCCCGAGTTCACCACGTTCTCGGGAGACGACGGCAAATCAACCGTAGAACACGTGGGTAGGTTTACTGCTCAGTGTGGGGAAGCAGCGGCCAACGACTGGCTGAAGTTAAGATTGTTCAGTTCCTCTTTGACTGGACCCGCATTTGTCTGGTTTGCATCCATGCGGCCAAATTCAATACAAAATTGGGCCGATCTCGAGCGGGCATTTCACGACAGATTCTATACACCTCTGTCGCAGGTTAGTCTTGCAGATCTCACTAACACCAAACAATTTGCCGATGAGACGGCAAGTTCTTTTATTAATAGATTACAACGCATTAAAGGCCGATGTACTATAGCAATACCCGATAAAGAAATAGCCAATATAGCAGTGGCTAATATGCTACCGAAATTGAGAGAACATTTAATTGTGCAGGATGCAACTGATCTTGCCCAGCTGGCCGAGAGAGCGGCCCGTGTGGAAAAATTCCTGAGGGAGCAGGAAGAGAGACGTCCTATGCGTCGAGTCCATTTCGAAGAAATAAAACTCAGTGATGATGAGGACGAACCTGTAGAGGTGGCTGTTGCTGAGCTAGTACAGACAGCCAAACCACATACATGTGCGGCTCTCAAGCCGCCAAAACAAATAGAGGCTAAGTATAAGCCTGAAGAAGACCTTTTTGACATGGGCAAAGCAGACCAAGTGTTCGATGCCCTACTCAAAGACGGTGTGATCAAGTTGCCTGAAGGGCAAAAATTACCAGCGGCCGAGGAAATTCGAGGCCGAGCATTTTGTAAGTGGCATAATTCGTATACTCATAGCATTACCAAATGCAGGAGTTTTAGAACGGCCATACAGAACAAGATAAAAGAGGGTCGTTTGAAAATTGCAGGTATGAAGGTGGATTTAGATCCATTCCCTCAATTGCCAATTGGTGTTTCTGGACTCATCCCAAATCCAGAAGATGGTGGCTCCAGTAGCCAGAATGATAGAGGAAAGGAACACATTGAAATAGAAGAAGAGGATGTGGACTTATTATCTGATGAGTCCGATCATGAAAGAAAAGAGTTGTGCAGTAAACAACCGAAGTTTAAGAACATGTCGAAGGAGGACTTCAAGAAGGTGCTGGAAGCTGAGGAAAGGGAGCACCACAAGAAGAAGAACCCTCCTTTGAGGATTGAGATCTCTAAGCAGGCGGTAGAGATCCATGAAAATGGGAAACACCAACCTATTGCTCGTGATTACAGGCATGGTGTACAGGTGGTTCCAACCTTGATGAGGCGACCAGAACATCCAGATGAGACTGAAAGGTGGATGAAGAATAGGGCTCAGAACAAAGCCACTCAGAAGGAGCCACCACCCATGACTAGGAGTCAGTTTAGGCGGGCACAAAGACGATATGCCGAGGAAATGCGGCAGTGGGAGGCACAAATCCATAAGTTGGAATCTTCCAGGCCTCGGAAGCCGGTGCAACCAACTTATTTCAAAGGAGAGACATCCCAGCAGCGGAGACCCCTTCACGAGAAGGCACACAGTAGGACAGTGGCAAGGGAACCTGATTCACCCATGCCACCTCGTGAAGAAAGATTTTATGAGGCCTCAAGAAGACCACCTCAGGCGCCATCACCTTCCGCTAGGGAACCAATACGGGAGAGGATGCAGCCACCGCTTTCCTCCGCCAGGAGGCCAGTGAGGGAAAGGTTACAACCACCATCACCTTCTACCCCTAGGAGGCCAGTACGAGAAAGGCTGCAGTGGGTAGAACGAAAGCCTCATCCGTCATCATCAACAAGGCCTAAAGTAACCAAAGCTGGACTTCCTCAGACTAACACTTCATCATCAGCTTCTAATGACAAAGGAAAAGCGGTCGCCATAACCGAATCTGATGAAGGAGGAAACAAGATCAAGTCTGCAGGACAGAAGTTCATTGAGAAGCTGGACAAAATGGACATGACTCCTTCAAACATGGCTATGGCTAGTGTACTGATGAAATATATGGCGTATTTGGCGGCTCATGAAGCCGGTGAATTTGGAAGTGAACCACACAGTTTTGAAGGATTCACGGCCTATTGCAAAACCGTAGAAACCCAGAAGAAGTCACAGACACAAGTTGAAACGAAATCAACTAGTGAAGCACTTCAAGCGACCAATGAGGCATCACAAGTGAATTTTGGCGCTATTACACCTACAGAGGTGGAGGCCGCTGTGGAGGCCAATCTCGACAAGCCGAAAGTTGGGATTAGCGTCCTTGGCATCATGACCGATGAACGTGGCACGATGGATGACATGAATATTGACGAAGGATATGAAGATGATATGTGGGGAAATGTGAACCTCAATATTGATGAGGAGCTTCATGATGAATTAGACAGCATGGATCTTGAAGATGAGGTTTTTTGGAAAAATTTGGACAAAGAACTTAAAGAAGCTGACGATAGGAAAGAAGGGCCGAATGATCCCTCCGTGCCTATACGGGTCTTTGGATTGGCGGCCGATGAAGAGATAAGCGATACCGAATCTGAGATATGGGATGAGGAAGAGCCATCATTCGCGAGGCTTATCGAAAGAATGGATGAAATGATAGCCGAATTATCCCATCCAACCAGGGATGCACCTCCCACGCAAGAACTTGGCGGCCGACATGATGCTTCAAAGTTGGTTGTGGCGCAGTTTGCCAAACCCGAAATTACCCAGACAAGGCAATTGAAGCCCTTGTATGTTAAGGCTCACATCGACGGGCGTCCTGTAAATAGAGTATTTGTTGATAATGGAGCAGCAGCCAATGTGATGCCGATGTCAACTTTGAGGAAGATAGGAAAGAATGAAAAGGATCTGATCCCTACCAGGGTCAGAATGTGCAGCTTTGTAGGGGAAGCAACACAACCTGCCGGATTCATAACGGCGGACGTCACTATTGGATCCAAGACCATCAAGGTAGCCTTCTTTGTCGTAAAATCCAAGACGTGTTACTCAGCATTGCTTGGGCGCGACTGGATTCACATGGCGCAATGTGTGCCATCCACCCTCCACCAACAGTTGTTAATTTGGGATGGTGACCATATAGAATTGGTGGAGGCAGATCCTCAACCCTTTGCAGGACCGGACGCCAACAATGATGAGGCGATCTTCTACTTAGAAGACATCCAACCTGCATCAGCCTTAATTGGTATGAACATAGATCTGGAATCTATTGATTTCACAACAAGCGGCTTCAAGTTATGTTCTGCAGATAGCCGACATGAAGCATCATGCTCTGCATGACGAGCAGCTACGACATTTATAAAGACTTGTTGCAGCGGCTCGCCAACACTGAAATAATGATGGGTGCCGAAATCAAGTCCAAAAACCCAACTGACATTCGGCCATCTGAATGGCCATCTCCCATAAAGCGGATGTTGCCTAGTCCGGAAGCCAATGAACCACTTGTAGACATCAACCTCGGGACAGAGGCGGAACCAAAGTTGACCAAGATCGGTGCGTCATTATCGGATGAAAAGCGACGCCAGCTAGTGGAGTTGATTCATAATTATAAGGATTGTTTCGCGTGGCAATACACAGATATGCCAGGACTATCAAGGGAGCTAGTGGAACATAAGTTGCCAACGCACCCAGAATTCAGACCTCATAAGCAGCCGCCAAGGCGATTCGACCCAGACACCATCCCAAAAATAAAGGCCGAAATCGAGAAACTTCTTAAAGCAGGTTACATTAGAACTTGTCGTTATGTGGAATGGCTTGCAAATATTGTACCTGTTATAAAAAAGAACGGTCAATTAAGAGTCTGTATAGACTTTAGGAATTTAAACTTGGCAACACCCAAGGATGAGTATGTGATGCCTATGGCCGATATGCTCGTAGATGCGGCCGCCGGCCACAAATTTTTATCGTTAATGGATGGTTATTCTGGATACAATCAAATCTTCATTTCTGAAAATGATGTACACAAAACAGCTTTTCGTTGCCCAGGGCCAGTTGGCATCTTTGAATGGGTAGTCATGCCCTTTGGATTAAAAAACGCGGGGGCAACATACCAAAGGGCCATGAACATGATTTTTCATGATTTAATCGGTCACACACTTGAAGTGTACATTGATGATATAGTGGTAAAATCATGTGAATTTGGCCAACACTTGGCTCACCTGGAAGGTGCCTTCATCCGAATGAGACAGCATGGATTGAAAATTAATCCAGCTAAGTGTGCCTTTGGAGTGGCCGCAGGGAACTTCCTAGGTTTCTTGGTGCATGAGAGGGGCATTGAGGTAGACCAGAACAAAGCTAAGGCCATTATGGAGGCTCGTGCACCAACCAATCTCAAAGAACTGCAGTCATTGATGGGCAAAATCAATTTCCTAAGGAGATTTATTGCCAATGCTGCCGGCAAAATAAAAGTGTTCACTACCTTGCTTAAAGGAAGAAAGAACGAGAAGTTTCTCTGGACGACTGAGCATCAGGCAGCCTTCGAAGAAATAAAAAGAGCATTGGTCAATCCTCCAGTATTAGTGCCGCCAAAACCTGGAATACCTTTGAAACTATATGTATCGGCCGCCGAAGAATCTATCGGGTGCTTGCTTGCACAGGACGATGAAGGCGGCAAGGAGAGGGCTATCTATTACCTCAGCAAGACTCTACAAGGGCCAGAGGTAAGATATACTGCATTAGAAAAGTTGTGCTACGCCCTAGTATACTCCTGCAACAAGTTAGAACACTACATGTTACCAAGAACAATCCATGTAGTGGCTCCCTTTGACTTGGTGAAAACCCTTTTGCACAAACCAGCATTGAAGGGTAGACAAGCTAAGTGGGCTATGAAGATCAGTCCTTTTACCCTTGTACACGTTCCTCAAAAGGCAGTCAAGGGACAAGCTTTAGCTGATTTCTTAGCTCAACACCCTTCGTTGGTTCTGTCAGAAGATCCCAGAGAAGCTTCCTTTATAGGATTCGAACCTTGGGAGTTAACCTTTGATGGATCTTGTGCAAGCAGCGGCTCGGGGGCCGGTATTACAATCACTAGTCCTCTTGGGGAACATTGGAAGCTTGCTCGGGAGTTAGAGCCTGGCACCACCAACAATCAAGCAGAATACGAAGCTTTGATATTTGGCCTCGAAACTGCATTGCTTAAAGGTGCGAAATCAATTACAATTTTTGGAGACTCCCAAGTCATCCTGAAGCAGTTAACCGGAGAATATGAATGCAAGAGTCCCAGATTGATTAAGTGCTATGAGACAGCACTAGAACTATTGAGCAAGTTTTCAGACGCTACCATCACACATGTGCCCAGAAGCCAAAATCAAGAAGCCAACGAGGCTGCGCAACTTGCTTCAGGCTGGCAGTCTTGTCGCCCTAGGGGGGCACCACACATTGCCGCCATCACAAGTAAACCTGAGGACCAACAAGAGAATGGTGATTGGAGGACCGAGATCATACAGTACCTCGAGAACCCGTCATCTGGGGGAGATAACTCGCTAAAAGTAAAAGCTCTGCGGTACGTACTGGTCAATGGCGAACTATTCCGAAGGGCGGTTGATGGATTATTGCTCAAGTGTATAGGCCCCAAGGATGCTAAGTTGGTAATGGGAGAAGTCCATGAGGGGATATGCGGCTCTCATCGGGCAGGGCCGAGCATGAGATGGAGCATCCACCGTCATGGATACTTCTGGCCAACCATCATGGAGGACTGTATCACGTATGCTCTCGGGTGTGAGGCTTGCCAAAAGCACGGCCCAATTCAAAGGGTACCGGCAGAAGAATTACACACGGTCATTAAGCCTTGGCCATTCCGTGGCTGGGGGATGGACATCATTGGAAAAATTCATCCACCGTCATCCAAAAACCATGCATTCATACTAGTGGCCACTGATTACATCACCAAATGGGTAGAAGCATGGCCAATGAAGAAGATCGACCAAAGCGATGTAATTAGGTTCGTGACTGAGCTCATACATCGATTTGGGATTCCCCAAACAATTACTGCCGATCAAGGTACAGTATTCACTGGTGAAAAGTTTATAGCTTTTGCCAAGCAGTTTGGGATCCGCATCTATCATTCTACTCCATACTATCCCCAAGCAAATGGTCAAGCTGAAGCCACCAATAAGATCTTAATAAGTATGATCAAAAAGGCGATAGGCGAAAAACCTAGGAAATGGCATGAGACCTTATTAGAGGTTCTTTGGGCTTACAGAAACTCTAAATCTACCGCTACAGGGTTTACGCCATACTACTTGACATATGGTCATGACGCTGTTTTGCCTTTGGAAATAACAGTTCCTTCTCTAAGGGTGGCTCAGCAGCATCACTTAGACTTATCTAAATATGATGAAGCCATGTTGCAAGAATTAGAAACAGCTGATGGTGACAAGCTCATGGCCTTGGAAAACATCCGTCGTCAAAAAACTAGAATGGCAAAGCATTATGATAAGAAGGTTCGAAGTAAGACCTTCAGCGAAGGGGATTTAGTGTGGAAAGTGATCCTACCGATAGGAGTACATGCTAATGAAATGCGGAACTGGTCCCCAAATTGGGAAGGACCATTCATTGTAACTCAAAGACTACTCAATGGTGCATACAAGTTAATGAACATCGATGGTCAAGAACACAAACAGAGTATAAATGCAAAATATCTCAAAATGTTCTATCCATCAGTCTGGGAGTCAGAATAAGCAGCATAAATGCATCATGAGTGGCCAATCACATAGTTGGCCAAAGAAGTAGCAAAAACGGTAAACATGAGTACAAAGAAGTGCTCACCACAAGGCCGGTGAGCTGACCCAAAATAGAGTACTGAATGCAAATCACAAAAGCAGTGCTAGCTACTCGGAGGAGATAGCATCTAATCACCTAGTAGGCGACGACGCATGGCGACCCACTGATCACGCGCACGCCCAAAAGTGTCGGTGAGGCGACGAAGCGCTGCAGCAGAAACTCGAGCACGAGCAGATAGCAAGGGACGACGAGCTTTCAATAACTCAGCCGATAAATCACGATCATCTGCGGCTAAGCGATCATGATCAGCCTGCAGAGCGGTAGCTCGATCAGACAACTTGAGCAGCTTAGCCTCGAGTATGTCAAGCTCAACAGTAGCTCCCTCAATGATGTCGTTCTGCTCTCTGATAATACGCTCCGCCTCCGCAATAACCTCTTTCTGCTTCTCTATCTTGAGCTTCGCCTGGGCAACAGTATTCTCTAACTGCGAATGCCTACCCTCCTCACTCCTAAGAACCATAGAAGCCTGATCGTGCTGAGGACGTATAACCTCTAACTGGGAACGGATCTCACGGTGCCGCGCCTCGAGATCATCAATAAATGTTAAGTCCTGAGCAGACTGATCTGCTGTACTGCTATAAAGAGGATAAGCAAGGGACAAATCAGAAATGAGCTCCGAAAAATCCGAGAAGCCGGCATCCTCAATGAAGGCGGGGACTGAGCTAACATCATCGAGAATGCCATAGAGTCCTGAGACCACCTCGGCTGATAGTGGACCGGTCTGGGTGGAAAAGAGACGGTCAAAAGCCTCACATGATGGGGCTATGGCAGCACGAGTACCCGAGTCTGGAAGAGAGGCCACAAGGCCTAGAGGAAGGTCCCTAAGTACCTGGAGGCAAACTATGTTAAAATACTACAAAAGTTTTATCACGACAAGAGATGAAATGATGTATACCTGAGGGGATGGCGCAGTCAAATCAGCTGAGAGAGTTGAAATGTCAGTCACAGAGCGGTCTGTCTGAGTAGGCAGTATAGTCAAATCAACTGAAGCATCGGCACCCGCCTCATCCGTGGGAGTCTAGAAGAAAAACAACGCTCAGAACGTATCCTGAAAGATAAGAGCAAGAGAAAACAACTAAAGGGATACCTGAGATGTCGCCAAAGGATCAGCAGTGCTAATCATGGAGGCGCAATCTGCCGCCTGAGTGGTGAGAGAAGAGCCTATCCGGACTCCAGGGGCCTAGAGGATAGATGTCTTCATAATCATTTTGCATAATAGTAAGAGGCAAAAGAAAATGAGGACGTAATTAAAAGTGTACCTGAGGAGTCAACTCGGGAGAGCCAACCGTAGAAATATGGTCGCCAGCATAAAAAGAGGAAGGATCCTAAGCAAAAAAGAAAGATGTTGATGCTAGGCCAATACAAAGATTGAACAAAGAGTCCAAAGTGGTGAAATGTACCTGATCAATGGAAGTAGGATGGATAGCATCCGTCACCACGGCTTTAGTCTGGTGAACATCCCCATGGAGGATGATATAGTCAGCACGGGCCAACTCTTCATCATATGGATCCCTCCTAGCAATGACACTGCTCATATGCTGATCAACAATAGTCGTCGCCTCGTGAAGGTCCGCCATATGGCTGTCATCCCCGGCGACACTATCCTCAGCATGATCCGCCACCATAGGATCACCATCATCATCTACAGGATCCTCATCGCCATCACCTGAACTCGACTCCTCCTCACTAGAACCGGAAGTCTCATCCTCATCAGAATGAGCAGTGTAATCCTCATCAGTAGACTCCCCAGAGCTCGCAGGCTCCTCCTCAGGTTGGTCATCTGAGGCATCGCCCTCATCATCCTCACTGTCATGGTCAGCAGCTGAAGAAAAGAGAAATATTAAAAGACCAAGAGACAGTGTATGAGAGACATGTTAACAAATGAGACATACCTCTTCGGCGTTTGCGAGATGAGGAAACCGCAACAGCTTTTGACTTCGGGGTGCGACTAGAAACAAGAGTAGCTGCCGACTGAACAGCGGCACTATGAACGCTAGGCTGCTTAACTCGCCGCACATCCCCAAAACGAGCCGTAATCTGCGCATAGGATGGCAAGATGGAGGTGATGTAGGGCGTCCACCATGCCATAAAGCCAGCAGCAAGCGTCCCGTTCGGAGTGAATGGAAGATAGCTAGATAACGTCAGACGGGACGAGAAATCAACTACTGCCCGGATGTCAGCGACCGTCATCCTCTTACTCCTGAAAGATACCGGCCACTTCACACTGCGAGGAAGTCCGAGGTGGCAACCGAACTGACGAGCGAGCAAATGAGGGCAGTACGGCTCAGCCACGATCGGATTATACTGATCCCTCCTCTTTAGCCCACTCAGAAGCATATGAGGCTTCATACTCACATTCCAGGTGGACTCTCCATGTAGACCTCGTGGCTGATCAGGCTTGCACACAAGCTGGGACAGCAACCATCCTATAGAGGCATACACGTATAAGTCCTGATAGGAAGGCCTGTGGTGCAGAAAAAATCGAATAATATCCAGACTGTCCCGCTGCAAAAGACCATCCCTGCCAATCCTCACCGAAGCAGCAGCTAGTATCAAGCCTAACGGGTCACCATCTGCGACATCCTGCGGACCAGGACGAGGCACGCCAGTAAAAAGCCGAGGAAAGTACAGCTGGATCCAGAGCTGCAGAAACCATAACGGCCCACATGCCGAATTAGTGGGATCTCGCCCACTAGCCAGCATACCAGAGATCTTGGCCATACCACTGAATAGGGTGCCAAGAAAATAAGAACCAGTGGCCGGAGAAGGATCACTCATAATAGCCCGTACCAGAGGAAGAGCGGAACGCAAGACGGTCCGAGCCCTCGAACAGATAATAAACCGGCTAAACCACAGCAACAGAAAGGCCACATGCTCATCCAAGGTGCAATGAGAACTCTCGGACGTCATATTATTATCAATAAATGCCGAATACTGTTTAGTCTCTTTGCCCGAAGGACAAATAGAGTCACCAAGAGCTCGATCATCAGAGGCCGACTGCGTCAACTCTGAACCATCCACTCGGAGTCCGGTGATCATGATCACATCAAGAAGCGTGGGACCCACGAAACCACAAGGAAACTGAAAGGCGTTAACACTGGAGTTCCAGAAGCCCAAGATATAATAGATGAGACGGTGATCTATCACTACTGGCCTAGTAGAAAGAATAATGGCATCCTCAATCCCCCAGTTACGCCAATCAGCTGTGCGTCCTCCCCTCTGCATCCGGCGAACCCATGAAGCATACTTTTCCAAAATACTCTGATCCTCATTCTCTTCGGTTCGGGAAGCCTTAGCCTTCTTAGATCTAGGAGCAGTGGTACCAGACTGATGAGACCGGATAGACCTCGTCTGCGAAACAAAGGCTCCAGTAAATGCAGCCTGAGTAATCGGACATATACAAGATAGAAACTCCCGGGTCTCATCTCCATCTGCATGGGCAGTCGTGCGATGAAATGGACGTAAAAAAGGCTCGGACTCCCGGCGGTCAAAATCGTAAGCCTCATCATCAGACTCCGGAATGAGTAGTCCCTCAGCAATCTGCATTATTATGATACACATATCAAGCAAATATCAAGCAAATTCGAGGAAGGACGAATTAACATATCACCAAGTAAGTTGGGCAAACCTGGGTAGAAGACCCGGCAGCCCGAGCTGATGAGGATGGCGGCTGAGACACGGCATGAGTGGCGGCCTGCATAGGAGTGGCGGCCTGGGTACCCAGAATGGTGGCCTGAGGAGTCCTCGCCACAATGTCCTATTACAAATTTGAACAAATCGAGTGAACACACAAGCGGGCAAGAGATGGACATACAAGCGGGCATAGAGATTAGAACAAACCTGAAAGGCCGTAGTACCAGATGACAAGGCAGTAAAGCCTGGCAAGGGGATGGCGGCCTGTCCCTGTGAAGGTGGTGGCTGGCGGCCCGTGGCATCCCCAGCAGATGAAGGTGGCGGCCCAACGCTGGCGGCCGGAGAAAACTTGAACCTGCGGACGGTCCGAGCTGATGTTGGCGGCCCGGTGCGAGTGGTGGCCGGCGTGTCCTCTTTTGCTAAATCCTATATTTTCAGATTCAGAACAGATATGGGATATTGTGTGATAGGATAAAGGTTTCTAAAACCTATGTCATAAATTGTTCTCATCAAAACTTGGATCAAAGTGCACAAGGAAACACAGATCAAGAGACTTATGTAGTTACAGCAATCCAAGGTAAGACAAGCAGCTAGCATGGCATGTCCTAAAACCCTATGTAAGGCGATTGAAGCATGCTCGTCAAGAATCAAACTTGGGATGAATTAGCTCCTATGTGGCATCAAACAAACGTGACGTTGGATATAATTCAGGACCATTCATGAGAGTTGGATGCAATTCAAGGTAACGAGCAAGCCTAGCATGAATTGAGAGGTTCGCTTAGCATCTAAAGTAAATGCATACAAGTAATGTGTGCAACAAGCTGCCCGAGCAATTCAAAATGTTGAATACAGTGCAAGAAGAGAAATAATCCCAGCATCAGATTGCAAAATTCGACTAATATCCAATGCTAGCCTCTCATACATCTACCCGCGTACAAAATCCCAACAATTAAGCAGCATACAAATTCCAAGTATCAAGAGATGCCAACAGACCCGAACATACAATTCAAAGTCTCCATAGAATTCAGGATATCAAAGATCAGATATAAACGAGAACAAGAATAGGAGCTAACCTGATCCATGGGACCAAACAAGATGGCGGCGCACGACGAAGCTGGCGGCGCTGGCGGCGGATCAAGGCTGGCGGCCCGGGCTGGGTTGGCGGCGCTCCACAGGTTGGCGGCTCGTGCAGGAGCTGGCGGCTGGACCAGCTGGCGGCGCTGGAGCAGGCTGGCGGCGTTCGAGAACCCTGGCTGGCGGCGTCTTCAAGCTGCGACAAGCGAGGGCTGGCGGCGGCTTGCTGGTGTTGGCGGCGCTCTGCGTTCAGAGGATGCGCAGGCTGGCAGCATGGACAAGTCGGGGGCTCGATGTGAAGCTGAGCGCTGGCGGCAGAACGTGAGGCTGGCGGCGGATCTGGGCACTGGCGGCTCTCCGGGGTGGCGGCGCTGCAAGGCTGGCGGCCGGAGCCTCCTGGCGGCGGACGCGGAGTCCTGGTGGCGACGCGTGCTGGGGGCGCTTCACCTCGGGCGGTGCTGGCGGCGTTCGAACAGAGGACGGAGAGACGCTGGCGGCGACTTCTGGCGAGATGACGAAGCTGGCGGCGCTCGATGGAATTGGCTGGCAGCGGTTGCGGCGCTCGATGGAGTTGGCTGGCGGCGGTTGCTAGCAAGGGCTGGCGGCTAGATTGGAGTTGGCGGCCGGAGACTTCGCAGGCGGCAGACGAGCGCGGCAGGCTGGCGGCAGGCGAGCGCGATGCGTGGGAGACCTGGCGGCGCTGGCTGGCGACGTCCTAGCAGCGTTCTCAGGGCTCGCGGACTGATGACTGAGGGCGACGACGATAAGGAAGAAGAAGAAGGGTGGTCGGCGGTTTTAAAGAGAAGAGAAGGAGAAAAGGTAGAAGAAAATTTGAAAAAAAATGACCAAAAGTTTCAACTTAATGAGAGATGGTGGCTTTTTATAGAAGCCATGAAATTAGGGTTTTTAAACGGGCCTATTGGGCCAGGGTTTTTTAAACGGGCCAATTGGGCCAGAACGCGCATATCTGTCTTTTAATACTAATCAGACAAATTGCGCGAGGGGGGCATCTGTTAACTACGAATATTTTAGGCCCATAAAATTAAATTCGTTAGGCCCGTTGAATTTGGCCCAGTCCATTTTTAGAGACCCGGACCAGTGTAAGATTTATTCGGATAAATGATCAGGAAAGCTGTCAATCAAAGCCGCCATCCTTCGCGTGCGCCGTATGCCGCCAACATCTCTCGCGTGGGTCGTGTGTCACAGAAGTCAAGCTGACGTCCTCGCGTGCGCCGTATGCTGCCACCTCCTGCGTGCTTCTCAGCTGGAGGGTGTCAGTCCTCCTCCCTATAAAAAGGGGAAGGATGCACTCCAGAAGGCAACCAACAAACTCCTCAGGGATCACTTTACTTTCAGTTTTTCTTTCCGCGTAATTTACTTATCGTTCTTCAATTTCTGCAAATTTCTTTTACATCTTTATTAAGTTTGCCGTATTTCTTTCAAAAAAATCCTTGTAATCATCTCTACCATATTCAAATCAAAATTCTCGGTTAACAGAATCATATTATAAGTAGAGGTTACATTGGAATCAAATTCACTTGATATATTACTAAAGAAAACCTTATATGGAGTATTAAACATGACAGTGGTGATATGCAAATGAATCATGAGAAAAGTTTATTAAGAAGAAATTCTTATGTGAGTTAGGTAGGTAACAAATGTCATAGAATTAAACTTCGCAATAAAAATGTTAATATATTTAATAAATGATTTTTTATTTTATTTTTATTTTTATTTTTTTTTGGGTGTTGGTCAGAGAAAGAAGTGGTGCCAACCCTAAATTTGAAAGGTAGGTGACTTGACCACTTACCAAATTTTCTTTCCCTTAATGTTAATTAAGGGTAAATATGGAGCTAATTCATTTCTTTTAAATATTTTTTTAAGGAAGTGAGAATTAAATGAAAGTGCTCCTGGGGATGAGGACTTAGGCCATGTTATTTAGAACTTATTTTCAGGACTTATTACTTATTTAAGTTAAAATCAGATGACCAGACCATATCAGATCAGATCATTATAATAAAATTATATACGATAAAATAAGATCAGACCAGACCAGACCAATTCAGATCCAATCAGATCAGACCAGATTGAATCAGATCAGACTAGAAATATTCAGACCAGACAAACTCAGATCAGATCAGACTAGATCTTATAAAATTCAGATCAGAACAACTTATTTAAGGCCTAGAGAACAGGGCCTTAGGCCAAGTGGTTAAATCCCTTGACTTCCAACCTGAAGGTTAGAGGTTCGATTCCCCATAGGCTCCCTATCTCTCCCCTTTATTCCCTTTGTAATTTGTGTGACATTGACTCCCACCACACTTTTCCTAGCATGTGTATAGGTTGTTTAAAAAAAAAAAAATGGAAGTGCTCCTTGGGGATGAGGTATTGGAAGTCACTTACAATCTTTGGGATGATGTATTGGTCAAGTCACTGAGTTACAATATTTAGGTTGGAGGTTTGATTTCCTACCCTTATTCTCCCTTTGTCCATTTATGATTTGTGTGGCATCGGCTTCCACATCATTTTCTAGCTTATATATATTGTTTAGCCCAAAAAAAAAGAAGAAAAAGTGCCCCTTGAATTTTAGTAAACTTTTAAACAAAATCTAGCCACTAAAAATTACCTATACTCAGGTAACTGAAATACTATTACCTTTATGGTAAATGAAATGAATAGCTATAATCGTCAATTTAAAATAGAATAAAAATGAATAAGGGTCTGTTTGTTTTGACTTTTGAAAAAAATGAGAAGTCAGTAGAAAAAGGAGAATGAGAAAGGAGAATTCAAAAGCAAAAGCAGCCCAAATAATTGTTTGGATGAATATATTTAAAGTTGCTTATCAACGGAAACATGTTTGGATAAATTGTGCGTAGAAGGGCTTTTCATATATTAAAATTACTAAAATGAACATAAATCTTATAAGGATATTTATAATTTATTTTACTTCTTTATTAAATAGGGATATTTTTTGTATTTTATACTTAAAATGACTTCTTATTTTTTTTAAAGTAACATCCTACTTACTTTTAGAAAAAAAAAGAGAATTTCAACTTTTATTTCTTCTTTAACTTTTTTGAAAAGGCAAAACAAACAGATAAAAAAAATTAAAAAGAATTTTTCGGAGAAGCAAAAGACAAAAGAAGTAAAAAAAAAAGGCAAAAGAAACAGCCTCTAAAAATTCTTGCACTTCTTTACCACCGAAAAGGAAAAATAGAATAAAAATGACAAACTAAACTAGGAGTAACCGCATAAGAAAAATTGGGATAATTGCAAAAATAGTCCTTTTACTTTTATTTTTTACCAGATCCATCCCCTCAATTTTTTTAGACCCTGTTGGTCCACTTCGATTCCTAATCCAACCTAATATAGTCCAAATTACCTGTAATTAAAACAAAAAAAGATGACGAGACACAGATTAGACTTGAAAATTGGCCACATCGGACTCGGTCCAAGGTCAAAAGCTAGTTAACCGCTAGTCATGTCTTTTTCACTCTCTATTTGTTGATTTTATTCTCTCTCCCCTAGGTTTTACCACCAGTTCGGTTATTTCCTCTACCACCATCTTGGATTTCCTCTACCACCATCTCGCCCGCACCGCTGCCTTGACTCTTTGCCCCCTTCTCTGTGGTCGCTGCTGTCTCCGTCTTCTCCACTAATCAATACCCCTTCCTCTTTCCTAACCACACAGCCTAGGGCCATAGCCCATAGTCACCCTTTAAGATGGCTTAAATTACCAACACCCAGCAGTAATTCCAATATCCCAACTACTTCATCACAAAAATATAAATTTGGAAAATGTAATGGGGAGCACGACGGGAGAAAACCTTTTGATTATTTCTTAGTAAATTTCTGTAATTTCAATACAGAAAGGAAAGACTCATAAAGTTTAATAAATAGAAACACTGCACTCCTGAGATACCCCAACTACTAACAAAAATAGATATCCACATAAATGAAAAGAGATACTGACTTTGTTGACCTCATCTACCAGAGAATAGCTAACCAATTCATGAATGAAATTGCTAGTATTAGAATTAAGAAAGTGCGATGCACTAAATTGTGAGAAACCCCACTGCTCCCCCGTCAATAGCCATTATCCAAGCGCGCCGCTCCCCTCCCCCGCCTCCAATTCATCGAATTATCAGCACCCAGGTAGTAATCCCCAATACTCTAATCCCACCTTCGTCCCCTACATTGACCATTACTCAATCACCTCCGCTCCCGCCGTCGATCCGCGATACTCCATTGCCGCCCACCTAAGAAATACTAATCTGGTGCATCGAATTACTAGTACAATCCCCAATTCCCACCGGCTGCCACCCAATCGCCGAATGATTATGCCAACCATCACTTTGCACCGCCCGACACCGCAGCCTCTGCACCCAACAACCAATTTCAATCCCCCGTCAGATCAAGCGGCAATAATAACCTAATCCCTCTCCCGCTACTACTGCTGTTGCATCCCCATTTGTACCCTACCCTAGCGGTCCTATGGTTTCTCCTCAGCGGATGAAGCAGCTGCCGGGCGTCAACGTTGCAAGCGGAGGCTCCAAATTGAGAGAAAAAATGAACTGCTCTGTTTCCAATTTGCACCTAGTTAAATGGCATGCCCAACTGGCTTTTGACCTTGGACTAGTTCGACGTGGCCCATTTTCAAGCTTAATCCGTGCCCAGTCATTCACTTTTCTTTAATTACTGAAATTGGGACTATATTGGACCGGATTAAGAATCAAAGTGGGCTAATAGGGTCGAAAAAATCTAAGAGGATGGATTGGGTGGAAAACAAAAGAAAATGGACTATGTCAGCAATTATTCCAAGAAAAATTAGTTGTGAATGTAAAATCAGCAACGTAAATGTCTAGAGATATCATTTAAATGCAAACGAATAGCTCAATTGTAGTTTGTACACTCTATTTATGAAAGATTGTGTGGAGTAGGTGTATTACAATTTACACCCAACTCTCCTCTCCCTCCAAAATCTTTCACAAATACAGAGGGTATAATTATATGATAAATAAATGATAAATACAATTCAATTGTACACAGATAGTATGTCATATATATGGACAGGTACTAATTTTCAGCCCAGCATCCTTTTACAAGTGAAATCAAATATAAGCTGGAAGAGGCTCCTGGAATCAGCTTCATCAGATAGCTTCAGCAGGCGAGCCACCCTCGAAAAACCAGCGTGCTGCCTCATGACGGATTCTTCCTTCACCTCTGCCTTTATTTCCTGCTTTGGTATATTAGTTTGTCCAGTTAACGCCCACTGCATTGCCCAGATTGCCAATGGCCTCATGTAAGTCAGAGATCGATAACGACCCTCAAAGTCCCAACCCTCGGGCGTCTGGAAAGCGTATCTGTTAAACAAGAGTGGCAAAATAAGTGAGGGAAGGAATTCGAAAGAAAAGGGAATGCTGGTTCGCGTGGATAGACGTACCCTTGGCCTTCTTCCGACCAAGCTACTTCATGAACGCCTGCTGCAGTGTTGAATGCTGTGTCCATCATATTTTCGTGAATCATAACAGCAGCTACAGCATATGTAACCCCACTCCAAATTTCCCTCGACTGCATAGTGCACATATCCGGCTCTCCATTTGGCATCATGCCGTTTGCCGCTCCCATCCTCCCATTTTTCACCTTCAAAACATTGAAGTTGTACACGGTCTCCAGTGCTTTTCGTGCCTTTTCTTCATCAACAATGGGTGCAAGGCCACAAGCTCGAGCGTACCTGCAAATATTTTTCATGCATAACCAATCCATGGTGGACAGGCTGCAGCACGGCTGCAAAGATTGTTTCGTGTGCATTATTTTGAAACGTACCATTGTCCAGCCAATTGATCTGCCTGAATGGAAGAGCTTGTACTGCTCCCGCTGTTGTCATAGTTAAAGTAAGAACCATTCCACAGCTTTTCATACACTTTCTTTGCTTTCAGAAATCGAAACCAAAAGTAGTCCTCAGATCCCTTATCTCCAACCACGCGAGCCAGTGCTGAAGTAGCCTGCAGGGCTGCCACCCATAGTCCTCCACAATATGCACTGACACCAGTTACGGACCATGTATCGTAGGTTTGGTCTGGAAAACCTTCATTTTCAATCATGCCATCTCCATCCCTGTCAAACTGCTCCATGTAAGCCATTGCGATGTAGACTGCAGGCCATACAGCTTTAGCAAATTCGTTATTGCCTGTCATCACCACATCTCTGTAAATTTGGAGAACAAACTTTGGGTTCAAGTCTTTCCACCTATCCGTATTGTGAAGACTATAAAAATTAACTTCAAACCACGGATCAGACATTCCAATATCATGAGGGACTGCACCAAGAACTTTTCTCTGGGCGCATGTTCCATCTTGTAAGAGTATCATCTTACTTGGATCATGCATCATGACTCCAGCAGCGTAGTCTCTCTGTATACTGAGTTCGAGTTTGGGAAACAACATAGCTAATGCAAATGATGCATAGAAATGGACATCGTATGTGTTGCACATATGATACTCGATCCCTTCTAGGTAGAGGAACTGCCCCACATTTTCCTCTCCTTTTTGAAGTAAATTTGTTCCCAAAGCAGATGGCGTCGAAGCTGGAGTGTGCATCTCATGAAGTAATGATGTCATCCTATCGAGGATGTTCAATGCAGTATCATTTTGCGCCGATATATCATTACTATTACTAACAACAGAATTGGACCTATCAAGAGAAAATCTTCGTTTCCCAATGGTAATCATATTATGTATTGGTGGAGAGCCATCTGGAAAGATTGAATAGGAAGAAATGAATCTCAAGTGTTAGGTTACCAGTTAACTAACCATCTAAATATGCAGGTTACATTTTTTAATTACCTGTCCAAATTGATCCCCCTGCATTAAGATAGTAAAGCTCATTGAAAAGGGTGGGAGGGTACCTGCAACATAAGTACATAACATCACACACACACAAACCCTTCAAAGTGAATAATGCCGACAAAATATAGTTACTGGAAGGGGGGTTACCATTCAGGAAGCCTTTTGTCTTCAAGAATGGGTCTTTGCCACTCTTCAATCTCGGACTCCCAACGTGGATGCTCTTAGTTTAGCAACAAAGGACAAGTAAACCCAAAAATGGAAGAGGATTTTAGAAAGACATTAATCTGAAATTCAGCAATATTTTTTCAGAGCTCACACATTCAGCCACCCACACTCAAGTGCTAAAACAATTATTTTGCATGGATCAACTTGGAACAGAAATAGACTGAGTCCATAGAAATAGAGAATTTAGCAGCATACAGGAATATAAGCCTTTTAGCTCTTACCAAGAATTGCATCACGTGCAATATTTGAAGCCGCAGTGTTCTGAGTTCCATAGAATTGGGTATAACGCCTGGTTATAAATTTAACCCAATAAGTTAGCACCAACTTTTTGGTTGTGCATATTAAAGATGGAAGCAATTAGTTCCCGACCTGTGATATGTTCTTCCACCCTGAAAATTTATTTCAGGACAAGCCCATGCTAGTGAGAAACTCACTGTTCTAACTGACTCTGCAGGGACAGCCACGGAAGCTGCAACGGCTGCCCCAATGATGGAACCAGGTTCAGAAGGCATTGACATTTCTCCAGCATTTAGGCGGTCAAAAGATCCATGCTACTTAGAATTGAACCATTTTAGACTGTCAAGAATGACACTAAAAAAACAAAAACAAAAACAAACAAAGAGATAAGAACAAGCCTAAGGTCATGCCTAAGGATTCAAAATTCCAAAAGCTCCAAGAGATATTACTTTCAATTCTAACAGTATTTCAGCAACTCGGAAAATTTTGATTTTGGCTTGTCTAACCCTAACATTTCGTAGGTTGTTGTCAGTAAAACTGAATGCGCTACTAAATAACGTAAAATGAGGGTTTGAAATTGGATATAATTTGGTAGATGATATCAGTAAATCCAAAAGCTTATTACGAATTGGAGTACATTTAGTTAGAGGAGGTTGAAGGGTCATCTAATTATCTAACTTAAAAAGAATCCACGCTTTTGAGATAGAAATGAAAATGACACATCTCCATATAAATATGCAGATTTTGTTAAAAGGTGAAAGCACTGTATTTCATATGATACAACTACACGCAATACATCTGGCAAAGTGAAAAAAATAATAATAAAAGAGAAAAGAAAGAAATTAATAAACAAAAATTCAAATTATTCTTCTCAAATGAAAGAACCACAAAAATTCAACTTTTGATAAGAGGTCAGTGGCCTCATAGCTCTCAAGTTCAACAAAAAATATGCAGTTGATTTTCAAGTGACTTATATTCAAATTTGATGATTTTAAGAACTAGTGTCTACTTGCCAAGGAGCTCATATATATTATATATATATATATATATATATATATATATATATATATTAGTGTTAGAATAGGAAGAAGGAACATGAATGACAGGAAGAAAGACAATAAATTTTGGTACTGGACTACTGGGTTCAACAACAAAATTAATGCTCAAGCAAAATAAGTAACCTACCTCTTTAATTTCGTTCCACATATCTCTCGCTGTGATGCCCTCGGAATTTCCAGATATTACAAAACAAGGGCATTGAGAGACATGAACTTCACTAGTCTCTTCTGCAGCAATTGCGAAAGTTACTGACGGGAGTCCCTTCTCTGTCCTATATTAGTTTACAAGGATTAAAGAAAATCTTTCATGCTAAATATTTAAGGTGATAATAAACCATAACAAAAGTCGGCACTTACATATGGTGTAGGAGAACACCACTAACACTATCCTCCGTCCTGTAAAAACAAGATCATTCCAGAATAGATAATAAGATTACTAGGTCGAGAGAAAGGAATGAAATTGAAGTCTCAAAAACGATTTTGTTTGAATTGTTGAACATTTTATGATTGAGTTTTTGGTTACAAATACCATTTAAGAACACTGCATTCACTCTGCAGGGGACATAAATACACAAATACAGATTAGAAAGTAAGTTATGCATGCTTACTGAAATTTTGAATTGAAATGGTTGCCTGAGGTTCCGGAATCTCCACCAACAGAATTCTAGCATGGTAAACCAAGATTCATGAGAATGAATATCTTTAACAAATCCATGCAGAGAAATACTACAATAGCGTAGGTAAATTAATAACTAATCAAAAATGGAAGGACGAAAACTAAAGAGAACTTACTGCCCATGTGAATAGCAAGGTAACATTTGCATCCGTGCTTCCCAAGTTCGACAGCTGGGATCATATCATGGTAAACCTCTTAATATGAAGGATACAAAGCCCAATTTGCTTCTGTTTTCTTGTTTGTTGGTGTTATGGGGAATGGAAGGGAAGGGAAGAAAAATAAAGATTTAACAAGTTTGGTATACCGTATAAGAAAAGACAGCTACAGGAAAACTACTCTCTTTATAGTTGTGGGGGATGAAGGGTGAAATCTGCCGACACACTATTTTCATAGCTGGATCAGGTTCGCCTTCATTGAATAAGAAAAATGACTTATGAGATAATCTGTGAATTAGAGAATAACAGCAAGAAAAAACATCAGATGGTCACAGGATTACCATCATATACAGTCCAAGCCCTTGGATACAATGCATGGTATGTGGATTTTTGGCCTCCCAGGTTCCAGTCCCAGGATCCTATCCCAGTATCTGGACTGTCACTGTTTATCCATAAGATTTGGAGAGTTGAGAAGTAAAGTTCATGAAACGTAAATCACCAACTGAATCAGATCCTTTCTTTCTTCATTCTTCTCAGTGATGGATGATCCATCTCATCAGCTGAGAGAATTGGTGCATATGGTATGACAAATAGAATACCATAATAAGATGGTAGAAATCAGAAAAAGAATACATAATGGCTTACTTTGGGATATCCGGACTCCTTGGGCACAGGACACTACAATTTTTTTCTCCATTCTGCCTAGAAACAAATATCTGAAAATATAGAACATGCATAGGTGAACTATCATTCACAAGCAAATGTACACTAGAGTGCTGCAATTGGAAAAATACCTTTCACAGAAAGAGACTGATGTATTGACAACGTAGGTCCTTTAATTTTTTATTCTCACGTTAAACTATCATTCATAATATTAGAAGTGATATCATGGGCTAGCACCTAGCAATTTGATTTCAGGTTTGTGTAAAGCATTTACATTTTTACTCGAACACATCAAATGGTGGTATTGTGAAATCTAGGACCAGAACAAATTGGACAAGGTATAATTTAGAATAGTTCCAAGTGGAGACCCTTATGCTGAAGTAACTTGGCAGGGTACAAATGCATTCTTTCAAGCTGGTGCATGATTCCAAATTCTATTGTTGGGCTATGAATGATGTCTAGGATGATAACATGTTGATGTCTAACTAAAACAACAAACTCATTGCCATCATTTTTTCCTTGGCATTATTTAAAAAGGATACTCAATTTGTAAATCTAGTCACACTACAGTCTATTATAAAGCAAAGTATTTCTGTTATCTAGTTGCTCTTGCAAAATGTCACTTGAAGTCATCCTTCCTCTAGAGTCATATCTGTTGCTATTCATGCAAAAATGCAGTGAATAGAACTTTAGAAGAATAGGTGATAAACTGCAGAGCTAGAGATTGAATATAAAATCCATCCGCTGTGCATAATTTTACCAGCAGAAATATTCTGCCATTATCAGTTTTCACATCTAACCACCAATGTTTTCCATAATCAAAATGCATGCAAACAGTCTATAAGGTTTCAAGATGAATAAGTGAAAGCAAATTCTACAATGCCTCATGATTCATAGCCAAGATGTTAGAGTGACATTGAGAGTATAATTGTTTAACCCACCAATAACATTTGCGTTGAAGAAGTTTTAATCCAATTAAAGAGTAATTGTTGGAACTTCGTCAAACTTACTGAAAATTGATTTGCCAGGATTGGCTTGTCGTCACATATTCTTGGAAACAGCTGCCAGCGCAAAAATTCACCTCTGCAACTTCGACCAATGCTTCCAGCCCTGAAAATTGCATGATCATGAATAATTAGCTTGATGTAGTTAAAGTGGCAATAATGTCTAAAGTCTAAACTAGATTTCAATCCCTTTTCCCAATTGACAAAAACGGGATGTTGAAGCATAATCTTTAGAATATCATCCAGTAAACAGATAAATACCTAGAATACTTCTGAATTGTTGAGCCAATAACAGGAAAAAAAAAAAAATCCTTTGCAAAATTACTAACTGTTCGATAAGAAACTACGGGGAACACATCATCTCAAGACCTGAACTCAGTGTGCTTGTTTTAGTATCTGTCGAAATGCCATTATAACTTTATAAGGAATTTGTGTCATTCAATTTATACAAGAAAAAACATAGTCCTTGCCCCACAAATTTAAAGAGGGGAAGAAATTTAATGCATAGGATGCATAATTAAAATTTTTAACAAGACCAAGTAGGTATAGAAAACAAATAAACACATTCTGCTTGATTTGAACTTGCAATATGCCTAGGAGTTACAGGAGCTTCCCTGTTTTGTAACATAGTAAAAGAGTTATTCTGTCCAGTTTCAAGGGAGTTCACACGACCTGTGTCACTAGGGGTAAACTACTAAAATTTTCAGGAATAGATATACCACTTCATTGAATCATAACTGATCCATTATTTATGAGAAAAAACTAAGAGTGTAAAAATAGATATACCCAATACCCCCAACAGGAACTCCATGGCAAGACGATGTATGGCGCTTTGTAAAAGGATCAACAAAAACTTTCTGTAAAAGAGTAAAGAGAAGCCATCACATTCTCCAAAACTGCTATTAGATAAATTCAATTTCAGTTGCACAATGGGGCAAACTTACATTCTGTGTGTTTTTCTGTCGAAGTTGCCGCCAGATCCTGTAGCCTATAGGTGCCTACAATATAGACAGACGTGCGCAGAAACACAAATTACAAGTAGCAAATATTTAAATGGTACTCCCTCCGTTCCTTATTAGATGACGTTTTAGCAAAAATCACACATACTAAGGAATGTCATTATTATTGGTTAATTTTCCACTTTTACCCCTACTCTATAAAAAAAGTAAAATTGAAGTGGTGAGATATTGCACAATATTCTAGGAGTAATATTTATGAAAAGATAAGGGTAAGATTGGAAAAATATGATATAAATATGTAAAATGACAATTATTTTGGAATGCTTTTTGGTTTCTAAAAAGACAACTAAAAAGGAACGAAGGGAGTATATCTTGTCAGTAATAAGTGGATTGCAACCATTTTTTGCAGGCAATAACTACGAGAAAAATGTAATTATGAAACAAGTTTGGAAGAATACCAGACTGATTTTCTCTTTCAAAGTTAGACCAAATTCAGAAAGTCCATTATTTTCAGCACTCAGTTTTCGTTTCCAAGCCAATGTTGGAAGCGTCCCAGGATCAACATTAGTCTGGAAAAGTACAAAACATAAAAGAACAAGAAAGAAATAATGAACGGATCAACCCAATCAACAGATTATAACAACTATAAACTATATACTGCAGAGACAATAAAAAAAAAATAACTCAACCAAACCACAAAACGCAGAGTCAGACACAGAAACTAGCTATCCGATTGTACTAATAAAAGTGCAAGTTTTGGGATATTCGTTTGAAGTTACTATAAGAATTTTTATAGTTGAAACAGTATAACTGTAGAATGTAGAATGCAAGCATGCACAGTGAAAATATCAAGTTGAGGACCACTGCAATGCTCATTGCCAAATGCCAATAGGACATAGCCAGTGAAATAGTAATAAATTTGATGATAATAACTTCTGAGCAACTTATAGACTCACAAGCAATATTACATTAATTCTATAACCCAATAACAAAACAGTGTTCCAGAGGCGGAACCACTCCATGGACTTACCGTATCTCTAGGCAAACCTGATTTTTTCTCTTGACCATCATAACCATTCATCGACATTTCCTGCAAGCAAGAACACAACAAAACATAAATCCCCAACCCCACCCCTAAATATTATCAGCAACACTCAATCAAAAAACATAACTTCCAAGCGTAAACATGCCCAAATCAACACAAATCGCGAGCAATAAAGCAAAAGACCAAACAACTTTACATGAAAGGGAGGAACTCAAAAGCAAAAAGGAGAAGAAAAAATAAAAATAAAAATTAAAAAATGAAAAGATTTGCAAATCCATACCCTGGAATTACAAAACAAACGAAGGGTGCAAAGGAAATAACTGCCAGTACCTGAAAAAAAGGAAGCGATCGGATACAGGCAAAATTCTTGTGGGGAAACGCGTATGAGGGGAAAGAAAGAAGGAAGAAGGAAGAAGGAAAAGCGCGTATAGAGAATCCAAAATAGAGGAAATGGGAATGGAAAGATGAGCGTGACGTGAGATGCAGGGAGGAGGGAGGGTGGATTGCTTCGTTGAATTGGTGTCCGATGGTAGTGTGTGTGACGACGAAGTCAGGACTCAGAATTCAGCCATTGCCAATTGGCCATTGGGGAAGGAAGGTCCGTTGTATGTATGATTGGCAAAGTCAAATAACACGTTTGCTAATTGCTGCTTCCACTCCAACGGACGGATTACTGACACGTTTGCGTGGAGGACTAATATGCAATTACACATTTTTCGATTAAGACATTTATTTACATTCTACTCCCTCCCATCCCATTTTCCCCTATAATAATAATCCCACCGTCCGATTGGGGATTGGATGAATATTGGTGACATGGAATTGCAGTGTCCAATGGTGACACGCCGCCGAACTATTTAGTAGTACTACTATAAGGGCATCCACAACAGCACTATCCCATTTTTTTCCACATATGCGCCACATCAGCAGTTATCTACTTTATTACCTATATCATTAAATTTTTTCACAACAACACTATCCAACTTTTACTATATACATGGACCCACATTTAATTATTACTCTATTATTTATTTTTTATTACATATAATTTAGAATTTGTTTTTATTTTTTGTAATCAAAATCCTAAATTAAAAAATATCAAAAGCCGCAAATAAACAGGTAGTGACAGTACAGGCTTTACAAGACCTGCTACCTCATTTATCAAACATTGCAATGGGTAAATAGTGGTAGCACATACATTACTACCCAATTGTTGTAGATGCCCTAATACTATATGATGCCTTTTTATTGCCTATTTGGCACCGGAATTTCGGCAACGAACTCCAATGGTTGGTCTCCAAATGTCAAAATTTCCCATTTCTCAGGCTCACAATCGCCCATAAATTGTTGCTTTGCTTGCAAGTTGCAACGATTCCCCTATTTTTTACTCCTCCGTCCCATTTAAGATGTCTTGTTTGATTTATGCCCACAATCCAATGCACTTTTTAAATCGATCATATCTCAAAATATATATAAATAAAAATTATGTGTAATATATATTCTAAAACTACACGATTAGACGAATCTAACAAGACCGAACTCGACTATTTTTTTCAAATATTTACTTGCAATAATATTGAGTCAAAGTTAAACAATGAACAGTGCCAAAAAGTCAAACAAGACGTATGGAGTGGGACGGAGGGAGTATTTTTTTTTTGCAATTAGTAAATATCATCCTTAGATTCAAGGATTTTTTTTGCTACACAATCCCCCCCCCTCCCCCAGTTGTAAATTTTCAATACTTGAATTTTTTGCTTTTTTTTTTTTGGATAAATAACGCATTAAAGCGTCGCAAACAATGAACAAAGTAAAACAGAAAGGGAGGAGAAAGGGAGGCGAAGAGGAGAAAGAAACTCAGAGTCGCGGGAAACAAACACCGACCATGTCGGCCGATAACATCGCAATTATCTCATCTGGAGGGAAAGCCCAGGTCGTAAAAAACTCTTCGGACTAAGCACCTCTTTTAAAGTGCGTCTGCAACAACATTACCTTCCCTAAGGATGTGAAGCCACTGGAAGCCCGGACGATGAGCCAAGAGATCCGTGATATTCAAAACAAGAGCAGACAACCAATGTCCGTCCTCTAGGGACACCCTGACGAATACACCGAAGGGCCTCTAGAAACAAGTTGTTGGGTGCCATGTAGGGGTGTAAACGAGCCGAGCCGAGCTCGAGCCTTACCAGGCTCGAGCTCGGCTCGGTTATGTATAGGTTCGGCTCGGCTCGAGCTCGAAGCTCGACGAGCTTTAAAAATTGAGCTCGGCTCGAGCTCGACCCAATATATTGAAGCTCGAGCTCGGCTCGAAGGGCCAAAAAAGCTCGACATAAATTTTAGTTTTTTTTTAAAAAAAAAAACCCGGGTATCCCTAGACCACATTGAACTCAAGACTAAAAAATTTTAAATTATTCAATAATGAGCTTAAAAACATAAAAGACGGAGTTCTGTAGAAATATATTAAACTATTCATAATTCCTTATAATAGTTTCAATTTGGAAGGAGATTGAGATTTAGTTTTTTTGATTTAGTGTTAACCATAATAAAATATAATGTACTATATTATTAAATAAAATGAGGAGTGAATTTACTGTTGGACTTCCTATTCCTCACATTTGTTAAGAAAGAAAATATACTATATTTTTAAGAAAGAAATAATATATATATATATATATTATTCGAGCCTATTATCGAGCTTTCGAGCCGAGTATTAGTTAGCTCGGCTTGAGCTCATTAATATTCGAGCCGATCTCGAATTCGAGCCGAGCCTTTTCGAGTCGAGCTTTGGCCGAGCTTTGATCGAGTCGAGCCCGAATATTTTTCGAGCCTATCAGTCTCATTTACACCCCTAGTGCATGCATGTAAAATGCCAAAAAGTTCCGCGATAAGATTTGTAGCAAAACCTATCGAACCAGAGATGCCATTGATCCAAGAACCATCGTCGAACCTAATAACCCGTCCAAATCCAGCATTCCCCGCATTGCCAAAAGAACTACCATCAACATGTAAAATCACACCTCTGAATATTGTTATCTTTATAATAAAATATATCCACAATTTCATTTTAAAATATTCTTCCATAATCTCAGAAAGCAACACAAAAAGAAGATTAAAGTAAATAAAATAGTTGGGTTCGAAACTTCGAGTGCATGAATAAAACGATACGTAATTTAAATGAGAAAATCCTGCCAAAAAAGTTTTGGAAGATATGTTCCTAAAACTCATCCATATCTCGAGTTTATCCTTCGAATTCAACCTTAAAAGAGATTTAAGAATCTTTTGTTCACAGAAGAAATAGTGAAATTTGTGACATTAACCCGAGTCAAAGGTTCACGCCTGCTTCTGCCTTGGTGCCTCATCACATATGTAATAAAATAAATTGCCAATTGGTTGAACTGAAGGATGATCAAAGAGACGAGTACACAAAACCCTTAATCAAATCATACAATTCCTGAGCAGCGGTGGCGTTGCTCAGCTCGACGCCGTGATGCCCTCCTTCCACCACCACCTCCACCACCTCCGCCCCACAGTACTTCTCCAACTGCCTCGCCAACATCCTTCCCCTGTCCACCAGCGGATCCCCACTGTTCCCTTTCACCATCGTCCTCGGCATCCTACTCTTCCCCCGCCCGAAACTACTGCACCACTTCACCGACGGATTCGCGTACTCGCTGTCCCTGTCGGCGCCCACAGGCAGCGCCAGCCTCCACAGCACGTCGTTCACGTACAGCGGCACATAAGCGTCTTCCATCATGCTCAGCTCCGACGCCGTCCTCTCCACGCCGCCGAAGTACGGCTGGTTCATGATCAATCCCCTGATCCGCAGCGGCCGCAGATCTTGCTGCAGCGATCGCAGCGCCGCCTGGTACGCTATGTTGCCGCCGGAAGCACTTCCCAGCAGGAAGACCTTGGAGAAATCGGCGTAGTTTTCCAGCCAGGGTTCGCGGTTTCTGGTTCGACCTAGGGCTTGTTTTTGGATCCACTTGATGGCGGCTAGGGAGTCCTTGAACGCCGCGGGGAGGCGGTGTTCGGGGGCGAGGCGGTACTCAACGGAGACGACTATGGCCGGGCAATTGAGAAGCGATGGAATTGCAGAAGTTGTGAAAAATTACAGTGGTGGCGCTGAACAGCACGAAGTCGCCGCCATGGAAGTTTATGATGAGAGGGAGTTTGGCGGCGGAAGGGGGCTGCAGGGGGCGGAAAATTCGGAGCCGTGTGTGCGTGGTAAGCACGTCTTTGGAGAGGGCTATTGGAGTTGGCAAGTTAGGGTTTATGGAAGGCGTGGCGTTCACCATAGGGATTCTGATTTCGCGGGTGAAGGATCCGTCCGGGTTCGGGGAAATTCCGAGGACGTTGTAAGCTTCTTGCACGGTATGGTTGGAGGGCAGCGTCGTTGGTTGTTTTTGTTGATGGGCTGCTAGGTTGAGATTAATGAGAATGAGAAAGAAGAAGAGAAATGAGTGTAGTATCATTGTTCTTGACTTCTTGTCTTGTTGATGATCAATGAATGTTACTACTATTTTGTTAATAAAATGTGGGTTTATGAGCTTTGAATGGTAAGTGGTACTAACTGATGGTATATGATCGGACATTATTTATAGCATCCCTAAATACTTCTATATGCATGTTTTTTTTTTTTTTTTTTAACTTCGAAAAGTTTTTGAATTCACAGTATCCACGGTCGGCAACATGAATAATCTCATACTCCACTTATGAAGAATTGATCCAGAATTTTAACACCTCCATATGCCCAATTTAGATTATTTTAATTTGCACATGTTTTGTGTATTTGAATTTTCGGTTAGGACACAGGGATATGGGAGATGGCTAGCAGGTCACATTTTGTTTTTCTTGTCTCAGTTAATAATATAATAATAAAGAAGGGTTTAATTAGGTCTGGGTTTAGTTCCAATTGGCGTCTTTAAATTAAAAGGAAAGAGAAGAGGGGAAAAAGAGAGAGTAGTGTCGAGGTCCTCGAGGACGCAAAATCAGAAACTAACATACTATTATAATCTGGAAATAGCTAATTATATTCATTATTGGTTCACTAGTGGATTGTTTAGCCACAGATTATATTGGATTGTTTAGTTTGCACTCTTACACAAATTAAATTTAATTTCCTACCAAACGATAAAAATGGATACCTGAATGGTGGAAACTCTATCAATTATTATGTTTATGTTCTTGCAAGTAATCTATTTCTATTATAACAACACGACAAAATTGTTGTGTCTGTGATTCACAAAATAGCTCATGAATATTTGGACTGGTTTTACCGCCATTTTTTCCACATGTAAATAGTCACAAACCCTAAATAATTTTCACTCATAAAATAATTGAATACTTCCTCTCATCAGATCAGTCAATGAAATTATCAAGCATGCATTATCATTATTGCTTGGTAGTAGTCTTTATCATACACTATCTTCCTGTTCTTAGAATTGCAACATTGCAATACTTCTATTTGTTACTATTCACAGTTTAATTTTAATTCAATTATTTATGTTTTGGTTGGATGTGTGGTTCACCGATTAGTCTCAAATTGCCTGAGGTGATTGTTCTTAGAAATTGTGGATTTATAACTGCAGTGGAAATATGATTAAATTATACTTATAGTGTTTTGGTAGTGTGTTAATGTGTTGGGTAGATATAGTTGTTGTGAACAGGGCCGTTCCTGATATTTTATGGGCCCTAGGCCGAACATGATAGTAGGCCCCCAAAGAAATTTAACATAAATTAATAAATGAGAGACTCATGCTTCCGTTTTACCATTCATTTGGTTAAAACATTGCCCATCGAATGTATTTTGCTCAAACAAATCATATACAAGAAAAATTTATATTCAATCATTGGTTTGTTGCATATTTCCAGGATCCTCATCCAACATTTTGCCTAGATTTCCCTTGAAAATTATATATACCACATTTGATTTTTAAATTAGCAAACTACCAACTTTTGATCATGGGAAAAGCTAAAAAATCCAAATAAATCCAAATATATTGGAGGAATGACTACCTCTTTTGACCCTAATTCCATGAAGAAATGATCAAGCAAGCTGCGTGGACTTGGCAATAAACAATAGACTTGGGCATGCCGGCATGGAGTTCCTCAAACTTGCACACACCATGTGACATAGGACTAGATAGTTGAACCTGTTGCAAATGTGAAATAAGTAATTCAATGATATGATATGGGACTAGCACAAAAAAATAAATAAAATAAAATAAAAAATGAATCTTCAAACTACAGAGGCAAACTAATTATGCTAACCAATTCTTCCAAGATTTGAGTAATTGTATCTATCAATAATGGAATGGGTTGGATTGCCTCCTCCACATCTTGTAGAAGTAAGCCCGAAGGCACAATTCAATCAAATTTGCAAGGTTAAGTACAGGTAAAAGCTTCTAAAATAGATTTTTCCTTCAATTATAAGCTGCTCATTAGTCATTTTTGTAGACACATACTCGAAGGAAACTTATAATTGTTAAGCAATTGGAGAAATGAAAACTAACAAAAAACTTCAAATACAGAAAAATGATTAGGAAATAACAATACCACCTCTTCCGATTATTGCTATATAAGCACAATCTAGTACTGAAATCCCTTCTATCATACACCCAAATCCCAATTAAATTTCATAATAATCCCTAATTGAGGATAATACATCAAATACATCATTCTTACGAAAATCTTCCCAAAAACATAACTTCCCACAACAAATCAAATACTAGTAGGCTCACAAAGAAACCAAAATTGCCCCCACAAATCGATGAAACTCAACTAATATTTCATCAATTAATCGATCGTAATTCAAAAAAACAAAATTAACTAAAAGCTGGCATCATAGTTACATACCAACTGTTTGAACTTTGAACGATGCCTTTATGGCGGGAAAAACAAAATCAAGCTCAAGATCTCCAATGATAGTTGATTTCTTCATCTCTCACTTTCTAAATAACAATTTCTCAGTCACAAAATTACGTCACTTTCTACTTCGCAATTTATTCCCCTTCCACCCAATGTGAATTGATAAAATTGGCTTGGGTTTGGAGAAAAATTGGGAAGAAAATCATTATTGTTGGCTAATAAAAGAAAAGAAACGGGGAAAATTCTTTAATGTAGGAAATGAGTAGATTTCCAATAACAAGAAGCCGCAGAAGGAGGCAAGTAATAAATGAAAAAAAAAATATGTCAATGCCTACCTTAATAACTTCAATTGGGGCCCTATAGTGCGAATGAGCCCTGGGCCATGGCACTTTGGGTCTACACCCAGGGCCGGCCCTGGTTGTGAATTCAGGATTATTTAACTCCTTTGTTTGTCAAGTAATCGGGGATATTTCATACCGCATAATATCTCTACTCTCCTAAAAATAACTCTTTTCCGTTTGTTGTTGATCATTATTTCTGTAAATGAAATTGCATCTGGTTTTGTGTCGTGAAATTGATTTGATTTGCATTGTTTTGAATTTTCTACTGTGATCTGAGATGTTGGTTTTCATTACTCTATTTTAATTGGAGTAGAGAATCCGTTGATATGCCCAAGTTTCATTTTCGTATCCAGGGTTCTGGTTTTTCAGTTTAAAATATTTGGATTTTCAAGATTTGTAAACAAACATTTTACTTATAATTTCATCTCCCAACCAAGCGATGGTTTGTCCTGACTCCTCCTGAAGACAACTCTAGCATTCTCAAAATTTCCATTCCCTTTGATCATTCATCATCACCAGTAAAACTTACAAAATGTGAAAACTCCTTCAAATATGTATGCAGTCAATGTATCTTTGAAATTGCTTGTCAAATAGGAAGTAGCACCATACAGTCGGCTGCATATGCAACCTTGTGGTGAATGTGTTTTTTTGTGATGTGTGTGATGGCTACAATCATTTCTTTGATGATTGTTCTTATGTTAATACTTCTACAATTCTCACTTTTTGTAACTTCTATATTATATAATATTTTTAAACACCTAATTTCAAACATCATACATTTTATGTTAGACATCATATAAAACAGCGTGGTCATCACAAAAACATTGTCTCTCGTCACAACTTTAACTGTTTTTATTAATAAATTTAAGACATCACA
Source organism: Hygrophila difformis (assembly GCA_030278955.1). Classification (NCBI taxonomy): domain Eukaryota; kingdom Viridiplantae; phylum Streptophyta; class Magnoliopsida; order Lamiales; family Acanthaceae; genus Hygrophila; species Hygrophila difformis. The sequence continues at coordinate 19,883,735 of JAOANR010000008.1, read as the reverse complement.
AAAATAATACTCCCTCCATCCCATTTATATCGTTCTGTTACTGTTGGACACGAGAATTAAGGTAAAGTTGATTTGTGAGTATATGATGGGGCTCACATAGTTGTTAGAGGGGAAAATTATTTCTATTAATAGAAAGAAGACATTTGTGATATGACATCAAAAAATAGAAAATAAGACATTTGAGTTGGGACAGGGGGAGTATGTCCCATCATAACTGTATATGCAGTGAAAATAGTAATCTGCACGTGAACTCAGATGTGATTCCAGCGCAGGCAACTGCACTTTGCAACTGTGATGTGGGACTGTGTTTTTGTGATGTTTTTACAATAGTGTGATGTGTGGAATCATATTTGTGATATTTTGGTTTAGCTTTTAAATTTTAAATTTTCTTTTGTTAATAAGTTTTGGCCAAACATCACAAAATTTATATTCTTCATCACAAAAAATATCGCACACATCACAATAATAACATTCAGCAAAAACCATTTTGATAGACTTGAAAACATCACAAAACTACATATGCCATATGACTGCATATGCAATTTGCTAATGAGTCTGCACACAAACCCAGCGACGGAAACTTGCCACAGAGAGATTGCGTCGCAGAACTGCGACGGACGGCACGACTGATATAGAGAGGGTCGCAACTCGCAATTGGCAACGGACCCGGCGACGGGTGCATGGGTCACGGATCCAATTAGGGTTTAAATTCCCCATTTACAGCAAAATCTCGTCTCACCATTTCGGCCCTCTCCGGAATCCCGCCGTCGATCGCTCTCTCTCTCTCTCTTCCCCACTGTGGCTCCCGTTGCTCTTCTGCCCTAACACCGCCGCTGGTTCCTTCCTCCAAGACCTAACACCATTATCGCATACATACATCCGCATACGTGAACTAGACCCATTTCGCCCCTCTCCGCAATCCCTTCGTCGATCTCTCTCTCTCTCCCGTCGTGGATCTCTCTTACCGTGGCTCTCGTTGCTCCTCTGCCCTAACACTGCCGGTGGTTCCTTCCTCCAAGACCTGCCACCATTTTCACTTCCAGCATTTCGTTGGGTAGAATTCTTCAGTTGAATGTTTTTCAGAAGTGGATGCCCATTTTGGAATCTGTTAAAAAGAATGTGTTGTTTCAGAGTAATTTGAAACATATGTGATGCCTGCTTGTAATTGTTCCATCTTCTTGTTGTTTGGAGTTTGTTGGATTTAGGTTTTATTATGGTATTTGCTGATATGGTTTCATAATTGGGTGTTCGTTGTTGATTGTGCAACTGTGAAATTGGGTTGGTGATGCTGGAAAATGGAGGTTTAATTCTTGAGGAACTAAGGTGTTGATTGTGAATATGGAATATGGATGAATTACTATTGTTTATTTAGGTGTTAGAAATCCTGGTGTAGTTGTGTTGGATATCATTTACGTGGATTTCGAGCTGTGTAAAGCTGTAAGAAGCTTTCTTATAAGTAAATAAAAATTGTTGCTTAGTGCCATGTGTGTGTTGTGTGCTTTTTAGTTGATGAGTTAGCCATTTATACCATCACATGGATACCTATTGTTTCTGTTTTCATGAGACTAAAAGATTGATTGATCCCATTTTCTAAATAATTTCATGTGATGTCTTCTGTGTATTTCATTGTCTAGTGTTCCAAAATTCTCTTCTATTATCATTGTATCTCACGTTATTAGGAGATGCAAAAACAAGTGTGAAGTGCACTAGAATGAGACATGGGCTTAAATTTGGTGCTCCACTCAATAACTAAAAACATTCCATGTGCCTTGAATTCTTTTGTTTTTTTTTTTGCAGGACACGGGCTTCAGTCTTTTGGACTAGAATGAGACAATTCTCTCAGGCATTCATGCCCCTAATTTCTTTTATAATTTTAGTATTTTCTTGTGTGGTTTTGATTCTAGTTATGATTCTTGAGATTTGGAAGTTTTGCATTGAGGAGATTGGCTGTGGTGAAAATTCATGAGTATATGGTATCCATCTTTTCAGATTTCATTCATGGTGCTGGTATTTACTGTTTATTTTCTTTTTGCCAGTATACATCTAAAACCCATACTTTGTGGAGCATTAGCTTGAGAGCAGATCAGGTATGGTTTGAAGTGTATTTGTTAGAGTCATACTGTCTTGGCAAGTAAATGCCGCACCATCATTTCTCGAAGAGGGACATCTGATTAATGTTAGAGAACCTGGTGAAGTGTATGTGCATCTTCATTGACAAGTAAATGCCGCACCAATATTTCTCTGCCTCTTTCTGTAACTCAATCACCTATTTCACTCTCTAGTTTTCAATTGCATCTATTCATGTTTGGTTTGACATGATTAAGTTTATACTTATATTATATATATTCACTTAAATATTCATTGTTCAATAGTTATTTCATACTTTTTTGGCATGACATGTCATTCAATTATTTCCTCTATTCAGTTAGATTCACTGCTTGTCTGACTTCATAATCATTCTAAATTTCCCTGAACTTCTAGGTGCAAATTGCAGAATGAGGGATCTTAAACACGGGCAAACGGATTGTAAGATTCAAAGATTGGCTATCTGAATTACAAAGTGTTTGGTTTTGTTTAATGTTTTTTGGCTTCCCTGTTAATACAAATTGTTGATATGTTTTTACTTGAAGGTGCTGTGAGTGTACAAGTGCAAACCTGAAATCCTCAATTTTTTAAAGAAATTTAACCCCAACTGCTAATTTCTGTGACTGGTTTTAGGGAATTTTCAGGTTCAACAGCAAATGAAGATTCAAAAAGCAGCTAACAGCGGTACTGAAGATTCTTCTACAAAATTCCGAATGGGGAATCGGCCGCAGGCTTTATGATAGATTAACTAGTATAAATTCAACAAAGATGTACCTCTGGAGTTGGGGATTTATGTTTTGTTGTGTTCTTGCTTGCAGGAAATGTCGATGAATGGTTATGATGGTGGAGAGAAAAAGTGAGGTTTGCCTAGAGATACGGTAAGACCATAGAGTGGTTCGGTCTCTGGAACACTGTTTTGTTATTGTGAGTCCATACGTACCTCTGGAGTTATTATCATCAAATTTATTACTATTTCACTGCATATGTCCTATTAGCATTTGGCAATGAGCGTTGCAGTTGTCCTCAACTTGATATTTCCACTGTGCATGCGTGCCTTCTACATTCTACAGTTATACTGATTCAATTATAAAACTTCCATGAAAATCCCAAAACTGATTCATAATCATGCAATTTTCAGGGTTGGAAGCATTGGTCGATGTTGCAGAGGAATATTGGAATATATTGATTCCATATGCCTTAGGTGCTTTTATCCATCTCGTCACTTGTATTCAATTTGTAAATTCAATTGCAGTACTCTCATTTTGTAATGTGGAAGAATATGGGAATGTTATGATGTTTGGTTTGGGATCTTTCCATTCGAATTACTCCTATTGTTGATTGTAAATGAATGGAATGTATAATAGTTGGAATGTTGTTGATTGTTTATATGATAGTTGGAATGAGAATACTTTATTTGGAATGTTAATATTATATTAATTATTTGATTGGGAAGAATGGGGGACTGCTATATAAAACAGCACTGCCAATATTGAAATATATTTGACTCAGTGACGGAATCGGCGACGAAAATTTTCCGTCGCAAAAAACAATAAAAAATTTGCATTTTCACCCCAATCCAGCGACGCATGCCGCGACGGAATTTCTGTCGCCGTCACCCGCGACGGAATCTTTTTCCGTTGCCGATTCCGTCGCTACTACCGGCGACAACCGCTTTTCCGTTGCAATCCAATTTCCTACAAGGACTTTACTGACGGAATGATTTCCGTCGCAAATTCCGTCGCCGGACCTTCTGGCGATGGAATTTTGGGCCTCGGCGGCGGAAATTTTCCGTCGCCGATTTGATTTTTTCTTGTTGTGCTACTGCTCCCTCCATTCCTTATTAGTAGCCGTTTTAAGAGAAACACATTTATCAAGGATTGTAATCATTATTCTGTATTATTCCACTTTTACCCCTATGTGTTTTCTTTGGGGATAAAAAATAAAACTGGAGTGGAGAGAGAGAATGCACAGTATTCTAGGAATATCTTTTATGATAATATAGGGGTAATATTGGAAAAGTATGAGATAAATATGTAAAGTGACAACTATTTTGGAACACTTTTTTGTTTCTAAAAAGACAACTAAAAAGGAACGGAGTCAGGATGTGTTAATGTTGTCAAGCACAATACTATATTTGACAGCCAAGTTCTGTACCAATACAACTGCACAAACTCAATACCAGAGCAACTCCTTCAAAATGTATAAACTTGCATCGTATAAAAAATGATATATTTCCTATCACAAAAAAACAAACATCTCTTCCATCACATATTATTCTTTGTTATACAATTATTGATGACAATTATTGATGAAATTTGGATGTATACCACTTTTTCAAATAAAATGCTCCATTAGTCATGATACCTATTCCAGTGAAGGCAATTAATTATGATGCCATTAGCCTTGTATTATGTCTATAAATATGGGTTCTTAAGTGAGAAATACATACCAATATTTGTTCAAAAAACTCTTATACTTGAGCATATATTTTCCTTACTTTTGGTCTTAATTACACTAATACTATTTCTTTTCTTTCTTCCATTGTCTTTCATTCAAATATATCCATTACTAATATATCATCATTAGAATTCCATATTATCATATAGCTAATAGGCATATACTTGTAATAATTTCACAACACGTTATCAGCACGAGCTCTATTAGAGTTTGCCAATTCTACCAAGGTTTTGTTGGAGTTCTGTTGAAAATTTAATTCATACCGGGTTCTGCCAAAATTTTTCAAATCCGGAAGAAAATCACTTGAGGTAATATATTACAACTATTTTCAATATCAATTATGACTAACTTTTCAAAACAGGAATATATGCCGTTGGAAAGATCCGGGGATTAATTATTTATCTTGAAATATGGATATTAAGATTTATTTGGAAACAATGGGTCTAGAAAAGACCATTATAAAAGAAAATACGGCCACAGGCCTAGACCGCAGAAAAAAAAAATACGGCCACAGGCCAAGACCTAGAAAAATAAAACGGTCAAAAGATCATATTGGTCTATATATGGGAAATAAGCATTTTGCCAATTCTTATTTTTGATAAGAGATAGTGACAGTTCCCTTAATGTGGGGGCAAATGACAGCTCTTTGATAAAATAAAGATTTTTGGCTGAAATCCCAAATGCAAGGCATCATAATGACTGCAAGACTATAAGTCTGTAAATGATATAAATCAGTCATGTTCAGAATAATGTCACGATCGAGATATGTGATAATATATTAATAAAAATGACATTAATACCAACATAGTCCATAAATCTTAGTTCGGTTATACCAACAGATTTCGTGGGTCTTTAGTTTGGTGTGTACTGACAGAGTCAGATTCTTAAATGGCAAAATAATTGCCAGAAATTGTGCCTCTAAAAGGCGAAGCAATTGAAGAAAAATGCTATCAATATGGCAGGAGGACATAGTCCCATAATTTGTCGTACGGCTAATGAATTGGTACTAGTTACCGAGAATTATTGATACAATAAAGCAAATAAAGGTTGAAATAAACCTTGCTAAAGTACGACAATATAAATATTACAAAAGGCCATTATTGATATGCTAAATATATCATCGAAAGATATACAAATTTCTTCAATGATACAATATTATTTAAATACTGCATTACATTTTATTATATTGTTTTTATTACGCTTTGAATTTTTTTTTTATTTTCTGCTATATTATTATGCATTGTGTTGTTTCACTTATATTTAATCTTGTTTTAGTATTAATTATATCTTGTTTTAATTACAGAAAAATGGGGAATTATAAAAGTGATAATATATGTCTTATTGATAGTGCTTCAACGCACACAATACTAAAAGACATAAGGTATTTTTCCAATTTAAAAATGGGAGATACAAACATAAACACAATATGTGGTAGTGCAAATATTATAAAAGGAATTGGCACAGCCAACCTTATTTTCCCAGAGGGAACAAAATTAATTGTGAAAAATGCACTCCTATCTCCCAAGTCTCGAAGAAATTTATTGAGTTTTAAAGATATCCGAGAAAATGGGTATCATCTCGAGACATCGACTTCAGAGAATGTCGAATATTTATTAATTACAAATACCACTCATGGTAAGAAATATATATTGGAAAAATTACCAGCTCTGTCTTCTGGATTGTATTTTTCAAAGATAAATACAACTGAAAATTATCACTTAGACCACAGGCCTAATATTCCCCAAATAAACCAGAGGTTTATTGATGGCCAGAGGCCCACTAATATATATCATCCCAAAATAGACCAGAGGTCTATTGAAAGCCATAGGCTTACTGATGAATATATGATATGTCATGATCATCTAGGCCATCCCGGCTCTACAATGATGAGGCGAATTATTACAAATAGTCATGGCCATTCATTAAAGGGACAAAAATTGCTGCAACATAATGAATATATATGTGTTGCTTGCTCCCAAGGAAAATTAATTTCCAAACATTCACCAACAAAAGTGGGAACTGAAAGCCCTAGTTTTCTTGAAAGAATTCAGGGTGATATATGTGGACCTATAGATCCACCATGTGGACCATTTAAATATTTTATGGTGCTAATTGATGCATCAACACGATGGTCCAATGTATCATTATTATCATCTCGCAACCATGCGTTTGCAAAATTACTTGCTCAAATTATTAAATTACGAGCACAGTTCCCTGATTATACAATAAAAAATATCCGATTGGATAATGCTGGTGAATATTCATCCCAGAGGTTTGATGAATACTGCATGTCAATTGGCATAACAGTTGAGCATCCTGTTGCTCATGTCCATACACAGAATGGACTTGCTGAATCGCTTATAAAGCGTTTACAATTAATTGCCAGACCATTTTTAATGAGATCTGGATTGCCATTGACAGCTTGGGGGCATGCAATATTACATGCAGCAAAATTGGTGCGGTTAAGGCCGACACATTATCATGAATACTCCCCTATACAATTAACATTTGGGCATGAACCCAATATATCCCATCTCAGAATATTTGGTTGCGCTGTGTATGTCCCGATTGCACCACCTCAGCGCACAAAGATGGGTCCCCAACGTAGATTGGGAATATATGTCGGGTATGAATCACCATCGATTATTCGATATCTCGAACCATTAACTGGTGATTTATTTACTGCGAAATTCAAAGATTGTCATTTTGACGAATCTCATTTCCCGACATTAGGGGGAGACAGAAATCAACCAAAGAAAGAAAAAGAAATCAACTGGAAAACACCGTTAGATTTCTTCGATCCTCGTACAAATGATTGTGAACTAGAAGTACAAAGAATTGTACATTTGCAGAGTATTGCAAATCAATTGCCGGATGCATTATGCGACTCTAAAAGAGTAACAAAATCTCTTATACCGGCAGCAAATGTTCCAATCAAAATTAATGTCCCAGAGAGACCAATTACAAGTGCCAAAGATGAATCTACTGCACGCTTGAAGCGTGGTAGACCACCAGGTTCAAAAGATAAAAATCCTCGAAAGAAAAGAGGATCACAAATAATTGAAAGTGATAAAATTACAGAAAATATTCCAGATGAAAAAGAAGCTCTTGAAGAGCAAGTAGCTCCAGAGGAGCAGGAACTTGCAGCTCCAGAGGAGAATGAACTTGAAAATAATGAAATATCAATCAATTTTGTCACAAGCAGAAATGTTTGGAATCGAGATGCAATTATCATAGATAATGTATTCTCGTACCACATAGCACTTGACATCATAAATGATGACGAGGATCATGAACCAAATTCGGTTGATGAATGCCGGAAAAGAAAAGATTGGCCAAAATGGAAAGATGCAATCCAATCTGAATTGGATTCCCTGGCTAGACGAAATGTGTTTGGACCGATTGTCAAAACACCAGAAAATATAAAGCCAGTCGGATACAGATGGGTTTTTGTAAGAAAAAGAAATGACAAAAATGAAATTGTCAGATACAAAGCGAGATTAGTCGCCCAAGGGTTTTCACAGAGACCCGGATTTGATTATGATGAAACATATTCCCCCGTAATGGATGGAATAACATTTAGATATCTTATCAGTTTAGCAGTCCATCAAAATCTTGAAATGAGATTGATGGATGTTATTACTGCGTATCTATATGGAAATTTAGATACAGATATCTATATGAAGATCCCAGATGGATTAAAGATGTCAGAGACATATGAATCAAATCCTAAACATATGTATTCCATCAAATTACAAAAATCCCTATATGGACTGAAACAGTCCGGGCGAATGTGGTATAACCGACTCAGTGAGTCTTTGTTACAAGAGGGTTATACAAATGACCCGATCTGTCCATGTATTTTCATTAAGAAAAATGGACAAGAGTTTGTAATCATTGCAGTTTATGTTGATGATCTCAACTTGATTGGAACTCCAGAGGAGCTCCAAAAGGCTGTTGAATACCTAAAAAATGAGTTTGAAATCAAAGATTTTGGTAAAACCAAATCATGCCTTGGTTTGCAAATTGAATATTTAAATAATGGAACATTTGTCCATCAAACAGCATATACTCAGAGAGTATTAAAGCGATTTTATATGGATAAAGCACATCCATTGAGTATTCCAATGGTCGTAAGGTCACTTGATATAAAAAAGGATCCGTTTAGACCACAAGAGGAAGGTGAACAAATTCTTGGACCAGAGGTCCCATATTTAAGTGCCATAGGTGCTTTAATGTATCTCGCAAACTGCACTAGACCAGATATATCATTTGCAGTAAATTTATTAGCGAGATTTAGTTCATCTCCTACTAGACGACATTGGAATGGAATTAAACACATATTTCGCTATCTCCAAGGAACTATTGATCTTGGGTTATTTTACCCAAATGATTCTCGACATGAAATAATATGCTTTGCTGATGCCGGATATTTATCAGATCCACATAAAGCTAAATCTCAAACTGGCTATGTTTTTACATGTGGTGGTACTGCAATTTCATGGAGATCAATGAAGCAGACTTTGACAGCTACTTCGTCAAATCATGCTGAAATTTTAGCAATCCATGAAGCCAGTCGAGAATGTGTATGGTTGCGATCTTTGATGCACCATATATTGAAAAATTGTGGCATGGCTACTGAAGAAAAAATATCCTCAACAGTTTTATATGAAGATAATGCAGCTTGTATAGCACAATTGAAGGGAGGGTATATTAAAGGAGATAGAACGAAACACATTTCACCAAAATTTTTCTTCACTCATGATTTACAGAAAAATGGTGAAATAGATGTGCAGCAAATCCGTTCAGCTGATAATCTTGCAGATTTATTTACCAAGGCACTACCAACAGCAACATTCGAAAAGTTGGTGAAAAGCATTGGGATGCGCCAACTAAAGAATCTCAACTGATGCTTTGATCAGAGGGAGAAATTAATATATAAGAATTATGTACTCTTTTTCCTTCACTAGATTTTTCTCCCAGAGGGTTTTTATCTAGTAAGGTTTTAACGAGGCATATTCTTTTATATATAGTACATCCAAGAGGGAGTGTTGTACAATTATTGATGACAATTATTGATGAAATTTGGATGTATACCACTTTTTCAAAGAAATGCTCCATTAGTCATGATACCTATTCTAGTGAAGGCAATTAATTATGATGCCATTAGCCTTGTATTATGTCTATAAATATGGGTTCTTAAGTGAGAAATACATACCAATATTTGTTCAAAAAACTCTTATACTTGAGCATATATTTTCCTTACTTTTGGTCTTAATTACACTAATACTATTTCTTTTCTTTCTTCCATTGTCTTTCATTCAAATATATCCATTACTAATATATCATCATTAGAATTCCATATTATCATATAGCTAATAGGCATATACTTGTAATAATTTCACAACATTCTTAACATTAAAGCTCTAATTTGCAACTACCTTATATAGTAGCTCTAATCTTTCTAGAAACTGATTATTTTTTGCAACTGTCATTTTAATGCAGATTTAGAAAGAAGGGGCCTGCCAGTCGATTTACAAAGCTTGCAGGCATTTGCAGCCAAATGAGATTAAATCACCAAGCAGGATAACGATTTGATTGCTTCTTATTCTACACGACTTAAAGATTACAATGTCGTGTAGAATAAAATTTAGTGTAACAGGTCGTGTACAGATTAAATCACCAAGCAGAATAAAATTTATTCTACACGATTTGATTGCTTCTTATTCTAATTTGACACGCATGTGATCCGTTTTTGAAACAGGTCGTGTACAGGTTTTGAAATACGGGTAAATTCTAAAAACAGGTCGTGTACAGATACAGATCAAACAGGTAAACAGGTACTTGACACGTATAACATACACGACCTGTTTACCCATATTGCCAGGTCCAATAAAGGTGGTGGGTTCTTCAACTTGCCTGTCTTTCAAGCAATTGACTTTTTTTTATCTATGAAAGAAATGATTGGTGCATTGATACCTATTACGTGTACCTAATTCTTGATGGAAGACTAAAATTATATTCTAATGATAAATTATTTAATTGTGTCACACAAGTAATGGCAACGATAATTAGACAATCAAAAGTGGTACAGACAAGTTGGGGTATCTATCACCTACTATAATCTACTACCTACAAAAGCATCAGAGAGACCCACGAGACAGTGCAGATGACATGCCTTAAAACTTGGAACAAATAAATAGAGGTATCCATCTATAATCCCCTTGCCATTGGACTATGGTCTGTTCTGCACGCAGTTTTTGGGAGCTTTTGGGAGTTTTTGGTAGCTTTAGCTTTTATTTTAAAACAAAAGCTCCGTTCTGCACACTAGCTTTTAGGAGCTTATGGGAGCTTTTGGAAGCTTCTTTTTAGAAGCTTCTTGTAGTAGCTTTAAAAAATAAGCTCCTAGCTTATTGTTGAGCAATTACAATTTTATCCCAATAACCAACTCACTACCCAATAGTCTACATAAATGTTTGTCATTTTATGTCATTTCATATATTTTTTGACAGCTACAGCTTGTTGTACAGAACACTTAAATAAAACTGACAGCTACAGCTCCCACAGCTCCCTACAGCTTCAGCTCCCTACAGCTCCAGCTCGCAGCTACAGCTCACAGCTACAGTTCTGCATGCAGAACAGACCCTATATATGGAAATTAAACCATCCTAGAAAATCATGCTTCACATGTACTAAAGGATTGTAAATTTGTAATCAATTCGAAGTCTTCAAAGATATACCTCCTCCGTCTCATTATGTTTTTTTTACACTATCACTTTTAGTCTTTTTAATATAATTTTATTTTTATTGTTATATCTATTGAAAAAAGTGTCTCTCTATATGACGTGCACAAGAAAATTTAATCATCAGTATCGGTGGCTATTCATATTACTTAAATGTCAAAGATGTGTTTGGCTGTATAGCAAAAAAAATGTCAAAGATGTGCGTGTATCATACTACTAATTTATAATTCAAATATATATATATATATATATATATACACCGATACACACATATATACATATATATATATATATTCACCATTCCAAAATGCAATACCAAATTTTATAGAATAAAGTAGCTTATGTTTATTTCTTTATTTCTCAGTTCATACGTCCTAATTATTCAAAATAAATGTTATTTAAAAAATTGTTCAAAAATAAATATTGTTTTTTACATTAATAAAATGTGAAAGTTAGCTTATATTCGATTTTTACTTTATTATATTCTGATAAATGTATTAACGAATGTCTTGGTTTTCGCCAATATTAATAAACACAATATTTTTTCGGGAGAATAAAATAGTGCATAGGTGGTTTTGCATTGCATCGACACTTTATATTTTATTTTATGTGAAAAAGAAGAAACAATATTTAAAACTGTTAATCAATAGTATAATTAATACTACAAGCCATTGAAGACTTACTCTAGTGGTCAAATTCCCCGTTTCTCAACCATAGGTTGGGGGTTCGATTCCCACCCGCCCCCTTTGTAATTTATGTGGTTTGGACTCCCATACACATTTACCGACACATAAGTGTCACTGTTTGTCGAAAGAAAATAGTACAAGCCAATTCATGAATGAAACATATGTAGAGATGGAAATGAAATAAAACTGTGATGGATTAATTAACAGTATACTACTAATACTTGTAAGAATGAAGACAAAAGGAAAAAGTTAACGTCGGCTAAGCGGTATGCACTTTTCACCACCAAAACAAATTATTGTTCTAAGCTAACTACTCTTGTCACCATATCATCAATATCAACATCAATATATATATGAATAAACTTGTAATTCATACTTTAATTTCCTTAACAAGACATTGGTTTTTAATTTAATTTGCTGAAAAGATCATTACAGTAATATATAGGAGTATAATATAAGCGTGACCTTAAAGAAATTAGAAATAGTTACCCTACACCTGTTCAATTCGTCTCAAATTCTTCATTTTGGGTTAATTGGTTAATCAGAAGTTAATTAAATCAATACACTTACATTTTTTCTCCCACAATTTAATACTCCTCTATTATAATGTATTGATGCGTGAAACGTTAAATAGATAGTCCACCTCATCAACTTGCAGAAATATTATGAAGACAATCATATAAATTATAATCATATCATTAATTAATAATAGTGTCTATATAATTGGATTGGTCTGTCTAGATGATTCTGGCGCTGGAAGAAGAATGGTGGAGGGGGGCCGGCCTTTGTAGTGGGGCCCACGGTGGGCCACATGTCTACATAATGTTTTTTATTTTTTTAAAAATGGATCACTGCCCCTACCTCATTTTTCTTTTAGTTTTTTTTTTTTATTCATTCCTTGCTTATTAAAAACAGTAAAATTTAATACTACCTCTGTTCTTTTTTAATTGCTCAATTCCAATCACTATTTTCAACTAATTGATTTTAGATAGTTTTATATGATTTGTTACAAGGCTAAATATAAAATGATAAAGTAATAGTGAAAATAGAGATTACAAACTACAAAACTCATATTAGATTTACCTTCAAAATCATTATCTAACCTAACCAAATAAGGCTACAAAGTCAGCTAGTTGAAAACAGTGAATGGAATGAAGAAATTAAAAAAGAACAGAGTTAGTAGTAAGTTATTGGGCTGGACAAATTAGCAACGTAACCTTAATACAAGTAGTACTACATGTTATTAGAGTGAAAAATAATTATTTTTGTAGATTATTAGTCTTTGCTAATGAGCAATTTAATAATTTTAGATAGTTTGTTTAATTTATCAATTTTATAGTTAGTATTAGATTATTTCTTTTGAGCTATATATTAATCTAATTCATCTATTTATCATGTGAAATTGCAAGTGATAATAAAAAATTTCCTATGCCATGTATTTTAACTATCTGTCGTGTATAAATTATTTATTTGTTATGCATAATTTAAGTAAATCATAGATACAAGTAATCTATTTATATACCAGTGTTAAAACTTTTATGTACCTGCAGTATTGTGCTAAAACTTTATGTTTGATTAATTACTTTATCTACACACTCCATGTATTTCACATAATATATATATATATATATATATATATAATAAAATCTATTTTTATACTCTCTCTCGTAATGTATTTGATATTTGGTAATATATTAATATTCATACACAGACTTTTACTTAAAGTTTTATCATAGTTATACAAGTTCAAATATGGTCAAGTGCGATATTGTTAGATTCGTCTTGTCATGTACTTCCTCCGTTCCTTATTAATTGACACAGATTGACTTTTGTCACTGTTCATTGAGTAACTTTGACTCGACTTTTTAATACAATTATATAAAATAAATATAGTCAAGTTGGATCTTGTTAGATTCGTCTAATCGCATAGATTTAAAATATCAAATTTTCATAATTTTTACTTGTATGGAATTTGAGTTATTACGAATTGAAAACGTGTATTGGATTGCGTGAAATGTGGGTCCGTGGCAATTAAAAAGGAACGGAGGAAGTAGTTTTTAAATATTTAGAACCTTTACTTATATCGAACTTTAGTTATTAATGGTTTAGAATATGCATTAAAATGCATAAAAAAGTGGGTGAGTAAAAAACATTACAAGACAGAGGAAGTATAATTTAATAATTGAGTCTTAGATTTAAATTCAATTCGGCGGAACCATATACTTCCTCCGTACTTCATTAATGTTAATGTTTGCATAGTAAATACTATTCATTGAGTAACTTTGATTCGATTTTTTCATACGGCTACATAAGATAAAACATAGTCAAGTGAGATCTTGTTAGATTCGTCTAATCACGTAGCAGTTTTATAATATTAAAGTTTTATAATTTTTTATTTGATTAAATTTGAGATATTACTCTTTAAAAATGTGTATTGAATTGCGTAAAAACAGAGAATGTTAAAATAATTTGAATACGGATGGAGTATATATTTTTGAAAGATTCTCATATAATTTTTTATATGGATAAAAACATGAGAAAAATACAAATTTCAATCAAATAAGGAGAATCAAGATTATAATTTATTGGACTATTTAACCTCTAATACAACCATTAGATAAACTCTTACTTTGTAAGCTATTGGAAGTATGTATTGAGGGAATATAATGGCAACCATCCAGCTAATTATGCAACCTCCAATGTCCTTCATTGAGGTATCAATTAAGTTGGCGTATAGATTGGCCGGGGTCCTCTGCAGGTGTAGACTTGCTATATGATACTAACATTTTTGTGATGTCCTTACTCAATTATTGAAAATAAAATCTATTAGGTCTTTTATATTTTAATTTGATTGTTTTCTTAAAACAAATCGTCCTAAACTTTTTGTTTTGCCCATTCGGTCATCTAACTTTACTAATTCTTATCAAATCGGTTTTAATTCACTATTATAAATTAGCACAATTAACAAAATTGGGGGATCAATCGTCCGACATTGTACGTTCATACTCAAATACTCCGACTCGTCCAAATCCCATTCCCTTGCATCTGTATTAACTCTTCTCCAACATTATTTCCCCACTATAATAGAATTTAGGGTTAAGTATTGTAGGGAAATAATATCTGGTAAAAGTTAATACAGAGGTGGTGGAACGTTATTTTGGATATATCGGATTATTTGAGTATGGTACGGGTCCAATTGGTCCCATAATTTTGTTAATTGTGCTAATTTATTAGATTATGGTGAATTATGATCGATTTGGCAAAAAAAGTAAAGTATATAGGAGGAAATTGAAAAAAAAAATCAAAAGATAAAGGACTAAATGAGCTATATTTTCCCCGATTATTACATAAACCATTGCATCCATAACTCCATCACCCATCATTACATAAACTATCTCGTCAATCATCCATGCATGATGCAGTGATAAATACGCTCTCAGACATCATGTTTGCACTTGTAAATTGCAATCCTCTGTAAGTAACCGAACCACTCCCTTGATTTATAGTTATGAACTAATTGAACATCGTTTTGGTACTTCAAAGGAAAAAGATAAAA
This sequence comes from Hygrophila difformis, assembly GCA_030278955.1. Classification (NCBI taxonomy): domain Eukaryota; kingdom Viridiplantae; phylum Streptophyta; class Magnoliopsida; order Lamiales; family Acanthaceae; genus Hygrophila; species Hygrophila difformis. The sequence goes on along the minus strand of JAOANR010000008.1, from coordinate 19,868,208 downwards.
ATTTATATGTACATGTAATTGGTATAATAGTAATTTGGTTGTATAGCGACAATCCTCAAATTAATCAACAGTGGGCTCAAAACTATTTTCTCAAGGATCTGGTGTGCATTGAAGGGTTCCAAAACAGAATTCTGCACAAATAAAGTCTTGAACTTAAGACATTTGCTCAAAACTATAGCAAATGTCTCGAACTTAAGAGTCACATACCACCCAGGCTAGCTACGTTTGATAGTATAGTAATAATTAAAAACTATAGCAATATTTTTAACAAGTTGAGTTTACAATTAAGCACAAATCAAATTACTACCTTTTTCAAAAGCTGAATATACATTTTTCAAATTTCCATATAACATTTCAGTAATTTTTTGTTTTACATTAAATAATAACCATTTAAATATCTTTAACCGTTTAATTAAATGCCAAGTAAATTCAACAACCAATCATTGAAATCAAGCAATCGTATAATATTGTCGGTGAATTTGAAGCAATTCAATCCTTAAATTAAACGAATACTTCTTCTGTTTTCATGAATCTGTAACATTTATTCTGTGCACACATCCAATGGACATTTTTAACAATGAATAACTTACGTTATGTACAAATAAAAATTGTAAAAATTTAATATTCTAAAACTACAAGAGAAGACGATACTAACAATATCTCACTTGACTATATTTTTTCTTCTATAACTATTACATAAATGTGAATCAAAGTTAAATAATGAATAATGTCAACAAACCAAATGTATCACTTCCACGGAAACGGAGGTAGTATATAATTGGCGCGAGTGGAAATGTACATTATTATATTCTTACAAAGTTGTACTATTACTACTACTACTACTAGTTGGTTAATTATGAGCGCATGCATGTCTACATCAGTAATTCAGTACAGAATCAATGGATGAAGTATAAATTGGTCCGATTGATCATGTGCTGAATCCTAAGATAATTTGAATATATACACAATATAATAGTTACGAGTCATTTTGTGAAGATACAATATAACTTGAAAACATGTAATAATATATTTATACAAAAATATGATATATTTATATGCATCCGTATTTATAAAAAAAATAATTATAATAATTACGATTATAAGTTTATATATATATAGGTAGATGGTAGGGTGCGGATTTCACTTCCATGCGGATTGTGCGGACATTCGCCTCTGCAGTTAATCAATTTAATTCATCATTCAATGGTTGAAATGATTTGTAAGGTTAGTTTTGTAATTTTACTTTAAGGTACTTAATCTGTTGTATTCGCAACACATGCTATACAATTCAGCGACAAGACATACACAAATCAGGGACGAAGCCTATCCAATTCAGCGACGCGGCATATGCAATTCAGCGACGTTTGAGGTTAGAGCCGTTTGAAGTTTATTGCCATTTTAAACGCATCTCAGCGACGGAGCCTCACAATTCAGCGACATTATTGTATTCATTTCAGCGACACAATTTTATACATTTCAGCGACATAGTGCTATGCATTTTAAACGCATCTCAGCGACGGAACCCACACAATTCAGCGACATGGCCAATGTAATTCAGCGACAAGGCCAATATAATTCACCGACTTGATACAGTAGTTCTCAGCGACATGCTAAAGTATATTTCAGCGACATATATATATATATATATCTCAGCGATATGTTATGCAAATCTCTGCGATATAATATAGTATATTTAGCGACATGATAAATGAAGAAACCATTACACATTCTTTTGACAATTTTACCATTTTTAATTTATAGCCGTTATATTTAATTCAACGAATGAGATTGATGTCTTTACCGTGCGGACAAATATTAGTCCGCACCATTACCGTTCCCATATACTTCCTACGTTTCTTTATAATAGCTACATATGAATTTTGAACACTATTCACACACACCCTTTAACTTAATGTTTTATCATATAAGTTAAAATATAGTCAAGTGAGATCTTGTTAGATTCATCTCGTCGTGTAGTTTTTAAATATCCAACTTTTAGAATTTCTATTTGTACCGAACATGAGTTATTAATAGTTTAAAACGTGCATTAGACTGCGTGCACTGTGGGTCCGTAGCAAATAATAAAAAACGGAGGAAGTATATATATATATATCTATAAATATATATAAATATAGTAGTAATATTTAGGATATGATGACGAAGACACCAACAAATTCCATATAAGAACATAAGTAGGGCGGAGCGAGGATTATTAAGGGAGGGAGGCCAATTAAATTATGTTTGTCAAAATAAACCAAATTAACTAAAATTCATATGAATAAATTATGTTTTATAATATTTTTTTATTCAATAATTTTAGTCATGGATGAGTTGGTTGCAATAGATGGGTTTGAAGGTTTTGGTCAACACAGATAGCTTGAACATTTGGTTTTTGATGCCGGTTTTTGCTGTTTTTGATTCGGAATGCGGTTATTGTTTTTGGTGTCGATCACTGCTACTCTTTTGTACCTTTTACGGATTATGAATGCAATATTTTCCTTCTCCTCAAAAAAAAAAAAAAAATCATCTTCAGTCTCACAATCACTAACATTCACGGGTTGGCGAAGGAGAATCACATAATAAGATAATTAATGAAGAAATCAATACGATAGGTCTAATTTAGAGAATAGCTCTTTATTTGGATGAAAGGAAATGGGAATGAAAGAAAGAAATAATTATTATCATTTGTTTATGTATTTTACAAGAATTGAAAGAAAATGAAATGGGAGAAAAAATTTTATTAAAATTTTTGCCTTCCATAACTGAAATGAAAAGAAAAGAGGTGGGTATTTAAAGAAGAAAAAAAAAAGGAATATAATCAAAGAAAATTGATGATATGAGTTGTTTAGATATTCTCATTATCTCATGCATATAAATATGCATTTTTAAGGATGAAATTAGGAATATAATTAAGTAAATACACTAAAATATATATATATACACATTTACTTAATAATAATAATATTATTATTAGTTTTTTTAAGGGGGGGCCATGGCCCCCCACCTTGTGCTTGCCTCTGCCACTATATATAATATATATAAATATAAATATATCTATATATAAATATTCGTTGCCCTTTGCATGGAAATTATGAATGCATGTATTCATTTGGTGGGTTGCCTTTTGCTGCTTCTGCCATTCCGGATTCACTAATCACTACTGTTGCTGAATTCATGGAGAATCTGAATCAATTCATTGCGCCCTTCTTGTATTTTCCATTCCTTTGATTCTCCTTTCACTCATCGCTATTTTTTAATTTTTTTTTTTGTTATTTCTCAAATTAGCCATTCCGAAAATCTCTCCCTTTCCCTAAAAAGTTGATGCCTATGGTTGATTTACATTGACTCTGTCGCTTGCATTTGGTGGATTTCGTGGATTCAGGTACTGTTATTGGGATTTTGTATGTCCAATTGAGGAAAATACTAGATTCTCAATTCGCTTTCTTGTTTATCCTCTTTTCGGCAATGCAAGTTTGGTTTCTGTTCTACAGATTGAATTTGGAGAAGGTTGATGTTCTGATACAAAAGAATCAATCTTGATTTCTGATTTTGATTGGTTTAATGATGCTGCTGTTGCAATGCAATTTGATGTAGTTCCAAAATTAAATCTTGAGTATATATGAATGGAGTGCAGGTGCCGATTGTTAATTAAAGATATCAAAATTAGTTCGAGTTCGTATTGAACAATATCAGTGAGGATCGCATTCAAATGCCCGTGATGTTGGGAAGAAATATAAGATTAGAATTTGGTTCAGAATAATGAGGTAGCTCCTTCAAAAAACAAGGGACTAAAACTGTTGCCTAATATGGGCTGCATTTGCGTGAAAGGAGCCAAGTCAGAGAAAAAATCTGGGAAATCAAAGAGGTCAAAGGAAGGTCCACAAAGGCAATCACCTGCATCATCATCATCCAGGAAGGTTGGTGGAACAGAGGTGCAGGCTAATGGCAGAGGGAATTTCTCGCGGGTTGAGCTGCAGGAAGTCAATGGAGGGGCTTCCTCATGGAATGATGGAAGTGAGGTGCAGGCAGCCAATGAAGGGAATTCGTCGAGGAAGGAGGGAGCTGAGGTGCAGTACTCTGCGAGCGTGGAGAGTTCGTCGCTGGAGGGAACTATGGTGGAGGTGGACAATGGAAGTGATGAAGATACGGTATTGCTCATCGGTACAGATGGGAATCAAAGCACAAATTTTAGTTTAACTGCATCGGAGGAAACGGATGATGAGACTTTTGAATTTGGCGAACCTTCTGCTCCCCAATCGGCCAGGGAGGGAAAGATGTCGTCTGGAGTGGAAGGAACGCACGATCCAATTTGTACAGCATTAAACGTTCGAAATGGAGCAGATGGGGCTCAGCTTGCGGCTGGGTGGCCAGTGTGGCTGAGCTCTGTGGCAGGGGAAGCTATCAGAGGATGGATACCACGAAAGTTGGATTCTTTTGAGAAATTAGAAAAGGTAAGAGTATAACAGATTCACATTTGGATGTTGAATTGAGAACTTTAGCTATTTGAGCATCTTTTTTTAAGACCCCATCTATTGTATCATTGCATATGAAGTATATGTCAATATGTGTGCTATTACACAATTTCTTACATGATTAAAAGTGAAACTCGTCATGCCTGATCACAGATTGGTCAAGGGACATACAGCGATGTCTATAGAGCTCGTGATCTTGAAACAGGCAAAATGGTGGCGCTGAAGAAGCTGCACTTTAAAAGTGTGAGTCAAGAAAGCGCGTGCTTCATGTCTAGGGAAATCCTTATTCTACGTATGCTGGACCACCCGAATGTGATGAAACTTGAGGGTCTGATCACTTCCAGATTCTCTAATAGCTTGCACCTTATATTTGAATACATGGAACATGACCTTTCCGGGCTGGCAGCTTCGTGTGAACTCACCGAGCCACAGGTTTGTAATAATTTGAGTTTCATGATGAACATACTCTTGATCTTCATGTTCATTTCCCTGAATTCTGTATTCTGTATACTGTGTTTCCACTTTCTACAAGATTTCTCATTTAGTTTATCTCCCTGAGGTATTCTTCCTTGTGGATGGAGATACCATTTGTGCAAAGAGTATCACAGATTTCCTTTAGTCTTTGGTCATCTATACAAAGAAAAAAAAAAAACTTGTGCAGATCAAATGCTACATGCAACAGCTATTCCGTGGACTTGAACACTGTCACAGCCATGGAGTCTTGCACCGTGATATAAAGTGCTCCAATCTCCTGATTGATAACAATGGGAACTTGAAAATTGGTGATTTCGGGCTTGCAACATATTCTTGCCCTGATGAGAGAAGGCCCCGAACTACTTGCGTGGTAACCTTGTGGTATCGACCTCTTGAGCTTCTGCTCGGTGATTCATATTATGGAGAGGCTGTGGATTTGTGGAGTTCAGGTTGCATTCTTGCTGAACTATACAGAGGAAAGCCAATAATGCCCGGACGGACAGAGGTAAATCTAAGAAAGATGAGGTTTTTTTTTTTCTTCATTGGATTCCATATTTCTTCCTCAACTCAAATAGATTATGCTCCAATCTAAACACATTGTGTCTACCATAAGGATTCTTTGTTTTACCATAATGAGAATGTTAAAGACACATTTCATCCAACATTAATACTCTTTTGGATCTTGTGAAAACTTTACTGACCTGGTTCCTTTGCCTTCAAATATCCAATGTAATTTTTCATCCCTTGACTCTGCAAGCAGGTTGAACAGCTGCACAAAATCTATAAGCTTTGTGGCTCACCCTCTGAACAATACTGGAGAAGATTACGGGATATACCTCATGCGGCAATTTTCAAACCTCCCAAACCTTACAGTAGATGCGTGGCAGAGGTATTCAAGGACTTGTCTCCTTCAGCTTTAGCTCTTCTAGAGGTCCTCTTGGCTATTGAACCTGAGCTTAGAGGATCGGCTACTACTGCACTCCAGAGTGAGGTAAAGTTCGTTTCCTCGTAGAAGTTGCCTCTATGATTGCTAATCATAGAGGCAACACGTGAATATTTGGATTCCTTAGACTCTGCCGTCTTTCTTTTTCTCAGGTTTCTTTGATTCGTGTAGAAATGGTTTGATATCCAGTCCTATGGCTATGTTTCGTAACTTGTGATATTTGTGACTTGTCTCTATGTAGTTCTTTTCAACGGAGTGTCTTCCTTGTGATCCATCGTCTCTACCAAAATATCCACCAAGCAAAGAAATGAACGTCAGAGCGCGAAATGAGGCAACACAAAGGTGTACACTTCATCTGATGCTTTCACAAAGCTATGCATTATCGTAAATGATGACTCAGTTGGACTGATTATGAATAGCTTTACTTCGTCATAGTTTACTTTTGTATCCATATTCTTACTGTGATTGTCGTCCACCTACGTCCACCTGATCCTAGATGGAGAGCGATGGGCGGAAGAGGGACGGAACTTGAATCTTCCAGAAATGACATCAATGAATTCAGTGATGTCCTCTTGCCCAGATCGAATGCTGAATTCAAAGCATCTAAGAAGGTACCATCTATAGTCCATTGCTTTCATCATATCCTCGCACAGGCGACTGCACACTGTGCATTGGCAGTATGGAGTTTCTAGTAATTATAATTTGGGTTTTTGGTATGGGATTTCAGAAATGGAAAGGGAAGTCCATGGGCAATATCGCCGCATACCGTGTAGAAGAAGATGGTGATTCTTGCTTCACACTCCAACTTTCCAAAGGGTACTCACAATTTAGTCATTCCTTGCAAATGGATGCATTGGACAATCTCGAAAAACATGGGGACGAAGAGCCCCATCTCAATTCTTTGACACCATTTCATCCATCTGAATACATTGAGTTAGAGTTTGAGAGCTCGAACAACCCCCCCAAGATGACCGGCACTTCTGGATTCCCGGATTCAGTGTTGGATATTGACAATGGCAATGGCAACAAACTCCCCCAGATGACCGCCACTTCTGCATTCCCGGATTCAGTGTTGGGTATTGACAATGACAATGGCGACAAACTCCCCCAGATGACCGCCACTTCTGGATTCCCGGATTCAGTGTTGGATATTGACAATGACAATGGTAATTCTAAGCTTTTTTCGGGTGGAGAAACTAGTGTTGATTGGCATGTGCATCAGGAGCAGTCCTTGAATGCTGAAAATGGACACATGAATGATGCCAAGCTGTCAGAGTCCATCTATGTTCTTGAGAAACCAGAGCAATCCTTGAATAATGGAGACGGAAACACATATGCCACACTCTCTGGGTCCAACCATGTTCTCGAGGAACCTGAACAATCCTTGAATAGAGGAAACAAAACGACAGATGATGCTAGGCTCTCCGAACCCATCCATTTACTTGAGGAACCGGAAAAATTGCCGAGTACTAGAATTAAACACACAGATCATGCAGAGCTCTCTGAATCCACCCATGTTCTTGACAAACCAGAATACTCTTCCCATAACGATGATAATGAAAAGGCACAGCTGCATCTGGATGAGACTGCAACGGTAACAAGCTAAGTTACTCAAATTATGTATGCCTAGTGCATTTTTATCTCCCTTACCAGTCAACAATTCCTTATTCTGTTCAAGTAGGTTTATGTTGATGCTCCAGACCAGACCATCACGCAGCAAATAGCACAAAACACCGATTCAACACAAGAAGACCAAGAATGGGAAAATACTGATTTTAACCCAAGAAGTCTAGGTAACATGGACCAAGACCGGAAAAATGCTGATGCTGCAGTAATGATAAGTAATGTAGAGATAGGTAAATAAATACAATGCAAAGTAGAAGTAGACGTAGTAGCCAAAGACAAAGACAAAGCCGAACCCACCCATTGACAATTCAGCAGAAGCATAAGATATGTCACACGGGTTTGCTCCTCTGGATAGCCATGGAAGTTGAAACAGAAGATCTTTATAGATCCAATGGTGCTGCCATGCTGAGGTAATAGAGGATTGCGTCCTGCTGATTTCTGGAAAATGAAGCACAGTTTACATTCATCAAAATACGGATATGAAATGATACACTCAGTTTTGGATTATGTACAGACTTTTTGTATAGGATATGAAAATTTATAGAAATATTACCATGTACACAAGTTTGCTGCCAACAATATTGACGAAATCATTAGTTCAGATCATCCTCTCCCCATTTTTTGTTTCCTTTTACTATGTTCCATACCACACAGAATGATTGTCCACATCCATTCTTAACAAAATTTTAGAATACAGATTTGAGATTTACCAATTCGGTAGGTGCAACCCTTAGATGAGTATGCATATGCAGACGTCACAAAAAGCATATCTAGTAGCATCACAAAAAACATTTCCCACTTCACATATTCTTCTATTACACAAAACATCCATTCCGTCACACAAAATATCTCTTCCATCACACAAAATAAACCATTTCACCCATCACACAACATAATACACACATCACATGGTGCAGGCACATGCACCCTATCTCCACCCGAGAATTACAACAAATAGAATGTAAATTATTAGAATTTTTCAAATTAACTCACACTCCTAATTTACTTGATCGCATATTGCTACTCTCTATTTACAGACGCTGCCAACTAAACTGGTGTATCTGTGATGCCTATGGTTGGCCCAAAACTGAGATATTGCGGCCATTTTCGAGCTGAATCAATTGTAAGCCTCTTCAATAATACTAATATCACAAGGTTTTTCCAAAGGCTTTTAGCTCACCAAATGCAGAGGCATCGTCCACACTAATAAACAAACAAACAAAACAAACATTGGCACATGTGACATAACAACGGATATTACAGCAACAACTGTAATTCTTCAATACATGGGGAAAAAGTTATCAGGGCCCATCTTATAGACACATTTCAGTGCTCGCATGGAGAAACAAGACCAGTCGGAAGCAACAGTATACAAATGAATATGATGATCTTATTTCTTGAAGTACTACTCAACTCAACTACTTTTGCCCTCAATAGTTCGCCAGGAATAACAAATGATACACATACATAACCCAACTGCCGAAAACATAACATGCTCAATTCAGATATATCTGTTCAAGCAGTAGCCTCCTTGAGATAAGCAATAAGGTCAGCACGCTCTTTCGGTTTCTTCAATCCAGGAAAGACCATTTTGGTACCAGGAATGTACTGCATCAAAATATCTTGCTCACTTGAGAAAGCATAACAATTATTTTTATTCAACTAACTATGAAAACCATATATAATAGAAGGAATAAACACAGCTAAAGCTAGACAAAGTGAAGGCAACAAAAACCCTCAAAATAAATTCCCTATATCTATGCTACATACTAACATTTGCATCTCAGCAGCAGTGCAGCACAGGAAATTTTTTTTATAAAAATATTAAAAAACATAAATTAGAGGCTCTACATATAATTCTGCTTGGACTCTATCTAATTAAGCAAAAAACAACTCTAGTCTCTACTGTCCACAGAAAACAGCTGACACAATTTTGAAAACTTTACACAGAAACAACACACTACCGATCCAAACAAGACATGGAATCAGATAAGTGATCAACTCTCATCTAGAACTTACTTTTAGACTATCATATAGTAACCAAAGTACATCAAAATTCTACCTCTTATGAGATAGCAGTACCCTTATTTTTTTTATTTTTTCGTTTTTTCGGTTGAGTGTTGACAGGCATATCTATTCAGAGACTAGTTGTTAAATCAAGTATAATTGTGCAAAATGTTAGATAAAAATAACTTCAAATGGAATAGCCTTCATTGTTTCTATGATAACAAAACATCAAGCATAGTCAATACCACAAGACGATTGCCAAATTCAATAGGTGCAAGAAAACTAATTACAGGGAAACAATCAAGATTCTGGTCATAACAATGAAAAATGCCCCCTAAAGGCAAAGAAATCCATAAAATATACACTAAACAGTTCAATCCGTAAATAGAGGGATATTCAAACATAGGATTAGAATTTTACCCAGTGAAAAAAAAAAAAAAAAAAAAAGAACTGGAGCAACTTCAAGAAAGAATTTCACAGGATATCAACAGGTACTTCAGTCAACTAAAAATGTCAACAAACACGGTCATGCACATACCTTTTTAGGATTAAGCAAGTAATCATAGAGTGCATTTTCTCCCCAGATCACAGCCATGTTCTTGTTTGCATCCGAGTAAGAATAACCAGATGTAGTCCGAGATTGCCTTCCAAAGAGGCCATTCAAGTTTGGACCTGAAGATCTCAAACAATAAGAATTAGAAACAATACGGGCATCTCACGGCTACGAAAGCAATATGAAGATTTATTGGGCAACAAAATTTTAATCATCTTTCTTTAATGGATAAAATATTTTAATGAATTGAGACTTTTCTATGAAATCATGGATTATATTGCGAATTGCCCATACAATAGTGTAATGATACATCAAGATTTCAAACTATTGGAAATCACAAAGAACATCAGATATCAGCAAACACGGTAGTTCCATCCCATTCCCAAACCCTAATGAACGTTATTTAGACGTGACCATTTTGTGGCCATCACCTTTCTCGACGGTGTGGCACTGCGCACATTTGGTCTTGAAGATTTTCTCACCAGATTTGGCATCTCCAGGGGGGCTTCGCTGAATGACGCCATGAGAGGAATAGGAATATATGATGGAAGAAGTGAAGTTGAAAGGGGATCAGCTGCAGAAGAATTGAGGAGAAGGTTGTGATATTGTGGACTGTTTTGGAAATTGGAAAGTGAGGTTTGTAAGTTTATTGGAAAACGGAAGACTTGCGCGGTGTACGGAGCTGGAGGCCGCCACACGCTCCTAAAATTTTAAGACGCGGGCTATTCCTACCCCATTGTTTTACTACATACACCCCATCCATTTTTAAGTTACCCAAAATGCCCCCATTAATTAAAAAAAAAAAAATTTACTCACAAAAATTACTCATACACCCCATCCATACACCCCATCCAAACACCCCATCCACACACCCCATCCAAACACCCCATCCCTCCTCCAAAACCTTTTCCCTCCTCCAAAAACCCTAATCTTCCAAAACCTTCCCCATCTCCAAATCAACTCTCATCTCAAAATCAAATACATTCTTGCAAAAAGTAGTAAAAATCAAAGCAGCGGTGGTGTAGAATAGTTACTTAACAAATGGAGAATCAATGGCCACCTTGGGATGAAGAGGTAATGATTTAAAATTTCTGAAATTTTCAAATTTTCGCACAGCCGTTCGGCACTGGTCGGCCGCACGCGCAACAAACTGCACGGCAAAGCAAGCCGCACGCGAAGAAGGATGTTCGGCACAGATGGCCGTGCGGTTTACAAGTCGTACGGCAAAACTGGCCGTGCGTAGCTCATTCTGTTCGGCCGAGTCTGCCGTGCAGTTCCCAAGGTGTTCGGCCATGATGGCCGAACAGACCTGACTCTTTTTTTTTTTTTTCTTCTTTTCTTGTGTTCTCATTCCTGTCTGAATACATTTTAATGCAGATTCCACCTTCTTTTGAGACGAATTGGAGCGGTACACAAGACATTGAGAATCCACTTGGAAATGAGTTGAGCACGGATGTCATTGGCACTGATTACACACACATATTCACGACAGAGGAACGATATCCTTCGAAGGAAGCTGTAATAAAATGGGTTCGGGAGACTGGGAAAAACAACCACATGGTGGTTATTATTAAGAGGTCAGATGCGGGTGGGGGCATCCTTAAAAGGAAAGCCCGAGTATTTTTTGGGTGTGAGCGCGGTGGTGAGTATCGTGAATGGAAAACCAAGAAGAATCCATACTTACCAAGTGAAGAAGGTAGCGGTGATTGTGCTGATGGGAAAGGTAAGATAGTCCGGCAGAGGGAAGGAAAAACAAAGAAATGTGGGTGCCCGTTCGAACTAAAGGCTCAAGAGGTGAGTATTGGTGGAGATTGGGAGGTTGTAGTTGTGAAGGCAATCCACAATCATGGGCTTGCAAATTATTTCGAGGGACATGCATACATGCAGCGGTTGCTACCGGAGGAGGAAGATTTTGTGGTGGCGGGTTCGGTCAGGGGTGTGCGGCCTAAGGATGTGTACTTTGATTTAAAGAAAACGTTCCCAGAGAATACGTCATCAATTAAGACAATATACAATACCCGCCAGAAACACCGTGCGAAGGAAAGAGCCGGACGTTCCCAAATGCAGTACTTGTTGGGGAAGTTAGACGAGAACGGATATCACCACAATCATCGTAGGTATGAATCAACTACTGAGGTGCGAGATATATTCTTTGCGCATAAGAAGAGTATTGAGTTGTTGCGTGCCTTTCCACATGTGTTATTCATGGATTGTACCTATAAGACAAATAGGTTCAAATTTCCTTTGTTGGAGATTGTGGGTGTTACCTCTACAGGTTTAACATTTTTTGTTGCTTGTGCCTATTTGGAGGCGGAAAAGGAGGAGAACTATACGTGGGCTCTTGAGATGTTGCGGCTGCTGATGGATTCCAATTGTTTGCCAAGTGTGATTTTAACTGACAGAGAGTTAGCTCTTATCAATGCAATTGAAACCATATTTCCAGATGCCACCCAACTCTTGTGTCAATGGCATATAAACAAGAATGTGTTGGCAAATTGCAAGAAATACTTCCCGACAAAGGCGAAATGGGACATATTCTACAGACAGTGGGCAAATGTAATGGCATCAGATTCAGAGGACATGTTTAAAGAACAAGTGAATCGTCTGTGCAACGATTTTGCCAATGTATTACCCGCCGTTGAATATTGTCTGAAGCAATGGTGTGAAACTTGGAGTAAAAAATTTGTGGCTTATTCCACCAACAAGATTAAGCACTATGGGAACACTACGACTAGCCGGTATGTTTTAATATAAATTTAAATTTGCAATAACTGTCTTAGTAGTTTATATTATCATGCGTGTACTAATGCATTTCCTTTATGTGTCGCAGAGTGGAGAGTCACCATTCAGCATTGAAAAGGCAGCTACGAACATCAATGGGGAATTTTGAGACATGTTGGGCCACTATCAATACATTGTGGGTGAATGCGCATCAAGCCATTACTGAATCATTTGAAGTAAGTCGGAATAGGCAAGCCAAAAAGCACCGGAATGTTATATTTCAAGAGATACGAGGATTTGTGTCGGCATACGCACTAGACAAGATGGCTGCTGTGGTTAAAGATCTACCCGAGGGTGTGATGGATGCCGATTTTTGCGGGTGCGTTCTACGTACTACTTGTGGCCTGCCATGTGCTCATGAGCTGTCAGAATACGTCTCGAAGCAGATGCCTATACCGCTTAATCAGATTGATGACCATTGGAAGAAACTGGATTGGACACCGCGTTTTGTGGACGGTGTGAAACAAGATGTGATCCCGGATATTAATGAACTGTTCCGGAGTGCAACGGACAAGTGGAATGCGTTGGATGATGCGGGCAAGAAAATGATGTGGAGAAAGTTCAATGAAGTGGTCAATCCCAGCACCACTGCATTGAATGAGCCTTCAGTACCGATCCGCCCTCGTGGGAGACCACCAAAATCAGCGAAGAAGAATGGTTCCACAAAAAGGGATCCCAGTGCATTTGAGCGGGTCGACAGTTGTTCCCCCGATGTCTCTAAGATCGTTTACAATGCGGGTCCGGTATCAGCTGTTCCAATGTTTACATCGACCAGACGACCCCCGAAACCCAAGGTAAATGTGAATTTTTATTCACTTCCAAAAGTCAATATCTGCAAAAAAAAAAAAAAAAAACCTTTTTCACTCATGTCGTTGTATTTGTCCTTCCAGGTCCGTCGAGGGCGTGCTTCCCAGATTAATTGTGCAGCGAGATTGCCCATTAATGCACCAGATCATTTCAAAACTTACATAGTCGGTGTCAAGGATGTGAAAGCCGATGGGCATTGTGGATTTCGGGCAATTGCAGAGCTGTTACAAAAGACAGAGGAGTCATGGACTCTTGTGAGGTCCGATTTGAGCCATCATCTACAACAGAATCGGGCATTGTACGAGAGTGTGTTTGTTGAAAAAGGCCGCGTGGATTATATTCTCAATGTGTTGTATTGCTATGAGGAGAAAGCCGACCCTGAGCATTGGTTCTGCCTGCCTGAAATGGGCTACCTTGTTGCTACAGTGTACAAAGTGCCTTTTGTTGCTCTCTCGGACACCGTGAGCAACACATACTTGCCGCTGCTCACACCTCCCGGTGATCTTACGCAGACCTTTTGCGTAGCTCTTATCAATCGGTGTCATTTCAACGCTGTAAGTATCTCAAATATATGCACTGCTCATTTTTTGAGTGTCCAACTCTACATTAATCCTTTTTTTTTTTTGTATTCACCTTTAAAGGTATACTTGGCACATGAGTGTCCTCTACCGCCAGTGCTGATTCAATGGTATCAAAATCACTCCCCAGATGCCGCTGCTTGGATTGACACCCTTAGGCATCGGTTTGACGGCTATACTCCATCGGGCGATCCGAGACCGAGCACGGACGAGTCCATAGACTTGGATCCAGAACCGTTGAATTTGGATAAAGTTAGTTGGGCGATGTGATCATGATATATTTTAGTTTGTGTTTGTATGACAAACATGATTATGTAGTTGAATTTAAAATTGGGTAGTGCATTTGAATATGTAGAGTGGAGATTGTGTATTTATTTAACTGTTTATGCAACAGGTCTGTTCGGCCAAGCTGGCCGAACGCTATGCATGTTGCGCGGCCACAACGGCCGCACGGCTCTAAGGGTGCACGGCCGACTTGGCCGTGCACCACATGACACGCACGGCGCTGGGCGCCGTGCGTGCTGCATGCCGCACGGCAGTTACTGCCGTGCGGTCTTTCAAATGTTCGGCCTATATGGCCGAACAGACCTGAATCAACATACAAAAATTTTAACAATCCTGAATCGACAAAAAGCACATCGTCCAGCTGCTATCAAACATCAACAGAAATCCACAAACAGAAACAATCAAAAGTTATAACAAACAAAATACATAACATATTAATCTTAAATCCGTCGTAAATTATAATCCAAATGTTCCAACACATAAAAAAGTGAACATGTCTCTAAGAAACAAAATGAACATCACAGTCAATCATCCCGTCCTCGGCCACCCCGACCACCGATCATCGTGTAGAGAGTATGGACTATATCACGAACTCTCGGATCATCGTCATCCTTAAACTGATCCAAATATGCCCTAACATCGTGCATTAGCATAGCATAATCGACCCGTACAGGTGCACGGAGCCTACGCTGATGTCGCTGCATCGGTCGCTGAACCCGAGTGTGTGACATGTCGGTATACCAACCCATATACGAAGCGGCACACTCGTGTGGGTACCCCGCCAAACGACCCAATCGGATATCGGGAAGGACGTGACTATCCCATGTCGTGAACTGCTCCCCCAGCTCATGCCATAGCGGCCGCGTTCTCTGATTCTCCCGGTTGGTGCGGTCTAAGTGCTGCGCCAACGGGGCAGGCGGAATCGTCTGTACATACCCGAACTGTCGAAGTACACGATCGGGCATGTATGGCTCAACTATATCACCGGCGGATAGATAGCCACGGTAAAGAGCGGACTCGGGCCGTGGAAAAACACGTCGCACCTCAGTGTACGGATCGAATATGACCTACATATCATTTTAGTTTTTTAGTTAAATACCCCCACAAAATATATACCATATGTATATGTATATGAAAATTGTACCTCGTCTGCTGTAAGCTCATCCAGCCTATCCCGCCATGCACGCCTACGGTCAATTGCCTGTGCGGTATGCCCTTCCTGCGTCCACCGTAAGCACATCGGTCCACGACCCCTGTAATCGGGATCCTCGGGTGGCCTGCCCACTGTGGGGAAGTGCTCGTAAATCCAAGCCTGTGGCAAACATCGAATGAAAGGCATTAATTGAATGTATCAGGACAGAATTCGTGATTATAAAACTACATACCTCCATCAAGGTCCAATATCCCACCGCCTGTTTCATCGATGCGGTGGCAGCCAGACCGAGCTGCTTGTACAGGTAGGCAAGGACTGCAGCTCCCCACGCATAATCTCTAACGCCGCTCATGCTATCGAGGTACTCCAGCCACTTCACATCCGCACGAGACCCGCTCTTGTTAGGGAACAGGACACTCCCCAACACATATAGAAGGTAGGCCCTGGCGGACCTCCTCACAGCGTCGCGATCCCCTGATATCATCTCCGTCTTAAATGTTTTTTTCAACCAGTCCAACGAAACTTGAGCCCCCCTAACCCTCGTCATCTCCGCTCTCACCCCATCTACTGAGTACCTAAGCACATTAGCAACATCCTCGTGGCCCATGGATATACCTGGAAATAGAAATATAGTCATTCCATTTTAATTCATGAAACAAAAACAAAATTAAACTAATACAAAACTAAATGTTAGAATACCTCCGCGACTGGAGAGCACTGGTCGCCCCGTCACTGGAAGACCAATCAAACAAAAGACATCATCCAGCGTGATTGTCATCTCGCCGAATGGTAAATGGAACGTGTTTGTCTCTGGATGCCATCTCTCAATGAAGGCCTCGATCAGGTTCTTGTTCGGAGCCCTAAAAGTGATTTGTCTAATAATGTGAAATCCACATCTCTTGATGTAGTCCCGGAACCGTTTAGTATCTCCCACTTTCTGAATCTCCCACGTCGACAGCATCGATGCGTGGCTAATGATCTTGAGCGGCTCTCGCTCACGACCATTCCATATCTCATACGCAACGTGATCCCTGAATAGCCTCAGCAGAGGGGGTGCAATATGGTCATCACCGTCATCCTGATCTTCTTCCGCTGGAGGTGGAGCCTGATCTACAATGGGTGAATGTCGTGCTGCTGGCTCCTCGGGTGCGAAATCCTGAACCGAATCGACTATATGTGCAGCATGATCTACCACGGGCGATCGTAGTACAACTGGCTCCTCCTGGTGGGGGTGCTCCTGAACATGATGCTCTACTATTGCAGCATCTCCATCGTCTCTAAGCTGTCTGACTCGTTCAGCTCGGGCTGATGCTGTAGGCCGACGACGACGAAAATATCTTATTATATCTGGAATTCAAGAGGAAAAAATTATAAGTATAAACACCAAGCACAATAGATAAAGGATAAACAAAACATAAAAAACTAAAAAAAAAAAAAAAAAAAAGTGAACAGACCTGTTCGGCCGTGAGGACCGAACAGGCTTATGACCGTGCGGCCAGCTTAGCCGCACGGTCTACGTCGCGTGCGGCCGCAGTGGCCGCACGACTTACCCGGTGCACGGCATATCTCTGCCGTGCACCCCACTTGCCGCACAGCGCATAGCGCCGTGCGGCACTCCCAACGTTCGGCACACCAGTGCCGAACAGGGACTCGTCCCCTACCTCCAGCAACTCCATTTTGGACATTCACATCTCCACCCAAATGCAATCCAAATGCAATTTTAAACACAAAAAACATCAATGTACCATTGCTAAGTCTAAATAAAAGCTTTTTAACATGTCATATTAACATTTACACCAAATGGGTCAATTAAATTTATAAACCCTACAAACACTAAACTTACTTTTTCCTCCACCCATATTACTTGTGGAAGCAGTGTGCTCATCCATCCTTTGTGCGTTCGGTCTGTAATTAGAAGCAGTTGGAGCAGCCAAGCTTCGTTCTTTCCTCCTTCAAGCGATTCGGTTCTCCAAGTTTTGGGTATGAACGTTCGGTTGTGAGTTGAGGAGATGGGGTGTATGATTAGGAATGGGGTGTATGAAGCATTTGGATAGAATTTTTTGCTTTTTTTTTACATAGGGGTATAAGGGTATATGGGTCTTTTAGTATGGGGTGAATTGAGAAATTGGTATGATTTTTAAATTTTGGGTTGGGGTATATCTAGAAATGGAGTGTATGAAGCAAAATGATGGGGTAGGAATAGCCCGCGTCAAATTTTAATTTCACATTTTCATTCCTCACTTACTCCCTCCGTTACTTTTTTTTAACTCATAAATTTATATTTTTACCATTCAACTAATTTCATTCTTAATTAAATGTCAACAAATAGCATTTATGAAAAGTGAAGTGTAATATAGTAAAAATATAGCATAACTATCTATAACTACTTGAAAATGACAACTATTTTAAAAAACTTTTTATTCTCTAAGAAGATAACTAAAAATCAACGGATGGAGTATTTTGCGGGCTAGTGCTACTCCTTTCCACTTTAATTAATTAATTAATTAATTATTAATTACATGAAAAATATTAGTAGAGTATTTCCTGCGTGATTGCGTGAATGAAAAAACAAGTAGGAATTCCTGCAGTCAAAGGACTTGTCCTGCCTTAATTGGTTAGAACTTAGAACACTCAAGTAAATAAAAATAAAAAATGTAATACTGCCTCCATTTCATTATATTTTTTTTTTACATTTGATAATGTGCTACAATTAACACACAGACTTTCACTTAAAATTTTATCATAATTATACAAGTTAAAATATAGTCAAATAAAATCTTATTAAATTTGTCTCGTCGTATAGTTTTAAATATCAAATTTTTTGATTTTTTATTTATATTGAAATTAAGTTAATAATGATTTAAAATGTGCATTGAACTTTGTAATATATGGGTCCGTAAAAAACATTTCAAGACGGAAGAATAACAAGACGATTCATTCTAGACTCAAAGAAGACACATACAAACTCATCCAATACCCAATAGTCAGGGCGGTCCAGGAATGACAATAGGTCGGGTCTAGACCCAAAATCCAACCCAAAACTTGAATTTGATTTGATTTCGTATCTGACCCAAACCCATTACTATCCTTAGGGATCCTTAGGGATGACAAAGAACAAACACCCAACCCAATCTCGAGGCTGAGTTTTGAGTTATGAGCCGGACCCATTGACATCCAATCCCTAGTTCTGGTTGGATCTCGGCTTGGTACATGAATGAATTTTCAATGGAGCAATCATGCCCTACGACTTGCAATTCACCCAAACTTTTCATTCCATTGCCAATGCCAATTTGCCATCTGTAGTCTGTAGTCCCCTGGCGCTAATTACGAATCATATCAAATACAACCCCCTAACTCATAGCTTTCAAGTCACACCATCACAAATACACATCAACCATTGCCTACTATAGCTGTAAACTGTAGAGATATATTCAACGGAGCATATTATTATTATCAACTAGAAGTAAACAAACTGTCTAGTAGTACTTTTTAAACAAAAACAAAGCCAAGTAGCCAACCCGCTCTGTCATGGCACAATCTTTTCTAGGACAAGGTGTGAGACAAGAAACACAACCTTACCCCTTCCTCATCAACCCACACATAGTCACATATATTGTATACAGACACCCAACGCAATAGGTAAAAGAAGAAAATAGAAGATAAACCCCATCAGCCGAGCTGTAAATCAGATTTTAGAGATACACAGAATAATAGTAGGTGCCACCAAATAAAACGAGGTGGTAATAAGAAGTAAACAAACTGAAACAGCTACCATCTTTTTCTTGAAAACAATAAAATTAAATAAAATAAGAAAAAAATAAAAACAAAAAATTAGCAATCATTATTTAGAATCTAATCCTTTACAAACAATTGAGAGTTTTGCCACAAAAATGTTAGCCACCATGGCCTCTATCACCAGTCAGCATCATTAGGATCCCCGACTTTGTGCAGGAGGGATCATAGACCCCCCAACGAGTCGAGGCAACCAGGTGGACTCAAATGCATGCTAGGATTAAAGAGATTCAGTTCCACATAAGCTGCTGCCTCGGAGGCTTCTTCGCGGCTGTCCATTATTTGGAAAGAAATTGACCCACATCTTGCTGAAGCACCCGAGTTTCTCCCCAGACTGGTAATTATGCTTCCCTCCGGTAGGCTTTGGTTAGCAATTAATGAGCTGGAGTCATCATACTCGCCACCAGCCCACCTCCTAGCTTCCATATCTGTCTGCAGATGTCTCAAAGATAAAGAATCGGCAATAGGAAGGTATACAAGCATCCAGATAGCCATAACGACACCACATAAAAGGGCGAGAAATGCCAAAAATGATACAACATCAAACACAAGTTATTCTGGATCAGGCAGGCCGGATAAGCCGAGCAGAATAACTCTTAATGGGAAGAGGCTAGAAATTGAAATGACCAATACATACACCCTCTTTTCCAGACCCTTATTGATTACCAAATGAAGAATACGCCTACCAAGCCAGAATAAATATGCAGTTAGGATTGTAGCAAAAATACCAATAATGATTGTGCTCAACAAAGGGTATTTGCAGCGGGCAATATCATCTGCTGTCTTGGGAGAAGACGCCGCTGCAATGAAATAAGATGGTAACTTGGGGTTGTACTCCCTCCTATACTTTGGATCAATAAAAATAACTAACAGCTGAAGAATGAACATCGGCAAACAACAAAGAAGAACAAAACCAGCTGTTTTCTTGTTCCACCATGGACTTAATGCTCCAGTCCTTTAAAGAGATGCACGGAGGAGAAAAGCAAGGGTAAGAAACAGGCAAGGTTCTGTAAATCCAAGATTCGAAACTATGTAGTATTTGCAAACATTTTCCTGCTGTACCAAACTGAGAGCACCCAACACTCTCCCTTTGTGTCTCAACAAACTCAACCGGAGAATTTCACCAACACCCCACAAGATGGCAAGAATAACGAATGTGATTCTGATAATCCAAGGACCACTAAAGTACCTAAGCTGAAGAAGATCTTGCACATGGCTAAGTTTGCGGAGGTAAAGTGAATAGATAATACAAAGTAGGCCCAAAAGTACCAAAAAACCTACAAGACAAATTGCCACCACACCAAGTGCATCCGGAACTACTCTTGTCTGGGGCATTACCCAAATCACAGATTCCACGCATGCTCTCAGCCAGCTTGGACACAAGAAAATCCTCCACAAAAGTACAAGATCCGTTAAAATCAAAAGGTCAGCCAACAATACATGATTATCCTACCAACTCAAAAAGATCACGTAAAGCCTAAAAGCAATTGATTATCTGCTACTCATTCGTAGAAAAGGGAATGGTTGCACAGTTTCCAACCTCTTGTAGGTTTCCCCTTCCAACTAAATTTGAAACAATAACTTAGCATAAACCTCTCACGATTGGAAAAGAGGATGTGAAAATAATTTATCAACTGAAACTTCAAGGGAACAAGCCACTTGCAAGAAAAGGGAAAGAATAAGAGAAGACAACCCAATTGGAAAGCCAGGAAGACTTCAGTGGGAACATAATAGTAATATTAATGAGAACGCATGAGATGGAAACAACATAAAAAGGTGAGAAGAGAATCTTCTCAATAAATAGCAAAGAAAATATCACATCATACTTACGTTAAGTGTATATTAAAGAAGAGAAGATAAATTGCCGTGAGTGGACATCAAGAAAAAGAAAAACAGAGGAAATACAAATACTTGAACAAATCAACTAGAATCAATATTTATTCATGTTTGTCAGTTGCAAAAATGGTATCGCACTACGTCAAAACCATTGTGGACTGGAGGATCAAATAAAGTGAAAGTCGCCTTTTACCATAGTTTATGACATCTAAATATTTTAAAAGTATTTACGAGTTAGTAAAAACCAAAATATGGGGCATTTCCCTCTAGAAACTAAGACATAGTTCTATGTCTACAACACCAAGGAATTGTCCTTCACATGGGAGTAAATTTGAACAACAGTACTCAGTTCCTGAGATTTTTGGAATGCATCTGATAGCCTAAATAGAAGTTTTCAGGACATAATAGAGGAAATTAATATGCATTTGGCTTTGATATGTTTTCCCATGAAGGCTTCACTATTCCTCACATGTTGAGATTAAACTAAGGAAGTAAAAAAAAAAAAAGACATAGTCACACCATACACGAGTCATGAACACACCTTAAATGCTTAAGTAATCCCAATCAAAGAGGAAATCAACTTTAAAGATCCACGTAAGAACAGTAACTCAGAGACACGACAGAAGAAATAAAGTATTCAAAATTGTAGATTTTATTCAGCTTTCTGCGACTCCCACAACATTCCAGGTGGCAAGAAAGTATCACAGGAAAATAATAAAAATAACAATAGCTAGTTAAGACACAATCAACTTACTCAGCAACTCTAAGATTCTATATAATCTTTATACAACTTTTTATAAACACCAAAAGCTAGCAGTTTGCAACCAAACTCATGAAGCTTACTGGTCTAGATTTGAGAAGCTATGTTGATCTTGTACCCAGATATACCTAAGGCATATCATACTTTTCAACAGATATACAGTGGAGAAAGCATATATGCACGCTAACCACCAAGGTAGGAAGACATAGCCATCCAAAAAATACTTCCAATTGCATTTTGAATAATGCCCATTATTCCATCTACCAATCAATACACCTCTAATGAAATAGCCAAATGGACAGGAAGTAAAGACTTGGATCTTCAACAGCAACATAATTTAGGTAATAAGTAACGCTTAACCTTAATTATAATTCACGTGGATTAAATTTCTTCCACATTTATGCTACAATTGAAGACACCAGTTCTAACACACATCATGTCCCAGCCAATTCCCACAGCAGACATCCACATTCATAACAAATCAACACACTTGTTTGCTTATCCGTTGAAATTTTTCACTGTCATTTTTAAAAACATATCTAAACTCCAAAGTGAAAATGAAGGAGTAGTACATGTGGAACTCAGAAGAAATTAGCGAAACTAACAAAAACTTAAAAACACCAAATATGCATAAAAAGTAGTCAAATTGCAGAGAAAAACAAAGCTTACAAGTTGCGGAACAACGATCCGGCGAGGCAGGTGAATGAATCTAGAATTCCGCAAAAAATGCCAAGGAAACCCTAGTGAGAGAAAAGAAAAACGATGGGGAAAAAATGAAGCGGAAAAGCAAAAACAACGTGCGAAAACGAGAGAGAGGAAGAACAAATGTAATGTATATAGATAGAGAGAGAGAGAGAGGCAGTAGTCTTCGCCCTTCGGTGTACAGGGAAGAGAGGGACGCTTCTTTGTTGCTGACAGCCTGTCGCCAGCCAATACATCCAAATTTCAGGAGAAACTTCCCTTTTATTTTAGAGTTAATACTAAATGTATTCTTAATATTTGTCACGGACCCATATTTCACGCAATTTAATACATATTTTTAATACCTAATATCTCAAATTGCATACAACTAAAAATTACAAAATTTATTATTCTAAATCTATATGATTAGACGAATCCAACAAGATCTCACTTGACTATATTTTATCTTATATAAATGTATTTAAAAAGTCGAATCAAAGTTACTCAATGAACAGTAACAAAACATCCAATGTGTCAATAATTTAGGAAAGGAGGAAGTAATTTTTTTAGGTCACTACAAGGAGTCATTTCCATGTTTAGGCCATCAATTGTTCATATTATGGTTTTCGGCCATCACATGGCATTTGGACTGAATTTATGTCCAATTTGACCAAGTCAAAGCCCCAACCGGCAGCGTGTGTTGCACTCTCCATGCGATGGCATAAATGTGTAAATGTTCTCCTTCTAATGACCAATTTTAAGTGTTTGTTTTTGCATAATTGATACTTCATTCCATTATTTATGTCTCATTTTCCTTTTTATCCACCCTAACATTTTTGTCTCGATTTCATTATGAGAAATAATTAAATATCAATCATCAAACATATACCATCACATAACATCAATAAATAACTAAAATTTCAAACCCACTATATTGCAAAATTCTAACCAACTGCAGTTGGCTTGAGTGGATTGGGGCTCTAGTCGCTTAAGCAAGATCTCGGGTTCGAGCTTTGTGTATGCAAAAAACTGCTTTGTGAGAGGGGCCCTTAATTGCCCATACAGATCCTCGAGGGATTAGTCATGAGTCCAATGTGACATAGGGATACCCGGTTATTCACCAAAAAAATTAAAATTTACTCCACAACTATAACATCATACATAAATTCTACCCACAACTATAACATTATACATAAATAATTTCATACATTAATCACCAAACATACATCATCATATTTATGTATAATGTTATACTTGTGGGGTAGAATTTGTTAATGCAGTGGGTTTGAAATTTTAGTTATTTATTGATGTTACGTGATGCTGTATGTTTGGTGATTAATATTTAATTATTTTTTATAGTGAAAATGAGATAAAAATGTTAAGGTGGACAAAAAGGAAAGTGAGACATAAATAATGCGATGGAGTATCAATTACGCAAAAAAAAAAACCTAAAATTGACCATTAGAAGAAGAGCATTTCCACATTTAAGTTATCGCATGGAGAGTGCAACACACGCGTCCCGTTGGGGCGTTGACTTTGTCAAATTGGCCATAAATTCGGCCCAAATGCCCTGTGATGGCCGAAAACCATAATTGGAATAATTGATGGCCTAAAAACGGAAATAATTCCTTATAGTGACCTAAAAAAATATTTAACTCTTTATGTTATTATCAGTCCAAAGTTTTCATTAATCAGGCTTTTTTTTCAGTAAAAGAAAAAACCAAATGAATATTGTAAAGCCTCCTCAAAATTTATGTCGTTTAGGGTCCGTTCTGCACGTCGAGCTGTAGTTGTAGGCTGTAGCTGCGAGCTGAGGCTATAGGGAATTGTAGCTGTTTGGAGCTGTATAGCTATCAATTTTTTGCATAAGTGTTCGATACAAGTAGCTGTAACTATAAAAAATTATAATTTGAAGAGTAAAATTAATTACATTTGGAAAGTAGCTTTCGAAAGCCCCCAAAAGCTACCTCTTGTAGCTTTTGAAAAGAAGCTTCTAAAAGCTCCCAAAAGCTCGCAAAAGCTAGTGTACAGAACGGGGCTTTTGTTTTGAATTAAAAGCTAAAACTACCAAAAGCTCCCAAAAGCTGCGTGCAGAACAGACCCTTAGACTTCCGTATTGTAATTTGGGTAAGATTTTGATTTGAATGAATTTGGATTCTTTCCCTCTTTAAGAAATTTACAAAAGTTTTATTTTTTATTTATTAATTAATCAAAAGATTCGTTTTATGTCCACTATAGTGTTTTCATCGCACATTCATGTTTTATTCATACTAGATTTTTCGCCCGCGCTACGCGCACGGGTGTTAGTTTTATTTTTATTTTTTTTGCTTAGCATCATATAAAGGCTACAGAAAGAAATATCAAAAAAACAAAATCAATGGGCCCGAGGGAACCAAGTGCCAGCGGAATCTGCCTTAATAAGAGGCCCCATTCGTCTGGCGGAAAGGCCCACGTCGTAAAGAAGTGTTCGTTATCAACTCCTTTTTATTAACTAATATTAACTCGATACAAACTAATGTTAACTTGATTAATTTAAAATGATAGAAGATATTATTTTAGTATATTTATGAACAAAATATTTTTTTAATAATATATAATTTCTATTATCATTTTTTACAAAATAATAGAAGAAACAAATTTCTAATTTTTTATCATAATACATACCAAAGTATAAATTCAAATTTTTATGCAAATAGTTTACCAAAAAAAAATTTATGCAAATAAAACATTAATAGAAAAATTAATTTATTAAGATTACCAACCCTCCTAATTATAAAAATAATTTGTATAATTAAAATAATTAAGTATATTAAAACTTTCACCTTTGTAACTCATTCTTAATCACCGAAAAATATGTTGACTAATAAAAACATATATAAAAGATAAACTACCATAAAAAGGATAAATTATCATAATATTAATTTATGTACACAAAATAATAGATTGATTTTTTTTATTAATGGAGTACTTATTTTCTTGTGTATATTATTTAATTTTCAACATTAGTCTTTTTGGAATATAAAGTTAAACCCATAATATATATTTTTATAAAGATAATGAATTATCAACTAAAAGAGCAATATAGGCAGAACAATAAAGTTATGGTTTCATGATTTATTATATTATATAATATTATATATTCTAATATTAGGGATAAATGACGGAGATGAATAGATTTGCAATCATACGGTCATTGAATTTTAGGATGAAGTGAATTTATTTTCTACACCTTTGATATGTATATTTATGATAGATATGCATATATTTGAAGTAAAATTACTGTTTAAACCCATAATATATAATTTTTATAAAGAGATTAATAATAACTTAAAAGGATTCCATTTGTGGCGCTCAGGTGGATAATTGGGAGCATGCGATTTTTACGTGTGCATGGGCGAAAGAACTTTGGCGACGAGTGGGAATCCCTCACCATTATTTTCGACACTTACAGTCTTTGGATAATGAGGCAAACAGGTTCTGGCTGGAATGGATGTGGAGAGTCTGGGGATTAAAATTCGTGGCTTTTGTTTGGATTGTATGGCGGGAGCGCAATGATCGATTGTTCCGGAATGGGGGTACGCCTCCGGCAGGCCTGCTGTACCGCGGGCATAGCTTGCTGGGGCAATTGACAGCAGCAGCAGCGCGGCCTGCTGATAGTCGGGCATTGAGGATGGTTCGATGGAAGGAGGGTGAGGGGAATGGGAATGTACTCCACACGGATGGATGCGTACTGAGTGGGCCGAGTCGAGCTGGTGGTGCGGCGGTCATTCGGAGGGGTGATGGAGCATGGATGGGGGGTTGTGGTAGCTATGTTGGTGCTAGAACTATTTTGGAGACAGAACTGATTGCTTTGTGGCTTGGCTTGCGACTGGCAGCGGCTATGGGGATCCCCATAGGTTGTTGCTATGTGGACTCTTTAGAAGTGGTTCGTTTGGTGACTGGGGTGGTATCTTGTCGGCATCGTTTCTGGCCTATCATTAAGGCAGTGAGGGATCATCTTCAGGGAGAGCAGTGTCCGGTACGCCATGTCTTTCGGGAAGGGAATGCGGTGGCGGATGCGCTTGCACGTAAGGTGACTATGGAGGAGCAATTCTATACTACATGGGCATTCCCGCCCGATGAGGTTACTCAATTTCTAGCAAGTGATGCGGCTGGGACGGAGTATTTGCGGCGATGATAGTCGATAGATTGTAGAGCTCGTTGGTTGTTTTTGATTTTGGTTTTATTTCCTTTTTTCTTTTTTCCTCTTTGCTCGCCTGTTTAGGCTGTGTTACCGAAAAAATAATAACTTAAAAGGACAATATAGTCAACATAATAAAAATATGTTATTTATTATATAGATTATCATCCCTACTATTATACATATTATAAATTGATTATTCAATATATATTTTTAGTGATGTATTTATATTTAAAATATGGTTATTATATTCATATAGGATTATATATTTTAGACATAAAATTTTAACCTAAATTAAATAATTTAATAATATTACAATAATATTCATTAAAATATATATACTAATAAATAATTTATATTATATATTTTTAATCAACTTATATCTTTTAAGTGTCATAAAAAAATTCATATCTTTTTAAGATATATATAAAGATTTTATGAAGATTTTATTATATTAATAGATAGATTTATTTTCTAAATATAGATATTGATGATGTGGAAGGTGAGTTGGAATTAGTCAGCGATTAATCATCAATGACGTGGATTAATTGTAGCCATTGATTATAAAATGGTGGTATAATTACTGATATAACCCTAAATATTAAAAAGAATTAGTTATATTGAATAAGGATAAAAGAGTCTGCACAGACAAAAAAGTATTCAGGATTTATTATATAGATTTTGAAGAATTCGTTCTAAATTTAATAGTATGATATATGTGATATTCTATTATTCACTAAAAATATATTATACTCGATTAGTAATGCAGCAGGATGTGAATAGTGTATGCTCGGGCTTGAGGGTTAGGTCGTGTCGTGTTGGTTTGATTTCCTTTCTTTTTTTCTTCTTAGGTTTCTTTTTTATTTTATTTTGCTCGCTTCTAACGCGGTGACACCAAATAAAGGAGAAAAAAAGTAGAACTGATTATTTTGATTTATTATACTATTTTTTATTTTTTGCTTTTATATTTCATTTTAATTCATTTGTAGTAATTTAGGTATGCGGATTTATTTTAAATTTCCCCTTTAAAGATAAATTATAGATATGAGTAAGAGTTTAAAACTCCATTCTAATATAAGGCCTTTTACTATATTTTAAAATTAAATATTATTAATTGACTCTTATATACGGATTTATTAAATAATTGAATTGAAAATTGACAAAAATAATTAGCAAAAAGTAATACTAAATTTTATAATCTATATCTTTTCTTTTATCTTTCTTTTATACTATAACAGCCACTTTTGCCAAGTTCCAATTTTATTATTGACCGTTGGATCGGTAATCCAATTGAAATTCTGGCCCTTGGATGAAAACATTACGGGATTCTTCATACCCAGGCTCGAGACCCACACGCTGCAAATTCAATCACCTCTTTCTTATTTATGTCCTTTCTAAGCCACGCTTCCTTTCCAGATTCAAGCCCTCATTCCCAAATTCCCAAAGCCTTCCAGATTCAACACTGGCAGAAATTGTTCCTCTGTCCGGCGTCGCCGGTAGCTGATTCCGTGAAGGGGACAAGGTTGTCGGCGGTCTTCAGCTCCGACCGATTCAAACGTAAACAGGCCGTGCGTGGCGGCGAGGGCCAGTAGAGAAGGAACTCAACTGAGGGGTGATTTAGGAGTTGTGGGTCAAGGGCTGCGACGGAGCTTCGATGTTGGGTCTGCCAGGGGGAGTGGGCCGAAGACCAGCGTCTGGAATGGGGAGACAATAGTGGATGCACATCGTATTCAAACTCGGTGAGTCTTTTACTGTTTTGCGCCTTTGGTTTAGGGTTAAAATAAAAAAAAGGGTATTCAAGAAGCTGTTATATTTTAATTAAAATTGAGCTGGTCATCTTGTTTACCCGCTTGCCTCTGTTCACTGATTAAAGATTTCGCACTCCCTACTCATAAAATCGAGTATACTGCTGCCTCGTTTATGAATTTTTATACCCTTTACTGTAACTTTTTGGCTCATGTTTCTTACATTTGCTGATGTCGCTTAAGTTGTGCTTTGCCTTTGTACATTATTTGCAGGGGTGTAAACACTGTTTGTATCAATTTATTGCAATTGCTTTTCTTTTGGCTTTTTTTAAAAAATTGAAATTCAGTACTGCCGGCTTATGAGCGGTTATCTATCCAATTTCTTGCAAAACTTATTGGAATGTTTTCTGAAGACATTAGCCGAAAATTTTTAAGGTACAGAGGATATGTTTCAGGCAATATTATCAATCCTATTCTTAAAATGTCCATTTGGTCAATGGATGTGGACGACCACAGAAACACTGGACCGAATGTTGCTGTAAGAATTATCACTTTGCTGGAATGTTGATTTATTTATATTTACTTCTTGATGTCCAAATTGATACAGCTATATGACATGACGGTGTGTATAATATTTTTTTGGGCCTAATTAGCTGCTTTTCGTATTTGTGATGCAATTCAAATTGCTGTAACATATCTATGGCATCTATAAGCTGTTTTATTGCACTAGGGTTATACAAGCTGTCCGGTTTTGCAAACAGTGTAAGAATTTGTGTTGTAAGTGTTTTCTGCTTCAAGTGTTGAATTGAAAGTGCACAACTATTATGCTTATTAAGTCTTCCCCTGGTCTATTCTTTCTTAGAATCTTAGTCATGCTATGTTACATTGGGAAAAATCTTGTACATTTGCATTTGCTTTAGCATGTTTGGTTGGAAAATTGGATTACTTATTAAATTTAAGTTACAAATAGAGGTACTTTTCTTGATTCTTGATTTGCTCATATTCTAGGGAATTTGATAGCATTTCTTGCCTATCCTCAAAATTTTGTTTTTGGTTTAGTTTTATGAAGTTTAGCTAAATTATTTGGCACAGGTTTGGAATAAAAAGGCCTCAGCCCCCTTCTTTCCCGGAAAAAAAATTATTTGGCACAGGTAAGTTTTGGTTATTGATGCATGTTGAGGATTGCAAGCAATTCAATTGACGAAATACCCATGCACACCTCTTTTTCAATTACATACTCCCCAATTACTTTAGTCTTAATTGGTGAAGTATATTAGATGATAAAATGGCTTAGCTGAGTAAGTGGGTTTAAATTTTTATGAAGACTGAGTCAAACAAGTAATGATCTTATGGATGAATAATGGAATGTTAGAGTTTTCAGTGAACAAGTGCGCACGCACACACGCATATACATATATATATATACACACTATATTGACTGAACAAATTCAGCTTTTTAATTTTGCCAATTAAAACTTGAGATCTCAATTTTATCATTCGCAGCATTACTTGTTGAACTATAATTGACATTTCATATTTTGACCTTTTTTGTATTCTCATATTTGGTAATGTGAGTTCATTTGTCTGCATTTATATCAATTCTTTATGCTTATGCGGCTAACTATTTGACCACGGGGTTAGTACATTGTTGTTTTGTTGACTGAGTTTGAAGTGCAAAATGCAGAATTTTCTATTCAATTAACTAAAATTCTGATTGTGCTCTCTTCTTTTCTCAGAAGAAAAACTACAGTGCTGGAAGGAAGAGGACCAGTGGCAGAGCTTCTAAGACTCAAAGGGAAGACAGTATCAGGTGAACTGTCTATGTCTCTGACCTTAACCAAAATGTGAGTCAAATACCAATGATTCTATTAATCTTTATCTTATTGTCATTGGCTGTTTTCGGGTCTAAGATTCACATGGTTTCTTACCTCTTGATTAAGGTTACTGAGGAACGACTTACTGCTGTGTTTAGCAGCTATGGACAAGTAAGTCATTTTGGTATTCTACTCAGATAGTCAATGTTAATGATTCCACTACGTGCTTAATGATATTAGCTTCTTTCTACCTTTTCTGGAGGTTTATATTTTGTGAAATAATTTAAATGAAAAGGTAAAAGAAAATTGATACAGTCCAAATAATGGGTCGGGTACTCGGTACCAATGGTGGCTGTACAGTGTCATTTATGTTGGTATTGAGCTTTCTAAATATTTTGATGAGTGTTACTATCCCCGAAGGGATGTTGATCAAGCTGTTAATTCTTGGGGTGCATTACAATCTACTACTATATGGAATTTATAATGGGTTTATATATGTCAAATGATGATTGGCATGGCTAAAATCTACTTAAGAGTATTGACAATGCTAAATTCATGGTATGGCAGTTAAGTAGATATGAATTATGCCAAAATGCATTAGGTGTATTGTACTGCCTCCATAATCTATTGAGAAGTTGGAAACAAGCAATTGACCAAGAGAGTGTCCAAAGCAAGGATATTATCATATGGAATACATTTATTTTAGCCACTTTTCTCATGACAAAGCTAAAATTGGCACATAAAGAGACCGTGGGCTATATTATCTTATTTTGGGTCAAGAAAAATTGAATACTATGTTTGGCATTTCTAACTTGTATATATTTAGCAGGTTGTTGATTGCCGTGTATGCGGCAATGCACACTCTCGTCTCCGCTTTGCTTTTGTAGAATTTGCTGATGATTGTGTATCAGAGAACTTCTCAACTCAAGCAATCTTGCAGGTTCTTAGTATTAGATTACATGGTTTTTTGTTTCAATGATTTTGTGTTTATAATTGTTTATTTTTAATTTTCAGTTTATATTATTTTTGTTGTGTCATCCAAATTGGGACATTAGAAAAGCTGCCGAAGGCACAACAAAGAAAATCCTTGCTGCATCGCCTTTATTATCAGAAGCTGTGTTGCATGAATTTTCAAGTTACCTCTCTGTTGTAGGAGAAAAAGTTGCTCTTCTTAAGATGAGGTGGGACTACTGTGATTTAATTTCTTTTTTGGTTGCTCTTCTGAAGATGAGGTGGGACTACTGTGATTTAATTTCTTTTTTGGTGCTTTCTGATTTTGGCGCCATTTGGATGGGCTTTTCACTAGGTGCTTTCGGCATTGCTTCTTTAAAAGGCACTTTATTCGTTTAGTTTTTGCTTCCTCCGCTCTACATACTTCTTTTCCTACCTCCCTGGTAACTTAAATAGAACAACACTTCTTCCAACATAATAAATATCATATAAAGAAACCATATACCCTCACCTACAATTATTTCAATTATTTCTTCTTCCTCCATGGGCAGTTGTAGACACTAAATACGCTGTGCATTTGCACAGCTTAGCCAAGTAGTCTATATATATATGTCTAGACTATATACTTCCCCTATTCTTATATAATTGAAATATTTGCACAGTAGTCATTATTTATTGAGTAACTTTGTTCATTTTTTTTTTTGCGGAACACCCAATAAAGGCTAGGAAAGAAAATGAAAAAATTAGCTAGAATGAAAAATCAAAAACTAGTATCGAGGAAATCTCGCACCAGCTGCATCTACTGTAAGCAAAGGCTTCACCACATCCGGTACTGGAAAGGCCCATGTCGTGAAGAATAATTCACTGTCTGCTCCCATCTTCGCCAAACAATCCGCCACCGCATTGCCTTCTCTCAAAATGTGCTCAAAGCAACAAGAGTTGAATCCCCTGTTAAATTGTTTTTAATATAGTTATAAAAGAAAAAATATTGTCAAGCGAGATCTTATTAGATTCGTCTAATCATGTTTAAAATATCAAATTTTTATGACTTTTACTTATATACTACCTCCGTCTTGATGTAAATGTAACGTTGGACTTTTTGACACTATTCACTGTTGAACTTTGACTCAAATTTTTATCATAGTTATGCAAGAAAAATATAGGTTAGATTCATCTAATCTTGTAGTTTTAGAATATTAACTTTTTATAATTTTTCATTGTACACAGTTTAAGTTATAAACCGTTAAAAAATGTGTATCGGCATGCGTGTCGGAGGGGAATGTAACAATTATATTGAGACGGAGGAAGTATAATACTCCCTCCGTCATATTTAACATGTTTTGTTTATTTCTACACACAATCCAATGCACATTTTCAATCGTTAATATCTCAAAATATGAACAACAAATAATATATATAAAATATATATTGTAATACCCGAGAATTTTGCAACATAAAATAAATAAATAAATAATAAATAAATACACTAAAATAAATAAACATAGTAAATAAATAAAGAATCATGCACTACAAGAAAAACAGGGATTACCGACCCCAACTACCGACCCACAAAGGACGGGTCGGATTTACCGACCCCAGCACCGACCCCAGCTGGGGTTGGTAAATTTATGACCGTTATCGGGTCCCCCCAGAGTACGGCAACCAAATCACCGACCACACCGACCACATTAAATGTGGTCGGTGATACCGACCCCATTTGGGGTCGGTAACCTATGGATTAAAATCCCCAAATCGGGGAAACAGAACACAGTCGACACAACCCTTCTCCCCAACTCCCTCCACTCGACACCGACGCCCACCCCTCAGCCGACCACCGCCAGCCGACCGGACGACGTCGCCGCCGGCCCCCGACCACCGCCCGACCAGCGCCTCTCCGGCCACGGAGACTTCCCGTCCGTTTCGAGCTTCAACCGAGGGTGTTTCGATTCGCGGTTGCAAGTTGTTTTCCACCCGAAAGATCATCTCCATTCCATTCGTGTAGTCATCGAAGGTATTCGATTGGCTATTTCTTCACTTTTAATCAATTCGTTTGTTGTTATTTTTTGCTCATTTGTGATGTGCCTTGATTTTGTCATCTCCCTAAAACCCTCAATTTTATTCTCATTGCTATTAACACTTAATATTTGTATAATTGTATTGTGAAAACCTGTAATGGCATTTTTGTTGTATTCCTTACCAATATTTGTAAAAAAATATTTTTTCGGCGGTGAAATGTAGTGGGCAGCGGCTGTTTTGGGCAATTCCGCACTCAAATTTGGGAATTTCAAAATTCTAGGCACATAGTTAGAAAGCTCTCGTCGAGTAGATAAATTTTGATATATGATTTGCTCGAATAGGAGTTCGTATGAGAAAGTTATATGATTTTTAAGAGTATGTGTTATCTAAGTTGAAATGGAGTTGATTTTTATATGATTTTGAAGTTGATGTGCAATGGAGTTGATTGTTGGAGTGGAGGCATATTTGGATCGTAGAGTATGTGGAATTAATTTAGATCTTGAATGTTGGAGTTGGAGTAGAACGTTGGAGGTGTAGTTGAATGATTTTTTGTCTTTGATGTGGTATTGGATTATATGGCGTATGGTGCATTTTGAGGCCTAATACATTTGTTTAATAGATTGGAGTTGAACATATTAAATTAGTTGTAGTATAATTGTGCGATCCTTTTTTGTTTTTCCTTGAATCAATTCTAAAATATTATATAGTAGGGACACATTTAGGAGCCGAACACAATTAGTATTTCTGAATTAGTTCTATGCAAAATCCCTAAATGAAACAAATTAGCGTATGAAAACTGTGACAAAACATAAGTCATACCACATCAATAACACATCTAATTACACTCATAAAGAACATAATGAACATATACAATAAGTCGTGTCTAATTTTTTTATTAACGTTCACAATATGGTAAAAGCACATGATCAACCTAACAATATTGATTCAAATGGGTTTCATTCTGTGGCGTATTGCCAAACTTGTAGGGGATGGATCGGAGTTGGATGTACCACTCCCGCCGTGAAATTGGAGTAGTGACATCCGAATTTACTAATGGAGTTGAATTATTTATTCGTATGTCTCATGGAAACCCAGAAGTCGATAGGGCCCAAGGAAAATTAAGGTGTCTATGTCGTAAGTGTAGGAACAAGTGTTATCTACCTGATGATGACATCAAGTACCATCTACAAAAATATGGGTTTGTCCCTAACTATGAAAGGTGGACGTGTCATGGAGAAGTGCACCAATTTGAACGATACGACGATGCCGGTGCAGGTGCCCCATCAGTTGAGGCACCTGAGGATGCTTACTTACAAATGGTTTTCGAGGGAATGGGATTTGGTATGCCCGACACTACACCACATGAGAAAGATGGTGAACCGAGGCCACCGGAGGAACCTAATCCGGAAGAGAGATTGTTTTACCATATGTTGGAGGCGGCAGACAAAGATTTGTGGCCTGGGTGCAAGAAAATAACTTTGCTTTCAACAATAGCTAGGTTATTAAACATTAAAGCCGAACACAACTTATCGGAGTGGTGCTTCGATACGTTGTGCCAACTAATCATTGATTTGCTTCCCGAGGATAATGCTATGGTTAAGAACTTCTACGAGGCAAAGAAACTACATGAGGGATTGGGGCTACCTGTTGAGAAAATAGATTGTTGTGAGAATAGGTGTATGTTGTTTTGGTGTGAAGATGCTACATTAGAGAATTGCAGGTTCTGTGACAAACCGTGGTATCGGGAAACGAATTCCAATTCACGGATCGCACGGAAATACATGTTCTACTTCCCACTTAAAAACCGATTAAAAAGGTTGTATGCATCGGAGGCGACAGCGGAACATATGACTTGGCATGTCGGACACCAGCATGATATTGTAGGAGAGATGTGTCATCCTTGTGACTCGAAGGCATGGAAAGAATTTGATACAATTCATCCAGAATTTGGGTCGGAGGGGCGAAATGTGCGCTTGGGACTTTGTACGGACGATTTCCAACCTTTTGGACAGTCGGGATCTCAATACTCATGTTGGCCAGTAATTTTAACCCCATATAACCTCCCTCCCGGTATGTGCATGAAAGATGAACACATGTTTCTCACGTGCATAATTCCTGGGAAATCAAGCCCAAAACAGGGGATCGATGTCTTTTTACAACCCTTAATAGCCGAGCTTTTGGAGTTGTGGGATGTTGGGATCACAACATATGACCGAAATACAAAACAAAACTTTCAGATAAAGGCAACGTTGATGTGGACCATTGGAGACTTCCCGGCTTATTCTATGATGTCTGGTTGGAGCACGTATGGGAAATATGCCTGCCCAGTTTGTATGGAGGAAACAGAATCGATACGCCTTAGAGAGGGTGGCAAACAGTCGTGGTTTGATGCTCACAGGAAGTTCCTACCTTCAGATCATCCTTTTAGGATTGATAAGTCCAAATTTACGAAGGATCGGGAGGAACAGAGATTGGCACCAAGGTACAAGAGCGGCGACGAAGTGTTGGAAGACATAGAAATGTATGGTCTGCGTCGAGTAACTGAATTAAGAGGAGCTGCGGAGAATGCAGTAATCAGTAAGACTTGTGGCTGGAAAAAGCGGAGTATATTCTGGGATCTACCTTATTGGAAAACAAATTTGGTTCGCCACAATCTTGATGTAATGCACATAGAGAAGAATGTGTTTGAAAATGTTTTCAACACAGTCATGGATGTTCAGGGGAAGACAAAGGATAATGCGAAGGCACGTGAGGACCTCGTGGGCTGTGTAATCGGCCTGGACTGCATAGGGACAGTCGTTCCGGCCGATATCCTAAAGCATTTTATACAATGGATAAGGAGAGGCGTGATGTATTCTTGAGGTGGGTTGCAGGGTTAAGGTTTCCCGATGGATGCGTATCGAAAGGCAGATGCATAGACATGAATAAACATCGAATGTTTGGAATGAAAAGTCATGATTGCCATATCTTCTAACAGCGTCTACTACCGATAGGATGGCGAGATTTGCTTCCCAAGGGTGTTTGGGAACCGATCACAGAACTAAGTAATTTTTTTCGTACCCTGACTGCGAAAACACTTACAATAGAAGACTTACAGAAATTGGAGACCGATATTCCAGTGGTTCTATGTAAATTAGAAACGATATTCCCCCGGCATTCTTCGACTGTATGGAACATCTTCCCATCCACTTACCTTACGAAGCAAGGATTGCCGGTCCCATTCAGTTCAGGTGGATGTATCCTTACGAGAGGTAAATGAAACAATGTATTTTTTTGATGTACCACTTCATACTTAATATATGTTTCTTCATATTGAATATAATTCTTGTTTTTCTTAGGTATTTGAATCGGTTGAAAAGAACCGTGCGCCACAAAGCACATGTTGAAGGTAGTATTTGCAACGCATATATGGTGCGGGAGGCCTCAATTTTTTGCTCTCATTACTTTGAGAAGCATGTGTTCACACGAGGTAGGAATGTGCCAAGGAATGATGATGGTGGCTTACAAAATTTTGATGCACGCCTGCCTAGTATATTCAAACACGCGGGACGTCCCCAGGGAAAGTCGAAGAAGAGGCGTTTGACAGAAGTAGAATTGAAAGCCACCCATATTTATCTAATCTTAAACTGCATCGAGATGCAACCATTTATCGAGTAAGTTCATTCAACGATATTAGATTGTATTCAATGTGTAATAACTGCACCGTTTGGAATATATGACAATTAACCTAAATTCATATTTATTTTAGCGAATTCACGGCTAAATTGCTGGAGGAACGCCCTGTGATAGGTGGTCCGGAGCTTTGGTTAGCACAATCTGCGGAGTTTCCAAAATGGTTTGAGGAATATGTGACTGCAAATCCCCCCGACAATCCATGCATAGCTCACGTTGCACAAGGCCCACTTCCCGTTGCTACATCGTATCCTATGTACTTTATTAATGGGATGAAATTTCACACAGAATCCCACGGTGGGCACAGAGCGACATACAACAGTGGTGTATGTATCAAGTCGGAGAACCAAGGAGACTATTATGGTATAATCGAGGAGATTATAGTCATAGAGTACCCTGCTTTGCCTATTAAGCAAACAACCTTCTTCAAACGTAGATGGTTTGACCCACGTGAAGGAATTGGGACACGCACTCATCCCAACTACAAACTTGTGGAAATAGATCATTCTAGATCTTTGAACGTATACGAACCTTTCATCTTTGCTAATCAGGCAGAACAGTTGTGCTACGTACCGTTCCGGAATGAGTGGTTGGCGGTGTGTAAAGTCAAACCGAGAGGTGTAATAACAGTTAGTCCATCAGTAGAAGTGGATGCGTTCCAAGTCGATGCCCCAGAACAACTTGGCCTCAAATCTACAACCATTACTGCCTCGCGACAGTGACTAACAGACGACGACGTTCAATATGTTGAACTTCAGCAGGATGAGAGTAGTGATTCAGAATCATCGATAGGCACTGATTCCAACTCAAATGATTCTGATCTGGATGATCCATCACAGGAGACTTCGGATGAGGATTTTCAAGTTTGAAATGTGATCTACCTAATTGCTAATCTTATTAAGATTCAAAATGTATACCTTAATTGAACTTAATTGTAAAGGTAGCAACTAATGATAAATAAATCTTGCAGATGTCAGGACGAGGACGTGGTGCGTCTTCTAGGACGCCCAGTGGGTCAGGATCGGGATCCAGATCCGGTGGTTCGGGGACCCCGCACTTCGTCACAGGGCCTCAGCTGCAGTCAGCTATCCGAGCGGCGATGGAGGACTATCAGCTTTCGAACGCAGGTATTTGTGATATAAATTTAAAAAAATCATGGCATGGTCTAAACTATTTTTCGATGTTAACTCCATATATTAGCCTGGACTACTCATATTTTATCTGTTATAACACAGTTGTAGCAGCTGGCTCACAGGAGGAGCCCGGTGAGATACCAGAGACATCTTCTCCCGTCCCAGAGACTCCTATGCCTCGCACTCCAGGTACTACGTATACAGATTAAGTGTTTCGTTATATTCTAAAGACACAAAATGTTATATTCTTTAACAGGTTCGGTGGGATCTGTATCTGGGGCTGCTTCTGATTCACAGCAGGCACCTCCCGCTGCCCAGATTGGAGCAGATAGGATCTTAGTTGAGCCCAGATCGGATGGGGTGTAAGTGATTTACGTTTTAAATTTTTTGGGTTATTTGTTTACTTTGATCGACGCGTAACATAGCAATTTTGTCATATAGGA
The DNA here is from genome assembly GCA_030278955.1 of Hygrophila difformis. NCBI lineage: Eukaryota > Viridiplantae > Streptophyta > Magnoliopsida > Lamiales > Acanthaceae > Hygrophila > Hygrophila difformis. Next base: position 19,829,506 of record JAOANR010000008.1, on the reverse strand, counting down.
TGGAGTTCACGAACGCCCTGGTCCAGAAGATCACTGATATTTATCCCATGCGTGCTGACATGAATGAGATTAGTTAGGGAAAGGTCTCTCGGGAGACCAAAGACTTCTACTGGGGCGAGTTTCAGGTATTATACAACTTTTAGAAGATATATATATGTTCCATCATTGTTGTATGCATCTTGATCCAAATTAACATGCAGAAAGTAGCACGCTGGGCCCCTCAGCACGCTCTGGCCGTGAGGAAGGAGTGAGAGAAGAAGAATATTGCCCGGTACATTCTAGCGTTAAATTTACATTTCGGTTCAACAAATAACATAAATTGACTGCACCGTTTGAATATTGCTAGGTATAAGGATTACACCCTAGACATACGAAAGAAGAAGAAGGCGTACCCGGCGGATGAGTTGGTTGCACAGAACTGGAGACGCATTTGGGATTCGGCGGCCTTCAAGGAGAAGTCAAAACGGGGAAAGTTGAACCGACGCCGGGGACAGGAGGATGCACCGGCCCTCCCCACACATACAGCGGGCGTGAAGTCTCATCTGGCCACTGCCGATAAGCTGGTATGCTTCTCGTTAACATTCTTCACCTATTTGTATAAAATGAAGACTTATATTGTGCAAAATTTGTGCAGTCTGCTGATCGTAACAGGCCTATCCATCTTCACGAGCTTCATGAGCACACACATACGAGGGGACATGAAAAGGATAATTGGGTCACACCGACGTCAGAGCGACTTCAGGTATATCTACTAATGATCGATTAAAATATAGTCTCAATTCGCCACGTTGACACTAAATTGAACCTTATCTTCTTCCATTTGTAATGCAGGACCAATTCAATGCTGTCTCTACACAGTTGTCACAGAACCCCAACATTGGGCCTAACTTCGACCCGGATGCCGTGTTCATCGATGTTGCGGGTGGCCCCGACAGACGGGGGAATATATATGGCATAGGCTCTATGGCCAGAGCGATTAGGCGGACAGCCCCTGTTGATTCCACACCTCCTCCCCCATCTGGGTATGTCACACAGGAGCAGTTTGATGCTGCACTTGAGAGGATTGAGCGGCTGTCACAGGAGCATATGAGCATGGCCGAGCAGCTGGAGCGGGTACTTGGAGTGCGGAGGCCTCGTTCCCCAGACGACGGAGATGGGGATGATGGCTTGGGTGGAGGTGGCCTAGGTGTTCACTGATTATATTTCTGTTTTTTGGTTAGTATGCTACTTTGTCCTTGTTTCAAATGTTACAAGTGAATAGACCGTCGGACTTGGGTTTATTGATGTTGGGATGTTGGGATTTTGGTAGACTTTCAGTTGGCGTTGGTGGCAAACTTGATTACATTTGTGTTGATATTCTGGATGTTGGAAGTTTGATATTAAGACTTGTTATTTTAGAATTTGTCAAATTTGTGTAACAATGGAACAGTTGAGGAGTATATAAGTTGCATTTGTTCATGTTTGTAATGTAGTGGATGTGGTTCAAATTGGCTTGTTGTTTTGTTGGCATTACTTGATTTGTGGCAGCAGAGATTGCTGTCAAAACAGCCATTTCTGTCACAAATTCAGTTGGGTACCGACCCCATTACCGACCACATGGTAGTCGGTAACTCTACCGACTCCATTACCGACCCCATTTGGGGTCGGTAATCCCTGGACCAAGAGGTCCCAGTTCTCAAAATACCGACCCGAGTACCGACCCTAAGTGGTGTCGGTAAATCTACCGACCACATGGTCGGTAGATGGGTCGGTAAACTACCGACCCGAAGAAATTTTGGTCGGTCTTAAATCACCTACCAAGAAATTACCGATCCCAAAGTGGGGTCGGTAATGAGGCCGGTAACAGGCTGGGCGACCCATCTCCGCCTGTTACCGACCCCAAATTGGGGTCGGTAATCCCCTTTTTTCTTTTAGTGATGGGAAATGAGAAAGGGAATTTAATCCAAGAAAGAGTTAAAGTTAAAGACAATTTAATTAAATACATGGTCCCAAGATAACCCAATACAAATGGACTCATGATTCGGACCCATAAATTAATTAAGATCCACATAAAAATAAAAATAGGAATTTGGAGCCCAAAGATTACCCCGAAAATTGGGGCCCAAGAACACAGGAGGATAGAAGTCCGAAAGATATGAGAAAAGGCCCGACGGATCGCACGACCCGGCCCGGACCGAAGTCCAGGCCAAGGCCGCACGGTCTCCGCGCGTTGCTGAGGGTTTCCCACGCCGCCACCGCGCCAGCTGCGGCAAACAAACCGTGCGAGATTTTCTCGCATGATTTCGGATTTTTCGACTTCGGTTGCTCACCTTGCGGCCCAAAACTCTTTGTAACTGACTTGGCCGAACCCTAAGACCCTCGACTCTATAAAAACCCATCCCATTCGACCCCGGACGATTTTCAAACTCTTCGAAAACCCTACACGTTTCAAACTCTAAATTCCAAGTCGTCGGAGGCATGAAGGCAGCAGAGGGCACGCTCGTGGACAAAATTCAGAGGGTTCAAGTCGTGGTTGGTAAGGCCTTGTCGATATTTTCCATTCAAACTCGGAACCGCTTCTAACTTAATCCCTTTCTTGTCTAAAACCCCGATCCGGACGCGTAGAGGGAGAACGAACGATTTCGGAGTACGTACGGAGGACGTGGAGGCCACGACATCAAGCTAGACGAGCCGAAGGATCCAAATTCTATAAGTTAATGCTTACTTGGTTTTGGGTGACTTAAAATACAATTAAACATAAGGAGTTAATCAAATAACCCCAAAAATCTGTCAACCTAAAAACCCTACGGTGCAGCGATCTCGTATGAATTTTTGGAACCCTTAAAACTGTTCAAACAGAAAAACTTAAAACACAAAAAGCATTTCTAAGACACTGATCTAGTTCGTATAAAATTTTCGTAATTTTTCATCATGTTTTGATATCTGAAACGGCCGAAAACTAATCTGTTCCAAATTTAGAACTTGAAACGGTGACAGATTCTTAGTCCGAAATTGCGGTTGATTTTGATATTAGATCTAGGCCGAATTAGAACTTGAGTTGAACATGAAACTTGTAGATCTATGTCTTATGCTTCTTCCTCTAAAATTTCATTGAAATCGAAGGTCTTTTGCTATGGTAGAATCTGAATTTTTGAAACTGCTGTTGTAAACCCGGACAGAATAATGTTCTGACAGAAAATCATGTGTTTGACTTATTTCTTTAACCCGGATCGAAAAATTTAAAACATGAAACTTGTTCGTCTCTGTGTTTTCGAGTTACTGGTAAATTTTAAGAATTTTTGGACTTAAAACAAATTTTTAATGATTATGGAGTAAACAAAATTTTATGAAAGTCATATTTTGAGAAACCCATTGAATCCGTGAAATTGACCTTTAAGGTTTAAACGAGTAAAAATTCCTTTGGAATAAAATACATGAAATAAGAGTTTTTGAAAAATCCCCTTGCAACTTGATTAAATAAAATTAGGGGGCGAGTGCTCTGCAGGGTGCCCTCCTAACTATTCACTTCGTGCTTTTATGGACGATGGTGACCCGCGCAAAATATGAGAAACACTGCCAAAACGGCATGAGATATATGGCCTACACTCTCGAGAACATCCGTATGGATTTTCCGAGACTCTGGAGTGGTACTGGGTATGGCGGATACGGCTGCGGCCGCCGGACTACCGGCTAGACTTCTAGAGATTGCGATGCAATCGTGAAAAACTTGAAATACATGATCTTGTGTAAAGGGGAAAAATAGAATGCTTTATTTATTGCTTCCAATTAAATTGTTTAGTGCTTTATTTAAATTAATTATTGCTTTATTTAAATTATGCGAAATGTATGATTGTTTAAAGTCCATGATTAAGTTTATGCAATTCATTTAGTTAATTAAATTAAATTGTATACTATCTAGTAGCATGCTTTTATTTAAATTTAATTAATGGCTTTGAAACCCCATAATCATGCTATGTGTTAACTTACTCAGCACGTGTGGCTGACCAAAATCATTTCTTTCTTTTTCTTACAGAGTATGTGGATTATGGATGATCATTTGCATGCATGGGCACTTTTGGGAAGAACATTATTTTTGAATTTTTGCACTAGACTATGACTTGCATGAACGGGCCTGTTTAACCCGTGTTTTGGCCATGTTGGCCCTATTTAATTTTCGCTGCAATAGTTATACTTAAATATTATTTCCGCTGCACTATTATGATATTATTTTTCGAACTATATTGTATGGGCGGTTTGAATATGTTTTAAATATTTTAAATACTGCAATACCATAGCCTTGCATCTCTCTAGCAAGCTCGAAGAAATTGTGTCTTGCTAGGGAGGTGTGGCGGTGACATCCCGACCTATGTTATAAAAAACCGGGGTGTTACATATATTCTAAAACTATATGATTTTATGATTCTAACAAGACCAAACTCGGCTATTTTTTCAAATATATACTTGCAATTACATTAAAGTTAAATAATGAACCGTGCCAAAAAGTCAAACATGACAACTAAAGTGGGACGAAGGGAGTATGAGTTATTATTCGTTAAAAATATTTACAGGATTGCGTGATATACAGAAATGATCCAGTTATTTAAGAGCAGATGTAAGTATCATAATAATAATAATAATAATAATAATAATAATAATAATAATAATAATAATAATAATAATAATAATAATAATGTAACACCCCTGGTTTTAGATAACCCAGGTCGGGATGGCGCCGCCACACCTCCCTAGCAAGACACGACTTCTTCGAGCTTGCTAGAGAGATGCAAGGCTATGGTATTGCAGTATTTAAAACATTTCAAATAAATAAAACAACCCATCGTATATAACTCGAAAATAATAATAAGTAAGTTGCAGCGGAAAATATTATTTAAATATATGTAGTGCGGTGGAAATTAAATATTGGGCCAACATGACCAAAACACGGGTTAAACAGACCCGTTTATGCAGTCATAAATAAATGCAAGAATTTAAAATAGTGTTTTCCCCCAAATGTTTCCATGTATCGTATGATCATGCATAGTCCTCATACTCTGAAAGAAAAAGGGAAAGATGATTTGGGTCAGCAAAACATGCGGAGTAAGTTAACACCTAGTAGGATCATAGGGTTTTAAATCCATTAAGTAAATTTAAATAAAACATGCTAATAGATAATATACTATTTAATTTAATTAAATAAGTAAATGGCATAATTTAAAACATGGTTTCTAGCTAATCATACACATAGCATAATTTGAATAAAAGCAATAAATAATTTAAATAAAGCAATAAATAAAAGTCTTTTAATTATCCCCAATTAGTCCAAGATCATGTATCTCAAGTTTTTCTCGATTGCATTGCAATCTCTACAGTTTTTCAAGTAGCCTTGGCCTAAGCCAAATCCGCCATACCCAGTACCACTCCGGAGCCTCGGGAAACCCATACGGATGCTCCCGAGAGTGTAGGCCCAAAATATCTCGCCGTTTTGGCATATTTCACATATTTCAACACCATCATCCAATCAGGCACGATGCAGTTAGGAGGGCACCCTGCAGAGCACTCACCCCTAATTTTATTTTCAATCAAGTTGCGAAGAGGATTTTTCAAAAACGTTTTTTTTTATATATTTTCAAAGAATTAATTTGTTTGTATAATAAAACCAATTTCACAAATTTAGTAGGTTTCCTAAAAATATAATTTCACAGGACGCTGTTCGCTCCAATATCATTTAAAAATCCATATCACGACCAAAAATTCTAAAATTTGAGCAGTAGCTCGCCAACACACTAACGAACAAGTTTCGTATTTTAACTTTTTCAATCCGGGTTAAGGATACAAGTTAAAATTGTGATTTTGTACAGAAATACTACTGTGCCCGGATTCAGACCGTAGCAGGTTTCAAAGATTTAATTTTTAACACATCAAACGAATATCAAACTTAATGAAATTTTACAGGCTTAATTCTAACACAATTATCTACAACTTTTGTTTAGAACTCCAAGCCTAAACTAAATCGGATCCATTATGAAAAGTCAGATTAAATTCAGAAACCCATTCTGTCAATTTTTTTGAAGTTCGAAGAAAGCACAGGTTGGTTCGGTTCGAATTCGGAGGTTCAAAAGTTTGACGAAAAATTCTAAAATTTTACAGTGGTATTTCAGACTTATAGATCTACAATTTTTATGTTTAGCACAAGATCTAATTCGGCCTAAATCCAATGTCAAAATCATCAACAAGTTCGTAATATTAATCTGTCCCATTTCAAGTTCCAAATTTAAGGCAGGTTATTCTAGTTCGATTTTCGGGTAACAAATCTTAACCAAAAATTATGAAATTTTTACAGGAAGTAGATCGGTGTCTTATGAACACATTTCATGTTTTAAGTTTTCTCGTTTGAACATTTTAAGTGGTCCGAATAATTCAAATAAAAACGCTGCACCGGTGTAGACAGATTTCAGTTAGGGTTTTTATTAGATCTATATGTTCGGTAGATTTTATACGCCCAAAACCACAGTAAGTGATTAACTTACTTGAGATTGGATTAACCGGCTCGTCGATTGATAGGCGTGGCTTCCACGTCCTTCGTTCTCCCTCCGAGATCCTTCGTTCTCCCTCTACGCGTCCGGATCGGGGTTTTAGAAAGGAAACGGAGTAAGTCAGTTTAGGAATCGAGGTTTGAATGGAAAATATGGACGAACTCTTACCAACCATGCCCGAGAATCTCTGATTTTCGTCCAAGTCTTGCTCCTTTGCTGCCTTCGTGTCTCCGATGACTGGGGTATTCGGGTTTGAAACGTATAGAAATTTCGAAGGGTTTGAGGCCGCGCGGCCTTGGCCTGGACTTCGGTCCGGACGGGGTCGTGCGATCGTTCGGGCATTTTCTCCTCTCTTTCGGACTTCTATCCTCATATGTTCTTGGGCTCCGATTTTCGGGCTAATCTTTGGGCTCCAAATTCCTATTTTAATTTTATTTGGATCTTAATTAAATTATGGGTCCGAATTATGAGTCCATTTGTATTGGGTTATCTTGGGACCATTTATTTAATTAAGTTATCTTTAACTTTAATTCTTTCTTGGATTAAATTCCATTTCTCATTTATTCTTTTAATTATTTATTTATTTATTATATTTATTGATATAAAATTCTCGGGTATTAAAGTCTACCCTCCTTAAGAATCAACTTCGTCCTCGAAGTTGTGTTTCGGCTTTTCTCAAACTAAGAGTGAGGGTCCTTTCGTTTATTGTATTATTTTGTGACTGAACTCAGAAGTAAAATTTTCAAGCTGCCTACGTACCCTGTGAAGGGATCAAGCCATAACGTAGTTCAAAACAATTTGAATTTGTTTATTTATTTCGGACTAAAATACACGGTGTTACAAATAATAATAATAATAATAATAATAATAATAATAATAATAATAATAATAATAATAATTCACCAAAATATAATATTAACATTGGCGGACGCAGACTATTAGGGGTGGGGGGGCGAACTTTTTTTTTTTCCTCACAACATATAAAATAAATCTCGATGTAGAATAATATTTTTTCAATAGTAGCTCCAATGTTAATACTATCAACTGGTAAACCAAATAGTATCTGCCTTCAATTCTTTTTTTTGCAAGATTATTGGAGAGCCGAAGATTTAACAATGCCGACTACACCTACATTAACAGCTTCCGGTAGGGTAAAAATACACTATCCTTGTGCCCGTTTGTTACAAATTTGAGTAATTTATTAAGTATAACTTTATATATTGGGCCCAAATTTGTTTGTTTATTTGTTTTTTTTTAAAAAATTTATATAAAATGAAAGAGTAGTTGAGTTTATATTAAAAATGGGGAAAAAAGCCCACCAACAAAGAAACTTGATACTATTTCTTTTCCTCCTCTTATTCCCTATGTAAATTACATAAAAGTATATTATATCATATCTAAAATTCACAACACTATCAAAAAAAATAATGGCACACTTTGAGCTTGGGGGTCGGAGTTACGGAAAAATATAATATAATTTATAATTAACATGTACATAATTATATAAATATAAATTAATGACAAATTTTGAACTCGGGGGCGACGGCCCATCTGAGCCCATGCACAAGTCCGCCACTGATAATATACTCCCTTCGTTCTTTTTTAAGTTCACTCTTTGCATAGTTAATATTAATACTATTCATTGAGTAACTTTGATTCAATTTTTTCATATAATTATATAAGATAAAACATAGTCAAGTGAGATGTTGGATTCGTCTAATTGCATAGTTTTATATTATCAATTTTTTATATTTTTTTTTATTATATGTAATTTGAGTTATTAATGATTAAAAATGTGTATTAAAGTTATAAAATAAGGGAGATAGTAGTCAATTGGTACATGAGGCCTACTCTCTTCCTTTCTCTGTTGAGCATTGTATTGTTACTTTTCTTACCCTTTTGAATTCCACTCCGACATGCCCCTGCCTCTTTCCATATCAGTCTGCCTCTAATCTCATTTCCTTGGCCGAGGCAATATATTATACTTCCTCCAATATGTTCTCTCCCAGGACTCTCATGTCTTTTATCTCCTCCGATCCTTTTCAAGCCTAGCTACATCACTGATCAGCTTGATTCTTTTGCCACTTATTATTATTATGATATATGATGCAGTGATACATCATCCTTACCAGAAAGGAGCTAGACATCTCATTGGAGCAAATAGGTACATTTATAAGGTAAAACTGAAGTTCAATGGGTCCCTATTAACTAGGAATGCTATGAAGCTTGCTTGGTTGCAAAGGGAAGCCATCAAATACAGTAGCATAGTTCGATTACCAATAAAATAAAATAAAAAGCATACTTCTGTGATTATTAATTAATCATACCTTAATCAGATTTATTTTTCCTCAGCATTAATCATTTGAGGTTTGTGGCTTCATATTCATAATGCTGAATGGCTTGTATTCAGTTCATTGCTGAATGGTAACAATCATTCTGGAAAAACTTTCTTTCAGTGATTATTATGCAGTTCTAATTATTATTTGTAGTGATTACATTACATAAAAATAAAATACTAAAAAATGAAACCATGCTTCCTTGGTGACCCTAGTTTCCCTCCACACTAATCATGGATCACCATTCACCCCATTTTGCCATCACTTAGAGATTTCCCATAAATTCTGTCTCATAATTTTTCATTCAGTTGTATCTCAGGTTGTAGTCGGAGAGAGTTCCATAACATCTCCTTCTCCCCAGTTAGAACAATAGAATTCGTGGGAGCGGGTGACGCCCGCTTCCATGGAATCACCTCTTCCTTTAGGAATCGTCTGATGATTTTTTACACATTTACATGAAACACAACAACATATGTAAATATTAGGCTCCCTAAGGAACTGCATTAGATCATCTACACTTGTGGGAATTAATTAAGAACCCCCCCACATAACCAGCTTCGGTTTTTGCTTTCAATTTTTGTTTTTCATCTTGTTTTTGCCTCAATTCCATGGGTTTCTGTATATAATCGTGTCGTGAACTAGAGACGCTACAGTTACAGCTCAGAAAAAATCGACCAAACGGCTCTGCAAAAGAAGAGCCGTTTGGCCTAAATAACCGAAAAAAAAAAGGAAAAGAAATGGCAACAAAGAGGCACGAGCATTGCTCTTTCCCTCATCAGCCAAAACAATGGCTGAAGGGCAATCTCATTGGATCGGGATCCTTCGGCAGCGTTCATCTTGCAATAGACAGTGCCACGAAAGCCCTTTTTGTTGCCAAATATGCTCGATCAAAGGCCGGAATATCATCGCTCGAGAATGAGGCCGACATTCTAGAGAATTTGGATTCGCCACACATAATCAAGTGCATAGGGAAAGACTTATCCTCATCATCATCATCATCAGCTACCCTGTTCTTTGAGTACATGGCCGGAGGCAGCCTGTTCGACGTGGTGCAAAAATTCGGAGGTGGGCTGGACGAGAAATCGGTCCGTGTGTACACCCGAGGAATCCTCCAAGGCCTCAAGTACCTCCACAAGAACAACATTGTGCACTGTGATGTCAAGTGCAAGAACATTCTCGTGGATGCATCAGGGGCTATAAAACTGGCCGATTTTGGATGCTCCAGGCGGCTAATTAGCAACCAAGAATCGAAAACATCATCAAAATTTTGCAATGGAAATGGAGGAACGCCTCTTTGGATGGCTCCAGAGGTCCTAAGAAACGAACCACTAGACTTTGCTGCTGATATATGGTCTTTAGGTTGTGCCATTATTGAAATGGCTACGGGAAGGCCTCCCTGGGGGAATGAAGCCGCGAAAAATCCAATGGCAGCGATCCTAAGAATCGCGAAAGGGGACGACATTCCTCAGCTCCCACAACATTTTTCATCCGAAGGATTGGATTTTCTGTCCAAGTGTCTGGAGAGGGATCCTAGGAAGCGATGGACAAGCCGGGAGCTGCTCAGGCATCCATTTGTGGCGGAGAAGTGCACGTATGCAACAGCTGCAAGTTCTCCAACAAGCGTTCTGGATGCTCCAATCTACGATTCTGATAAAGAGGAAAATGGTTCCAAATGCAACATAGATCAGGAGGGATTTAGAGGAGTAGAGTGGTTGTTGGAGAGGAAGTTTCCGGAAGATTGTGTAGCGAAGAATGGGTTTGAAGAGATGTTAGAGAAGGACGAAGATGATGATGAGGAGGAGTGGATCACAGTGAGGGAGTAGCAATGCACAAAATTAGGGCATAGGTTAAGGTTTTGTTAATGTTTGTACAAGGTAAACATATGTGAATTTTTTGTTATGTAGCAATATTGGGATCCATGGATGTATTTGTATTTCCATGCGCATTGTTGTTTGGTTAGAGGACCAGACTAGCTATACGTTTGTTATATATATTACTCAGGTGATTTTTGATTGCATCAATTCTGACTCCAGCTTTGAGTTACTATATACTATACTACTTATTACATATTTACTACATGCATGCAGTTCTGTTTGTCATGGATCTCCTCAATTTGCATTTTGCCCTATTTTTCTATGTGTATAATGGCTGTCTTCGTCTTTGCTCTTCCAATGAATATCCCTGCCTATTTCAATTGTGACTGTTGATTGCTATTTGTTCAATTTAATTGTTTCATTCTATTAGAACTTTTGGTATGTTTGTAAAATCTTTAAAAACTTATAAATATATACATGCACATACAAAAATATGCTCTCTATGTTTTTTTTAACTTGTTTGATTTCTGCACCAATAGTTAATATATCTAAATATATGCAATAAAAAATTATATATAAAATATGGAGAATATTTTAAAACTACATATTTCTACGACTCTAACAAGACCCAACTAGACTATTTTTTTTCTAAATATATATTTGTAATAATATTGAGTCAAAGTTAAACAATGGACAGTGTTGAAAAGTCAAACAAGACAACTTAACTGGGACGGAGGGAGTATATTTTTTCTGGGGACGGATTTGGCCTAGTATCCCGACTTTCAACCTCATTTTATTGTGGTTCAACACCCCGTGCTACCCTTATTATTCCTCTCTTGGCCTAATGCAACCGAAAGACGGCAAGGAGAGACTGTCAAAACTGGAAGACAGGAATCCCAAGAGATAAATATAATGACAAAGCACAAACAAGAGACGAGCAACAATGGCAAGATAAAGGGCAGATAGAATTGGAAACAAACAAAACAATTCGGTTACGGTACAACCTCTTCAAGAGCCTTTAGGTGCAGACATCACAAAAAAGACATCTGGCCAGTGGCGGACGCAGAGTGTGAAAACCGGGGGGCGAGCTATGAATTTTTTTTATTAGGATGCTCTCCGTAGTTTAGTTACAACTTTATATAGTAGTCGAAGTTTATTATTTTATTTATTAAGATTGAAGAACATATGAGCATATGTTAAAAAAAATCCACCAACAAAGAAATATGTGACCTTCTTTTTCCCATTCATCTTCTCCATTGCTTAAATTACACGAGCATTCTACTATAGCTAAAATTCACTCAACCATATAAAAAATTAATGGCGAAGTTTGAGCTCGAGGGGGCGGAATTACATAAAAATATTTTATCTCATTACTAAAATACACATAGCTATATAAAAAATTAATGGCAAACTTTGAACTCGGGGGCGGCGGCCCCCCCAAGCCCCTAAGTGTGTCCGCCACTGCATCTGGCATTACAAAACATATCTCTAAGTATCACATTTTTGGTATCACACAACACATCTCTCCCAACACACAAAATACACCATTTCATAAATCACACAACACAACTCCAACATCACACACATGGTGGCTGCATATGCAACCACCTTCACACTAACCCTTCCGCAAACAAAAGGCTTCTAGACTCTAGTGCTGCTGGCGGGACGGACGACGGTTGGCGGAGGGTATGTGATGTATGGGGCTGACGTTTGCCGGACGGAACTATAGCGAAGATAAAACTCATTAACAATGAATAAACAAACAAGCAAAATAGACGATGATTATTAAGGCCCGGTTGGGATAAAGAAAAGCTTAAATAATTACTTACTAATTGACTCCATCAAAGTTTATCAAATGGAGTAATACTTAACCAATCTCGTTACGGACATCTTGTTAACCCTTCAAAAATAAATGTTAAGGCCCATCACTCTCTTGCCCAATTGCCAAATTGTTCGGTCCAGTCCGTAAAGATATATCCGGTAGAAGAGACTGAAAGAGAGGACGCATCCTCAAATAGTAGGGTGAGGGGCCTCATACAAGAAGGGACTGAAAGAGAGGACACATTCTCGAATAGTAGGGTGAGGGGCCTCATACAAGAAGGGACTGAAAGAGAGGACGCATCCTCAAATTAGTACGGTGAGGGGCCTCATACAAGAAGAAGAAGCAAGGAAGGTATCAACACGAGCGTTATTTAAGAAAACAAATCAGGGCGAGGCACCACCCAAGGAAACAAATCAGGACGAGACACCACCAAAGGAAGAAAATCAAGGTGGAGCGTTCATGGGCCTGAGGAACCCTAAGTTCCCCACCCCTATATAAATGCAATGTGGCACAAGAGGGCGAACATCTCCAACACTTCTCAAGAAGCCGCATTTTACTTATTTTACTTTCTTTACAGCTTTCTGCAATTTTACTTTATTTACTGTTTTCTGTTTTCAATTCCTTTACAGCTTTCGCTAATTTCCTGTATTTTTCCTTCTGCGATTTTTGTAATTCCTTCAACATTCATCAATCAAAGAGAGGTTCCGCTCCTCCAAAATTTCACTATTAACAAATTTGCACGCCCAGTGGGACACGAGTGGAAAACCATATCCGCTTAGGGTTTATACGTCCCAAATCTGAAAGGTTAGCAAGTAATTTTACTCAGAAATTTGAAGAGATGTCTCTACATGAAAAGATGCCACTTAGAGCGCCTACCGATGAAGCGGTAGAAAGCACCTCTCAATCGCAACAGGGGATAATGCAAACCCATACATTGTCCGAGCAAGTGCGGCTATCGATCACAAAATCGATGGCCGAGTTCATGCCTTTATTCACAAAGCATATAGTGAATATGTTGCGGTCTGCCATGGTCGACCAAGAAGATAGAATTTGCGATTCCTTGCGTATTCAGCAAGATGGAACTGTTCCTGCAAACGACATGAATGTGCCGCGCAGTCTCCCATGCCCGGGGCCGACAGACGGCCAACAGAGGGTTTGGGGACCGCATATGGCCAGTCGCCACTCACGGAGTCCGGAAGCAGCCTGGCTAGCCTGTTCCCATTTTCATATCAGACGGCTTATTCCTTCACTCCAGCGGCACCAAGCATGCAGAACTTTGGTTATGCGGCACCTCCAGTGCCAATCTATGCATCACCAGGACATTTGATGACCTCCAATGCTTCACACGGCTGTCCAACGGCCTCTGGTGGATCTGGCATGCCACCATGTCAAGCGGCACCCCCTGTGCCGAACGTCCTCACCACACCTTATGTGGCTAACTACTCACCAGTACCGGCACTATCGAACCCTAGTTGGATGCCGCCAACGCAAGGGGGGCAGGCGGCACCACAACCATATGGAGTCGCTTCGACACCGGCCACATCTTCCACAGCCGTCATGCCAGTACTGGCGCCCGTACCGAATCCTAGTTGGATGCCGCCAACGCAAGGGGGGCAGGCGCCACAGCCAAATGTGGCTTCGTTATCTGCCACACCTCCCACAATCGCCATGCCTCCTACAAAGGCACCCGTGGTATCGCCCGAGTTGCTTGCAGACCTAATGCAGCAACATTTTGGAATTCAACTAAAGCCGATGGAGCGGCCTACATACCGGAAACCCTACCCTGATTGGGTAGACACCATGCGATCATACCCGTGGGGCTTCAATATGCCCGAATTCACCACATTCTCAGGGGACGATGACAAGTCCACCGTGGAGCATGTGGGAAAATTCACCACCCAGTGTGGTGAAGCAGCGACCAACGACTGGTTGAAGTTGAGACTGTTCAGTTTATCCCTCACTGGACCCGCCTATGCGTGGTATATATCATTGCGGGCTAATTCAATTCAAAATTGGGCCGAACTTGAGTTAGCATTCCATGACAGATTCTACACACCGTTGACACAAGTGAGTCTTGCAGTCTTTACTAATGCCAAACAATTTGCCGATGAGGCAGCAAGCACCTTTATTAACAGACTACAACGGCTTAAGGGCCGATGCACTATGACAGTCCCTCATAGGGAAATAACCAATATTGCAGTAGCAAATATGTTGCCATGGTTGAAAGAACATTTAATTATGCTGGATTCCTCTAATCTTGCCCAGCTGGCCGAGAAAGCGGCCCGCTTGGAGAAGTTCCTTGAGGAACAAGATGAGAAGCGTCTACCTACACACGGGACTCGTTTTGAGGAATTGAAACACGATAAAAAGGTAGATGAACCAAGGGTGGTGGCCAATGTAGTAACCTTGGGTGATAAAAACCCTGGATAGTGGCCCTGGAACGCCTTTGACAGCGGCCATAGAGGTCGAGTAGTTGGTGACTGAGGATATCACCCTGGCTGATGCTCGAATGGCGGCCCCGGAGTAAAGCAGCGGCGGCTGGTGAAACTTTTGACAAATTTCCCACACGAGTATTTTTAAGAAAATAAAATAAAATAAGAGTTAATAAAGGGTTTAATTTTATTTAATGAAACCACTTTATGAAGATGGAGTTGGGATTAGGGATATATTTATAGGCTGTCACGTTTTTATTTACTCGTGTTAAGAAATTGTGCCCCCGAAAGCGCACGGAGTCAAAAATTGCAGTATTTAGAGTAAGTACCGGATCGTTCACTGGAGGATGTGCGATAGAAGCAGGGCCCACGTCGTTTTATAAGATTTTCTACTCGGTTACTCGATTCAAATTTGTGGTTTAATTAAAATCTACTTAACATAATTTAAACTAAGCTATGAAAGCCATTAAAGCTATTCTAGAAAGCAATTAAATTTATTTTAAGAGCAATTAAAATTATTATAAGAAAGCAATAAAATTATTTTAAGAAAGCGGTTAAAATTATTCTAAGAAAGCAAATTTAAAATTATACTAAGCTATCTATCATTAATCTAGAAAAGCAGATTTAAAATGTGACAGAAGGGACATGAAGAAAAGAATAAATATTGGATAAGATTCAGATGAAACACAATTAAACTTCCATTTTGTTACACAGATCTTTGTTTGGGATAATCCTTTCGGTTAGCTAACTCTCATGCTCTTATACTATGTTCCCTTTAACAGACAGGTACTTACAGTAGAGGTTTACGTGCTCTTAAGACAACAAAATCTAAGATACCACAAACTCATAACTCCCCTTGCAATGCCTTGCATGAGTATGTTAGTCATCTTTGGTGGACAAGCAACACCTGACAAATCAATAGTTGAAATGCCAAGTACTCCCATCATTTCCCCGGTCACACCCAAAGATTTAAATTAAGCCCTGAACTATTCCATAACTCCAATTCCTAGTAACCGTTAGAAGTTCTCTCGACGTATCCGAGTGACCTCTATAAAAGCGTTTAAAGGAAAGCGATAAAGAAAGCAATAAAGAAAGCATTTAATATCCTATCACTCGGAAGTTTCAAAAGCATCATACTGGTAGTAAAAGAGATCCCCCAGTCTTAATGATCGGATGCAGATCAAGAATTCCCGGACATCAGTAAACTGCTGGCAGTGTTTACCTACTCCCAGGTGGTTATGAGATACAAACTAATGAAACAAATTAATAAATCAGTTTGTTCCGGATGCACTCACTCATGACTCAAAATTAGGCTTTGACAGAAGAGGTGCTAACTCGTCGCAAAGCTGCAAAAATATATATTAGTCCTACGTCACAAACAATAATAAATGTAGTGTGGTGAGTAGGGTCGTCTCCCAAGGGATGCAAACAAGGATTTAATAAATTGATTATTTATAAAATATATATAGATATAAAGAGGGGGGATTTTTCAATATCAACTAATTCTAACAAAAGAAAAATAAAAGAAATCTAAACTAATAATGCAAGACAAAATTTCCAAACTTTCAATATTCAAAATATCTAGCTTGAGAATGAATTTTCATTTGGAACATATGAATCGATCATCAACCATAAACAATGTTCATTCATTCAATGGATAAATTGGTTATAATTGCTCAACACGCGTTCACAATCAACTTTTCCTTAATTTATCGTTAGCCAAGGTACGACCATTAGCTAATTCCCTAATTGAAAGAGAACCCTAGATACGACCATAGGATTTACAAATTCAATAGCATTACACGCAAGAAAAGCCCAATTCAATATAACAAAATTCCTACGAGGACATGTTCAATATTGATTCCAATTTCCCCTAGAGGGTTCGCCTCTAGTTTACTACTCCAATCGAATTCCAACACAATTACGAATGAAGAAACTCCATATAGCTATGAATTCATAAACTAACATGTGGCCACAAATATTAATTCAAGAATTCTAACCTTGCATCATAGAAAAATCGGAAATACCCATAACAAATGAACATTCAAATTAAACCATAATTAAGGTTTCACAATTCCATATCCCAAAATCTATTCAAACCCAAGCTAGAAAACTAATCTACTCACAATCCATAAAAGCTCCAACAATACATGAATGATTCACCATTTTCACAATCCAAAGTTTTGAAAAAGAATTCATCGAACAAAAGACTTGAAGGCTGTCCAGACTGCCTCCTGACCGCTGCTCTATTGTCTTCGATTGGCTGCTTCTGTATGCCCAAAAACGTTGTTGTTGTGCTGCTCCAGGACGCTGCTGCAATCAACTGAAGGATGGTGACATGTGGTTGAGATTTTGTGAGAGTTTTCTGGAAGTGATGAGAAGAATTTGGAGAGTGAAGTCGTATGAATTCTGGAAGATGTCTGGTAGTGTGTCTGGTGAGGTCCCTGGTAGCAGCCACCTCCTTCCCAATTTATAGATCTCATCTTGATTAGAAATCTCTCCAATCGTGCTCTCTCCACTCTCCTCCAAAACCGGGTCTTGATCGATCGTGTCTTCTTCCCTATTCTTTAATTCTGCAGCAAACTTGTTTCTTGCTCTCCAATTAATAAAGTTTGAGATCCCCTTTGCTATTTGGTAAGAAAATGTGCCCAAGCTTTTAATTTCATCCCAAGGATCTTTTTGCAATTTGAGACACTTTTAGATGGGCTCCACAGCTGCGAACCGGACCTTAGGCGTGGGCACGCCTAACACTTGAAAATGGCCTGTCCAAGCATGAAAATGCACCTTATCTACAAATTCACACATTTCACAAAATTAGTCAAATTCAAATCATTTTTACCACAATCCACAAAATTGTAGAGTTGAAATATGTACAAAATATCCATAAAACATAGCATATATCAACTCCCCCACACCTAATCCATGCTTGTCCTCAAGCATATATCAAAACCAAATGTCAAAAGTGCATGCCAAACCAAGCATCATTCAACCATGTCAAAGTTTCATCAAAATTAAGGTATGCAAAGCCAACTATCCTCACAAAATGCGAAAATATATGAAGTGATCACACACCCTCAAGTGTTTAGGCTAATTTCACTCAATACGCATAGAGAACCATCAATCCCATAGGCTTGCTATCAAATCACAGTAAATTCAAATCTCAAATAAGAACATGATGCTTATAATGAAAGGGTCTTTATTAGGGTTGTAACGGGGCCAAGGTTGGGGTAGGAAATATGGAATATGTAGATTAAAAGGAATTGAGGAAATTGTCTAACCATCAAAACATGCTACGAAACATATGTTGCACAAACTCTCTTTGACATCAATGATCATGCTGCTATCAAGATAAAGAATTACAACTTGCAGCTATAACACAAACATGTCTGCCTCTCTCTCTCTCTCTCTCTCTCTCTCTCTCTCTTTTTCTCTTTTTTTTTTGGTGGCTTTCAATAGCTTGGTACGTTTATTAGAGGAATTCCATTGTCTGAAAATTGCAGACAGAACTTCAACTCTTTGTTCATAACACTTCGGTCAGAGGAACACGTTCTAAACTATTTATTTCCACTGCCCTGGTATTTTTTTCCTTTTTTTTTCTTTTTTTTTCATAGGGCTTTTCTTTTTTTTTTTTTAGAGAGAGGCAGTACAATTACATCGGACACAAAAGCTCAATCAACTTACATCAAGTGCAACCTCTAAACAAAATCACATGTAATGATGTTTAAACAAATTTCCTCATATTCCTAGGGTTCAAATAATTGTATGGCCATAATCAAAGAAAAAGGTCTCATAGGCTAAGGGGTTAAACATGAACCAAGATAAATGGATATATCATCAATAGGCCCAACGTGGTTCACTAGGGGATAAGCATGGGTGAAGGGAAAAAAACAAGGCCAAAATGGGGTAATCCTAGTGCCCTTATCATTTTATTTGCATCACGATTCAAAAATGAGAGTAGAATCAACTATGTATAATCAAGCAAGTTCTAGAAAATCAAGTCTCATGTGTTTCACACAACAAAAAATTTGGGCAAATATGTGATGTGTATTTATTTATTTATTTTTTTTCTTGCTCAAAGAGGCTCAAATAGCTCACTTAGGGTTAAATGATAGAAAACTAAACATACCTCTCAATTAACTTGACTAAAGCATGGCAAACTCTACAAAAATCAAGCAATGCACATAAGAACTTGGCAAGATAAACGCAAGAGGACAAGCTAGGAAGTTCAAAAATTCATGTAAGCATAACCTAAAACCTCCCCCACACCTAAATCATGCAATGTCCCTATTGCAAAATAAAGATGGAAATTAAGCGAGGGAGAAAGGAAACTCCCCTGGGTTAAGTGTGCCTGACCAAATGTCCCTACTGCCATCTTTTCAAAACCTGCTGTTGAAACTTGCCCTTTGCACCTCGGGCGTTTGAAATGCCTTTCAAGGTGGAAACAATGTGGAACCTTTTGAGAGGTGGTGCATTGGTTTTCATCCTCCCCTTGTTAGTCCCTGCAAGCAGAAAATCCCACAAGCGACCAATGCGAACAAGAATAGCGCACTCTAGTAACTAGGAACCAACCACACCCCAAAGAATAGATAAGCTCAGTAGTCTTCCGAGTACCAACAATCAATTAATTACTTCGCACATGAATCATAACCAACACAGTCCATCCCTAATTTCAGAAATAACTTTGAAAGCAACTTGATTCAGCCTATACTTTATCATTAAGACAAAAATAGCTCAAAATTCTCAAATATATGCCTTCAACTTCTCAACTGGGGATGCACAGTGAACAAGTATCAATAATTGAGGGCCTCTTAAAAGATGTGTAGAAGACCAAGATCAATTTACACAGTGTATTCCCAAATTACCAACCCTATTGTAGCAATAATTTCAGTAATGGCAATAGAATTCGAAATTGAGATGCACAGAGAATGAGGGATTCCACATATAGAAGATAGAGTGCAAGACTTACAAAATTGGGAACCCTAGTAGCTTCTGATGGACGGCGACCGAGAGGGGGAAGGGCGCGGTGGCGCTGGCCGGTTGGTGGTGGCGAGTGGCGGCTGCTAGGGCGAGTTGGTAGGATGGTGATGTGCGAGCGCGGCGAGACAGAGGGTGGTGGAGCGGAGCAAGAGGGTTTGGAGAGAGAGATGAAGGAGTAGGCGGAGGGAGTAGAGTCTGTGTTGTGTTTATGAAACCAAATTTTGCCCTATGTGCAATTGATTGGCAGAAAAAATTCTAGCCTTAGGCGTGCTCATGCCTAAAGAGTATTTTTGAGCTGTCCAAGTCCATTTCCCTCCTCAAATTTCCAGTCCATTTTGCTTCCTTGGACGTGCCCACACCTAAGGCCAATAATCGGGCTGCCTTGTCTATCATATTCCCTTCCACGATCCAGTATAACTTTCGTCCTTAAGCATGCCCACGCCTAACACTCATTTCTGCTCTGCACTCCCAAAGGTTCCTGAAATCAACAAACAAGATCCAAAACCAAAGAAAATTTTATTAGACTCGAACTTCGACTCGAAAACTCCACTAAACTAATGAATTTGAAATAAAATGCTTGGGTTGCCTCCCAAGAAGCGCCTTTCTTTTACGTCTTTGGCTAGACTTAGCTTCAATTTCCAACTTAAGACTTTCCCCATTGGGATTTATTGGAGTCGTAAACTCCACATCTTTTCTTCTCAAAACCTTTGTAATATGCCTTAAGTTGGAAGCCATTTACAATCAACTTGCCCATGGTGGAACTTCGGGTTGTCATTTCATCAAAAGAGTCAATATTAGTTATATCAAACGGACCAAACCCACTGGAACAATGCTTGCCTCGATCAAATATTGAATGAGATCTACAAAATTTCCTACCATTTCCTTTTAAAAGTGGTGGATCTTCATACATCATGGCATTCCCTTGCATCTCATTCCTCAATTCCTGCACATTTTGGTTAAGAACAACATCCAAACTACACACAGAGTTAGATTCCACATGATTTACATTCTCAAAAATATTGAACTCAACCTTCATGCCATCAAATTCCATAGTCAATGTCCCATTCTCCACATCAATTTTTGTTCTTGCAGTATACATAAATGGCCTACCAAGTATGATAGGTGAAGGATTTCGATATTTTTCATCATTCATATCTACCACATAGAAATCAACAGGAAAAATTAAGTAATTTACTTGCACTAGGACATCTTCCACCATGCCTTCAGGATATGCATTTGTCCTATCAGCTAGTTGAATGATTATTCCAGTTTTTTTCAATGGCCCAATATTCAGTGAATTATATATAGATTTAGGCATGACATTAATCGCTGCTCCTAAATCTAACATGGCCTTTTCAATATCCATCTTACCTATCTTACATGGCACCGAAAACATACCAGGATCTCCAAATTTTTGAGGTAATTTGCGTTGAAGGACTGCTGAAACACTCTCCCCAGCTAAGATCTTCTCATCCCCTCGCAGCTGTTTCTTCTTGGTACATAAATCTTTTAAGAACTTGGCATAGCGAGGTACATGTTTTATTGCATCAAGTAAAGGGATACTCAAATCCACTTTTTTGAATACTTCCAACATCACCTTGTTTTGGTCCCCTTGTTTCGGTTTTGCCAACCTGTGAGGAAAAGGGGCTGGGTTAGAATATGTTTGAACTGGAGAATTCAAAACTACCTTAGATGAGTTATTCCCTTCTTCTTCTATCTCATTTTCAAGCTCTTCATTGGCTTTATCCTTAGAATTGATAACCCTTGAACCTTCCAACTCCTTGCCACTTCTCAAGGTTATGGCACTAACATTACATGGGTTCATGCTAGTTTATGCAGGTAGCTTTCCTTTCTCACGCTCTCTAGACTTTCGAAGCTCAGCCATAACTTGAGCCATTTGATCCTCCAAGTTCTTCACACTCGCCCTAGTTTCCTGCTGGAATTGCAAAACACTTGAAGCAATAGATTTAACCATGTCTTGCAAAGAACTACCTGGAGCAGGGGTGTGAGGTGGTTGCTCTTGTTGTTGAGGCTGTGGATTGGGTTGGAAACCGGGTGGTGGTTGCTGTGGATAGCTAACTTGCTGATTTCCATACCTCAGATTCGGGTGATCACGCCACCCCGGATTGTAGGTGTTGGAATATGGATCATAGGTCCTTTGTGGCACAAAATTAGCAGCATTGACAGAAACCTCATCCCTCAATGTAGGACAAGCATCAGTAGGGTGCTCAGTGTTGGAGCAGATGCCACATGCCTTAACAGGAACAGTACCTACAGCAAGTTTTCAGACAAAAGAGGTTAGCTCAGTGAGTTGTTGTTTTAATGAATTTACCTCGGTGGCCTCTTTCACTGCCACAGTCTCTCATGGCCCAAATTGTTGAGAATTCATGGCCATATCGTTCAACAGTTGCCATGCCTCCGCTGGAGTTTTGTTCATCAATGCACCACCACTCGCAGCATCAATGATCATCCTATCCATAGCAGTTAGCCCTTCATAAAAATACTGGATTAGTAACTGTTGAGAGATTTGGTGTTGAGGACACCTAGTAATGAGTTTATTAAATCTATCCCAATATTCATATAAGGACTCCCTTGTTGCTTGCTTGATTCCGCATATTTCTTTTCGCAAGTTGGCAGCTCGAGATGCAGGAAAATACTTTTTCAGGAATTTGCGCTTCATGTAATTCCACGTGGTAATACTCTCTGCTGGAAGGTTGAAGAGCTAGTCCTTCGCAGCATCCTTCAGTGAAAAGGGAAAAACCCTCAGCTTGATTTGATCCTCAGTGACACCAGGTGGCTTCATGCTTGTGCAAACCACATCAAACTCCTGCAGGTGTTTGTGTGGTTCTTCTCCTGACAAACCATGAAAATCAGGCAACAGATGGATTAGACCAGTTTTTAGCACAAAATCAGTATGATTAGCTACGGTAGGGAATGTGATACACAAAGGCTGTTAAGCCAAATCAGAAGCTGCTAGCTCCTTAATGTCCTTTGTTGAGCCATTTGTGTCTGTGGAATATCAACCGTGTCCTCTAGCTCCTTGCTATCCTCAGAATCCGATGGCTAGAATCCTCAGCAATTTGGACTCCAAGCTAATCAGTGGTGATAGAACGGCTGCTTTTTCTGCTCTCCTTAACTCCCTAGCTTCTTTCCTCAAACGACATGCAGTTTTTTCAATTTCAGGATCAAAATTTTGTTCAGCACCACGTTCTGTTCGAGGCATAAACTAGTAAGCAAAAATAAACAATAATATATATATAATAAAAATAGAATAAATAAAATAACCAAAGTATCCAAATCCTTAACGGCATCCCCGACAACGGCGCCAAAAATTGCTAACTCGTCGCAAAGCTGCAAAAATATATATTAGTCCTACGTCACAAACAATAATAAATGTAGTGTGGTGAGTAGGGTCGTCTCCCAAGAGATGCAAACAAGGATTTAATAAATTGATTATTTATAAAATATATATAGATATAAAGAGGGGGGATTTTTCAATATCAACTAATTCTAACAAAAGAAAAATAAAAGAAATCTAAACTAATAATGCAAGACAAAATTTTCAAACTTTCAATATTAAAAATATCTAGCTTGGGAATGAATTTTCATTTGGAACATATGAATCGATCATCAACCATAAACAATGTTCATTCATTCAATGGATAAATTGGTTATAATTGCTCAACACGCGTTCACAATCAACTTTTCCTTAATTTATCGTTAGCCAAGGTACAACCATTAGCTAATTCCCTAATTGAAAGAGAACCCTAGGTACGACCAAAGGATTTACAAATTCAATAGCATTACACACAAGAAAAGCCCAATTCAATATAACAAAATTCCCACGAGGACATGTTCAATATTGATTCCAATTTCCCCTAGAGGGTTCGCCTCTAGTTTACTACTCCAATCGAATTCCAACACAATTACGGATGAAGAAACTCAATATAGCTATGAATTCATAAACTAGCATGTGGCCACAAATATTAATTCAAGAATTCTAACCTTGCATCATAGAGAAATCGGAAATACCCATAACAAATGAACATTCAAATTAAACCATAATTAAGGTTTCACAATTCCATATCCCAAAATCTATTCAAACCCAAGCTAGAAAACTAATCTACTCACAATCCATAAAAGCTCCAACAATACATGAAAGATTCACCATTTTCACAATCCAAAGTTTTGAAAAAGAATTCACCGAACAGAAGACTTGAAGGCTGTCCAGACTGCCTCCTGACCGCTGCTCTATTGTCTTCGATTGGCTCAAAAATTGGCTGCTTCTGTATGCCCAAAAACACTGTTGTTGTGCTGCTCCAGGACGCTGCTGCAATCAATTGAAGGATGGTGACAGGTGGATGAGATTTTGTGAGAGTTTTCTGGAAGTGATGAGAAGAATTTGGTGAGTGAAGTCGTATGAATTCTGGAAGATGTCTGGTAGTGTGTCTGGTGTAAGGTCCCTAGTAGCAGCCACCTCCTTCCCAATTTATAGATCTCATCTTGATTAACAATCTCTCCAATCGTGCTCTCTCCACTCTCCTCCAAAACCGGGTCTTGATCGATCGTGTCTTCTTCCCTATTCTTTAATTCTGCAGCAAACTTGTTTCTTGCTCTCCAATTAATAAAGTTTGAGATCCCCTTTGCTATTTGGTAAGAAAATGTGCCCAAGCTTTTAATTTCACCCAAAGGATCTTTTTGCAATTTGAGACACTTTTAGATGGGCTCCACAGCTGCGAACCGGACCTTAGGCGTGGGCACGCCAAACACTTGAAAATGGTCTGTCCAAGCATGAAAATGCACCTTATCTACAAATTCACACATTTCACAAAATTAGTCAAATTCAAATCATTTTTACCACAATCCACAAAATTGTAGAGTTGAAATATGTACAAAATATCCATAAAAGATAGTATATATCAACTCCCCCACACCTAATCCATGCTTGTCCTCAAGCATATATCAAAACTAAATGTCAAAAGTGCATGCCAAACCAAATGTGTTGTTCCTCTAGTATTATTTATCACACTTTATCTGAATCCTAGTGGACTCTGATTCAGTGCAATATTTAATATAAGATTTCCAATACACAACAATTCTGGAAAATAATTGATATTTGAAAATCATTCCCTAAACAGGTACTAAACTCTCAATTAAAACACAGATCCTTTCAGTCTAGGTGAGACTTAATCGCTGACTCTGCTTCTAATTTTCCCAAAATCAACCCTCGATCGGATATGAGTTAGACATAACTGAGGAATTTATCCCTTACTTAAATCCGGATTTTATAAATGAATTTTTGTTGGAACTTTATTATGAGACATCTGATTAAAAAATCAAGACTTCTATGTCCAAGGGAAGGATCCCAAAATAACTTAGACCACAATATCTACATAATAATATCATGCATACATTTATAAGGAAGTGTAAAATTAAATTAACCCAAAATATAAGGTGGGTTTAGACAGATTGTGATACACAGAGATTAAATAGCCGAGATGAGGAGAATTTATTTGGCTAAAAAGATGGTAAAACGATTAGGTAGACTGCAAACATCTGCTGTCCAATTTCATTCTCATTCGGGTGGAATGATTTTAGACAGCAGAAGACCTTAAATGACCGTGATCGCTATCATCACGATTTCTATTATATGAGAAATGAGATAAAAACCTACATATTTTCTCACTATAATACCAGTCAAACAGTGTTGATCGACACCATCTAATAATATTACAGTTTGAAATTCGGGTTTGAAAATAAAATAAGAAAATAAAACTGTATTCAGACAGGGACTGACCGAGTGGCTACTTCATTTCCCGGTAAGAGGACCGTTCGCCAGGCCTCGTCAATCACTACCCAAACCATGCAAAATAACAAACAATAATTAATATACAGACTACGGGCTACTTCATTTCCCGGTGAAGGGACCGTTCGCCAACATTATTTTGTGATATCTTTTACTGTTCATTCACACATCACGAAAAAGATAAAATGAAAATAAAATAAAATAAAATTAAATAAAAGAGGATGCCTTGTATGAGAGACATTGGTTTCTCATGCAAGGTTATGGAATTAATCCATAATTAATGACTTAAATAATCCTTCATACCATAATTAATTACAGTCCAGATTATCTGCTTAAGGCATTAGGGTTTTGTTTATAGAAAAATATTTTAGTGAGAATTGAACAAAGATCCTTTAATCATGGTAATTATTGATCTTAGTCATTGCTAATCATGATCTTTAATTATTGACTCAAGGGTTCAATTAATTTATGAAGAAGAATGGAGAATTGGAAAATTTGGCTAAAAATGCCAATTACGACGCTAGATAGATTTTACGACGCTATCCCAGGATTTTACGACTCAATGGGTTGGTGGAAGAAATGGAAATTTTGGGGTTAAAGGGTTATGTACGACGCTACACATTATTACGACGCTATACAATGTTTTACGTCGTACATGGAGGTTTAGAAATGGGAGACTACGACGCTAAGCATGTCCTACGACGTCAAACATGGTTTGCGTCGTAGGGTCTAGCGTCGTAGTAGAAAAGATGATTTTTGAAAAAGTAAGGATGCTACGACGCTATACGTTAAATTACGACGCTATCCTAGGATAGCGTCGTAGGGTGAATTTTTGGAAATGTTGATAAAATTGGGGGGTACGACACTATACACTAAATTACGACGCTATCCTAGGATAGCGTCGTGGGTGTAGCATCGTAGATGGGTTTTTGTGAGAATGGAAGTGTTTTGGGGTCCTACGACTCTAGACAAAAATTACGACGCTATACATGTATAGCGTCGTAGGAAAAAATTTCTTAAGTCTGAGACAACTACGACGTGAAACCTCCCTTACGACGCCAACCTAGGTTAGCGTCGTAGGGCAGTTAGCGTCGTAGCCACCCCAGAACATAAGGTTTTGTTCAGGTAATGCAATCTATGCGATTGCAAGACCCTTTTTCAGATTCATGGTTCACAAATACATACATATAACAAAATAAGAATGAACAGTAAACTAGAATGCATAAAAATAAGGGAAAATAAGCTGAAAACTAGGCAAATATGAACCACCAACCCAAATGAGGGTTTTCAACCATATTGACATGCATAAGAATCCAAAAAATGAAAATAATCGAAAACCCACATTGTAAACATAAAATAAAATGACCAAATGGTCATTAAACCAAAAATAAAGCAAGAAATCCATGGAATCATTTCCATTTCATGATTTAGGAGTCCTTTTGTGATTAACTTCCCATTTTATAAGAAATGGTTTGATAATACCCATAATTTGGATATTTCAAACTTAAATAAGAGTTTAATAAAACTGGAATAAATGTAAAGCTGGCTACACTAACTGGAAATGCTAATAAAACCACTAATCTAGAATATTAAAGGTCTAATCTAAAGCATAAATGTAAATAATACAAAAAATAAAAACCTAACTACCTAACTAACCTACACACACCTCAAGAACAGCATTTTGTCTCCAAGTTTGTGAAGTGACTG
Source organism: Hygrophila difformis (assembly GCA_030278955.1). Lineage (NCBI taxonomy): Eukaryota > Viridiplantae > Streptophyta > Magnoliopsida > Lamiales > Acanthaceae > Hygrophila > Hygrophila difformis. The sequence goes on along the minus strand of JAOANR010000008.1, from coordinate 19,802,100 downwards.
ATCATTGGAGTCAACTTGTCCTTATATAGGTGGGAAACCCTAGGCCCATGGGCCCCCAGGCCTTGAAATTTGAATCGTGGCCATTGTTACGACGCTATGCATGAGTACGACGCTATCCACTTGCTACGACACTATAGGTCTGGCGTCGTAGTCCTCCACTTCGAAAGCACTCTTTGTCTCTAAGTGAACAGCCTACGACGCTATCCTCCATTACGTCGCTACACTTGGCTACGACGCTACACTTGTTCAGCGTCGTACCCTTCTTCCTTCAAAATTCTGCTTCGGTTCCTGTCGACGACGCTATACTTGGCTACGAAGCTATACTTGCTCAGCGTCGTAGTTGAGTCTAGCGTCGTAATTTCCTGAAAAATTCGAATTTTTGTGGGTTTCATTTCTTTTCCCATCTTTTTATTTCCTTTTTCTTTTCTTTTCTTTTTCTCATGTTTTTGGATTTTGCTAATATAAATGTGTAATAAAATTACATATTTATGCATTTTTCATGCCAGCTTATTATTATTACAATTATGCATAAATCAGTCTAATTTAACTTCTTTCTTATTTATTATAAGACCGGAATGCGATCAAATGCCCGTTTCAGACACGGAAATGGATTGAAATAATGGACATTTCTGGTCATTATCAACATCCTCACATTTAATACTGATCGTCCCCGAGCAGTCAGAGTCAATGTTCCTAGGAACCCGGACTCTGCATATTTAATTCATTTTCGTGGCTTCATAAATTACCTTCTTTTTGGATTGAGATAAGACAATTAAAAGCTACATGTGTTAAATCCCCATGATTGCAGTGTTTAATGAAATGATATTTGCTCACTAAATCGGGCCTACAAATCAAACATTATTGTCAACCCTTCATGAATATCATGTTTGAAAAATGCAAGGATTAAAAATTAGAATTAAGGTATGACATGAACAGATTTGAAGAGACAGAGCCTCACATATAGTGGAATTGGGAAATTCACTCACTCTCAATGAGGTTTAATCATGAACGCTCAAAAATCAAATTTAATTAAATTATCCCATATGCTTGCAATTGGACCAACTCGCCACTGGCTCATTTCTTCAAATCGAGATCATGAGGTCTTATTTAAGGGTTATAACGAGGCATACTGTTGTAACTTTTAGTAGGAAAGGGGATTTGTTGGGCTAAGAAGTGGCAAGAGATTATTCTATCATAACTTGGCATTTTTATTTAGAATTTATGATCATCAATTATTTCTCTCTTTTCCTATTGCTTTTCTTTTTCCATTGCATGACTTTAGACTACGCCTAGTTGCTTTGTCATTGCAATTTTATTCTTGTTGAATGGAGTTCAACATTTTTCTTTTTTTTTTTTTCTCTTTTCTTCTTTTTTTTTGAATCGGTTTATTGAATACCGATTTATATATTTTTATGATCACAAATTTAATGCCTTTGATAGAATTTATCCTTGTCCACTTGGGTTGAATGTTTTGGTCTTTTTATAAGGCTAGGAAAGTATAGTGGGTTTCAAGAAAAAAATTAGGCTTAAAGGCTCAGATTGGTTAATCCTAAAGGGAAAATATTTTTGGTTTTTGGATTCCAAAAGAAGGCCAAAATTTGGGTTTTCTAAGTGCCTCGATCATATGCTCGATTTCGGGAATATGGCACGGTCTTGAATCGGTCCCAGTCGCAAGTTCTAGTTTCCTTTAATCAAATTGATTCACACATCAAAGAAAATAAATGAGTAAAAGTGACTCAAGTCTCACAAGGTTGGATTGATTCATGTCATACAATATTCTTAAATTTAATCAAAGCTTAATTCTAACAATTTATTCAATCAAAACCTTAGGAATCCATTTCATGCATGTTTTCAATTATATTATCCCAATTTAAAAGTTTGAAAATTTAATCACAAGCCTAAATTCAACATGTGAATTTAGAGCAGGTTTATGCATACTTTTTGCTGGTTATTTAATTAAAGCAGTAAAAGAGGCACTGTTAACATACAAAATATGTCAACAACATATTTTTGGGCTGACAGTCACTTATTCATCTCGGACTGTCAGACATCTTTTCAAAAATAAAATTGTTTGTGGATCTCAAAAATGGAGTTCCATTCGTGGAAAGCGATAATTTACATCATTTACATGTGATTTCTAGAGCAATCACTAAAGAATAGAAATTCACAAGTAAGATGTGTACAATTTAGCTCGAATTGATATGACAATGAAACTCAGTCTTTCTTCTCTTCTTGCTGACTCAAAGGTCCCGCTGCATCTGATGGAGGAGGAGGTGGTTTCGGAAGCTGTTCGATCAGTGCGCTTAACAGGAGTTGCTGCTGGGCCAAAGTGGACTCTATCATCTTCCTTTGTCTTTCTTCAGATTCAAGCCTTTCCTTGTGCATCTTTTCTTCCCTTTCCAGCAGCATTCTTTTGAACTCCTCGTCTCTTATTCTTTGCTCTTCTCTTTCCTCTGCTCTTATTCTCCTTTCTTCTTCTTTCCCCAAAATCAGAGTATCCACCAACGTCTTCATGCTATCTGAAACCATTTTGCTCATGTGACTGACGATTTCGATTACATGCGAGTCGGCAGGATTCTGGGAGACGTTTTGGCTCGCCGGAGGAATTTGCGAAGGTTGAGCTTGCTGCTGTGGGACTTGAACTTGAGGTGGCGGAGGGACTGCACTTGGACTTTGTTCCACCAGCTCCTGTTGAGGGATGTCAAATTGTACTAAAGGTCCCGCCTCAGTACGGGCCTTTCTTCTCCTTTTAGGGGCCGGTGGAGGCATTGAATCTCTTCTTTGGACTGATGGTGCTTCTTCTCCGGATATGAAGGATGATTGCACATTGGAGTCTTCTGGCAGTGGAGGAAGTGCATAGGTGATTCTTTTTCGAGTTCGCATGGATGGGACCCAGATTGGAGGATTTACAATGACCAAGGCGTCATAATCAAATTCACCCATATCTACCCCTTGATCTGTGCAAATTCGCCTTATAAGATTCGGGTAGCATAGGGCGTGCTTCTTCTCAATCCTGGTGGTCATTACCTTAAATATGTGCTCGCCCACATTCAATCTTAGCCCGTGCCACAGCTTAGCAAATCCTATCAGTATGCTTCCGGAGGTAGTTTGAGGATGCGAGCTGGGCTTGATCCTGTTCATAAAGAACTCGAATGTGGGCATGAATTCCACTTTGAGCTCAGACGTATTGAAGGTTCTCACCATTGATGCCTTCTTGGTCATAGAGTCCGCGATGGCTTGATAAGTATTTTTCCTTTTCGTCTTGCCACGCCTGTTCAGTATCTCGTCCTCCGGAACTTCACTTGGATGACTTGGAGTTTGAAGGAACCTGTTCAGATATCCTGGGGATATGTCTATTGTGCGCCCTATGAACCAGGTTGTCTGCCTTGAAATGTTGATATTGCAGAAAAACTCCCGAGTCCACTCCATGTATCCGGGATCTCCATGGTGCAGTAGAAACTGTTCCCATCCATGCTGCGTTCTCCAAAAGTCGACGGTGGGGTGCGTCAGCGAGTCTGGAGCAAACCCCTTGTCAGGTATGATGGTTTCCACTAGCTTCTCATATGCTTTGACTGCTGCCGCCTTTCCGTTGAATTTTCGAATCACGTCTGCTTCTTTTATTACCATCTTGCTGTTCTCTTTTTTCTGAATCCCCACTCTGGATCGCACTTCTGTCTCCTCCCAAAATCTCGCAGGCTTAACCGATCCGACTGATTCTTGGGCTTCGCCCTCATCCTCGCTTGTATGCCAGTCGGTTTTCTCGTTTTGCTCATCTTGGATTTGTTCATTAGTGGGCTCTCGCCTGCCTGGCTCTCCTCCTTCCTCAGTTGCTTCATTTAAATGTTCATCCTCAACCTGTTTATTTACATGTTGCATTGTTTTTTATTGAGTTTTTACAGGAATTGAAAAGTTAAGTACAGGAAAGTATGGATCATCAACGCTTGTTGATACCTCCTCCTCCCTCCTAGCAGCTTGTCCAATAGGACGTTGAAAAATAGGTGCCAGCTGATCCACGAACTCCTGTTATTCCCTTTGGATTTCCTCTTTTTCTTCCTCCATCATCTTCTATCTCTTTTCAGCTCTTTCTTGCGGCATATCAGCTTTAGCTGGTGGCTCATCAGTTTTCTCCTTCAACAAGTCAGACAGTGTGGTCGGATTTGCTCTAGTTGGCTTCTCGGGGGCCAATGATGGCTTCAATTCGAGCTGTGCCAACAAGTGGATTAACAATCCGGCACACTTCTGTCTGGTATCTAATCTGATCTGGCCCCTGTCCTTCATGAATTCTTGTTTCTATTTGATCGTTCAGCCTCTTTCGAATATCTCCCCTTTTTATTTCAGCATCATGTGCAGTGGCGCCAGCCCATGCAGTAGGCTCCTTTTTTATTTTAAGTCCAGGCCCTTGCACTTCGCCGGTGATCATAAGCTCATCGTCGTCTCCTTTACCTTTCTCCACATCCTTCGACTTCCTCATCTCCAGTTCTGCTTGAAGTTTTTCAGCAACTTCTTTATCATGTGCTTCTTTCTTTTTCCTTTCCTCCTCAGCTTTCGCCTTCTCAATATTTTTCAACATTTCAGTCTCTTGCATCGCCTTTTCTTCTCTTTCAATTCTTTCCCTAATTTCAGCGTCAGTCGCTGGTCTCTCTTCAGCATAGTGTTCATGCACACCCGCCCTTACGTTTTCTTCTTCCTGCAATTTACTGGCCAATTCAGCATCACGGGCAATCAGATCCTTTTTCTTTGGAGGTGGCGGTGGCATCAACCCTTTGCCTTTGTTTGCAGGATTAGCTAGCTCTACTGTTTTCTTGGCCTGTGGCTCGGGCTCTTTAATTACAACTTTTGGTTCCGGTGCCTGTCCACTTTTCTCCTTTTCAGCTAATTTTACCAGCCTTCTTCTGGTTTGACCTTGGGGTTCAGGCTGGACTTCAGGTTCAGTGGCAACAGCTGCTTGCATTTTAGCTGGTAGGGCTGAAGCTTGCACAGATGGTTGGGTTGGTAGTGGGTTGGCTTCAGTATAGACTCTGGGAGGTGAGGCAGCACTTGTATATTGATTAATCAGAACATCCATCTCATCTTCACTCCCTTCCCGGTCTTCCTCATCCAAGTTAATCCCCAGATTCTTTTCTGTGTCTTCCAAGAACTTTTTCACAAATATGGGCTTGGAAATGAGTCTGAGCCGTTTTTCCCATCTTTTTCTGATGTAGTTACAGAACTCAACTCTGTGGTCTCTCTTGTAAAACAGTGCCTTGTTGTTGTTGATGGTGTTGCAATAATTAAGCCCAAAGGCATCCATTTCCATGATGAACCGCACAAACTCCATTCTATTTTCTTCGATCATTGACCCTACCAATACCTTTGCCTCCGGTTGCACGAAAGACATATCATGAGGAAATTCTATTCGGATATACTCTTCTGCTTCAGCTTGTGTCAACAACCGGGTTTACAGCTGATTCTTTTCCAGCACCCTCCAGCTCGTATTCCGGATGTATTCTGTGACCTGATCCCGCATAACATGTATATGATAAATTCCATGGGGCCTCTGTTCTGCTAGGTGAGTCGGCTTGTACACATCCTCCAAGAAGATGGTGTCAAAGTAGTCTTCATTGGGCAGCTGATAATGGCCAAAATTGTCCATTATTTCCAATCCATTTCCGTGTCCGAGACGGACATTTTGATCGTATTCCCATCTTATTTTAATGAGAAAGCAGTTGAATTCGACAGATTGATGCAAGTTTGTAAACATAATAAGCTGGTAATGAAAGACATAAAAATATGCAATTTTAATTGCATTTGTGTTAGAAAAATCCAAAAACATGAAAAAAGGAAAACGAAAAGAAAAAGGAATGAAAAGATGGGCAAAAGAATAAGATAGCCCGCAAAAATCAAAAAGATGGGAAAAAGAATGAAAATCCCACAAATTGAAATTTTGGTTAAGTGTTGAAGATCAATTCGGTCTATACGCAATTCGACCTAAACCGAATTGCTCATTAGACCGAATTGATGAAGAGAAGAAGAAAAAGAGAAGTGTTGAAGAAGAGAAGAGCAACCAATTCGGTCTGTGGCAATTCGGTCTAAACCGAATTGACCCCTAGACCGAATTGCACAATGGAAAGAAGAAGACTTTGAGCAGAACAGAAAAGAAGGAGTTCGATCTATGCAATTCGGTCTAGGCCGAATTGATTGCATAGACCGAATTGTCTCAAAGCAAGGAAGCCAAGCAGGAGCCATCTTAAATTCGACAAGGCCAATTCGGTCTACTCATAGACCGAATCACCACATTTCATGCTCAAGATCAAGAAGAAAGACCTCATTTCCCCAATTCGGTCTAAACCGAACTGCTTGAGGAGACCGAATCACACTCAAAATCGCAGCTTGAAGCACGTGAGAAATGCATGGCACTGTGGATGGGCCATGATGGGCCTAGGGTTTCGAGAAGAAGTATAAAAGCTGACCTTCCTCAACACAAGAAATATTCTTACACACTTGGACATTTTTGCTGGGAGACAAAAAGAAGGAGCAGAAGGTTCTTCACCCCTTAAGGGTTAGGTAGGTAGCGTAGTTTAGTTAGTTTATTTTCAAGCTTGTAATGTAGTTTTATTGCTTTGAGTTTAGTTTATTTTCCATAGAAGCTTGTTACCACCCTTAGTGTAGCCATTTCCATAAACTTTAAATGCTTTGTAGTTATAATGAACCCTGCCTTCAAGCTAATGATGGTTTTAGGGTTATTTATTGCTTTCGAGTGTCAATACAAGAAAGAATCCAGAGATGGGTATTTATTTCAAGTGTTTGGCACTTATTTAATGCTTTCCTTAGCAATAAATGTTAGAATGTTTGCTTGTTTCAACTAGGTTACATTTATTATGTCCTAGTTGACTTACATTCTCAATAAATGCATTTTTAGTGGGTTTTTGGCTTGATCTTACACCTTAGTGATTCAAATGAGTGTTATTAGGTTTTAGATGATTTTAGGCTGTTAGAATTTAATTCCTCTGTTTATTTGGTTGCTGTTTTAGTCTCTTTATGTTAGTTTATTGTTGCCTTAGATAATGTAGGTGTTCTTATTTTTATGCATGTGTTCTTATTTATTTATTAGATGTTTTAATCTTTGATTTTTGATTGCTTGTTTGTAGAATTAAGGTTTGTTTCATGCCAATACCTGCTAGCCACGTAACGTAGGTCTATTTTCCTTAAAAACACTCATTAGTGTGGCTGTGAGGTGACATTGATGTGAAATGAAGGATTTGGTAAATCTTATCTATCATGAACCACACAATGTAAACCGAACCTACACTTATGAGTTCAAAATATCTTTTATGAGAAAAAAGACATGCAATTCAATTTGAGGCAATTCGGTCTAAACCGAATTGCCCATGAGAATGAAACTGCATGGCAAAAATATTTGTTGAATGCCTTATCCAAAAATTCATATGCAATTCGATCTAGGCAATTCGGTCTATACCGAATTGCCTATGAGACCGAATTGCATAGCAAAAATTGTCTCATGTGGTGCACAAGCAATTCGGTCTATGCGAATTCGGTCTAGACCGAATCACTCCCATAGATCGAATTGACCTTGTACACCATATTGTATCCATGCCATCCCCTCATGCCTTAGTTTATTTTCTTTATCTTATCAATTCGAATTATCCAATTCGGTTTAAACCGAATTGACATGGCAATTCGAATCTCCCTCATTTTTGAAGCAAATGCCTTAGTCAAATTTGAGTAAGGAAAGGACTTCATCAATTCGAATTGCCCAATTCGGTCTAGACCGAATTGCTTGACAATTCAAATTAGATGATGTTTCATGTCTCTACAAGGATTTACCCTATTAGATGATGTTTCATGTCTCTACAAGGATTAATTGGGTAAGGTGATGCTTCATTCTTCATGCATTTTCAGTTCGGTCTATATTACACCTTAGACCGAATTGATCTCTTCCTTTTATTTCAAAACTCCAAAAATATTTTATTACTTAAGTTGTGTAAGTTGCATGGGTGTATTGGGCTTAGGCCCATCACACCCAATTTTATCTATTACACATCTCAACCCATCAATGTGTATTTATTGTGTGATTAACACTCACATGATACCAAAAACATTTTCTTAATCTTGTTTATCTTCCCTTTCATTGTGTGTATGAATGGGTAATAAGAAATATCACAGATCAATGTTGGCGAAAAGGTCCCTTCACCGGGATAACGATTAGCTCGTCTTCTGTGTATTAATTATTACTCGTTATTTTGCATGGTCTGATTAGTGGTTGGTGGAAGCTACGGCGAAAAGGTCTCTTCATGGAGATACCGATTAGTCACTCAGCCAACTCCTAATTAGATATAGTTTTCTTCTCTTTACCTTAATTTCAAACCTGAATCTAGAGTTGTATTAATTATAGATGATATATGCCAATGTCATCTATTAATTACTACAGTTATAGAACATGTGGGTTTTCATCCAAATTCACAGATAGTAAAGTCTAAGGTGACGGCGGCAACTGTCACTTAAGGCATTCCACTGTCTAAAAATCATTCCATCTGGAATACTTGGGAACCGGATAGCAGATGTTTGCAGTCCGGATAACCCCAGTTATTTTTGGCATTCTCTTTAGCCAATTTCTTCTTATCTCAGGCTAATCCATCTTTGTGTATCAAATTCTGTCTAATCCCACCATATATTTTGGGGTATTTTATTTTACTTCTCATATACATGTATGCATGATATTATTATGTAGATATTGTGGTCTATATTATTTTGGGATCCTTCCCTTGGACATAGAAGTCTTGATTTAAATTAGATGCTGCATAATAAATTTTCACAAAAATCCCTTTATAAAATCCGGATCTAAGTAAGGGATAATTTCACAGTTATGACTAATTCATCTTCTACTGGGGGTTGATTTTGAGAACTTAGAAGCAGAGTCAGCGATTAGGTCTTTCCTAGACTGAAAGGATCTGTGTTTTAATTGAGAGTTTAGTACCTGTTTAGGGAATGATTTTCAAACATCTATTTGTTTCTCAAAATTACTGTGTGTTGGAAATCTTGTATTAAGTATTTCATCGAATCAGTATCCACTTGGATGCAGATAAGATGTGATAAATAATATTGGAGGAACAACATGTAGGCCTTGGTTAATTTCTAAGGTAGGGTTGAGTATTCTTTCAACTACTATCTTCTCCCGCCAAAGCCTAAAATTGAGTCTCGAGTGAGTACATTCGGAATAGATCTTCATAGGTCTGTTCCAATCATGTTTGTATCTCGTAACTAACCGGATGTTATAAGCCCTGTGGCTTACTGATATTTGGGAAGTTCTAAATCTGCATCTGGTCACCAAGACCAGGGGCTCTTTTATACTAACGGAATGTGATGATCTTTTAAGACTTCCGAGTGATAGGTTTTAAATGCTTTCTTTACTGCTTTCTTTATCGCTTTCTTTAAAATGCTTTCATAGAGGTCACTCGGAAGAATTAGAGGTTGGCCGCCGGTTGTAAGGTTTAAGAGTTATGGATTAGTTCGGGGTTAGATTTGGACTTTGGGTGTGACAAGGGAGAAGATAGGAGTACTTGGCATATCAACTAATGATATGTTAGGTGTTGCTTATCCACCATGGAGGAATAACATACCTCGGCAGGGGCAGTTATGAATTTGTGGTATCTTAGAGGTTGAGGTCTTAAGGCATGTAAATCGTTGCTGTAAGTACCTGTCTGTTAAAGGGAACATGGTATAGGAAGCATGAGAGTTAGCTAACTGAAAGGATTGTCCCGAGCGAAGATCTGTGTATTAAAATGGAAATTTACTTGTGTTTCATCTGAATCTTGTCCAATCTTTATTATTTTCTCCCTGTCCCTTCTGTCACATTTTAAATCCGCTTTCATAGAGTAATTTTATTCGCTTTCCTAGCATAATTCTTATCGCTTTCTTAGAATAGAATTTAATCGCTTTTTAGACTAATTTTACCATGCTTTGTAGAATAATCTTTAATTGCTTTCATAGTCTAGTTTAAATTATTGTCAAGTAGTTGTTAGAAATCATTGCAAAACTTGAATCGAGTAACCGAGTGGAAAATCTTAGTAAACGACGTGGGCCCTGCTTCTATCGCACATCCTCCAGTGAACGATCCGGTCTTACTATAAATTACTGCAATTTTTGTCATCGTGCGCTTTCGGGGGCACAGTTTCTTAACACAAGTAATAAAAACGTGACAACCTATAATATATCCCTAATCCCAACTCCATCTTCATAAATTGGTTTCACTAAATAAAATTGAAAACCAGGATTATGATTTTCAAGAAAATACTCATATAGTGAGAATGTGTTAAAAGTTTCATGGCAAGGATCTTCATGATATGAAACTATGATAAGTTTCATGATGCCAATTGCCGGGGACCTTCAGTGTGACAGACTGAAGGTCAAGATTGAACATTGATGTCTGCCAAGATTGAACTGTCTATCCCGGCTGCACCATGAAATTTGTCAAAAGTTTCATGCCGGGGAGGTCCACAGCGCCGTTTGAAATCAAAGTTTCCCACATGAGTGATAAAAAGTGAAATATATCCTTAAACCCCTTTCCCACGAATCATAATTCTTTTCTTTTAATAAATTTAACTTGGGATATTTTAGAAAACCTCGTGTAGGAAATTGTCAAAAGTTTCATGGCGTCGTTGCCGGGGAGGATGCAGCGCCGTTTATTAAGAGAACTACACTCCTGATTTACTCACAGATAGTTTTTGTATATATTCCTGAATCATTACTAACCTGGGGGTTGTGCAGGTGCTGTCAAATCTTGATACAAACTGCTTATGCAAAGGAGAAAGGCCACTTTGCTTGAGCTACCGTTCGATCTAGAAATAGAAAGGACCGCTCGCCAACTGAGGGCGCAAGCCAGACGAAGGAAAGAGCAGGAAGCCCGGACTCATACCTCACCCGAAACCACAAGCAGTGAAATATCCGATATGGCAGAGAACCAAGACATTCCCCCGATCTTACCAATAGACCAACTGCCCAATAATCCTGGTAATGGAGCTGATGGAGGTATGGTAGAGCACCCGAATCGTGCCAACGAGGAGGAAAATCTACCTAATCCAAATCAGCAACAATATCAGCAGTTCCACCAACAACCACCACCCCCTAACCAATATAACCAACAAAACCAAAATATACCAAACCAACAATACCAAAATCAAGCCTTCAATCAGGACCAATTCCAAAACAACCCTCATGATCCCGATAATATTTTTCAACAGAATCCCAACTATCACCAGCAGTATCAAAACCAAGCAGAGCAAGGAAATCAACAGCAGCAAGCAGCAGCCGATTTTATGCAGCCCATCGTGGAGCCCTATCTGGATAGGCCTGGAAGAGCACAATTTCCTGCACGCAATTTTGAGCTCAAACCGGCACTCATCAACTTGGTGCAAAACAACCAATTTTGCGGTGCAAATCATGAGGATCCCCATGATCATCTCCAAACCTTCCTGGAGCTCTACGACACAATAAAAAATCAGGGAGTCTCACCTCATGCTATAAGACTAATGTTGTTTCCCTTTTCTTTGTTTAGTGGTGCCAGGGATTGGTATAAATCATTGCCCATAAATCAGAGGAGTACCTGGGCAGATTTGGTGAGGAGTTTTCTGTTAAAGTACTTTCCTGAATCTAAGATAGACGAGGGACGAGAGAAAATTGGAGAGTTCAAGATGAAGCCGGACGAGTCATTGTATGACGCAAAGGAAAGGTTCGCTAGCCTCTTGAGGCGATGCCCCCAACACGGATACCAACCGTGGGAGCAACTGAGGAAATTCTATGGAGGACTCACTCATCCATGGAGAATGATGTTGGACGTTGCAGGCGGAAGACATCTACTCCATTTGCTTATGGATCAAGCCTGGGAAAAGATTGAGACAATGTCTGTCAACAGATCTGTGTTGAACAGCGGTGACAAGAAGGCGGACCCTCCTAGAAAAGTTTTCGTTGTGAGTGAAGGAAAAACGGATTTCAAAAAATTGCAGGAACAGGTAGCTGCGATACAGCTAGGACAGGAGAAAGGAAAGAGAGCAGGTACTTCTCAGGCAGGAGCCTCATCTAGCCAAGTGCAAGCACAGCAATCGGGAGCAATTTGTGGGCTATGTCAGGGACCACATCCAACTGACACATGCCAACAACTAGCTATCGAAAGCTGCAATTACGCAGGGAACTACCAAAACCGCCACCCCAACCTCTCCTATTCCAACAACAATGCACTCAATGCGCATTTGTTGACACAGCCAAACTAGCCTAACCAGTTTGCAAACCAGAACCTTCAACAGAACTTCAGACCTCAGAACCAAGGATTCGTTCAGCAGAGAGTTCAGAACTTCCAGAATCAGAACCAGAACTTTCAACCCCATATCCAACAGAGACCCAACCAAAACCAAGGCCAGAATTTCCAAAACTTCCAATCCCAACCTGATCAGAATCAGCAATACAACCAAAAGCCACCATCTCGCCTGGAGAATTTGATGACTGAGTTCATTTCCAATCAAAGGGAGATAAACCAGCAATTGCAGTCATCAATCAAAAATGTGGAGACACAGGTCACCCAGTTGGCTAAGGAATTGCAGAACAGAGGGAAAGGAACACTGCCGAGCAGCACTGAAGCTAACCCGCAATGCAAGGCAATCACATTGCGGGGAGGCAAGACTCTGAAGGGAAATGTGGGATCTGCAAAGAAGAAAGCTATGAAAGTTAAGGTTTCATTGGAGGTGGAAAAGGAAAAGGAAAAGGTTGGAGGAGATGAAAGTGTTGAGCTGGTAAAGGATAAATCAGATACAGCTAACTCGCAGGCTGAAGCTGCAAATGAAGCTGAAGAGGGTATGGGTGAAGGTACAACTTCCTTCTCTTTACCACCAAAAATAGATAATAATAAGTACATGCCAATGGTGCCGTACCCTGCACGTCTTAAAAATAAGGAACATGACCTTAAATTCAAGAAATTTCTAGAACGGTTAAAGTCTGTAGAGATAACCATTCTTCCTCTCGTGGAAATGATTTCAGAAATGCCCACCTATGCTAAGTTCTTGAAAGAATTGATTTCAGGGAAAAGGCAGATAGAGCAGGAGGAGGTGATCATTCTCAACAGCACATGCAGTGCCATAGTTCAAAGGAAGCTACCCGAAAAGAAAGAGGACCCTGGGTGTTGCACGCTACCAGTACAGATTGGAAAGGCCAAAGTGAGCATGGGGTTATGTGATCTAGGATCCAGCATCAACGTGATGCCTCTAGCCATGGCAATTCGCCTAAGGCTCGGAGAGATTGAACCGGTCAAGATGAAACTGCAGCTGGCAGACAGATCAATCACTAAGCCCGTAGGAATCCTCAAGGATGTGGTGGTCAAAACCGGCCAAGTTCTTTTCCCGGTTGACTTCATCATCCTTGACATTGAAGAGGACTCTGAAATGCCACTTATCCTGGGACGCCCATTTTTGGCCACTGGCGGTGCACTGATTGATGCCACATCTGGAAGAGTCACATTGAGGGTGGACAATCGGGAAATCTCTTTTGACATGGAGGAGCTGCAGAAATTCCCGAATGAGAGATCTTGTTCCATGTTTGATGTAATAGAAAGTAGGTGTGAGGACGAGAGCATAGACTCTATGACTGTGATGACAGACAAAATTTCAAAACAGGTACTGACGCCTGGAGGTGCTGAGCAACAAAGAAGTTGCAACGCTGTTCACTTCGAAGACCCTATCACCGGGGATCTTGAAGAGTTTGACGGTGTTGAATTCACTCCGGAGGAGGAAGAGAACACCACGGAAGAGGAAGTGGACCCTGTACTAACACAGGGTCCTGAAGGAATTCATGGAACCAACAAAAAGAAAGATAAAGCTTCGAAAACCAGATTCCCGGTTGGATTAATACTGTATTTAATGGAAAGTAATTTCGGAATTTAGAGAAATTTAAAATCCGGAATAAATCCATAAAATAAGGGTGTTAATTTAACCTAATTTATGCAAGCAATTTATAATAGAGTAATACTTCTGTTTAAATGAGTGCTTTCGGTATGTTTTTTCTTAAGAAAATCCATAATGTCAGAAAATTTGAAATTTTGAAAATTTCAAAAATTTTTTCTAAGTGTTGAATGCGATCTATTTTGTATCTCAAATCAATTCGGTCTAAATCGAATTGTTTGAAACAGATCGCATTGGAGGTGTGCCTTGGAAATTTTAACCAATTCAATCTCCAAGCTAATTCGGTCTACACCGAATTGGCTTCCCCAAGAGACATACTCCATCCTTGTGTAAATTTGGCCAAGTAGCAATTCGGTCTATAGCAATTCGGTCTAAACCGAATTGATTTTGAATAGATCGAATTGATCTACAAAGGGCATATGTGATTCCTTAGTTTTATTTGTGCAAGTGAGCAATTCGATCTATAAGGCTATTCGGTCTAGACCGAATTGCCCATATAGACCGAATTGCCTCACAAAAGCATCCCCCTTTATTTTTCCTAAGTAACCAGATTCGGTCTTCTTGCTGTAATTCGGTCTCTAGACCAATTCGGTCTAGACCGAATTGACTTCAAAAGACCACATTGCAACGTGTGTTTGCTTCTCCTTCCAATTCGATCTCTATGCCAATTCGGTCTAGACCGAATTGGCCTAAGAGACCGAATCTCTCACAGACACTTGGAGACCACACCAATTCGGTCTAGACCGAATTGATGGTTCGGTCTCCAATAGACCGAATTAGCCCACTCTCCTACCCCTTTATATTCCTTTTTCCCCCTCTTTTCCCTCACTTTCACCCTCCACACTTCGATATTTCCCCGAATCCCCTCTCGCGAACTTCGTCTTCCTCGCGAAACCAAGGCTCGAGCCAATGCTTTACCTCATTTTACTCCGACTAAAGTGTTTGAAAATGGCGTCTTCTTCGTCTAATCCTGCTGGGAGTGTCGGGTAAGTGTTCTGTTTTTGTTTTCGCACTCCCATTTTCGCGATTTCAGTTTTGGTTTTTCCTTGTTTTTGCGAAATCGGTAATGAGGAAGGGAAGGGTGATCGTTTTCGAGTTGGAGATAGTCGGAATGTGGCCAGAATGGTTTGGGTGTGGTCGGAAATAGGACAGAACAGGGTAGTGCGAACCTAGGGTTTTAGGGCTTTTTGTTCTAAACTGCCATTGTTGTGGGTTCGAGTTTTCTGAGGTGTGGGGGATGTCTTATTTTGAAAATGATGGTTTCAAAACCCTCAAAAATATGGTTCTTGTTCATTATTTGGTTAAGTTGTTCCGTTTTTGTTGTCTGTGTATATTTTGTTCTATCTGTGTCTGTTTTGTGAAATCTGTGAAAATGGAAAATACAGTGGTTTGTTTTTCCCTTGCAATCACTGTGTTATTTTACTGTTATTTGATAATGTTGTTGGATATGCATGTTGATGATGTTGCCGAATCTATGTTTTTGAAGCATGATTTATTGGCAAATTTTTGCATGATCATGGTATGAATAGATTGTCTGTGTGTGTTTTCATTTATGCATGTACTGTGTTATGCGTATATTGTCTATAAATGCTTTTGTCGGGTACCTGTTAACCACAATTTGCAAACTCAACTTGAAAGTTGACGTTTGCACATACGGGAAACATGGTATTATAGACAAAACCATATCAAAATTTTTCCAACACTTTTGGCATGGCATTTATGTCTAAAAAGAAAAAGTGGTAGAATGTTCTTTTCTTTTAAGTGTTTGACTTATGCTCATTATTTTGGGCCAAATGGGGAATATTCAAATGGAACATTTTGTTTCATTCTTTAATACCCATTTCCCAAAACAAAGTCCAAATGGGGGACCACTCACACCCCCAATTTTATTAAACAAACAAGTCAACACTTCTCATAAAAATCCAAAAATGACCTTTTGTGTTTGTGCATGTTTATTTTATTTTTAGTCTCCATGATCCATTACTACATGCTAGTGATTGCATAATTTATCATGTGCAATTGTTCCTCATCATTAATCATCTTGCCGCCTATTTTACATGATTTAAATCACTTTTTATGTGATAAAAATCCAAAATCTTTTTCGTAGGCTTAATAGCCCATGAAATTCTACTTTTTGGTCCTTTGACCATTAAAAAAAAAAAACCTTTAGACTATTTTTAGTCTAAGAAAAATTGGTAAGGGTCCAAGACCCTTACTTCTTTTATTTCCCTTACTTGTTAGCTGCAATAAGAGTTGGATTTAAAAATCCAACTCCATGTCTTTTTATCCAATAAGTTCAAGTAAAAACCAATTAACTCACATTTAGAGCTTAGCTCAAAATGTGAGGATGTTAATTTTCCAACTTGAATATGTTTATCAAAAATTTGTTAAAAATAGTTTCAATTCCTCTTCTCAGGGACAAATACGTGATAACCTCCATAATGGGTCTTCCAACGACCACTCCAGACCTCGCCTTTTTGGAAATCGAAAGGCTGAAAAGGGAGATCGAGGCAAATAGAAGGGCCATCAGGGACGAATTTAATCTGAACATGGACCACCAGATCGAATGGAGATTTGAAATGAAAGATCACTGGTGGAGAGATATTCCAGAAGATGAGAGAAACCTTAAGGCTACAAGCCTTGAAAGAGACCTCTGCCAGCACATGTGGAACTTCTGGAATAACGAATTCGACCAGGCAAGATATGACTTGAGGTTCGACGATCCGAGAGTTCATTACGAGAGAATGGTTCGGAGGATGATTCAGCAAAAGGCCAGGTGGAATCGAATGCTTGAGCAGCACCTCGAGGACAAGAAAATAGTAGCCTTCGAGCCAATCCCCATTCAACCAGCTATCACAAGAGAAACCAGGAGTCATTTTGACAGACAAACTCCTCCGGTACACAAAGTGGCGATGTCTGGAATGGTCTACATGCCAGACGCTTTCCCATTCACGTACAAGAAAGAACTATTTGACAATGGGACCATTTGCGGACCGGAAGAGCAACTGTGGCTCACAAAGCACGCCAAGGCACGCCACATTGAGATGGCATACAACTTTTGGGAGTCCCTTCAACCTGTATTGAATTATGGAGCAGCCCACCACACTCCGATGCTGGACTCAATAATAGAAAAGACAAAAGCAATACGGAAGCTGTGGGGGGAATACATGAAGGCATGGGGGAGCTGGGAAAAGGACATCAGACAATCTGTGCTAAATCCAGGGGTGGTGATACCCCCGGGAAATGAGGAAATCATTCCAAGGTTCCTACCAACAAGATTCCCGGTGGTTGAGCCCAAAGAAACCACAATGGTTGGAATGCCTAGCTTTGCGCTAATGAAAGCTGAGTGCACGGCGATGTACAAAACCAGAAATTGGGACAGGATGGGCAGAAAGAAAAAGCAGATACCACTGATGAGCCAGACCAAATGCCTGGAGTACTTGAACGTTCCACCGGTTCGGGACTTGTCAGGGCTAAATGAGAAGGAGGCAGACATCATGGACACTCTCTACGCAGACATGAAGACTAGATTCTTCGAACTACTACGAGAGATGGACAGGGAAGCCCTGAGGTACTGCCAAGAAAACAAAGTGCGATTACGATATAACACGGGGTTCCAAGGAGTCTTGGGTAGATATTTCACAGCTAAATGGACTGCCCAGCTTACAGCGATGACTGAGCCCAGTTTCATAGAGAAGTATCTGAAAACCAAGGGGCCAGAGTTGGGGCTGTGGACCGGAGCTGATGACAAGATGATCGATGATTATGTGGACCCGACGCCCGAACCCCACCAGTCAACCGAATCGGAGCCCCTCCAAACCGAATCTGCGCCAGAGCCACCAAAGAAAAAGAGGAAACTGATAAAACTGGCTGAGAAAGAAAAGGCTGGAAGACCTGCTGAACCTCAAGTCAAAATTCAAGAACCTCCCAGTCAGCCAAGGACTCTTCCACCAGTGCCCAAGTTCGATGGCAAGCCTTCCAAACCAAAGAACAGAGGCAAGGAGCATGCCGTTGATCTATCCAAGAAAGAGCAGCAGCGTCTAGCCCAAGAACAGGCTGATGCTGAAGTGGCAAGGAAAGTCCAAGAGGAAGCTGACGTAGATAGGGCCGAAAAGAAAAGAATCGCTGAGTATGAGGCCCAAAAACTCGAAAGAGAAAGGCGGGAGAAGGAGAAGGCCGATGCTGAAATAGCCAAAGAAAAAGAAGAGTGGAGGCAACAACGAGAAGCAGAAAGGGCCGAGCAAGACAGAATGTGGAAGGAAGAGATGGCCAGGAAAGCTGAGGAAGAGGCTAAGAAGGCTGAAATGGAAGAGAACATTAGAAAAGCCCGGGAAGAGGAGGAGAATAGAAAGGTTGCTGAGAAAATTCAAGCCGAGCTAGAGAAGAAGCAGACGAAAGAGATCACAACAGAGGCCGATGTTGGGGACGATGATTGTCAGATAATCAGCGGAACCAACATCGTGCCTGTTAAAGTAAAAGAAGAGCCGGCTGAATGGGCTAAAGATCGAAAGCAGCAGCAGAAGGAGATAGCTACTAGGAGGAGTGAGAGTGGAAAGAGAGTGGATGAGATCGGTGAAGGTCTCAAACCCACAGAAGAGATAGAGGAATTGGTGCAGGAGGGCAATGAGCGTTTTGAACAATTGAAGGAAAAGACTGCGGAACTTTTAGTAAGCTTAGACCAAGTTGCTGCAAATGCAATGGCTGCAGCTGCTGCCCAATCTCAACCCACTGCACCTGACGAGAATATGAAAGAATTGGAAGACTCGCATGCTGAAGCGGGTCCACAAGTTGAGGCAAACCAAAGAGAAGCAGTGGAAAATGAAGGCAGCGGTGGCAGCACTCAAGCAGAATTAGAGAACATTGATGACATGTTCAAGGACAAAACGTATCAACAAATTCTCCAAGGGGATTTTGATGTTACTGGAGATCAAGGAAATAACATGGTAGAACAATTGGGGAAATTAAACACAGGGAGGGACGAGGAGGTACCACGAAAAGAACATCAACATGTTGTTGATCCCGTCTTTTCTGATGATTTTCTCAAAGCTGTGCTTCACGAATTTCCTTGTAATTCGTCTGAACAGGGAATATCTCAAGGAGGCGAGCAAGCGGAACACGAACAACAGCCTAAAGGACAGCCGCAGACAGATACGCAGGCTGAAACTGAACATCAAGTAGAGGGTGAACATCATGAACAGCAGGAGCAGATAGAGGAGAAATCGGATTCGGATTGGGAGCAGGCATACCCTCAGGACACCCAAGAATCAACGGGGTCAGTCCGATCCGCTGGGTATTGGGTGACCTCTACCTCAAAGGGGCGCCTGGGGGTATCCACAAAGAAATGCAAAAGGTTCCCCATTAAGGACGATGCAGATATAATGAGGAGGTTCAACGGGAACGAGCAAAATGCGGGGCGTCATATGGCGCTAGGAGAGCTATTCGTACCTGATAAAGGATTCAGTTCAGAGATGGTGAATCATCCTATGCTGGTCTTCCTGCAAGAAAACCATGGATGGACTGAATTCCTTACACACCATGCTGAACCAGGGATAGCAGAGCTTGTTCGGGAATTCTACTGCAATATCAACGTCGCTCAAAAGAGGAGTTGGGTACGCGGAATTGATATAGATATATCTGGAGAATACCTGAACAGATTCCTCAATACACCCAACTGGGTATCAGAATTCCCGACAGCTGAGCACTTTGAGAAGGGAGCATGCAAGGCAGTTGAGAGGTCATATTATGACAACATCACAAGATCTCTCACTGCCGAGAGCTACACTGGCGAATTCTCTTTCAAAGCCAAGCACCTGAAGCTGGAGTTCCAACCCTCATATGATTTCTACATGTCAAAGATCAGGCCTAACCCTCACGCACATGAGACATCTGGTCGAATGCTGAAGGGTTTTGCTAAGCTATGGCATGGACTGAAGATCAATGTAGGGGAGCATATCTTCCATGTCATGACTTCAAGGACCTCCGGCAGGGCAACTGCTCTCTGCTATCCAAACATCATTAGAAGAATCTGCGAAGCCCAAGGAGTAGATCTATCTGTTTTCTCAGGGAGCGACACCATTGATATGAGTCGCCCAATTCCAGTTCCAAAAACGCAGGTAACTGATCCGGTTGTATACGCTATGCCAGATGAATCAGAGGCCCAATCCCGATACACTCCTGGACAACCAGCTAAGCGCAAGTCACGAAAGAAAGAGGCCCGTACTGAAGCGGTGCCTTCAACAAAAGAAGCTGGAGTTCCCTCAATTGAACCTGTTGCAGAGGAACACCCTCAAGGTGATGCCCCCACTCAGAGTCATCTTGGAACTGATGTTTTCACTCCAAGCCTATCACGAAGACATCCAGTCTGGCCTTCTCGCAGAAGCCCGACTGTATCTCAGTATCCAGCCGATTCTCAAACTCTAGAAGCAGTAAGCAGAATGGGAGAATCAATGATGCAGAGTGTCAAATCCTTGGCCGACGTCATTGTTTCGACTTAAGAAAAGCAAATGCAAAGAGAGGAAGAGTTTAGGATGAGAATGGTTGACAGAGAAGAGGAGTTCAAAAAGGAAGCGGCTGAACGAGAGAAAAGGCAGCATCAGGAAAGGGTTGAGAGCGAAGAAAAGACAAGAAAAATGTTCGAAATGATGTTCACCAAGCAAACCAACCTGATGGAGACCTTACTCAGGAAGTTACCCTCACCTCCAAGAGACGATACCGGACCCGCCAAGCACCATTCAGAGGAGAAAGATTGAGCCAATGCGATCACATTCATGCGAGCTTCAATGTAAACATCATGCATTAGATGTTCCATCTACTCAGTACACTTTCATTCATACTGTAAATCTATTGTAACTGATGTACCTACTGCTTTTCACAAAGAGAATTTCGTTTTGAATTCTCAAAATATTTTTGAAAAACATGTGTGACTGTCACGCCAAAAACAAGCTGTGACATGCTGGCACGTTCACAGTGTCTTTTTACTGCTTTCAATTAAATAACCGGCATAAAACAAGCATAAAATCTATCACCTAAATTCACATGTTGAATTTAGGCTAAGGATGAAAATTTCAAACTATTAAATTGGGATAAAACAATTAAAAATATGCATGATATAAATTTTTGAGGTTTTGAGCTATAAAAATCCAATGATATGATCACTTGGAAGAAAAACAAAATTTTCATGTTGAGAATTTGATTGAATAATTTGCAAGAATTTTTCAAAGGTTAAATTTAAGAATAAAGGTATGACATGACTAAACCGTCCATGTGAGATCTGAGCCGAGTTTACTCATTATTTCTTTGTTGTGTGAAAATCAATTCGATTAAAGGACACTAGAACTTGCAATTGGGATCGATTCAAGACCATGCCATATTCCCGAAATCGAGCATATGATCGAGGCACTTAGGAAAACCCAAAATTTTTGGCCTTCTTTTGAATTCCGAACCCAAAAATATTTCCCCTTTAGGATTAACCACTTTGAGCCTTCAAGCCTAATTTTTCTTTGAAACCACTATATTATTCCCAACCTTATAAAAAGATCAAGAAAATCAAACCCAAGTGCACACGAATCAATTCCATCAAGGCATTATAGTTTATGATCATCAAAAATATCAATCGGTATTTATAAACCGATCAAAAAAAAATGTGTGAAGTGAGATTCATTCAACAGAAATAAATTGCAATTGACAAAGCAAATTAGACCAAGTCTAATGTCATGCAATAGAAAGGAAAAACAAAAGAAAGAAAGAAATAGTGATGATCATAGATTTTAAATAAAAACATGCCAAGTTATGATGGAATGGATTCATGTCACTTTTCAGCCCAATAATTCCCTTCCATACCAATGTTACAACCGTATGCCCCATTATAACCTTAAATAAGACCTCGGGATCTCGATTTGAGGAAATGAGTAGGTGGCGAGTTAGTCTAATTGCAAGCTTATGGGAGAATTTACTTGAATTTGATTATGAGCGTATTGTTTAAAAAGCCAACTTTGAGAGTGAGTGAAATTTCCGATTCTACTATATGTGAGGCTCTGCTTTGATCGATTAACGCTCATGTCATGCTTGAATTCAAGAATTAACCCAATGGAAATTTTCTATACATACATTCAAGAAAAATTAACAATAATGATTGATTTGTATACCTATCCAAGTGAGAAGTATCATTTCATTAAACACTGCAATCAAGAGAGTTTAATACTTGTAATTTTGATTGTATTATCCCAATATAACAAGAATGAAATTTTTGAAGCCACGCAAATGAATTAAATATGCAGAGTCCATGCTCTTAGGAGCACTGACTCTGACTGCTCGGGGACGATCAGTATTAAATGTGAGGATGTTGATAATGGCCAAAATTGTCCATTATTTCCAATCCATTTCCGTGTCTGAGACGGACATTTTGATCGTATTCCAATCTTATTTTAATGAGAAAGCAGTTGAATTCGACAGATTGATGCAGGTTTGTAAAAATAATAAGCTGGTAATGAAAGACATAAAAATATGCAATTTTAATTGCATTTGTGTTAGAAAAATCCAAAAACATGAAAAAAAAAAAGAAAAAGAAAAGAAAAAGGAATGAAAAGATGGGCAAAAGAATAAGATAGCCCACAAAAATCAAAAAGATGGGAAAAAGAATGAAAATCCCACAAATTGAAATTTTAGTTAAGTGTTGAAGATCAATTCGGTCTATACGCAATTCGACCTAAACCGAATTGCTCATTAGACCGAATTGCTGAAGAGAAGAAGAAAAAGAGAAGTGTTGAAGAAGAGAAGAGCAACCAATTCGGTCTGTGGCAATTCGGTCTAAACCGAATTGACCCCTAGACCGAATTGCACCATGGAAAGAAGAAGACTTTGAGCAGAACAGAAAAGAAGGAGTTCGATCTATGCAATTCGGTCTAGGCCGAATTGATTGCATAGACCGAATTGTCTCAAAGCAAGGAAGCCAAGCAGGAGCCATCTTCAATTCGACAAGGCCAATTCGGTCTACTCATAGACCGAATCACCACATTTCATGCTCAAGATCAAGAAGAAAGACCTCATTTTCCCAATTTGGTCTAAACCGAACTGCTTGAGGAGACCGAATCACATTCAAAATCGCAGCTTGAAGCACGTGAGAAATGCATGGCACTGTGGATGGGCCCTGATGGGCCTAGGGTTTCGAGAAGAAGTATAAAAGCTGACCTTCCTCAACACAAGAAATATTCTTACACACTTGAACATTTTTGCTGGGAGACAAAAAGAAGGAGCAGATGGTTCTTCACCCCTTAAGGGTTAGGTAGGTAGTGTAGTTTAGTTAGTTTATTTTCAAGCTTGTAATGTAGTTTTATTGCTTTGAGTTTAGTTTATTTTCCATAGAAGCTTGTTACCACCCTTAGTGTAGCTATTTCCATAAACTTTAAATGCTTTGTAGTTATAATGAACCCTGCCTTCAAGCTAATGATGGTTTTAGGGTTACTTATTGCTTTCGAGTGTCAATACAAGAAAGAATCCAGAGATGGGTATTTATTTCAAGTGTTTGGCACTTATTTAATGCTTTCCTTAGCAATAAATGTTAGAATGTTTGTTTGTTTCAACTAGGTTACATTTATTATTTCCTAGTTGACTTACATTCTCAATAAATGCATGTTTAGTGGGTTTTTGGCTTGATCTTACACCTTAGTGATTCAAATGAGTGTTATTAGGTTTTAGATGATTTTAGGCTGTTAGAATTTAATTCCTCTGTTTATTTGGTTGCTGTTTTAGTCTCTTTATGCTAGTTTATTGTTGCCTTAGATAATGTAGGTGTTCTTATTTTTATGCATGTGTTCTTATTTATTTATTAGATGTTTTAATCTTTGATTTTTGATTGCTTGTTTGTAGAATTAAGGTTTGTTTCATGCCAATACCTGCTAGCCACGTAACCTAGGTCTATTTTCCTTAAAAACACTCATTAGTGTGGCTGTGAGGTGACATTGATGTGAAATGAAGGATTTGGTAAATCTTATCCATCATGAACCACACAATGTAAACCGAACCTATACTTATGAGTTCAAAATATCTTTTATGAGAAAAAAGACATGCAATTCAATTTGAGGCAATTCGGTCTAACCGAATTGCCCATGAGAATGGAACTGCATGGCAAAAATATTTGTTGAATGCCTTATCCAAAAATTCATATGCAATTCGATCTACCTATGAGACCGAATTGCATAGCAAAAATTGTCTCATGTGGTGCACAAGCAATTCGGTCTATGCGAATTCGGTCTAGACCGAATCACTCCCATAGATCGAATTGACCTTGTACACCATATTGTATCCATGCCATCCCCTCATGCCTTAGTTTATTTTCTTTGTCTTACCAATTCGAATTATCCAATTCGGTTTAAACCGAATTGACATGGCAATTCGAATCACCCTCATTTTTGAAGCAAATGCCTTAGTCAAATTTGAGTAAGGAAAGGACTTCATCAATTCGAATTGCCCAATTCGGTCTAGACCGAATTGCTTGACAATTCAAATTAGATGATGTTTCATGTCTCTACAAGGATTAATTGGGTAAGGTGATGCTTCATTCTTCATGCATTTTCAGTTCGGTCTATATTACACCTTAGACCGAATTGATCTCTTCCTTTTATTTCAAAACTCCAAAAATATTTTATTACTTAAGTTGTGTAAGTTGCATGGGTGTATTGGGCTTAGGCCCATCACACCCAATTTTATCTATTACACATCTCAACCCATCAGTGTCTATTTATTGTGTGATTAACACTCACACGATACCAAAAACATTTTCTTAATCTTGTTTATCTTCCCTTTCATTGTGTGTATGAATGGGTAATAAGAAATATCACAGATCAATGTTGGCGAAAAGGTCCCTTCACCGGGATAACGATTAGCTCGTCTTCTGTGTATTAATTATTACTCGTTATTTTGCATGGTCTAATTAGTGGTTGGTGGAAGCTACGGCGAAAATGTCTCTTCATGGAGATAACGATTAGTCACTCAGCCAACTCCTAATTAGATACAGTTTTCTTCTCTTTACCTTAATTTCAAACCTGAATCTAGAGTTGTATTAATTATAGATGATATATGCCAATGTCATCTATTAATTACTACAGTAATAGAACATGTGGGTTTTCATCCAAATTCACAGATAGTAAAGTCTAAGGTGACGGCGGCAACTGTCACTTAAGGCATTCCACTGTCTAAAATCATTCCATCTGGAATACTTGGGAACCGGATAGCAGATGTTTACAGTCCGGATAACCCCAATTATTTCTGGCATTCTCTTTAGCCAATTTCTTCTTATCTCAGGCTAATCCATATTTGTGTATCAAATTTTATCTAATCCCACCATATATTTTGGGGTATTTTATTTTACTTCTCATATACATGTATGCATGATATTATTATGTAGATATTGTGGTCTATATGATTTTGGGATCCTTCCCTTGGACATAGAAGTCTTGATTTAAATCAGATGCTGCATAATAAATTTCCACAAAAATCCCTTTATAAAATCCGGATCTAAGTAAGGGATAATTTCAAAGGTATGACTAATTCATCTTCTACTGGGGGTTGATTTTGAGAACTTAGAAGCAGAGTCAGCGATTAGGTCTCTCCTAGACTGAAAGGATCTGTGTTTTAATTGAGAGTTTAGTACCTGTTTAGGGAATGATTTTCAAACATCTATTTGTTTCTCAAAATTACTGTGTGTTGGAAATCTTGTATTAAGTATTTCATCGAATCAGTATCCACTTGGATGCGGATAAGATGTGATAAATAATATTGGAGGAACAACATGTAGGCCTTGGTTAATTTCTGAGGTAGGGTTGAGTATTCTTTCAACTACTATCTTCTCCCGCCAAAGCCTAAAATTGAGTCTCGAGTGAGTACATTCGGAATAGATCTTCATAGGTCTGTTCCAATCATGTTTGTATCTCGTAACTAATCGGATGTTATAAGCCCTGTGGCTTACTGATATTTGGGAAGTTCTAAATCTGCATCTGGTCACCAAGACCAGGGTCTCTTTTATACTAACGGAATGTGATGATCTTTTAAGACTTCCGAGTGATAGGTTTTAAATGCTTTCTTTACTGCTTTCTTTATCGCTTTCTTTAAAATGCTTTCATAGAGGTCACTCGGAAGAATTAGAGGTTGGCCGCCGGTTGTAAGGTTTAAGAGTTATGGATTAGTTCGGGGTTAGATTTGGACTTTGGGTGTGACAAGGGAGAAGATAGGAGTACTTGGCATATCAACTAATGATATGTTAGGTGTTGCTTATCCACCATGGAGGAATAACATACCTCGGCAGGGGCAGTTATGAATTTGTGGTATCTTAGAGGTTGAGGTCTTAAGGCATGTAAATCGTTGCTGTAAGTACCTGTCTGTTAAAGGGGACATGGTATAGGAAGCATGAGAGTTAGCTAACTGAAAGGATTGTCCCGAGCGAAGATCTGTGTATTAAAATGGAAATTTACTTGTGTTTCATCTGAATCTTGTCCAATCTTTATTATTTTCTCCCTGTCCCTTCTGTCACATTTTAAATCCGCTTTCATAGAGTAATTTTATTCGCTTTCCTAGCATAATTCTTATCGCTTTCTTAGAATAGAATTTAATTGCTTTTTAGACTAATTTTACCATGCTTTGTAGAATAATCTTTAATTGCTTTCATAGTCTAGTTTAAATTATTGTCAAGTAGTTGTTAGAAACCATTGCAAAACTTGAATCGAGTAACCGAGTGGAAAGTCTTAGTAAATGACGTGGGCCCTGCTTCCATCGGACATCCTCCAGTGAACGATCCGGTCTTACTATAAATTACTGTAATTTTTGACACCGTGCGCTTTCGGGGGCACAGTTTCTTAACACGAGTAATAAAAACGTGACAACCTATAATATATTCCTAATCCCAACTCCATCTTCATAAATTGGTTTCACTAAATAAAATTGAAAAGCAGGATTATGATTTTTCAGAAAATACTCATATAGTGAGAATGTGTTAAAAGTTTCATGGCAAGGATCTTCATGACATGAAACTATGATAAGTTTCATGATGCCAATTGCCGGGGACCTTCAGTGTGACAGACTGAAGGTCAAGATTGAACATTGATGTCTGCCAAGATTGAACTGTCTATCCCGGCTGCACCATGAAATTTGTCAAAAGTTTCATGCCGGGGAGGTCCACAGCGCCGTTTGAAATCAAAGTTTCCCACATGAGTAATAAAAAGTGAAATATATCCTTAAACCCCTTTCCCACGAATCATAATTCTTTTCTTTTAATAAATTTAACTTGGGATATTTTAGAAAACCTCGTGTAGGAAATTGTCAAAAGTTTCAGCAGCACCAGGTCCTTGTCTAATACCGGCTCTGTAATGTCCTTCCTCCCAGTGCCCCAGAGTATCATCAGGGCGTGCCACTGTTCCCTAAATTCTTTAGTTAAGTCCATCATGGTCTTGATCAGTGGAGGCTGATTTTCTTCTTTCGAAGCCATGGCTTTCTTTATGACGCTGTCCAGGTTGTGACTTAATTCTCTGTGCCTTTTCCTCGCCTGCTGTGTAGGCCATCTCTGCTCCTTCACTCATTTGTTTTCGAGCAAGCTTGGATTGTACAGAAACGGTAAGGCCTTGTGTACCATAAAAATTCCTCTATGCACCATCTGACTAAGATTCGATGCTTTCTCCGTGAACTGCTTTCTGACTCTTTCATCCACCTTGTTGGGCACCATTATGATCTCGAACTCCATACATGTTGGATCCCCTGTTTTTGAGTCCTGGTGCCTTTCCCATCTTGCCATGTATTCATTGAACCGTCTGAGAATCCTTTCAGTGTGCACATCATCCGGAAACTTCATGTCGACCCGGGACTCTTCCATCTGCTTTTCCCAAAAGTTCATCAAGTAAAAATAGAAATCCCTGGTGAACCCCAGCTCTTTAAAGTTCCTCTCTTCTGGCTTGATATGCTTATCCCAGCCTTTTGGCAGTTTAAAGCTCACTTCGGTCTTTTCCATAATTTTCACCTTCAACTCTGATTCCAGCGCTTTTCGGAAATCATTTAGCTTTGTTCGGAACTGCGAGCAATCCAATATCCCTTGGTCCTGCGTGCAGCTGGGCAACCTTGCCCGTGATTCCACCACTAATTTCTCCCTGAAAAAAATGGAAGTATTAAATCCAGTTTTTATAATTTTTACAAGAATCATTCAAAATGAAAACCAGCATCCTCACATTTAGAGCTTTGCTCTAGATGTGAGGTTATTAAATTTTCAAATAGAATTTTATTATAAAGCAAAGGTAATTTTTTTTTTACACATTTTTGGAAATTTATTAGAAATAGTGAGTTATTAACAAGCAACAAGGGTCATTGGCCCCAAAATATTT
The DNA here is from genome assembly GCA_030278955.1 of Hygrophila difformis. NCBI lineage: Eukaryota > Viridiplantae > Streptophyta > Magnoliopsida > Lamiales > Acanthaceae > Hygrophila > Hygrophila difformis. The sequence continues at coordinate 19,773,803 of JAOANR010000008.1, read as the reverse complement.
TTGAATGGACTATAGAGTCCAAACAAAATAAAAATGGTCATTGGACCAAAAATCTTTTTAATGGGCCATTGGGCCCAAAAATTTTAATTTTCCAATTTTTAAACAATCTCGAGGTGATTGTTGAAAGTGTAATGGAATGGATGGAATGAGATGGAATGGAACGCGAATTGAGGACGGTGCAAATGGAGACGCGGCGGCTCGGATCTGCTTGACTTGGAGTGTTTGGGATGGTTTGATCAGTCCAAATCATTCAAAAATAAACAAAACCAATTTTAAAATTTTTTTAATAAAAGTTGACTTATTTTATTTAATAAAAGTGGGATTTTGGTGGTCCCATTTTTGGATTTTTCAAAGTAGTAGCAGTCCACATGAGGGAAAAGACTGCTACCTTATTACACTAGCTTTATGCTCCATTGGGAACAAAAATAAGTTGGTCAACCTAGGAGGGAAATCCTACCAACTTTTTGTCATTTTTCAAAAATCCCCTTTTCTGAAAAAGTAAAGCAGCAATTTGGCCGTTTGCCACATCTTTGCCACATAAAAACACACACACCCTTTATTCAGATTGCAGCACAAATACTCACAGGGTATCAATATGGAAATCAACATTAAATGACCCCCTTGCCTTGCATACAAAATGAACACAACATCTCAAAACAATAGATCATGCTCTCCTCTCCACCAAGAACAAGAGATTAACAGACTAGCATGCTGCCTATCTAAGTATCTATCAAAATATTCATGCTTCTCAATCACAGAGTTCATCAAAGATAACCAATAACATCTAGTCATTCCTAAATAACCATATGCTCATCAGTTTTCAACTCAAACAGAGACTGCATAATAAGAATCACAGCAAACAAAAGAAAAGAACTATCCTAGAACCCTAAAAACTGAACACCTAAAAATGGCGGAATGCCCCTATCAAAACCCCAACAGTCCATTACCACATTCTAAAATTGACATCCAAAAGAATCAATTGTGCTCATTAAGATTTGGACACTCCCAACCGAATCCTAGTTGGATGCCGCCAACGCAAGGGGGCAGGCACCACAACCAAATGTGGCTTCGTTATCTGTCACACCTCCCACAATCGCCATGCCTCCTACAGAGGCACCCGTGGTATCGCCCGAGTTGCTTGCAGACCTAATGCAGCAACATTTTGGAATTCAACTAAAGCCGATGGAGCGGCCTACATACCGGAAACCCTACCCTGATTGGGTAGACACCATGCGATCATACCCGTGGGGCTTCAATATGCCCGAATTCACCATTCTCAGGGGACGATGAAAAGTCCACTGTGGAGCATGTGGGAAAATTCACCACCCAGTGTGGTGAAGCGGCGACCGACGATTGGTTGAAGTTGAGACTGTTCAGTTTATCCCTCACTGGACCCGCCTATGCGTGGTATGTATCATTGCGGGCTAATTCAATTCAAAATTGGGCCGAACTTGAGTTAGCATTCCATGATAGATTCTACACACCGTTGACACAAGTGAGTCTTGCAGACTTGACTAATGCCAAACAATTTGCCGATGAGGCAGCAAGCACCTTTATTAACAGACTACAACGGCTTAAGGGCCGATGCACTATGGCAGTCCCTCATAGGGAAATAACCAATATTGCAGTAGCAAATATGTTGCCAAGGTTGAAAAAACGTTTAATTATGCAGAATTCCTCTAATATTGCCCAGCTGGCCGAGAAAGCGGCCAGCTTGGAGAAGTTCATTGAGGAACAAGATGAGAAGCGTCTACCTATACACGGGACTCGTTTTGAGGAATTGAAACACGATAAAGAGGTAGATGAACCAAGGGTGGTGGCCAATGTAGTAACCTTGGGTGATAAAAACCCTGGTTAGTGGCCATAGAACGCCTTTGACAGCGGCCATAGAGGCCGAGTAGTTGGTGACTGAGGATATCACCCTGGCTGATGCTCGAATGGCGGCCCCGGAGTAAAGCAGCGGCGGCTGGTGAAACTTTTGACAAATTTCCCACACGAGTATTTTTAAGAAAATAAAATAAAAAAAGAGTTAATCCCGGGTTTAATTTTATTTAATGAAACCACTTTATGAAGATAGAGTTGGGATTAGGGATATATTTATAGGCTGTCACGTTTTTATTTACTCGTGTTAAGAAATTGTGCCCCCGAAAGCGCACGGAGTCAAAAATTGCAGTATTTATAGTAAGTACCGGATCGTTCACTGGAGGATGTGCGATAGAAGCAGGGCCCATGTCGTTTTATAAGATTTTCTACTCGGTTACTCGATTCAAGTTTGTGTTTTAATTAAAATCTACTTAATATAATTTAAACTAAGCTATGAAAGCCATTAAAGCTATTCTAGAAAGTAATTAAATTTATTCTAAGAGCAATTAAAATTATTATAAGAAAGCAATAAAATTATTCTAAGAAAGCGGTTAAAATTATTCTAAGAAAGCAAATTGAAAATTATACTAAGCTATCTATCATTAATCTAGAAAAGCAGATTTAAAATGTGACAGAAGGGACAAGAAGAAAAGAATAAATATTGGACAAGATTCAGATGAAACACAATTAAACTTCCATTTTGTTACACAGATCTTTGTTTGAGATAATCTTTTCGGTTAGCTAACTCTCATGCTCCTATACTATGTTCCCTTTAACAGACAGGTACTTACAGTAGAGGTTTACATGCTCTTAAGACAACAAAATCTAAGATACCACAAACTCATAACTCCCCTTGCAATGCATTGCATGAGTATGTTAGTCCTCTGTGGTGGACAAGCAACACCTGACAAATCATTAGTTGAAATGCCAAGTACTCCCATCATTTCCCCGGTCACACCCAAAGATTTAAATTAAGCCCTAAACTATTCCATAACTCCCATTCCTAGTAACTTTTAGAAATTCTCTCGACGCATCCGCGTGACCTCTATAAAAGCGTTTAAAGGAAAGCGGTAAAGAAAGCAATAAAGAAAGCATTTAATATTCTATCACTCGGAAGTTTGAAAAGCATCATACTGGTAGTAAAAGAGAGCCCCCAGTCTTAATGACCGGATGCAGATCAAGAATTCTCGGACATCAGTAAACCACTCGCAGTGTTTACCTACTCCCAGGTGGTTATGAGATGCAAACTAATGAAACAAACTAATAAATCAGTTTGTTCCGGATGCACTCACTCATGACTCAAAATTAGGCTTTGGCAGAAGAGGATAGAAGTTGAAAGAACACTCAACCTTATCTTAGAAAATAGCCAAGGCCTATGTATTGTTCCTCTAGTATTATTTATCACACTTTATCTGAATCCAAGTGGACTCTGATTTAGTGCAATATTTAATATAAGATTTCCAATACACAACAATTCTGGAAAATAATTGATATTTGAAAATCATTCCTTAAACCGGTACTAAACTCTCAATTAAAACACAGATCCTTTCAGTCTAGGTGAGACTTAATCGCTGACTCTGCTTCTAATTTTCCCAAAATCAACCCTCGATCGGATATGAGTTAGACATAACTGAGGAATTTATCCCTTACTTAAATCCGGATTTTATGAATGAATTTTTGTTGGTACTTTATTATGAGACATCTGATTAAAAAATCAAGACTTCTATGTCCAAGGGAAGGATCCCAAAATAATTTAGACCACAATATCTACATAATAATATCATGCATACATTTATAAGGAAGTGTAAAATTAAATTAACCTTAAATATAAGGTGGGTTTAGACAGAATGTGATACACAGAGATGAAATAGCCGAGATGAGGAGAATTTATTTGGCTAAAAGATGGCAAAACGATTAGGTGGACTGCAAACATCTGCTGTCTAATTTCCTTCTCATTTGGGTGGAATGATTTTAGACAGCAGAAGACCTTAAATGACAGTGATCGCTATCATCAAGATTTCTACTATCTGAGAAATGAGATAAAAACCTACATATTTTCTCACTATAATACCAGTCAAACAGTGTTGATCGACACCATCTAATAATATTACAGTTTGAAATTCGGGTTTGAAAATAAAATAAGAAAATAAAACTGTATTCAGACAGGGACTGACCGAGTGGCTACTTCATTTCCCGGTAAGAGGACCGTTCGCCTGACCTCGTCAATCACTATCCAAACCATGCAAAATAACAAACAGTAATTAATATACAGACTACGAGCTACTTCATTTCCCGGTGAAGGGACCGTTCGCCAATATTATTCTGTGATATCTTTTACTGTTCATTCACACATCACGAAAAAGATAAAAAGAAAAGAAAATAAAATAAAATAAAAGAGGATGCCTTGTATGAAAGACATTGGTTTCTCATGCAAGGTTATGGAATTAACCCATAATTAATGACTTAAATAATCCTTCATACCATAATTAATTACAGTCCGGATTATCTGTTTAAGGCATTAGGGTTTTGTTTATAGAAAAAATTTTTAGTGAGAATTGAACAAAGATCCTTTAATCTTGGTAATTATTGATCTTAATCATTGCTAATCATGATCTTTAATTATTGACTCAAGGGTTCAATTAATTAATGAAGAAGAATGGAGAATTGAAAAATTTGGCTAAAAATGCCAATTACGATGCTAGACAGATTTTACGATGCAATCCTAGGATAGCGTCGTCATGGGTTGGTGGAAGAAATGGAAATTTTGGGGTTAAAGGGTTATGTACGACGCTACACATTATTACGACACTATACAATGTTTTACGTCGTAGTGTTGACGTCGTACATGGAGGTTTAGAAATGGGAGACTACCATGCTAAGCATGTCCTACGACGTCAAACATGGTTTGCATCGTAGGGTCTAGCGTCGTAGTAGAAAAGATGATTTTTGAAAAAGTAAGGATGCTAAGACGCTATACGTTAAATTACGATGCTATCCTAGGATAGCGTCGTGAGGATAGCGTCGTAGGGTGAATTTTTGGAAGTGTTGATAAAATTGGGGGGTACGACGCTATACACTAAATTACGATGCTATCCTATGATAGCTTCATGGGTGTAGCGTCGTAGGTGGGTTTTTGTGAGAATGGAAGTGTTTTGGGGTCCTACGACTCTAGACAAAAATTACGACGCTATACATGGATAGCGTCGTAGGTCTAGCATCGTAAGAAAAATTTTCTTAAGTCTGAGACAAGTACGACGTGAAACCTCCCTTACGACGCCAACCTAGGTTAGCGTCGTAGGGCGGTTAGCGTCGTAGACACCCCAGAACATAAGGTTTTGTTTGGATAATGCAAGCTATGCGATTGCAAGACCCTTTTTCAGATTCATGGTTCACAAATGCATACATATAACAAAACATGAATGAACAGTAAACTAGAATGCATAAAAATAAGGGAAAATAAGCTGAAAACTAGGCAAATATGAACCACCAACCCAAATGAGAGTTTTCAACTATATTGACATGCATAAGAACCCAAAAAATGAAAATAACCGAAAACCCACATTGTAAACATAAAATAAAATGACCAAATGGTCATTAAACCTAAAATAAGGCAATAAATCCATGGAATCATTTCCATTTCATGATTTGGGACTCCTTTTGTGATTAACTTCCCATTTTATAAGAAATGGTTTGATAATACCCATAATTTGGATATTTCAAACCTAAATAAGAGTTTAACAAAATTGGAATAAGTGTAAAGCTAGCTACACTAACTGGAAATGCTAATAAAACCACTAATCTAGAATATTAAAGGTCTAATCTAAAGCATAAATGTAAATAATACAAAAAATAAAAACCTAACTACCTAACTAACCTACACACACCTCAAGAACAGCAGTTTGTCTCCAAGTTTGAGAATGTTGTGAAGTGACTGATCATTGGAGTCAACTTGTCCTTATATAGGTGGGAAACCATAGGCCCATGGGCCCCCAGGCCTTGAAATTTGAATTGTGGCCATTTGCTACGACGCTATAGGTCTGGCGTCGTAGTCCTCCACTTCGAAAGCACTCTTTGTCTCTAAGTGAACAGTCTACGATGCTATCCTCCATTACGTCGCTACACTTGGCTACGACGCTACACTTGTTCAGCGTCGTGCCCTTCTTTCTTCAAAATTCTGCTTCGGTTCCTGTCGACGACGCTATACTTGGCTACGACGCTATACTTGCTCAGCGTCGTAGTTGAGTCTAGCGTCGTAATTTCCTGAAAAATTCGAATTTTTGTGGGTTTTCATTTCTTTTCCCATCTTTTTATTTCCTTTTTCTTTTCTTTTCTTTTTCTCATGTTTTTGGATTTTTCTAACATAAATGTATAATAAAATTACATATATATGCATTTTTCATGCTAGTTACAATTATGCATAAATCAATCCATTTTAACTGCTTTCTTATTTAATATAAGACCGGAATGCGATTAAATGCCCGTTTCAGACACGGAAATGGATTGAAATAATGGATATTTCTGGCCATTATCAGCTGGCAACCCTAGAGTGGCAGCGATAGCTCCGAGGCACCGCGGAGCCCCGAGGCACGGCGGAGCTCCAAGGCACGACGGAGCCCCGAGGCACGGCGGATGAGCTCTGAGGCATGGCGGAGCCCCAAGGCAGGGAGAGCCTCAAGGGACGGCGGAGCCCCGAGGCACGGTGGCCGGGGAGGCGCTGATGGCGGCCTGGGAAGAGAGGAGATGTAACACCCCGGTTTTTGGTAACCCAGGTCGGGATGTCACCGCCACACCTCCCTAGCAAGACACGGTTTCTCCGAGCTTGCTAAAGAGATGCAAGGCTATGGTTTTTTTTTTTTTTTCAGAATTTAAAACATTCAAACAGCCCATTGTAATATAACTTAAAAATAATAATATCAAAGTTGCAGCGGAAAATAGTATTTAAATACATGTATCGCAGCGAAATTTAAGTTGGGCCCACACGGCCAAAACACGGGTTAAACAGGCCGTTCATGCAAGCTCTAGTCTAGTGCAAGAATTCTAAAATAATGTATCTTCCCAAAATTCCCATGTATGCATATGATGATGCATAATCCTCAACTCTGAAAGAAAAAGGGAAAATGTTGTTTGGTCAGCAAAAACGTGCTGAGTAAGTTAACACCTAATATGATCAAGGGGTTTCAAAGTCTTTAATTAAATTTAATAAAAACATGCTTGTAGGTAATACATAATTTAAGTTAATCATCCACTAATAATTTTTTTTTTTTTTTTTTGAGGCAAGATTGCATTTTATTCCATCCAATACCAAGTGGTTGAAATACAACATACAAACTAAGGGAATCCACAGTCCAAAATCCACCATAGAAATACAGGTTGTTAAAAGCCTCATTATCAATACTACTGATCAACCGAATCGTCCAGGATCGACGACGTCCTTGTTCAAGTACCATTCTTCGAGCCCCTCCGGAGTACGATAGGGATCACAAGTGTCGAAGCTGCATGACTATCCCAAAGATTTGCTCTTTTAAAACACATCTCCCTTGCTATATTATTCAACTCCAGTGTATCAATACAAAGTACTAGATGAGGGGTTAGGAAATATGGCAACTAAAAGAAGGTAAGCGGTGAGGAAGAACAGGGAAAGGAAGAAGCTAAACGCAAACCATACAATACCCAATAGGCACTGGTTAGGGAATAGCCAAGAAATCAGATGGGCAGGAAACACAGGAAATATTAGCTCTCATAAATACTCGACACTCTCACAACAAGTTCTAGCTGAATGTTACGCCCCTAATACAAGACAAAATATCAAACTCCCTTATTAATACACTTTCTAAGCTCCAAAATTCCCGCAAGCTCTATTTTTTTTCTTTTCTCTTTTTCTACTTCTTCTTTTTTTTTTCAATATTATTATTATTATTTTTTTTCAATATATATATATATATATGTTTTTTTTTCGCAGTCAAAACTCTACATCATCAGGCTCATAGACTCTTTGTTGTTCTAGATCCCAAAACAAAAGGCCAACCATAGATCACCAGATCTCATGCTGGAAAAAAACATCTCCACACATATTTCAAATCTTTCTAACTCTCACAATTTCCCGATACCAAATACTCACACGGACTATGTGTCTAAGACAGAGGCTAGATGTAAAAGGAATGATAGTGAGTTTATGGAAGATGGTTTATGGTTTTTTAGAGCAGTTCATGGAATGTTTGAAATATTATGGGGAAGATATAGGCCGATCAACCTAGGACCCTTGTATTTAATCACTGAGTGAAAGGAGGCAAGTTCGACATGATTGTTAGATCAAATTCTAGGATATCGGAGACCCCACACATGCGCACGAGTAAATAAGACATAGAGCTCAGATCTCACCAGGTATACGTACGTTGACTTGAAATTTTCATTGCAAACGATCATCAAACCTGTGGTGTTCACCCCTCAGCAGTCTTGAAAAATCCAGCGGCACCATCAAAACTTCAATCTTCAGAAAGTTCGAGTATCAGTAACCTCCTGCAAGCAGCTCCCATGTTGGACCCTCTGCCCATAAGCAGCAGCAGCACGACCACAATTGGAACGGATATACCCTTCAGCACTCTCAGCAACATCGATACTCCGCGCCAACTCCTGTTTGCATGGTACAACCGCCAAATTTAATTCCATATCTCGATCAGACCTTCACCTGCAGCTCCTCTTCGTGCCCACTGGTCCGCGAAAGAGTTCCGTTCCCTCAGGATATGGATCACCTGGACAGCCCCTGCGAAGTTCCACACCTCCAGAATCGGTCCCATATACTCCCGAAGGCGCCATGGAACCATCTTCGGATTAATCAACCATTTCACTACGTTGCTAGAATCACTTTCGAACACTAATTTCGGAAGAGGAAATCCTTGGTCTCTAATTAACGCCTTACACACGCGGTTCACCGCTAGCATTTCGGCAGTGGTGGAATCCGTGTGGCCAATGAAATCAGAAAGAGTAAAAATTGTATCCCCTGCACTATTTCGAATGACCCCCAATACCAGACGGACCGGGATTCCCTAGTGAGGACCCATCCGTATTGATCTTCCACCAGCCACTATCCGACCGAACCCACGTCAACCCACTTCGATCACCTCTGATTCCCACTGGTTTATCAAAAGACAGGCCCCCGTATGGATATTCATTCAGAGTTTCCAAATTAATATCTGCTTCCTTTGCCAAAATTTTCCACCAAGTAAGTAGCCTCCACCGCATTTCTGCCACTGCCAGATTAATGTCTATACTTCTTCCCTTGAACACCACTTCATTCTTAAACTTCCATATTGTCCACATTATTGCTGATCCCATTAACAACCAAATTCCCCTCCTGCCATATTTCGGAGAGAACCCCGTCCACCAGTTTAACAGATCATTAACCCGTCCCGGGATGGTCCAACTGATTCCAAACCAGGCTATTCCGTGATACCAAAGTGCACTTGCATATTTACACCTACAAAATGAGTGATCTGTGGATTCTATTTCCCCCCCCACAACATGGGCACAACGCATTCGGTTCTTGAATACAACCTCTCTTCAATAAGGCCTCTCCGACTGGTAGTGCGTTCCTTGACAGCTTCCAAATTAATAATTTAACTTTCATCGGTGTTTTAATTTCCAAAACATATCTCCAGATCCCCTCCACCGAGTCTATCCCCTCGCCTGTTCCCCTACTCCGAAATGATTTAGTTGAGAATACTCCATTCCCCTCCTTTAACCATACAACTCTATCCTCCATATAGCGGCACAGCTGGACCCTCCCAATTGCAGTCATCATCTCATCCCACACTTCAATTTCCCAATCAAACAATGCTCTTCTAAGTTGAATGTTCCATTCCCAATTAAAACCCCTCCAGATGCCGAACTCACTGATCTTACCTTCCTTATCCACTACCAATGTATATATCCTTGAGAAGACCTCCTTCGATGGCCGATCCTCCAACAACCAAATGTCATGCCAGAACCGTGTGTCTAAACCATTACCCACAATAATTTAAAACCCCCTCCCCAATCCATCCGAACTCTCTGACTCCCACGAGTTGCTGATTCTGCCCCCAAAGTGATCTATTCGAACAAGCTCTAGGTATCAGAGGACCTGCCTGCTCATAAAATTTACTATTAATAACCTCTTTCCATAACGCCCTTTCATTCCCGAATCTCCATCTCCATTTTAGAAGAAGGGCAGCATTAAGACTTTGTGTATCCCAAATGCCTAACCCCCCATCCTCCTTGCGTCTACAAATTTTCTCCCAACTAATCATATGCATTTTTCTCGCCCCTTCCCATTCGTTCCAAAAAAAAAACGCCTTTTGAGTTTCTCTAACAGATAAGCAACAGTTCTCGGAATTTTAAAAATAGAGAGAAAGTAAATCGGAAGACTACTCATGACCGATTTTATTAAACAAAGCCTCCCTGCTTGAGTGAGTAACCTGCCCTTCCACCCTGCCAATTTCCTCTCCACCCTTTCCAAGATCGGCTTCCAAATTCCCACTTCATTAACCCGACCACCAATGGGAATTCCCAAGTACTTCATTGGTCACTCCCCTATACCATATCCAAAGATCACCGCTGCTTCCCTAACCATTTCATCCGTGCAATTGATGCCAAATATCCTGGTCTTGCCAAAGTTGATTTGCAAACCTGTGGACATAGATAAACACCACAGCACTCTTTTAATCAATAGAATCTGACTCAACTCCCCTTCACAAAATATCATAGTGTCATCAGCATACTGAAGGTGAGTAATAATCGGACCCCCATTGGAGGACCTCAGTCCCGTCAACATCCCCAGTTCCGATGCCTTGGAAATTAGCCTGTTCATCGCCTCTGTGACTAATACAAATAAATAAGGCGATAGAGGGTCGCCTTGTCGCAACCCTTTTTGTAATTGAAAGAAGCCGGTTGGTGACCCATTTACTAGGACCGCTGCAGATGCCGAAGAGACGCACTCCATGATCCACTTTTTCCATTTATTCCCAAATCCCATTGCATCAAGTACCCTTCGAAGAGCCTCCCATGACACCGAATCATAAGCTTTAGCAAAATCTAGTTTTAGCACAAATCCTCTGTGACCGCCGACCTTAGTAGAATGTATCACTTCCGCAGCTACTAGTGCCCCATCAAGTATTTGTCTTCCGCTAACAAAAGCCATTTGAGACTTTCCCACCAACCCATCCAGTACTCCTTGCAATCTTTTCGCTAGCACCTTGGTCATTATTTTGTACACACTTCCCACGAGAGAAATTGGTCGAAACTCGCTGAAATCCGCTGGTTTATCCACTTTTGGAATCAAGGTTATGAAGGATCCGCCGGCTTCTTTTGGAATTTTGCAATCTGACTCAAACTTTTTGGAAACCTTGAACAAATCTCCCTTAATTACCTCCCAATATTTCTTAAAAAAGCCCAAATTAAACCCATCCGGGCCTGGAGCCCGATTCCCATCATAGCACCAGACAGCATTTCTTATTTCCTCTTCAGAGAAGTCTCTTTCCAGCCATACCCGATCAGTTTCATCAATGCTTAGCAATCCAATATTCGCACAGTCAAAGACTTCCTCTTGCCTCTTTGTATAAATGCCCTAAAAATAAGACATAGCCATATTCTTCACTTCTTGCGGATCATCTATAATTCTGTCGTCCCTGATCATGGCTCCAATAAAACCTTTCCGTCGGTTGAGAGAAGTCACGGCATGGAAGAACCGAGTGTTTTGATCCCCATCTTTAAGCCACCTTATTCGGGATTTCTGAAACCATCTACGCTCCTCGGCCATAAACAACTTTCTTAGCTCTTCCCTCTTATCCAACCATTCTAACCGAGCCCCCTCGTCTTGTCTGCTACATAAAAGATTTTCTTCTATATCCACTAATTCTGCCAATGCCTGCTTAATCCGCAACTCCAAGCTTTCTGCCCCATATCCGTCCCAATCTCTGATTTTTTGTTTCAATAATTTCAACTTTCCAAACAAATTACATCCACGGCCGCCTCCGCTCCCCTCTTCTGACGATGCCCAATTATCTCGAACCAGATCAGCGAAACTATTTTCCTCCATCCAATAATTGTAAAAACGGAATGGCTTCGGTCCCTAAGATTTTTCTCCAAACTCTAGACTGACTGGGTAATGATCGGATAGAATTGATTCACATCTCCGTTGAATTATTGTCCCATTGACATTCAACCAACCCGGCAAAACTAAAAACCGGTCAAGACGGCTGCTCGCTCTCCCTCCCCTTCCGAACCATGTAAACAGCCCCGACTCCATTGGCAGGTCGATTAATCCTAACTGGTCGATAAATTCTCGGAATTCCATTTTCGACCCCGGGTCTTCGGATATTCCAATTCTTTCCCCCTCCGCAGTTACGGCATTGAAATCTCCGTTAAGACACCATAATTCTCCATTCGAAGTGTCACATTTTTGACTTAACATTCCCCAGAATTCAGCTCTTTCTCGTCTTTGGTTTGGCGCATGAACACTGATTATGTTTGTGACTCCTTCGATACCTGTAATGTTTCCCTGATCCAGACATGATTGTGACCTTTCTCAACAACATCAAATGAGCAACAAATAGAATCCCATACCATCAGAATCCCTCCAGCATTACCAATAGACGGCTGATAGCAGCACTTCATCCCTTTCGACCCCCAAAACTTGAACACCAACCAGTCTTTAATTTCCTGCATCTTTGTTTCCTGCACACAACTAATCATCGGCCTTAACTTTCTTCATAATCTCATGATAGCTCTCCTACGAACTCCCCCATTCAACCCCCTCACATTGCAAGTAATTATGCACATTATTACTCTGGACTCTCTATCGTGCCTCCCACCCCTTACAACACCTTCCCTAGTTCCTTCCGAACCCGACCAACCGCATCTTCCCTCGGCAATAGACACCCCAGTCCTAATTTTTCAGCAAGATCCAGAATCTCCTCCGCCTCTGAGAGATCTATGAGCTTCACTCCATCTTTGAGTCGCACTGTAGAGAATTGGAGTTGGGCAAAATCATCTTTCCCCCTACTAACCCCTTTGTTACCCTTGACTTTCCCCATACGACCCTTAGGTCCTCTCTTCCTACCTATCTTTCTTCCTTTGCCCTTTACTTTATTTCCATTCGATATAACCTTTGCCAATGCCTGTTCCACCTTTTTCAAATCAGCCTCCACCGCCAACCCACCTTCCCGAGCAAATTCTAACCTAGCTGATTGCAACCCAGCACCCATGACCCTCGATTCAATATCCTGCATTGAATCCACCCCAGACTGCATTTCTCCCTCCCTGACACCTATCTCACCTATATCTCCTCCCTGCCTCTCCTAAATTTCTATTCCCAGATTCGATAGACTCACTCCCCACCCTACCCCATCCTTCTGAACCCGCTTTCACCCTATTCTCCATCATAACAGCACCCTCACCTCCCCTCGATATGTTGCTAATTGCATCGTTCGATGGATTGAGGTTAAGTTCTTTTGGATTGTTGGATTTACCATCCCGGTCCTCCAAGTTATTATCCCCCAATAACATTGCCAGTGATCCTTCTTTAATCGGCCCAGGTTCAGTGTTAAGATGAAATTCTTCGGTCCCAACCTCAATTTCATTCGGCCCATAAAATTTCGGCCCATTTTCTCTAATGCCCACTGTATCCCCGCCACTCCCGCCCCCAGCAACATTCGGCTCATCATTCCATTGTGAAAGATCATTACATGCTTCATTGTAATTGTCAAAAGTAGCCGCAGCCGCATTTAACCGTTGATTACCCCCAAACTCGTCAACTTGAGATCTTTCCTCTTCCCTATGCCTAATAGTCCTGGACCTCCCTCTACTAACCGTTTCCGACGAGTTCTCTCTACGGCCTGACCTTCCCTGGCCATCCCCCGAGTTTTTCTCTTTTGTCTCCTGTACGTCATCCTCCACCACCACCGCTTCGCTATGATTAGCAAAAATTCGAATTTTGGATACGCTTCCTCCCACTTGGATCACCATTTCTGATGGAACAGTCCTCCCCTCCTGCAATGCCACTAATACTCGAGCCCGGTCTAATCTTTTCCGATAAAACGTCTCTCTGTCGACAGTGATCAGTTTGCCCCATCCGGTTACCATTCTCCGGAAGTTCTCCTCACACCAGGCAGTGAACGGCATGCCGGAAAAATACACCCATACTAATTGCTTCCTCACCATGGCACCATGATTCCATCGTCTCTTCCATTCAATGTAGTCACAGTCTCGCTGGTCAGCTAAATATTTATCTCTCATTGTTGGTTCATTGAATATTGCGATCACCATGTGACCCCCACCATATTTGATCTCCTCAAAATTTGGATGCTCACGGTACAACCATTCCTGAAACGGGATCAAATCCTCCAAGGCCTTTAATTCTACCACGGCTGACCTTCCAAACCTAGCAATGTCTTCTTGTACTTCCACGCGATTCACTATGTTCTCCGCTTTCTCCTTCCCTTTAACTATTGTCCTCTGCGTACCGCTTTTAGTAACTTCTGCATATGACCTTTCGTCCCTCCATGGACCACTGCTACCAGACTTTCCATTGATAATATTACCCGCATTTGCACCACTCATAGGATTTCCCAAACTCCTACCATCCCTTAAGTTCTTCCTTATCCCCCTAGATTCTCTTTTGCTAGGTATGGCCCAACTCACCCTTAATTTATTCCCCATCCATAACTTTCCGTAAGACTCCAAATCACTTTTTCCGCCTCATCTTTCCGATGGAATCGAAAAAACCCGAACTTGACGCCCTGGTCCTGCCATCTACGGAAAGGGACAAACCAATCCCTTACCGTTGCCACCTTGTTTATTGTTTTGAAAACCAAGATGTTCGCGATTTCCACAGGTATATTACCCACAAATACCCCAGATAGCTCCCTCCGGAAGATTGAGTCGCCACCTTTGTTCCGTTTCTCTGTCGTCCATTTCCCGCCGGACCCCCACTGGTTTTCCGCGCTTCTCCGGTGTTTCTCTTCATACGTCTCTCGTCCAACTGGACTCCCCCGTTTCCTCCAGGTTTCCTGCTCAAAGTTCGTTCTTCTCAGACTACTTGTCGGGCCTCCCCGCTGCCGGAAATCCTCCCGCCTCATTGGGCTACAATCATCCACTAATAAATAAATGGCATAATTTAAAACAAGGATTTCCACGTGATCATAATTCAACCTACATGGTAAAATAATTTGCAAGGCATAATTTAAACAAAGAAAATATTCAAGTCTTTTAATTTTCTCATGACTTCAGGATTTGGTATTTTCAGGATTTCACTCTTTCACTTTTGTTCGATATGATCTAGTATAATTTGTTCTTGGGAAATGAACCCGCAAGAATTTAAATGCATACTAGGGAATTGAACCCATAGGAATCAACACATATCCTGGGGAATCGAACCCACAGGAAAACAAACAATCGCCCTTGGGGAATCGAACTCGCAAGAACTCAAATACATCCTAGGGAATTGAACCCATAGGAATCAACACACATCCTAGGGAATCGAACCCGCAGGAAAACAAACAATCGCCCTTGGGGAATCAAACCCGCAAGGTAAGAACACATTTCGCAAATTTCACAAGTCTCTCAAAATATAACTCTACACAAGTCGCTGTCTTACTCTATAATAAATTAAAAATTCATTTTAAGTCCGAAAATTCTGAAATTCCACCAGTAACTCGAAAACACAGAGACGAACAAGTTTTGTGTTTTAAGTTTCTCGATCCGGGTTAAGGAAACATCAAATGGACTCCAAAAATTCTGAAATTTTATACACACATACTAGACATGATTATCTACAACTTTTGTTTAGATCACAAAGATTAAATCGGACTAGAAATCATAGAAACATGCTCATCAAGTTCGAACAATTGCACTGTCAGATTTCGAAAAGTTCATATATTCACAGATAATGTCCGACGTGATTTGGGGTAGTAAATCTCGATGGAAATCTCTGAAATTTTTACACAACATATCTTAAGGTCTTAGGATCAAAATTCTAGTTTTGAGTTTTTTGGTTTGAACTCTCAAAATAGGGGTTTTGGTCCGATTTCAAATCTGTCACCGTTTCAAGATCAACTCTCAAGGCAGGTTGGTTCTCGGCCGTTTTCGGATAACAAAACACAATGAAAAATTACGAACTTTTTACACGAACTAGATTAGTGTCTTAGGAACGTTTTTCATGTTTTAAGTTTTTCCGTTTGAACAGTTTTAAGGGTTCGAAAAATTCACACCAAATTGCTGCGCCGTGGGTTTTTCGTGTTGACAGATTTTAGGGTTATTAATTCCCTATGATCTGTTGTATTTTAAATCACCCAAAACCAAGTAAGCATTAACTTACAGTGGGGGATGTCTAGGATGTCTCCGGATCGATCGGGGCGCCCACGCTTGCTACGAACACGTCCCAATTACTCCGTCTCCTTTCCGTTGGCCCCGAAACGAAATCGAAAGTAAAAATCTAGGGTTAGATCGGATTTTCGGACTCGAAAACTTAAAGGAAAACCTATGAACGACTTACCACAATTTGGAACACTAAAGATCTTGTTCTCCACGCCTCCTCCGTCGATTTTCGTCGCCGGAAAATGATCGGAAAGTCGTCGGAAAGTGGAGGACTTGTGTTTTCGGTTTTGGGAGGGTTTGGGATGAAGAAAAAGTTTTGGAGGCTGATTATTGAGTGAGAGATTAGTCTCCCTCGACCTAATAGCCTTTCCCTCGACTGGGATTGGCTTTCCTTAGTCGGGATCGAAAATTATGGTAAGAAATCGCCGAAATCGCGCTTGGCAGCTGGTTCTGTGTAATGGCGCGGGGTTGGCGCGGTGTATGAGGAAACCCCGCGCGGCCTGGTCTGGGCCGTACGTCCGGACTGGGCCGTGCGATCCCGTCGGGCCTTTTCTCCTCTCTTTCGGGTTTCTACCCTCCTACATTTTCGGGCTCGATTTTTCCGGGTCATTCTCGGATCACGATTCCTATCTTAAATTTATTTCGACTCAAATGAATTTCATATTCGAAATCTTGAATCCGTCGAGTTTGAATCCATCGGCTTGAATTCGTCGTCTTTCGACTCCCGTGTAATAATTTATCTAATTAAATTATTTCCGACTTCACGGGTTCTTGGAATTAGAATTCTTTTCCTTCTTGAGTTTAATTCCAATTCTTTTAGAATTAATCCATGGAATATCTTCGGGCTTCCTTTCCCTCTTTTATTCCATTTTGAATTTATCGGCAATTCATTTCCGAGCAATAATGAATTATTTTCTTCTTCTCGGAAATATTTCGGCCTTGATCGGATTAAGAAATAAATTTTATTCCTTTGGACGTTGGTAAAAATCTCGGGTATTACAGGAGAGATGGCGGCCTGGGGTTGGAGCCGGCAGCCTGGAGCTGAATGGCGACCCTTGGGTGGCGGACTGCAATTTGGAGATGGCGGCCCTAAGCGAGCGGGTGGCGGCTCGGAAGAGTTGAGGGTGGCGGCCCTAGGCGATATGGGTGGCGGCCCTAGGCGGGCGGGTGGCGGCTAGAGAGAAAGTTAGAGGTGGCGGCCTGCTTGAGAGATGGCGGCCCGAGCACTCCTTGGCGGAGGTCTTCATGGCAACTGAACTTGGATGACGGCCCACGGGATGGCATTTGGACCTTGGATGGTGGCTGGTGCTTCATGGCTGGCGGCCGGAAATGGCTTGGCGGCCTGCCCGGGTATGGATGGCGGCCTAGGACACGGGATGGCGGCTGAACTTGGATGGCGGCCCACGGGATGGCGGCTGGACCTTGGCTGGCGGCTGGTGCTTTGTGGGTGGCGGCCGGCGATGTCTTGGCGGCCTGCCCGGGTCTGCGGCTCGTGAGAGGAAGATGGCGGCCTGGGCAATGGCTGGCGGCAGTTTATGACTCTGATACGGCCTGTGGATGGCGGCTCGTGAGAAGGAGATGGCGGCCTGGCGATGGCTAACGGCGCTGTCGACTCCAATGGCGGCTCGGCTCGGCGGTGGCGGCTCGACTCCCGGATGCTCGAAGGAGATGGCGGCCCTGATGTCGGATTAATCCTAATGGGCCTTAATGGGTCGAGACTCCAAACCCTAGGTATAAGCGCGCAAATTTGTCTTAAAAATGCTAATCAGACAAAATGCGCGAGGGGGGCATCTGTTAACCCTTCAAAAATAAATGTTAAGGCCCATCACTCTCTTGCCCAATTGCCAAATTGTCCGGTCCAATCCGTAAAGATATATCCGGTAGAAGAGACTGAAGAGATGACACATCCTCAAATAGTAGGGTGAGGGGCCTCATACAAGAAGGGACTGAAAGAGAGGACGCATCCTCAAATAGTAGGGTGAGGGGCCTCATACAAGAAAGGACTGAAAGAGAGGACGCATCCTCAAATCAGTAGGGTGAGGGGCCTCATACAAGAAGAAGAAGCAAGGAAGGTATCAACACGAGCGTTATTTAAGGAAACAAATCAGGCCGAGGCACCACCCAAGGAAACAAATCAGGACGAGGCACCACCAAAGGATAAAAATCAGGGTGGAGCGTTCATGGGCCTGAGGAACCCAGGTTCCCCACCCCTATATAAATGCAATGTGGCACAAGAGAGCGAACATCTCCAACACTTCTCAAGAAGCCGCATTTTACTTATTTTACTTTCTTTACAGCTTTCTGCAATTTTAGTTTATTTACTGCGTTCTTTCTTCAATTCCTTTACAGCTTTCGTTAATTTCATGTATTTTTCCTTCTTCAATTTTTGTAATTCATTCAACATTCATCAATCAAAGAGAGGTTCCGCTCCTCCAAAATTTCACTGTTAACAATATCACATAAACAACTCTCCAATTACATAGAACATCTCTTCCATATACATTTTTCAATCACACAGAACATTTTTCCTATCATACATCCATAGAACATTTTTCCATCACACGAAACAATTCACCCATCACAAATATAGAGTGTATACACTCAATCCTCATCATTAACACATCCATTTATACACTCAAATCTCTAGTTTGTCAAGTACTCCCTCCGTCCCAGTTTAAATGTCATGTTTGACTTTTCGACACTTCATTGTTCAACTTTGACTCAATATTATTGTAACTATATATTTGTAAAAAATAGTCGAGTTTGGTCTTGTTGGATTCCTCTAATCGTATAGTTTTCTAATATATATTTTACATATTTTTACTTGTATATATTTTGAGATATTAACGATTAAAAGAGTGCATTAAATTGTGTGTAAAAATGAAACATGACATTTCAAATGGGACGGAGTAGTATGTTCCTATTTGGATATGTTTTTTCATCTACTTTTGAATTTTTTAGATAACAAACGTGTTTTAACAGTATTTTTAAGTCCATTCAAACAAGTAATAATAATTTTGTGTACAAGAAAACAAACTTTTGAGTTATGTATATAACTCAACTATTTTTTTTAATAAAATATTTAAAAAAAGGTTTTTAATTTTAGCATAAAGTCAAAAGCAGGCAGAAAAAACACATTATTCAAATAGGGCATGTTTGGATTGATTTTTAAAAAAAGTAGAAGTCAAAAGCAGAAGCAGAAGTGAAAGCCAAAAGTAAAAGCAGATAACTTTTGTGTTTGGATGAAATGTTTGAAAAGCAACTTTTTTCAAAAGAGTGTTTGGATGTGTAAAAGTGAAAAATGCTTTTGAAATGTATAAATTATCAAAAAGAATATGCTACTTGTATACTAGGATAATATTTCATCGTCCTTGAATATTTTTGACAAACCAACTTTTCACGCAGTCCAATACACATCTTAAACCATTAATAACTCAAGTTCGGTACAAGTTAAAATTCTAGAAGTTCGATAATTAAAAACTACACGACGAGACGAATCTAACAAGATCTCACTTGACTATATATTAACTTGTATAACTATGGTAAAACTTTAAGTAAAAGTCTGTATGTGAATAGTAACATATTTTCAAATGTCAAAAAATTCAAAAACGGAGGAAGTATATATTTATAGTGTAATTTAAATAAATTAATATGAGCATTTATAACTCTACACACATTATTAGGTGCTTTTGGCTTTTGAAAAAACTCTTTTTTTTTTAAAAGTGCTTTTGGCAGAAGGAAAAACCAAAAAGCACTTGAAAAAAATCATTCCAAACAGGCTCTAAGGGCTAAATACAGAGACAGGTAATATCGTGCATAGGTAAATTAAGATCGTTATTTTATTTTATAATGAATGAATAAGATGAATTGGGTGGGTAAATTAATTGTTTCAATAATTATATTGTTTATAATGAGATTAATCTACTTTTTTTTATAATTTTTTTTTGCATATATGTAAGTAAATAGTAAATATTTCAGTTATTTATATTAAATACATTTTTTATATGAGTAGCTTATTCTACTTCTTTTTTAAGTCACTCGACAGAGTATTACAAATTCTTTCTTTTCATTAGATATCAACCCACTCTCATAATATCTAGGTGTGGGTTGGTACGGTATATCGAAAAAATTTCGCTGTACCATATACCGTACTGAACTTTACGGTATGAAATTTTTCATACCGTTGTCGTACCAAACCTTTCAGTATACCGATCTTCGGTATACCGAAATTTTCAGTATGAAATATTTTCATACTGTTGTCATACTGACAGTTTGGTAAGGTCGGTATATACCGACATACCGAACCTTCGGTACATACCGGCATACCGGTATCACGGTATATATTGACATACCGAACATTCACTACATACCGACATACCGGATATATACTGACATATCGAACATTCGCTATATACCAGCATATCGGTATTGCGGTATATACCGGTATCGCGGTATATACCGACATACGAAGAATCGGTACATACCAACATACCGATACTGCGGTATATACCGAAGTTCGGTACGGTAATGGTATACCACGGTATCAAAAAGTTTATACCATTACCGTACTGAAATCTTACGGTATGGTATGACATACCGTACCGAAAATTACGGTATACCGAAAATTTCGGTATTCTCGGTATTTTTTTTGGTGCGGTATGCGGTATATTCGGTATTTTTCCCCAACACTAATAATATCATATCAAATAATTATTTTACTCAACAAACGTCCTGAGTGGTATGAGGCTCTGACAGCTTAAGTACAGGTCTCGGGTTCGAGCCTTTGTGTATGCTTTGGGAGAAACAATCCTTCAATGCCCACCTCATTCTCGAATAATTAGCCTTGGGTCTAATGAAGCATGAAGATACCTTAGTATTCACCTATAAAAATAATTATTTTACTCAAAATAATTAAATGCATAATACATACCATCAATATGTCGACGCAAAAACACCAATCACAAAATATAAAACCTTTACCCTCAATTTTAAAAATAAAACCTTATCCTCAATTTTTATAAATATATATATATATATGCTAGAAAATAATTATTTTACTCAAAATAATTAAATGCATAATACATACCATCAATATGTCGGCGCAAAAACACCAATCACAAAATATAAAACCTTTACCCTCAATTTTGCTGAACAACCTATACATGCTAGAAAATAATGATGGGAGTCTATGCAACACAAATTACAATGGAATAAAGGGGAGAGATAGGGGGGCGAATAGAGAATCGAACGCCCAACCTATTGGTTGGGAGTCGGTGGATTTGACCCATGGGTTAAGCCCTTATCCCCTTTATAGATAGTAATGCCTCCGTCCTATAGTCGAGTTCCGTCGTATTAGATCCGTTTGATTATATAATTTTAGAATATACTATATTTTACATAATTTTTAACTGTATATATTTTGAGATATTAACGAGTAAAAAATGCATTGGATTTTGTACAGAAGTCAAACATGATATCTTAGTTGAGATATAAGGAGTATATTTTTTACTCAACAACCTATGTAACACCCCGGATTTGATAACCCAGGCCGGGATGTCACCGCCGCATCTCCCTAGCAAAACACGGCTTCCCGAGCTCGCTGAGGAAATGCAAGGCTTGTGGGTATGTAAAAGATTTAAAACATTTCAAGATTTAGTCCGGAAATTTATAATACTTAATACGATAGTAGTAATCATCATGCGCGAAAAATAAATAGAGAAAGTGCAGCGGAAAGTAAATCACGGCCAACATGGCCAAATCCTCGGGTTTAACAGACCCGGTAAAAACAGAACGATGCAGAATTTAAAATGTCCGTTATGATTTTCCCCCAAGTGCATATGCAATGCGTCACTCGACATACTCTGTAAAAAAAAAGAAAATGACAACGGTTGTCAGTATAAAAATATACTGAGTAAGTTAATCCCTAACTAACAAATAAAAGGGGGTACAAGTGTTTAAACTAAAGATTTTGCTTACCGTACGAGAATCAAAAATACATAATTTATTAGCAGCGGGAAAACATGATTAAAGGGCTTAATCTTAAAAGCGTAATTCAAAGCATAATTTAAGATGCATAAACTTTAAATACATAATTAAAGACATGATAAATACGATTTAAGCATAATGAAACACTCACACAAGTATTTTACTTTTCATCCCGTAGACTAAGAAGAGGACACCATACCGGGAGATCACTAACGAGGCAATCTCAACATAGGCCACTAACGAGGCAGTCCAAACAATGGGAGACCACTAACGAGGCAGTCTCAAAGATAGTAGGACCACTAACGAGGCGATCCAAAAAGATAGTAGGACCACTAACGAGGCGATCCACAAATACAGCGCGCCAGATCACTAACGAGGCAATCTCAGATAGTAAGGAGACCACTAACGATGCAGTCTCAAAGATAATGGTAGTATGAAGATCGGCTCAGCCTAGTGAACGGGATTTTTCGAAAGTTCGTATTTCAAAGTTATCAAATGGTCGATATCGCGTTTTCATAGTTCGAGTTTTCTCAAGTTCGAAAAATCCTATTCGAGGCAGTTTACGCCTTTCTTAATTAAAAATTCGTCTTTTCTCCAAAAATTCTGAAATTTTTACAGTAATTCAAAAACACACACACGAACAACTTTCATGTTTTAAGTTTTTGGAAATAAGGTTCCGAAGTGAGTTGAAATTCGAGTTTATTGCAAAGAATAATTTTATGTCTTAAAAACTGTTTTCGTCACAGGTTCGTGCAACGCCGATTAAAAATTCATTTCAAAACCAATCGATGTGAAATTTTTACAGTAACTACACAACACGTTAAGGAACAACTTTTATGTTTTAAGAATTTGGAAATAATGAATTATTGGTACTCAAAAATCGAGTGCAACTCACTGCATACTCATGGCCCTTAAAACGATTTCAAAACAGTTTTAAAAACTCAGCCGTTTGACATATCAAATGAAAACCAAAATCCGTGTAATTTTATATGCATAATCTAGACACAATTATCTACAACTTTTGTTTAGGAATGCAAAGTTAAATCATTCGAAAAATGGGTGAAAAACATGCATCAAGTTGAATGAAGAAATCTGTCACAGTTTTAAAACGTTCGGGTTGTCACAGAAAGTTTACGGCGGGTTTTGGGATAGCAAAACTTAATGTCAACGGCTGAAATTTGGACACAAGATAGATAAAGGTGTTAGAAACAACTTTTATGTTGAAAAGTTTTCGGTTTGAATTCCCGAAGGTCGAGTTTTTGGCGAGTCTTTAAAATTGGACGAAAATAGGGTTTTTGAAAACCGATTTTTGTTACAAGCCTATATCTCGAGATTTAAACAACAAACAACCACGAAAATTAGTGAGTAAGGTTTTAACTTACTTAGAATGATGATAGGGTCGCTGGATTGGGTTTCCGGATGTCCTAGGGTCACGACGAACGGCCAACTTCTCCGATCGCTTTTTGTTCGTTTTCCGACGGGAAATCGTAGTAAGGAAAAAGGGTTAGAATATGAGTTTCTGAGATCTATGGACGAATTGAAACTTTGTACAATAGCTTACCAAGAGTCTAGAGGGCAGGGGCTTGTCCCGGTTGTCCCGTCGTCGCCGGAATACTTGCCGGAAAGTGGTGTCGAAGGAGTTTTGAACTTGGAGAGGGAATTGAGGGTGGAGGCTGAATGTTTACTGAAAACCTAGGGTTTGGGGCGCCCCTAGGGTATTCTTAAGCCTTCCCCAAGGCTGAGATTCGATTGCCATGGTTAGGGGTGTGGTTTTTGGCAAGAAAATCGCCATGGAAGGAAAGTTTACACTTTCAGCACCTCTGGCGCGCTGGTGGCGCGCACCCAAGCTTTTGTACGCGCGGAGCACGCGCGACCAGCCTGGAGTCGCGACGCCCTTGGCCGCGCGGTGGCCGCGCGGCGGCGCGCGGACAGCGCGGGCCGGCCGGACCGGCCGGTTCGGCGGTCCGCGTGTTCCGTCGGGTCTTCCCTCGCTTTCCCCTATCGGTTTTCTACGTGTTAGCTCGATTCCCTGGGTCGTCTTCGTTTCGGAATCTTCTCCTTAATCTTGTTACGAGTCCGGCTTATCGCTCGCAACATTTCCGTGTCCTACTTAGCCTAGTCTAAATTGGTTCCAACACCTCCTATCGTCCTTGTGATCTAATTCGTGATGTATTTTGTGATTTATTTCGTGACTGAACTTAGAAATTAGTTCTAAGCTGCCTACGTACCTCGTGAAGGGATCAAGTCATGACGTAGTTCAAAACAATTTGAATTTGTTTTTCCTCGGGTGTTACATCCTCCCCCCCTTAAGAATACAGTTATGTCCCCATAACTGTGGTCGGGTCGCCTTGGAAGAGGGTAGGGTAACGTTGCCTCATGTCGGCTTCCAATTCCCAGGTCGCCGTTTCCGTCTCGTGGTTGGACCACAGGACCTTGACCATCTTTACAGTTTTATTCCTTGTCACCCTTTCCTTGTAGTCGAGTATTTGCACCGGGGTTTCCTCATAGGTCAAGTCATCATCCAATTCGATTACGTCCGGTGGGAGTACATGCGACGTGTCGGCACATACTTCTTTAGTTGGGGGTCGTGGAACACGTTATGGTTACGAGCAAACGGTGGTGGGGACGTTAGTTATCACGCTGTTCTCTATTCCCTACGGAATTTCTTATGGTCCTTAGGTATTTACGTCCCGGGGGTTTCCTGTAGTCCTGCGAAAGGAGGGCGTGAGGCAATTCCGCTGTCCTTGCCCGAAATAATGCCAGGTGATGCTCCATGTCGTCGTATTTCTCTGTCAATGTATGCCCGGGTTCAGTGAGGAGCGTATAGCAAAAGAGATTGAGCAGAACAGGAAAGATAAAACTCCATCCGGGTCCCGCGCGGTGGCGCGCGGAGAGCGCGCGGCTCCCTCTGTTCGAGAAAATAGGGCTCGCGCTCTGCGCGAGCCACTTCCTCCATTTTCCATTCGTGAACACACCCCCAATTCTCTCTAAATCCGGCGAGTCACCTTCCTGTTTGCTTGATTTCGACTTCAATTTCACCCATCTAGGTACGATTCTACTAAACCCACTTACTAATTTCAACTTTTATGTTTTGAATGACTTGTTTTGTGTAGAGATTTAGGAAATTAGGGTTCGTGTACAAAAATTGGGGGTTTATGACCTTTAGGCTTGATTTGTGCAAATTAGCAAGTGTATGTGGCAATTATCGTTACTCTTGTTGCCTTACCTATGTTTATGTTATAATGTGTTTATGTTTTTGGCAAATTCTTGTTGAATTCGAATCCTTAGATAGGCTATGATGTTTGGGTGTTATTGGGGTATGGTTATTGGTTCGTTCCCCTGTTGTTTGGTGCGGTAGGACGCGCTGTGTTGTCATTAGAATGATTGTTTCATTCGGTGGGCAATTTCCGTGTGTTGTTAGTAACTTAGGTTTTGGTTTATTGCGCACATAACGTGTTCGACGAAATGCCACAAAGGGTTTAGGCACTAGTTTGAGAATATCCTTTGTCTAGATTACCTCCTGGTTGGTCCTAGTAAACGGTAGGATTTGTTGTTCTTACGGTACATTCGCGTTAGAAGCGTATATTGATGCCCTTTACGTGTTTCCGCTTGACCTTTGTGTGGGACTTAGTCTTATAATTGGTATTTGGTAACTTGCAGGATGATGCTCTTTTTGTGGGTCGTTTTGGCGTCTCTCATGTGTCCTCCGAGGACTAGGAGACGAGTTGCTGATGAGGCTGGCCCCAGTCATGCCGCTCCGGCGATGCCTGATTTCGACGAGAGCGAGTCAGAGGAGGACGAGGAGCAGCGGGGTCCGCGACTCATGGGTCTTCCGGACGAGGTGCGTCCTCATCGGCACGACAGGTTCCGGTTCAGGACGAAGGCTGCCCAGGACTTTTATTTCGACGAGCTTCGTCGAAACAGGGCTTACATCCCTGAGAGAGGCATATATCCTCTTCATATGGGCGATGACAGGGTCAGTGCAGTCTTGGAGTATTTGCAGTGGACTGGTCTGGCACGTCACCCCGAGGGCGTCGCCTCCGGTTATTTGGCTATGGAGGTTATTGCCAACATTGGCGGTCTCGGGGAGGGTGACGATCTATCCCGGGTATGGGTCCGTGGTCGCTATCTCGACTTCAGTGCTCGGGCGATCAATGTCTATTTTGGCTTGCCCGACGATGGCGTATTCCGGCCCCAGCCTGAGGGACGCGTTCTTGCTCCTGCGTGGAACACCTTATGCACCATAGTGCCTCCTCAGTTCGAGCACAGTCATGAGCTTCGTTTGACGTCGATGGACTCCCCTTGGCGAGAGTTTGCTCAGTTGTGGTTCGGGCGTGTCCGGCCGATGTCCCGGAGCCACATTGTCTTGGATCACGTCTACGAGACCATTTGCTTCATCGCGCGAGACGGTAGGGTGAATGTAGGAGCTTGCATCGAGGACAACTTGCGGGGTATGCGAAGAGGACGAGGGAGTAGGGTGATTACCCATGTTCACCTCATCTGTGGGTTGTGCGCGGCGCAGGGGATTCGCACTACACCGGAGACAGACCCGTACGACCTAGCACCTGGCCGTTGCTACCGTATCCCGACTTATGCTGAGCGGCGTAGCGCCTTACGTCGTGGGGCTCCCCGTGCTGTACTTCGCCCGCAGCCTGATGACGGCGGCCTGATCCTTGTTGTACCACCGGAGCAGCCACCCCCTCCTCCAGTAGTTCCACCTCCTGCTGGGGCACCTCCTGCTGTGGCACCTCAGGGGCAGGAGATGACTCGGATGTTGCAGATGATGCAGGAGATGCGGGTCAGTATGGACGCCGGGTTTGCAGCTGGGCAGGCTCGTTATGACGCCCTCGACGCTAGGTTGGACTTCTATCAGACCCGTATGGACTCGTTTGCTACGAGGCAGGCTCAGCAGCAGGCCACCATGTCCGACATGTACGCCTATGTGCGGCAGATGGACGACTACATGCGCCGGCAGTTCCCGCCTCCCGATCAGTGATGTCTCCTTTTGGTTTCGTGTTTTCGTTTAGGTTTTGCATTTAGACGTACTTTGTTTAGTTTCCTCCTTATGAGGACGTTGCTGTTGCCTGGTGTTTGCGATTTATATTTTCGTTATGTTATTGCTTAGTTAGGTGTTTGACATGTGTTGGTTGTTTGCTGCTGTTTCAGAACCATGGTTTAATTGTTCTGTCCATTTTATGGTTTGAGATGTTCTGGATTTACTATTACCTTCCTATCGTGTCTGCATGTGTGTGGATTGCCCAACAATACCTACGCCGTTGCTTGACTAAATCGCTTGGTTAAATTAGCGTGATAAGATACACGGGATTAGAGTTTATATGTAGAGTGTATATAGTTGCTCTTAAGGGGAAAATTTTTATTGAATGAAGATTAGTCCTTTAATAGGTATCAATTTATCAGGATTTTTCTTGTAAAGGTTGTTGGAACTTATTTATTTATTCTTATATGTACATATTTACGTATATGTATATATTTTATTATTATTATTATTTTTACTTCTATTTGTTTTTTATTATTTTTATTTTTAATTTTTTTTTTCAGGGTTGTAGGTTCCCCTCTTTGATTATGGTAGTTAAAGAACTAAATAAAATGCATGGAATAAATTTAAATAGGCTTGTATTTTTTTATTACTCGAGAATTAAATTTGGTTTACAAGCATTCGAAGTAGAAATAGGTGTGCTGCTAATGGTGCGGAAAGGAAAATGTACTAATAATGCGTAGCTGGATCACTAGATCTAAAACGAGTGGGCAGGCTCGGCCTTGATGGGATCATCCTCATCGCTCGACACATCGATGGGTATGGCGACATTGGGAGCAGGCCCCGGGTTCTGAAGGACCGCTCCGTCCACGTCCTGGGCTAGGTTAGTCAGTTCCCAGCCTATGGTCTCTATTTGCTCCTCCAAGTCATCTCCCTTGTCTTGGAGCTGGGCCACTTGGGCTTGGAGGTGTGTGACTTGCTCCTGCAGCTGGGTTATGTGGTGATGGTCTGTTTCCCTAAGGTGACCCAAATGGGCCAGGTTACCCTCCAACTGTCCTACCCGCGTTTTGAAGTAATTGATGTGCTGTTGGCCCTCAAGGTATGCGTTCATTAATTTCACCATCAAATTGACCATGTTCGCGTTGGGCTCGGCCATCTAATGTCAACAAGGGAGGTTAGAGTTAGACATTTTTCAGGCAAAGTTAAGATATGCACAAATTTAAATCTACATGCAACATGCAAGTGCAAGTCCCTTCTCCATAAAAAAAAAATTAGTTTAAAATAAATTGCTAAGGGTTGGGCCTCTATATGGGCCAAAATTTAATATTTCTTTGGCTAAGAATTCGAGCTATGTAAAAAGGATTATAGACTTTTGGGCTAAAAATAATACTAGTAGTCAAAATAAATGGTTTTAAAAGAAGTCGCACTTGGGTTCAAAAACAATGGTTTAAAATAATAGTAGTAGCTTTAAAAATTTTTCGGGCTCTGATACCAACTTGTAACACCCCGGATTTGATAACCCAGGCCGGGATGTCACCGCCGCATCTCCCTAGCAAAACACGGCTTCCCGAGCTCGCTAAGGAAATGCAAGGCTTGTGGGTATGTAAAAGATTTAAAACATTTCAAGATTTAGTCCGGAAATTTATAATACTTAATACGATAGTAGTAATCATCATGCGCGAAAAATAAATAGAGAAAGTGCAGCGGAAAGTAAATCACGGCCAACATGGCCAAATCCTCGGGTTTAACAGACCCGGTAAAAACAGAACGATGCAGAATTTAAAATGTCCGTTATGATTTTCCCCCAAGTGCATATGCAATGCGTCACTCGACATACTCTGTAAAAAAAAAAGAAAATGACAACGGTTGTCAGTATAAAAATATACTGAGTAAGTTAATCCCTAACTAACAAATAAAAGGGGGTACAAGTGTTTAAACTAAAGATTTCGCTTACCGTACGAGAATCAAAAATACATAATTTATTAGCAGCGGGAAAACATGATTAAAGGGCTTAATCTTAAAAGCGTAATTCAAAGCATAATTTAAGATGCATAAACTTTAAATACATAATTAAAGACATGATAAATACGATTTAAGCATAATGAAACACTCACACAAGTCTTTTACTTTTCATCCCGTAGACTAAGAAGAGGACACCATACCGGGAGATCACTAACGAGGCAATCTCAACATAGGACCACTAACGAGGTAGTCCAAACAATGGGAGACCACTAACGAGGCAGTCTCAAAGATAGTAGGACCACTAACGAGGCGATCCAAAAAGATAGTAGGACCACTAACGAGGCGATCCACAAATACAGCGCGCGAGATCACTAACGAGGCAATCTCAGATAGTAAGGAGACCACTAACGAGGCAGTCTCAAAGATAATGGTAGTATGAAGATCGGCTCAGCCTAGTGAACGGGATTTTTCGAAAGTTCGTATTTCAAAGTTATCAAATGGTCGATATCGCGTTTTCATAGTTCGAGTTTTCTCAAGTTCGAAAAATCCTATTCGAGGCAGTTTACGCCTTTATTAATTAAAAATTCGTCTTTTCTCCAAAAATTCTGAAATTTTTACAGTAATTCAAAAACACACACACGAACAACTTTCATGTTTTAAGTTTTTGGAAATAAGGTTCCGAAGTCAGTTGAAATTCGAGTTTATTGCAAAGAATAATTTATGTCTTAAAAAACTGTTTTCGTCACAGGTTCGTGCAACGCCGATTAAAAATTCATTTCAAAACCAATCGATGTGAAATTTTTATAGTAACTACACAACACGTTAAGGAACAACTTTTATGTTTTAAGAATTTGGAAATAATGAATTATTGGTACTCAAAAATCGAGTGCAACTCACTGCATACTCATGGCCCTTAAAACGATTTCAAAACAGTTTTAAAAACTCGGCCGTTTGACATATCAAATGAAAACTAAAATCCGTGAAATTTTATATGCATAATCTAGATACAATTATCTACAACTTTTGTTTAGGAATGCAAAGTTAAATCATTCGAAAAATGGGTGAAAAACATGCATCAAGTTGAATGAAGAAATCTGTCACAGTTTTAAAACGTTCGGGTTGTCACAGAAAGTTTACGGCGGGTTTTGGGATAGCAAAACTTAATGTCAACGGCTAAAATTTGGACACAAGATAGATAAAGGTGTTAGGAACAACTTTTATGTTGAAAAGTTTTCGGTTTGAATTCCCGAAGGTCGAGTTTTTGGCGAGTCTTTAAAATTGGACGAAAATAGGGTTTTTGAAAACCGATTTTTGTTACAAGCCTATATCTCGAGATTTAAACAACAAAAACAACCACGAAAATTTGTGAGTAAGGTTTTAACTTACTTAGAATGATGATAGGGTCGCTGGATTAGGTTTCCGGATGTCCTAGGGTCACGACGAACGGCCAACTTCTCCGATCGCTTTTTGTTCGTTTTCCGACGGGAAATCGTAGTAAGGAAAAAGGGTTAGAATATGAGTTTCTGAGATCTATGGACGAATTGAAACTTTGTACAATAGCTTACCAAGAGTCTAGAGGGCAGGGGCTTGTCCCGGTCGTCCCGTCGTCGCCGGAATACTTGCCGGAAAGTGGTGTCGAAGGAGTTTTGAACTTGGAGAGGGAATTGAGGGTGGAGGCTGAATGTTTACTGAAAACCTAGGGTTTGGGGCGCCCCTAGGGTATTCTTAAGCCTTCCCCAAGGCTGAGATTCGATTGCCATGGTTAGGGGTGTGGTTTTTGGCAAGAAAATCGCCATGGAAGGAAAGTTTACACTTTCAGCACCTCTGGCGCGCTGGTGGCGCGCACCCAAGCTTTTGTACGCGCGGAGCACGCGCGACCAGCCTGGAGTCGCGACGCCCTTGGCCGCGCGGTGGCCGCACGGTGGCGCGCGGACAGCGCGGGCCGGCCGGACCGGCCGGTTCGGCGGTCCGCGTGTTCCGTCGGGTCTTCCCTCGCTTTCCCCTATCGGTTTTCTACGTGTTAGCTCGATTCCCTGGGTCGTCTTCGTTTCGGAATCTTCTCCTTAATCTTGTTACGAGTCCGGCTTATCGCTCGCAACATTTCCGTGTCCTACTTAGCCTAGTCTAAATTGGTTCCAACACCTCCTATCGTCCTTGTGATCTAATTCGTGATGTATTTTGTGATTTATTTCGTGACTGAATTTAGAAATTAGTTCTAAGCTGCCTACGTACCCTGTGAAGGGATCAAGTCATGACGTAGTTCAAAACAATTTGAATTTGTTTTTCCTCGGGTGTTACAACCTAAACGGTCTATGAAAGGAGTGGTGGGAGCCCATATCACTCCCGCCCCTTTATAAATATACTTTTTTTTTTTGGTGAACAATGCCTTATCAGCGGCTAAAAAGAAAAAGGCAAACAAAGGAAAAGAAAAAGGGGAAACAAAGAAAGAAACGAAACTAAATAACCAAGAACTAAACTCTCACAACTCCGATGCGATCACTGTCTTCATGCATCCACTGTAAAACTTGGTCTGGAGGGAACGCCCACGTAGTGAAAAAGTGATCATCCCTGCAAGCCATCTTCGCCAAACTATCCGCCACTCTATTCCCTTCCCTATAAATGTGACTCACCTCGCACTGCCTGAAGCCCGCTCTACACCTCCGAATCGCCTTTACTCGTGGCCACAGTTTGTGACACGTTCTATGTAACTTATGAATCAAATGTACTGCTTCAAATGAGTCACTGTGGCATGTTACATACTCCTCTTCTGTCGAGGCCGCGAGCGTCAACCCATGCAGGATTCCGAACAATTCTACCTCCAGAATATCACGAGCTCCAAGTTGCCCGCCCACCCCAGCTCGCCACTGACCTTCAGGCGACCGAACGACCACCGCAAAACCACTCCTCGTGCCATCCTCCGTCACACTTCCATCCGCATGAACCACCACCCCAGTTTTCACGCCATTCTGCCAATAAACGACCCTACCTTCCTTCACCTTGGGAGACATGTTGCCGTCAGCCCTATCCAAACTCTCCTTTAAGAGTTGCACATCCCACACCACCTTATTCAGCCTTTGATCTTTGCCCCTAAATACTCGGCTATTCCTCTCGATCCAAGCCACCCACACTCCAGCAATAAACGTATTGTTCCATCTCTTCGCCATAAATTGGCACCAATGTCTCACCTCCTCCTTATCCAATATGGGAATGGATCTCGCTTCCCTCACCCCCAACGCACTCCACATAGACCTAGCCCAATGACATTCAAATATCGCATGCTTCCAATCCTCCTCATGGTCACCACAAATCGAACACAACGGGGATCTAGCAAGCTTGCGTTTGAATCTCACCATATTTGTAGCTAATAAACTGTGACCCATCAACCATAACACATGACCAATTTTCTCTGGGATGCACTTCTTCCACATCCAGTCCCATCCTTTGTTGTCCGTCAGACTTCCCCTAATCCAATTATATCCCGACCGCACACTATATTTGCCCGAGGCCGTTAGTCTCCAATGCATTATATTAGGCACGCCCTCTATAAAAAGAGGACATGCCAAGGCTAGGAGCTCCTCCTTAATCCCATTGGGCATCATCGTATACAACTTATTTAACGATCATTTACCTTCCTCCACAACCTCTTTGATAGTGACCCCAACATCATTGTAGTGCACGAAAGGCATCAACGGACCCAAGCAGGAGCCCTTCCACCAAGGCGAATACCGAAGCGAGCTTTGTCCATTCCCCAACCTAACGCCGAACCCTTCCCGAAAAGTTTCGGCAATTTCAACTAATGTTCTCCAAATCCGCGTCCCCTTGCTGTGCACTCGCAGAAACTGCCCTTCTCCACAAGCATA
Source organism: Hygrophila difformis (assembly GCA_030278955.1). Classification (NCBI taxonomy): domain Eukaryota; kingdom Viridiplantae; phylum Streptophyta; class Magnoliopsida; order Lamiales; family Acanthaceae; genus Hygrophila; species Hygrophila difformis. The sequence goes on along the minus strand of JAOANR010000008.1, from coordinate 19,740,791 downwards.
CTTCTCTTTCAACCATTTCACCCAAATCTTGTTGCTGCTAGTCATGAAGTCCCCAACTTGCTTCCCTAATAATGCCTTATTCATATAGCCGGCTTGCCTCAAACCGAGCCCACCCTCACACCTTGGCCTAGTAACTTTCTCCCATGCCACTAAATGCAATCCCCTCCCCTCCGTACCTTTCCAAATAAATTTCCTTATTTTTTGATCAATCCTTTGACAGGGAGCCACCGGAAGCTTATGAACTTGCATACAATAAGTCGGGAGGGCCGCCAGAACCACCCTAGATAATGTCACTCTCGCCTCCCTATTCAAGAGAGCAGTCGCCCAACCTGGTAATTTAAGATCCAGCCTTGGCAGTAAATCATCAAAATGGGTAAGTTTCATTCTACCTTGTATCATTGGAAAGCCTAAGTACTTCCCCAAGGATGGCGCCACCCGAATCCCTAAATGTTGCGTAATCCATCCCTTCTCAATATCCATAGCTACCTGCGAGATCACGACTGTCGACTTATCGCTTTTCATAACAAGACCCGAAGCATGGCCAAACCGACTCATGACATCTCCTATTGTTATAATGCTTCCCTCATCAATCTCCGAACAAAGTATGAGATCGTCAACAAACATGACATATTGATATTAGGTGAATACCAGGGTATCCCCAGGCCACATTAGACCTAAGACTAATCCCTCGATGATCTGCAAGGGCAATTAAGGGCGTATCTCCCAAACCAATTTTTTGCATACACAAGGCTCGAACCCAACTGCTGTTGGTAACATGACATATTGATATTGATTATGAATATGGAAATTATTAATATATTTTTATATAATTAAATATAACTAAATCTACCCTAGTAACCCAACACATCCACAAAATATCTTAAATGCTAATATCAAAAATTATAAATATATTCACATATATATATATATATATAATTTTTATGAATAATATGTTATTAATAACATGGCTTTTTTAAGGAGTAATATAATTTTTAAACCTGATTACATATTTTTAAAAAGAATGAATTGTAATTTTCAAAGTTAAAATCTATGTTGAATATGTATTTTTTATATTTATTTAAATATTATAATTTTATTCATATTAATAAACTCAAAATATTTTAAATAAATTAAATTAATAATAACTTTGGTAAAAACTAAGGTCAAATGACCTCGTGGACAATGTTAGGGTTTAGGGAGAGAGTGCGAGACGGCGACAATGGGCGTTGTGGAGGACTGCCGGCGACTAGGGAGAAGCATACGGCTGTTGATGGAGAGACTGGGGCGGTTCGAGGTGGTAAGAGTAGCATGATAGGGATCTCTATTGGGAATATACATGTAAAGGCTTCATTTCGAGAGATCATGAGAGCAACAGAAAAGGTGGCCAAAATCGGGGATTCTTTCATACCAGGGAGGAGATGGCCAGATAAGGGGTTCAAGTTCGGGTTTCTAAGATTCCATGATAAGGAGGCAGCTGAGCGGGCTATTAAGAAACTAAATGGGTGGCTCGTTATGGGGAGGAGGTTAAGGGTGAACTGGGCATTCCCTAGTAGGAGGGCGCAAGGTTGGGGAAGGCTGCCTGGTGGTAGCATGCAGAACAATAAACAGGTTAGGGATAAGGAGGGTAACAGTGTGGTCCAAACGTATCACTCTGCTAAACTCGATGTATGGAGGGATGAGAGGACTTACGCCGAAGTTACCAGAGGTGCAGAGTCTTGGAGGTTGGATGGGGGTCGTGGGGCCGAAAGAAATGTAGTAAGGTTACAGTCTGATCATGAGGTGGTAGCGCGGTTGCAGCGGGCTGCAGTGGTGAATCTTGGTGGACTTGATGTTCTTGGGCAGTTCCAAGAATAGTTATAGTCTGTGTATCCGGAGTGTGAGGATGTATGGTATAGAGGGGGCCATATGGTGGTGGTGGTGTTCAAGGAGCAGGAGGGTAGGGATGCTTTCCTCTCCGACAGACGGGATCATCGTCTTGTGAAGTGGAAGAGAAGGTGGGAGACAGGACTGATCAATAGGAAACATTTGGTGCGGACATATCTATTTGATCTTCCTTTTCACGTGTGGAATGAAGAGAATTTCCAGAAATTAGTATCTCGTTGGGGCACGCTTGTCTCTATGGATAGTGAAACAAAGGAGCGGAAACGGCTGGATAGGGCACGCATCCTGGTGGCGGTAAATGATGTTGGGGCGATACCATCGGGGATGAGGGTTTTGGTTGGGAAGGACGCGACATGGGTGAAGGTAGTGGCAAATCTCTGTGAAAAGGTTGTAGAGGAGGATAATAGGGGGGTGGAGATTCGGTCGGATCCCGGATACTCAACTCCAAGCCAACGTGCAGGGAAATGGGTGCCGGAGATGGTGATCGGAGGGGGGTCCAGGTGTTTGAGGCATAGGGAGTCGGAAAGTTCAATACAGTTGGCGCATCGGGAGGTTACAATATTTAATGTGGCTGCGGACGGTAATGATGAGGTGGGTAAAGCATGCCATAACGGCTTCTTTAACGCATCCCCAGATGAGCCTAGTAAAGTTGGTATTTGTTCGGATTGCCAAGTAGGGAGGGGTGGAGTAAGTACTGAGAACATATTAAGTAGGGAGGAGGTTAGTGGGCCTAGTATTGGGCCTGTAGTTTCTCAAAGGGCGGGCTGTGCGGTTGGCCTTACAGGAGTAGGGCTGCTGAATGTTTTGCGAGTGGGTCAGCTCCAGGATATGATAATTCAAAAGAGTTGGGCGGGTGGGCTTTTGGTGGTCCTGTGAGAGCGGATGAACACAAGAAACCCGTTGATAGCCCTATAATGTTAGAGTCCAATGGATTGTTACCAAATGAGGGAGAGTTCGAACTTTTGAGAGGCCTGAAGTTTACTGACCCTGTGAGTGGAGGAGGGGGAGTAATAGGGATAAAAGAGTCGAGAGATTGCAACACCGAGGGGGATAGTGCGATGGAGGCGATGGCACAGAGGGGTGAGGGCGCTGAGGAAGGTATGTTAGGAGGCGACGAGGCTATTCGGAGGGGTGAGGACGAGGTGGTGGTTGATGCTCCGGAGATTGGATGGGAGAAGGCATTGGAGGCAGAGTTGAGGGTTGTCGAGGATGCCCTTGCAAAGATAGTGAATTGGAAGAAGGGTGAAAGGGGGAGGATACAATACAAGGGGAAAAGAGCGAGGTCGGGGGGCTGGGGCAAGGGGGCGAAGGGGTTGAATAAGATGGAGTCAGTGGTGGAGGGATTTGCTAATTTAAAGTTCACCACGGTACGAACGGGGGATGGGGTGAAGCTGATCGAGGGCTCGGAGGTTAATGAGATATTGAAGGTGGCAAGTTTGCTGGGTTTGAGATGCATGGTGGGGAAGGGAGTTGTGGAGGACAGAATTTGGAAAGAATTGGTTAAAGGGCATTAAGGGTGGTGGGTTGTGTTGAGGATTGAATGTTTATTATGCGGATAATCACTTGCAATTTACGAGGGTTGAATGGGGGAGTCAGAAAGAGGGCAGTCCAGCGACTTTGTAAGAAATTGAGGCCTACGATAATTGGGTTCCAAGAAACAAAGATGGAGGAGGTAAATGATCGGTTGGTCTATAGGCTATGGGGTTCTCGTGGATGCGAATTTTGTTTCCAGGCAGCGGACGGCAATGCAGGGGGGTTGCTCTTAATGTGGGATGGTGGGTTGTGTTCCTTTCAGGTTTTGGGGTCAGAGCATCACTTTATTTGGCTGAAGGGCTCAATCAAGGGACTTAGGGAGGTGGTTAATTTGATTTGCGTTCATGCTTCGAATGATAGACGTGGTAGGGTTGTGTTGTGGGATAGATTAGCTCAGGTTTGTAATGTCTCCAATGATGAGTTGTGGTGCATAATGGGGGACTTTAATGCGGTGTTGGGTGAAGGGGAGAGAGTGGACTTAGTGATGATGAAGGGTCTATGAGAGATTTTAGGAATTTTGTTCAGTTATTGAGAGTCATAGATTTGCCTATGGATAATGCACAGTTTACATGGGTGGGGAGGAAGATAGTCATAGATTTCGTAGTAGATTGGATAGGTTCTTATTATCGCCGGGCTGGGTTAGTCTCTCGGGTGAGGTTATACTTAAGAGATGTGATGTGTACTCTCGGATCACTTTCCTGTCTGTTTGGAGGTAGGGGATCGATCAAGGGAGCATAGACCATTTAGATTTTATAATTACTGGATGGAGGATAAGACATTTGAGGGGATAGTGAGGGAGGGCTGGGGGGAGCAGGATATGGATAGAGGGTGTAATTTGATTCAAAAACTCAAGAATCTTAAAACCAAAATTAGGAGCTGGGAGGGTTATGGGGGGGAAGGGCTGGATTCTAGGATTGGCTCATTGCAGGCGGAATTAGGTATGTTGGAGGAGGGCTTACAGGGTGGTGATGGGGAGGAAGAGCTGAGGAGTGCGTGGGTTGAGAAAAAGATGGAGTTAAGAAGAGCGTTACTAGCAGAGGAACAACATTGGTGTCAGAAGTCCCGTGTAAAATGGTTGAAAGAGGGTGATCAGAATACACGTTTTTTCCATTTAGTTACGGCAATAAACCGGAGAAGAGGCCATATCGGGAGCATTTCAGTGAATGGATCCCTAGTCGAGGATCCCAGGGAGATCAAAGAAGCTGCGTTCAGACATTTCCATGAGTTGTTCATCAGAGAAAATGAGGACATTTTTGATATTGGAGGCATCGGGTTACCTTCGGTTGGGGAGGAAGATAGTCAGTGGATGGTTAGAAACTTTTCTGAGGAGGAAGTTCGGGAGGTGGTTTGGAGTTGCGATGGCAACAAGGCCCCCGGCCCCGATGGTTTCAATCTAGCGTTTTTTAAAAGGTACTGGGGTATGGTAAAAAATGATGTTATGAACGTTTTCAGAAAATTTGAGCAGGAGGGGAAATTACCAAATGGGGCAGGGAGTTCATTCATTTGTTTGATTCCGAAGGTAGAGAATCCAACTGGTTTTAATGACTTTCGGCCCATTTCCCTAGTGGGAAGTGTCTACAAAATAGTGGCTAAAGTGTTGGCTAGGAGGCTAAAGGAAGTGGTACACAGCGTTGTGGGGGACAGCCAGATGGCCTTCATCAAGGGTAGGCAAATCCTCCATGGAGTCTTGGTTGCCTCGGAAGTAATCCATTCTACGAAGGAGGCTAGGCGCAAAGGTTTTGTGGTGAAGCTTGACTTCATGAAGGCATATGATAATATCTCGTGGGAGGCTATTAGGCGTGTCTTAAAGGGTATGAATTTTGATAACAAATGGATTGAGTGGATTTCTGAATGTCTGTCTTCAGCTTGTGCTGCGGTGCTTGTCAATGGGTCGCCTACGGGTTTCTTCAAATTACAAAAGGGGATTAGACAGGGTGATCCCCTTTCACCCTATATGTTTGTGTTAGTGGCGGAGGTGGTAAACAGGTTGATAGAAAAGGCTAAGGAGGCAAACATGTACAAGGGGCTGCCCGTGGGCAACAATGGACCTGTTATCTCTCATCTCCAGTACGCGGACGATACGGTGCTTTTTTGCGAAGGGGAACTTCAATATATTGTAACCATCAAGAGAATGTTGGTGTGTCTATCTCTGGCCACGGGCTTACGGATCAACTACCGAAAGAGTTGTATATATGGAATCAATTGTGAGGCAGAGCTGGTGAACGCAGCAGCTTCGGTACTAGGATGCGATGTGGGGGAGTGGCCGATGAAATACCTTGGGATCCCGGTTGGAGAAAGAATTAACGGGGCATCTCTGTGGCAGCCGGTCATTGATAAGGTAGACAAGAGATTGGCGGGATGGAAAGGAAGGTCACTTTCACAAGCTGGAAGATTATGCTTGATAAGGTCGGTGTTGAGTTGTCTGCCTGTTTACTTCCTCTCGATTTTTAAAGTTCCAAAGGTTGTGGCTGAACGCATTGAACAAATTAAACGGAGATTTTTTTGGAACGAATGAAATGGGGATAGGAAGCTTCACACCATTTGTTGGGAAAACATTTGTACACACAAGGAGGCTGGTGGCCTGAGTGTGTGGAACATACAACAATTTAACAATGCACTCTTACTTAAATGGAGATGGAGGATTGGGGTAGAGGATGGATTATGGAAAGAGGTCATCAATGCTAGGTATTATGGAGGGAGTTGCCCATTGTTACCTAGTCTGCAGGCGGGGAGGTCTGTCTGGGGCAACATATGCCGGGCATGGGACAAGTCAGTAACATCGTTCCTAGAGGATGGATTTTTGATTCAAGTAGGTAAGGGGGATAAAACAAGTTTCTGGGAAGATAAATGGGTTGAGGGTGGACTGATTCTTAAAGATTGCTTTCCTCGGCTATATGCCTTGGCAAACAATAAGTCATGTAAGATATCGGAGTGCGGTAAATGGAATGGCTTTGATTGGGAATGGAATATAGAATTAAGGCGGAGGTTATTCGACTGGGAATTGGAGCTTTGGAATTATATGATGAACTTGATTAATATACAGCATTTGAATCGTTATGCTAGTGATCGTCCTGTGTGGTCGAGAGAAGGGAGCGGAAGGTTCTCGGTACGGTCATGCTGGCAACAAGGGGTGATGGAGGGGAGCAGTGATAAAGGATGGTTTTGGCGAATGTTGTGGAAAGTAAAGTGCCCAATGAAAGCCAAGTTGATAATTTGGAAACTGACACAGGGAGCGCTACCGGTTCGAGATAAACTTGCCAAGGTTGGTATCATTCAGGTGGGGGACGCAAGCTGTCCATTCTGTGGAGTGGCGGTTGAGACGTTGGATCATGTGTTCTGCCATTGTCCAGCGATCAGTGAAATATGGTATAAAGGAGTAAAGCTGTTCCAAACAGATTCGGCCATGCCTGGAGGAGCCAAACATTTGGTGGAATGGTGGTTTGGGAGTGTAGTTAAATCAGGCAGTCATAAGACATGGGTGTTGTGGGGGGTGGCAGTGATATGGACTATTTGGAAATATAGAAACGAGACTGTTTTTAAAGGTACTCAGTTCCAGGTTGAAAGCGCAATCCAAGAGATACGATGGAGAGTCAATTTTTGGTGGCTAGGTGAGCCGAGAGGGGTTGGTGCTGACTTGGGTGGCAGGGATGAAAGTTTCCCATGGAATTTGATACAGCCGCATCATAAGAATACAATGGCCTCTAAGGTTGCTCGTATGGGGTTGGTATGGGAGAGGCCTTATAGGGGATGGTGGAATGTTAACACGGACGGCTCGTCGCTGGGCAACCCGGGGTGCGCGGGAGTCGGAGGTGTTATAAGAGATGATATGGGAAAGGTTATTTTCATTTTGTCCGATTCTATTGGGTTTGCTGACTCTACTGAAGCGGAGTTTACGGCCATTAATAGAATATGCGTGGCGATCATTCGGGACCAAGGCTTCCCACTACCAAAAATACTATTTGAATGCGACTCGGCTAACGTGGTAAAGTGGCTGCATGATCAGAGCAGCATTCCTTGGAGGTTCAACAAACTGATGAGTCCTATTTCTGCACTTCTAAGGTTTGGCGGGGAGATAAGAGTTAAACACATATTGAGGGAAAGAAATGAGATGGCGGATAACTGGGCGAAGCTTGGAGCATGTGGTGAGGGAAGGGTGGAGAGTTGGTTCTAAACTGTTAGTTCAGTGCTTCTTGTTAGGTGGTTCTGGTTTCTTTGTTGCAGTTTGTAGTATTTTCCTTCATTATCTGTCTTTTGCTGCTATCGGTTTGGGGTTCATCTGGTTCATTTGGTAGGATGAATCGGTTATAAAGTGTTGTGTGGTAGTTATTGGCTGATTGTCTTGCTTGCTGGGGTTTTATGTAGTGTATGGGACTTGGTCTATGCAATAAAGATCTATTTCTAAAAAAAAGATCTATTACTCCAATGCAATAATTATAATTTTTTTTTGGAGGTAAAGGAGGGCCATAGCCCTTATCGATCTATTTCTTATTTTTTCTAAACAAACATGTTAGTAACAGGTGGAGAATATGTCTAGGGTTTCGAAGGTTGGTCTGGCGGCAGGAAGCGCCCATGCAACGGCTACGCAAAACCTTCGCGAGGAAGATGTGCGTCCGCCGGATGTGAGGGCTGGAGTCTCGTTTCGTGATGTCCTGCGACAGGAGTCTGTGGGAGCGTCGCCGGGGAAGGATGATCCGCCAGGGGAGTTTACTCGTGATCTGTTGGCCGAAAAACTGGTGAGGGCGACTGCTGTTGAAGGCCAGCCCGGGTTGCTACGCTATGAGATTGATGATGCTGTTTTTGAGGAGGCATGTCGTCCGTGGGAGGGGGCTTTGATGGTCAAGGTATTGGGTACCTTTGTAGCGTATCCTATCTTGAAGGATCGTGTGGGAAAATTATGGAAGCTTACGGGTACCTTTGATCTTATTGGAGCGGGTTATGGATGTTTCATGATTCGTTTCCAATTTGAAGCGGATCGAGATAAAGTGATTTCAGGGGAGTCATGGATGCTTTTCGACCACTATGTAGCTGTTATGCCGTGGTCGAAGGACTTTGATCCGGTTTCAATGCAATTTAACAAAACCCTAGTTTGGGTCCGGTTGTATGGGTTGACAATGTCGTATTTTCGGAAGGATATACTAACGGCACTTGCTTCGGGGATTGGCAAAGTTTTGAAATTTGATAATGCAACGCTAAAAGAGGAGAGGGCAGAGTTTGCTAGGGTGTGCGTGGAATTGGATTTGGAGAAGCCGGTGGTCGGTAAGTTTTTGGCTAGGGATCACTGTGTACGAGTGGCTTATGAGGGGCTGCACCTGATATGTATTGGTTGTGGCCGCTATGGCCACTTTCTACGGGATTGTGGGAATGATAAGACTAAGAAGCAGGGTGTTAATAAGGAGGGGGATGAGCATAGGCAGGCGACTGGTGGGGGTGAGAAAGGGAATAGGGATGTGGAAGGGCCAGTTAGGGATGGTATGGTGGTGGAGGATAAAGATAAACAGGCGGACGTAGGGGAGTCATATGGGGAGTGGTTGACGGTGGTACGAAAGAGGAACAAATCGGGCAAAAGGCCGGATCGGAAAGTGGCTCCGCCTCAACAAGCGGGCGCTGGGGAGGTGAATCCTGGGACGTCGGTTGGGGGAAAGGTGGCTGGAAGAGAAAAGGAAAAATAGAAAATGGATGAGGCTAAGTCTAACGGAGGAGCGACTAAAGTTGAGGTGTAAAGGGATCGGCCTTCGTCCTCAAGGTCTGGCGGCCTGGAGGGGACGTTGGTGCTGGTACCGAGCAGTAGGGATGGAATGACCTTGGGAGCAAATAGGGCACGTACGGAGTCGACACCAAGGGTCATCCCGCAGCAGCAGGTCTCGAGGGGCTCGGGTTTCCCGCTGCTGTTGATGGCGGCAACCGATGAGGTTGGGTCGGAGGCAAGTGACTATGATAATTGGGTTGATGGGGGGGGCATGTAGTGGGATTGTCGGCTCCTTGTTACCTTTCTACGGATATTATTTAATGGAGTTTGTCAATTTTTCACTTATTTCGTGGAATGTTCGGGGAGTCATGAGTTGTAGTGCTCAGCGGTGGGTTACTACGATGCTACAGGAGCAGAAAACCAGATGTTATTTGTTTGATGGAGCCTCAGGCTCATTTGAACAGGTCAGGGTTTTCTTTGCTCGCAAAGGGTTTGATATCATTCATATACAGGAGGCTAGAGGGCGTGCGGGGGGTCTATGGATTCTACATGCACAGGGGACTCCCTATACTTATAGGGTTGTGGATGTGCAACCCCGTATCATCACTGTGGAAATTTTTGAGGTGAATGTCAATGGACGGTATCGGCTATTTATGCGGATCCTAATTATCAGCGGAGAGTGGCGAATTGGGAGAGCCTTCATCAAGTAGCGGCAGGGCGGATGGGGGCATGGATAGTGTTGGGGGATTGGAATGAGATTGCTTCCAGGGAGGAATCGAAGGGAGCTGCCTACCTTGAGAGTCGAGCGGAGGAGTTTCGCCACATGTTGGAGAATTGTAGTTGTTGGATGTCCCAACCGTTGGTTCGGTGACCACCTGGTGTAGGACGGTTGAAGGGAGGAGGTTGGCCAAAAGGTTAGATAGATGTGTTGCTAATCTTGATTGGACGTTATTGTTCCCCGAGGGCCGGATCGGGGTGCTTCCCCGACTGGGATCCGATCATGCGCTACTTAAGTTGACGTGTGGCAATCCAAGAGGTAATATGGGACCTAGGTCATTCTGGTGGGAGGCGGCCTGGGCTACGCATGAGGCTTATGAGGATGTGGTTCGGAAGGGCATGCAGGAATGGGCGGACATGGTGGCGGCATTAAAAAGAGTACAAGCCTTGTCTATGGAGTTCGATGTTTCTACATTTCGGAATATTGGTGCGCGGATCCATGTTCTTAAACGGCTGATTATGGGCATTGAGAGGGTATTGGAGAGGGTCGACTTGGCTTGCATGAGGAGGTTGGAAAGTGAATTGAAGGTGGAATTGGAAGTGGCACTTTACCAAGAAGAGTTATTGTCGTATCCAAAAGCGAGGGACCGTTGGGTTAAACTGGGGATCGAAACACCAAATATTTTCATGCGCAGACGAAGGTGAGGAGGAAGCGAAATAAAATTTATGGGTTGGAGGTGGATGAGGACTGCTGGAGCACTGATCAGCAGGAGCTCAACAGCCACGCCATTTAGTACTGTTCAGGCATGTTTGCGCATATACCGGTGGTGGGAGTGGATGAGGACATCTCGCCGCTCTTGCCCATTCCACAGGCTGCCGTTGTTGAGTTGGAGCGGCCGTACATGCAGGCCGAGGTTGACGTCGCTCTCCAGCAGATGCGAGATTTTGCGGCGCCTGGGCCGGATGGGTTTTCGGCTTGCTTTTATAAAAGATAATGGGATCTGACTAGGGATGCGATGTATGGTATGCTGTTAAAGGTGGCATATACAACAACAATCCCGGACGAGGATTCTCATGCATTGATGTGTCTTCTCCGGAAAGTGGATATCCCCAGGTGCTGAGCCAGTACAGACCCTTGACACTGTGTAATGTCTCTTATAAGTTTATCACAAAGGTCCGAGTTAATTGTCTACGACCGGTATTATCTAGCTATATTGGGCCAGCTCAGTTGGCTTTTTTGCCGGGCAGGGGCACGTGTGACAATGGCATGTTACTCCAGGAGATGGTCTCCACCATGGAAAATCGTCTTGCCAAGTGTAAGGGGGTGGTGGTCAAACTTGATTTGGCTAAGGCGTATGATTCTGTAAATTGGGATTTCTTAGAGAAATGTCTTGGGGAGATGAACCTCCCGAGAAATTGCACTCAATTAATCATGACATGTGTTTGTTCTACCCCATTCTCGCTATTATGGAATGGGGAAGTGTTTGATAAGATCAAGTCAGGAAGGGGGCTACGCCAAGGGGACCCCATGTCGCCCTACTTTTTTGTTATTATCATGGAAAAATTGGCTCGACTGGTTCAGGACGAGGTAGAGAAGGGTCCCTGGCAGCCGGTGGTATTGGGACCAGGGGTGTTGGCATCTCGCATATGGTCTTCGCAGACGATTTGATCTTATGTTCACATGCCAATGACGGGAGCATAAGGTGCATGGCTGGTGTTATCAGGAGGTTTACGTCCAGGGCTGGGATGGCAGTCAATGTTAGCAAGTCCTATGCGTATATCTCACCTTGGTTGGAGGAAGGGGTCGCGGCTTGGGTGGCTCAATTATTGGGTATTGAAGTTACGACCGACCTTGGTAAGTACCTGGGCTTCCCTATTATTCATGGGCGGGTAAAGAAGGAGCATTTTGAATATATTGTTCTGAAATTGGAGGGACATATTGCAATATGGTCGGCTAAGTTTCTGAATAAAGCAGCGAGAGTTACAAAGGCAAGGGCGGTGTTGTCAGCGGTGCCGGCCTATGTGATGCAGATTCATTGGCTCCCTCAAGGGTCATGTCGGGCGATTGATGCGTGCATTAGTCGATGGATTTGGAAGGGAGCTGTGGGGCGTGGGCTCCATCTTGTTAGCTGGTTGAAGGTGGCACGGCCGAGGAGTAAAGGAGGGCTGGGATTGCGAATGGCGAGGGATATGAATACGACCCTTCTTGGTAAGCAGGTATGGCATTTAATTACAGCTGCGAATAAACCTTGGGTGACTGTGATGCGAGATAAGTATAGGGTTCAACCGCAGGCCTTCCCTGAATACCACAGGCTCGGCTCGAAAACTTGGAAGGCATTGGTTAGGGTGTCGGAGGTGCTTCGGAGTGGGTATGGGATCCAGATTGGGGATGGTCGATCCTTTCTATGGTTTTCGCCATGGTGGGATGGTTTTTGTCCTAGTCCACTCATGCCCTTTGTCGATATTCATGATATAAATTTATGTGTTAATGATGTAGTTGATGGCAATGGCTGGAGCTTGGAGAGATTATATACTTGGGTTCCAGCTGCCATTAAGGAACGCATTCAGGAGACACCACCGCCGGTGTTGGCTCTGTCGACGCCCGACCTGCTTCATTGGCAATTGAACAAAAGTGTTGTGTATACTGTGGCCTCTACTTACAAGCTGCTTAGTCGGTCGAATGATGGGGATTTGGAGTCTTGGGCTTGGATGTGAAAGGTTGATATCCCGGAAAAAATAGGGATGTTGATGTGGCTTATGGGACATGACTCGGTGGCAACCAATGGTCCGAGATATTGACGAAGGATTGCAGCTTCTCCCCTTTGTGTTGTCTGTGGGCAGGAGGAGGAGAGTTGGCAACATGCCATGTTTCTTTGTCAATGGGCGAAGGACTTCTGGTGGATCTGTGGTATGGAGGAGACTAGGGAAGTTGTTACCTTGGTTAGGGAAGACTTTACGCATTGGTTGGAATTTTGGTATAAGAAACATAAGGCTTGGTTTGTTGCGGCGTTGTGGACGAGTTGGCTGGAAGGCAACTCGCATGTTTTCAAGGGGAAGCATCGAAAGAGCTGTCAGCTTTGGTGGCAGGCTCACCGGCTGGCTGCCATGATGAACAAGGCCGGACAGTCAGAAGGTCGGGTGACTCCGCCTAGGCAGGTTGGATGGAATGATGGAAGGGGTGATGATGTAGTGGTATATGTAGATGGCTGTGTCTACAAGGAGCTTCATGGATCGGGTTTTGGGGTGGTTTGTAGGCGTTCGAATGGGGATTGGAACAAGGGCGCCGGTGGGTGGCATAGAGATCGGACCATTTTGGACGTTGAGGTGTTTGCTATATGGAAGGGGTTACTGTTAGCGAGGGAATGTGGTGGTCAAAGGGTTGTGTTATATTGTGACTCATTAGCTACGTGCAATTGGTGCGTAGTAGGATGAGCGAGTTCCATCCATTATGGCCTATTATTGACTCTATTCGACGATGCATAAGGAGGTTTGAGAAGTGTGACATTTTTCATGTGTTAAAGGGACGGAAACCAGGAGGCGGACTATTTAGCGAAGGAGGCGGCAATGTTGGATCAATTTTATACCACTTATGCATTCCCCCCGGATGGGCTGGTTTCGATTCTGGAGAGAGATAAAGATGGTCGGAGGTACCTCAGGCGATCACCTGTTAGGTGCTAGGTGTTTCATTTCCTTTTTGTCGTTCTTTTTTTTTTTATTTTTCTTTAGCTTGCCTTTATGGTTGTCAAAAAAAAAAAAAAAAACAAAACATGTTAGTATAAATGTTAATTAAAAATCATGATTTTATTAATATGAATAAAATTAAAGTTAAAATATTTAAACTTTGACGATTAAAATTTAAATTTGATTTACAAATCTTAACTAATTATATTCATATATTGTGAATGTAGCGCGAATAACGCCGATGATATTTCTTAACATGCAATTTAAGTACATAATTTATATATAGAGATGCGGTATATAAAATTTATTTTATAACAGTATATTATATACGCTAATATTACACAAAACAAAACATATCATAGTATTATTGTATTTAACAATATAAAAAAAACTCAAAATACATAAAAGAAAACTCAAAAAATATCACAAAAATCTTAAAACATGTCATGTTTAACATATTTTAATATGAAAAAAAATCAGCAAAGACCGATATCGAATTAAGATAGTACTTCATGACCCTACTTTTTATTTTTTAGAATTCATTGAAGGCTGAAAAGAATGGTGGGAGCGCATACCACATAAATATAAATGGTGGAAAGAAGAATGATAGAGAACCGGGTGGAGAGTCAAATCCACACCCTACTTGACTAATCCATAATTGTCCAATTAATTAAGACGATTAAGCCACGCCCAAGCATCATGACCCAACCCATCCACGTGGCGCAATCCCACAAGCGAGTGGGCGACACTCGCCACAGCCACGTTGTGTCAAAATACACTGTCCCACTCCAGAATTCAAATATACGGAGTAGTACATCGTTTGATCTCCAATATTCGGAGTAAAGTCAAAAACTTTTTTCACCAACTTTCCTGGTACAAATACAATTACTTCTCGAATAGGAAACATCACGATGCAGAAACGAAACGTGCCTCCTCTATCCGCTTACAGTTTTAGTATTTATTTTATCCTTTCAGATACAAGTATAAATCAACGGGATTTGGCGAATCCACAGAGGATTTCTGTCGAAAAAAGAGAGAGGAAATAAGGATCCTCTTTTCATTACCTTCTTCAAGGTTGAGCGAGGGGGATTCGCCACTTTATATATCTCCCTTCTGGTTCTTGGGTTTTTTTTGGCATGCCAGATCACTGGACAAATAAATAATTAGTTGTAAGGTCCCCATCGAAAGCGCGGAAAAAGGGCCCTAGTTTTATTATTTCATTGTCATGTCGGCTGTCGGCGAAAATCCTCTATAGAAGAAGTGGGATCCATGCTTTTGCGAGGTTTTTCATGCACCATGAAGCCCTTCAATTCTGTAAATATCTATTTATCCATCCTTCTCTTTCACGATTTCTGGTTTGGCTTATTTTAGGGTACCTTTAATGAACAATTGAAAGCTATGGCTATCCGTTCTACTCAAATATGGTCAAAATTAGACAATCCTATTCAATTCCTGTTTTTTTCTTTCTTTTTGAGAGAGAAAGACAACCTCTTTATTGTTTCTGTTAGAAGAGGGTTTTACAGATTGAAAGATTTGGGTTTGGGCTAGTTAGTAGTTATCCCTTTTTGTGGGGGCAAGACATCCTATAAATGTGTCATGGTGAGTTCATAGCTTTGTTGGCTAATGGCTATGATCACGTCGGGATGGGTCGGAGTCAATTTGTGGTTCTGGTTTTATATGCAGACTTGGGATTTTTGACTGTGATGTCGGTTTCTTCCAACCCATTTATCACGTCAAGACCGGACTCAATTTCATTATTCAATATTAAATCCCATTAAAGTTTTTTATATGCTGTGTCTTGTTTGATAATTGACTGACGCCCTTGTAATATTTGAGCAATGGGAGGATTAAAGGATCCCTGCTCACTTTTTTTCGCTATGTATGTTGGATAATTTCTCTCTGATGTGCTCTGACATTCAATAAATGTTTGTGATTTCCAGGTTTCTATATTCTCATATCCTAACTGCAGATCATGTCTGTACAGTCTGTTCATAACTCTGTCTTTGATCTGTGGCGCTTATTTCACCGGCAGCATCTGGCCTTCAAAACAGTACTCTTTCGAGGTACCCAATGCGTGTACTCTTCTTTATAATAAAAAAAAAAAAGGTCTTGAATTGTTTGCTCTTTTTTCTCAATTATTATCCTAACCTGTTTTTGGAGTAGTGAAATTTCTACAAAGCTTCATGTTTTTTTTTCCGGGCATATTGAATGGAACAGATAACATGTGATCTATCATCTATGTATATAGCTTTTGCAGTTCTCCAAAGGATTTGAAAGCAAGGATTTGCAGCAAGATCACGAGTCTGCCAAATGCAGCCTTCAAGTCAGTACTTTACAAATCAATTTAGCTTTAATGGAAAGACTCCACTTTTCTTTTTGTGCATAGGTATCAAATCCTTTGAGAATTGCTTCTAACATAAAGACATTGTTGCCCCTGTTTAGGACAAATGTGGGCCTGATGGTAGCAAACCTTTGCCAAAAGGAATTGTTTCCTCAACTTCGAACTTGGAAATGCGACCTTTGTCTGGCCGTCTTTCAGATGATGATGTATGTATCAACAATTTTGCGTTTTTCACGACTCTTCAACTTAATAGTATTTCTGCTTACTTTGATGTGAACTGTAACAAGTTGTCTTGATAACCTTACTTTTAGTTGCTTCTTTTATATACAACTCAATATTTGCATCAAGCAGAATAATTCTTCCAATGTTACCATCTATTTTCTCTCTGTATTAGAAAATTGTGAGGAATAAAAGTTTGTTGGCCATAACAGTTGGGATCAAGCAAAATAAATTGGTGGCTGAAATTGTTAACAAGGTATGATTTAACATTCTATGTTATTCTCATTTTCGGGTCTTTTCTTCTCAAGTTTCTAGTCTCCTGAAATGATTGGGGTGCAGTTTCTAGCAGATGATTTTGCCGTGATGCTTTTCCATTACGATGGCGTTGTGGATCAGTGGAACAACTATGAATGGTATAGCCGAGTCCTTCATGTCTCGGCTGCAAACCAAACAAAATGGTATGCTTCTAGAAGCTACCGTACTCCATGGATCAAACTTCTCACCATTTTGGCTGTATGAGTGTGAACTTACATTCGTGTCTGACAGGTGGTTTGCCAAACGTTTCCTGCATCCAGCTATCGTTGCTGAATACGACTACATTTTTCTTTGGGACGAGGATTTGAGTGTCGATAATTTTCATCCGAAAAGGTGTGTTTAGGTGCAGGAGTATGAAGTATCTATCCTTATATTGTGCTCATAGCTTCTGTCTGCATCCACACATCTAATCAGATTTGTTCCTCTTTTACAGGTACGTGGGTATTGTAAGGGAAGAAGGTCTTGAAATCTCACAGCCTGCTCTCGATTCTGATCGATCAGAGGTGCACCATCTCATTACTGTCCGCAACAGAAGATCCAGAGTTCACAGGTCAGTCAAAATACGAAAACATTGCGACTCAACAATTAAGACCACTTTTGATGCCTGAAAAGTATAGTTTGTCTGAATTATTGTTTCCTCATTAATAGGAGATACTATCGGCTAAAAGGCAACGGCCCTAAATGTGATCACGACAGTACTAATCCCCCCTGTGTAGGGTAAGTAAGAAGAAAATGAAAATCACACACGAGTTGGCACCTTATTTAGTACTCGATTTTTATCAGAAATTAACGAATATCTGATACAATCGTGTGCTGCAGTTGGGTCGAAATGATGGCTCCCGTGTTCTCAAAAGAAGCTTGGCATTGCGTTTGGCATATGGTTCAGGTATATTCAATGAATCTCCCTTGGTTGAATAAACTTTTTAACCCTCGGATACAAACTGGTCGGATGCTTTTTGCCTCAGAGTGACTTGATCCACGCTTGGGGCCTGGATATGAAGCTCGGATACTGCGCACAGGCATGCTCTAACTCGACTACAACGCATGACTTCTATACATGGCCTAATCAAAACCATAATTAACAAACTGTCCCCTTGTTTAAACATGACAGGGCGACCGGGCTGTTAAGGTTGGCGTGGTTGATGAGGAGTACATAGTTCATCACGGTCTCCCTATCCTTGGCGACGTCCCAAACATGGATAAGGTATATCTATATACATTGCTATTATGTCTCATTACATCCGTGGTAAGATCACAGGATTTTTCGGGATTCAATTTGCAGGCGCATTCAGAGCACAACAGCGCCGTGAAAAGATCAGCAGTAAGTTTAATAATACCAACCAAGCCCATGTAATGGAAATTTTAATCCTTTTCCGACCGTGTGGTACGAGTTTATGTTGATTATGTAGAATACACTTGCAGATCCGTATGCGATCCTTCGACGAAATGAAGGCGTTCAAGCAGAGGTGGGAAAAGGCCGTCAAGGAAGACAGCTGCTGGGTGGACCCCTATCCACGATGATCATTTTGGTGGCCGGAAAACTAACTTTGACAGAGACAAAGCAACCACAACAGTGAACTTGGTAGTAACTCCATAGTCCACAGTACAGAATACTATACTAAGGGTATACGGTTACGACAGGATAAATTAATCCTCGCGTTTTCTATAAAGTGTATCAAATAGTTTCCTATATTACATGTAATTAATTATCAAAGACCTTTGTAAAGCTTGAAGGGAATTATTTGATACAGAAGGACAAAGCCAGAGAGTATACAAAAGCATGCATTTTTTTTTTTTTTAAAGAAAAAAAGTGAACTTTTAAACTCTTTGCTTTATTGTAATTATTTGCAGAGGTGGTTTGGAAGGCGGCGGTTCCAACTTCCATGCATTGAGTCTCAATCAACCCACAAGAGCATAGGTAAAATCAAGGTTGTTAAGATCGAGATACTATAGTAGGATCGTTTTTGTTTTTGCAAGAACGTAATTTTAGAATCGAATCGAGATCCTAAGATCCTATGAAATTATTATTTATATTATTTTAAATTAATGCTTGTTAATTATCTCACTAAACTGGTGATTGTTAGAATTTGAAATATCTATTTTAGATTAATTTTGAACAAGAATATGACAGTTGATAGCATGCTTATTCATGATGCAATGGAAGTTAAAATGGTGACACATAACTCAATCATTCTGGGTTCAACATTGCAAAGATATATTAAACAAAATTGACCAAAGAAATAGCATAACCAAAACCACAAAGAGATAGAAACAATAAATAATTTTGCTCCAAAAAAAAAATAACAAAAAAAAACACAGAGGTCAGGATCGGATCGCATAGCGATCCTACGATCCTATACCGATCCTAACAATCCTACCAGGATCATAACGCATTTTCAATCCTTTAGCGATCCCGATCGTTTTTTATGACTATGATCGTAGGATCGTGCAATCCTACGATCAAGATCGCGATCTCAACAACCCTGGGTAAAATGATTGAGGGTCTATTTTGTACGCTGCAACTATCAATTTTTACATAAATATTCAGTAGAAGTAGCCGTAGCCGTCATAAACTATAATTTGAAAAGAAAAATTAATGAAGTTGGAAAGTAGCTTTCGAAAGCTCCCAAAAGCTCTCAAAGTATGTTCTGATTGTAGAGCTCCCATGCAATTCACAACTAAAATCTTTAAAAGCTAGTGTAAAGAACGAAATTATTGTTTTGATATAAAGTTCCTCTAAACTTTCAAAAATTACGTGCATATTAGACCCTCATTCGAGCAAATGATGTATATAGTGAAGGTCAAGCAAATGAGACTTTGGCCGAGATGCCAAAAGGAAAAAAAGGCTGCATTTGGTAAAAAGCAGTAGCTTTTAGCGTTTGAAATTGGAAAATACTACAAATATAAATATTTTATATTCTAATAGTTAAATTTTAAACCTCACCGCTAAACTCTATCATTCCCCAAATTTTAACTTTTTTCAAATTTCAATCTCTAAACTTTAATAAATTCAAATACCAAATATCATTATTCAAAATTATCTCAATTTTAAATTATTTTTCGTCATTAATTTTAAATTTCAAACTTTAAACTCTAATTATTTCTCAGGACACAAATTAGGACAAGGTTGAAACTAGAAAACGCTTGAAATGACTAAACATGCCCAAATTAATAAATTATTGTATAGTAGCCGTTTGGTTTGGATGGATGTTTGATTGTTTCAAATAAGGTTTTGGCGTTGGAAGGAAACAATTATATTATTAATCAACAAAAATTACCTTCAATAAATTAGTTTTTCTTGTGTGTGGGTGTGTTTTTTTTTTTTTTTTTAAAAAAAAAAATCCCTTAAAATTTTAATTTGAAAACACACATACCACATATTACAGGAGTAAAGGAAAAAAGTGCACGTAGAACTTAGAAGGGCTTCAAATCCCAAACATATATATAGTTGAATACCAGGGTATCCCCAGGCCTCATTGGACCCAAGACTAATCCCTCGAGGATCTGCAAGAGCAATTAAGGGCGCCTCTCCCAAAGCAGTTTTTTGCATACACAAGGTTCAAACCCGAGACCTTGCTTAAGCGACTAAAGCCCCATCCACTCAAGCCAACTTATGTTGGTACAAACATATATATAGTTGGATAGATTTTTCTTTTTATTTATTTATTTTTTATGAACCAAAGAGATTTTTAGGTTTTTAGACGCCTAAGAATAAAGTAAAAGATTCAAAGTTTTTATGATACATTGAAATACCATTAAGTAGTAGTTAGTTAAATTACTTATTAAATCTGAAATCAATATAATCGAAATCATTTAATTGTTTTTGGTAAGAAAATTATTCATTTATGCATAAATTTAATGTTTTATCTAATAAGTATTTCCTCCATTTTTAAAGATAACTACGTTTGTGAATTGGACACAATTCACACAAATACTTTAACTTAAAGTTTTATCATAGTTGTACAAGTTAAAATATAGCTAAGTGAGATCTCGTTAGATTCGTCTCGTCTTGTAGTTTTTAAATATCAAACTTTTAAATTTTTATTTATACCATATTTGAGTTATTAATGATTTAAAATGTGTATTGGACTGCGTGTTAAGTAGGTGCGTAGCAAACAAAAAACCAGAGGAAGTATCAAACAAGGGAATAAATTAGGAATCAATTATATCACTTACTTAAAATAAAAATAGTTACTCTACAATGCTACATATTCATTAGTAACAATATGATTAGTTTGTAACCACATAACAATTCATAGTAACCACATAAAAATTCATAGTTTAAATGAAAATAGTTACTCTAAATGAAAAATAGTTACTTTACATATCATTATGATTAGTTTTTAACCACATAACAATTCACAGTAACAATATTAATAGGATCACATGAGCAAGGTTTCAAATCTTGAAATTTCGGTGGATATTTAAAACAATGCTCATGAGAGAACATATTGGCTTCATTTGGGTTCAATGAATTTGACAAAATTTACAATTACTACTCTCACACACTACGAGAAAAAACACGTTTCTCTACCGAAAAATGCGGTCGGCAACACCAAAATGCGGGTCGTTTCGGTGCTTCCCGACCGCAAGTGCCAGTCGGAAATCTGGAGGTAAGAAATTTTCCGTCGACCAAAAAAATTAATCGGCGAAATTCCCAACCGAATTACCGACCGCACCTATGGTCGGTAATATCTGGTCCCAAAAGGTCCCGGGAGAAGTTTCCCGACCGAAATACTCTTTCATGCAAAAAAGTGTGATTATGGGGGCTCGAACCCAACACCTCAATATCACCAGCCTAAACCTTAACCAGCTTGACAAACTATATAACCCAAAATTGTATTAGTCAATGTATCATATATTTTAAAGCCTTCCCAAATATATTTTGAGATATTAAAGAGAGGACTCGAACCCTAGTGGGGAAACATTTCCCTCGCGCGTGTGCCATCAGGATACCATACATTTCATGTACTTGTATATAAATCTTTATATATAACATATATAAATATATATATACATATATAAATATAAATTTGTAAATTAATTAAAAATTAAATCAAACAAATTTTGATAAATAATAAAAATCCACAATAAATAAAAAATGAAATAAATATTTAATCAATTAAAATAAAATTAATTAATTACATTAAAATAAAATTCAATAATTAAATTATAACATAAAATAAAAATGAAATAACCCAATTAAAAGAAAATTAATTAAAGTTAAAATAAATAATCATAAAATAAAATTTTCATAAAATAAAATTATTTATATTGATAAAAAATTCAAAAATTAAATTATATTAAAAAATATTAAATAAAACAAACAATATAGAAAATTCAAAAATAAAATAATGGGGAAAAATTTAGCAACCCCAAATTTCGGTCGGCAACTTTGGCGACATAATTTTCGGTCGGTAAGTCGGTCGCTAAATTCTATTTTTTATAAAAAATTAATAAAATTTTTTAAAAAATGGGAAAAAAACTTCCGACCGAAAGTGTCGGTTGGTAATACCGACTACCTTTGTTACGGTCGGTAAAACGGTCGGCAAAAAACCCCCTAACGCAATAACGGATATAAATTCCTGACTACGCTTTGCGGTCGGTAATACCGACCGCAAAATATCGGTCGGTAAATGCGGTCGGTGTTCCGAAATTTTCTTGTAGTGACACTATAGTATGAAGACAAGTGACACTAAAATAGGGTTGGATCGGTACGGCATACCGAAACTTTTCACCCATACCGTTACCATACCGTAAATATCGGTATGTGAAAAATAGATACCATTACCGTACCATAAAACCGGTATACCAAAATTCGGTATACCGAAACATTCGGCATAAAAATTCGGTATTATCGATATGCCAATATAAATTTTTTTATAAAAATGAATGAAAATTTTCATATAATAATTTAACCTTAAGTGCAATAAAAAATAATTTCCGAAATAATGTAATTCACATGAAAAAAAATATCAATAGAGTTTTAAATAATTTTTAGAGGTCATTCATAATCTCTTCTAGCATAACAAAATCAACCACACACAGTGACCGTGAGGATTGAAGAGTAGAAAGAAGAATGGAATTGAAATTTCGAATTACGGTTTGCTAACAAATAGAAATTTAATTTTAGGTTTTTTAAATTGGGTTTAGTAATAAATATTTAATGTAATATATTTTTTATTTTAAAAATATATAATTATATATTTTATAATATATATATATATATCGGTATTTCGGTATTTTCGGTATACCGAATATCTTATATTTTGATACCAATACCATACCAAAAAAATTCGGCACGGCACTTTATAGTACCAAAAATTTCGGTATATCATAAATTTCGGCATTTTCGGCATTTTTCGATATGGTACGGTCGGTATACCGAGTTTTTGGCAAAATTGTCCAGCCCTACACTAAAATTTAACGTTTAAACTTCTCCAAATTTTTTTTAACATTTACTAAAAAAGTATATGAAATCCTACATCATAAAGATCCATCCATCAACATAGCACTAAATTATTATTATTATTATTATTATTATTATCACTAGTATTTCCCCGCTCAATGGGCGGAAATTATGGACAATATGATTAAAATTATCCAATTTAACAAATAAAATTGTTCAGTTTTATTATGTGGATTACATTCCCCAATATCTTTAAACTATTATAAGCAATACATGAGTACATCTATACAGTGCATAGAAATCGACCAACATATGTCATTACCAATATTTATATATTACGATTTAGTATCTTAAAAAATACTTATACTACAAACAATAGTTGAAAGGATAATATAAAATGAAAACGCAAAGATAAAAATATTTCTACTCACGACTCTAATTCTATACATTGACAAAGAAAGTTCGTGAAATCGTAAGTACTTGATAATTGATTATTAATATTGATTCACTCTAAAGCGTTGAGATATTAGAAATTTCATAAAGATGTAGATATTTTTAAATTAAATTAGAAAAATATAAAAAATACTCTTGTAAATGAATTCATTGATAATTTTTCTTTTTTCGATAAGCATCCATTGACAAATTAAAATAACTATAGTTTCATCAACTTATTTTCCTATTGCAATTTATCTAATTTAGTTAATTTCTCTAATACAAATATTTTCTATTCATTAATGAATATAATATCAATCTATAGAGTACTTATTATAATTTACAATATATCCTTTAACTATAATTTCAATTAATAGAGTATTGGTAAGAATAATAACAAATATTGAAATGATATTTAAAAAATAAATATAATATCAACCCATAAAGTTTTTGTTACAGTCTTTATTTGGTAGTATTCTCTATCTATAATAATTAATGAAATTAAATTATCTAATGTGAATTTCGCTCGAATTTGGTTCTCCTATATTTTGAAAGTGCATTATTTTTTCTTCAACGATTCCTTCATTTTTAGTGAAAAGTGATTGATTTTTGCTATTGTTTATTATTCAACTATCAACCCATAAAGTTTTTATTACATCGTTTATTTGGTAGTATTCTTTATCTATAATAATTAATGAAATTAAATATCTAGCGTGAATTTCGATCGAATTTGGTTCTACTATTTTTTGAAAGTGCACTATTTTTATTTATTTATTTATAATTCCTTCATTTTTATAGTGAAAAGGAATTGACTTTTGTTACTGTTTATTATTTAACTTTGACTAATGCTTATACAACATCTATATACGAAAAAGATATAGTCAAGTGGTATCTCGTTAGATTCGTCTCATCATATAGTTTTTAAATATAATATTTTTAGAATTTTTTCTTATACACATTTTGAGTTATTGATCGTTAGATTGTGTGCAGAAAGTGAATGTTGAGGAAATAGGTAGGTTACTGTTCACAAGGTGATTTTTATGAAAGAAAATTAATAGGTGACTGTTCATAAAAGTATGTTACTGTTCTTAAGGGATATTGTTTTTATATATTACTAGTATTTCCCCCGCCCAATTGGCGGAAATTATGGACAATATGATTAAAATTATCCAATTTAACAAATAAAATTGTTCAATTTTATTCTATGGATTACATTCCCAACCTCCTTAAACTATTTTAAGCAATACACGAGTACATGTATACATTACATAGAAATCGACTAACATATGTCATTACCAATATTTATATATTACAATTTACTATTATTTTAAAAAAATACTTATTCTACAAACAATAGTTGAAAGGACAATATAAAATGAAAATGCAAAGATAAAAATATTTCTACAAACAACACATATCGGTCCTTGCCGATATGTGTTGGTCTGTGTGATGCAATGCAGTTGATGTTGATCTGTGAAAAATAGGTTGACCGGACCTGTTGTGTTTGATGGAGGGCTTTGGGTCCCTGATGTAGGTACTTGTAATGTAAACTTTTGTCATGCTTTCGGAACGGAACGTGCGGATGGGGTTAAAAGATCGTGAATGATGGAGTGTTTTTGTAAGGGTTTTTGGTTTTTGTTGTAAACCTTTTGGAGGTGTGGAATAAAAAGTTATATCCTCAAAAAAAAAAAAAAAATATTTCTACTCACGACTCTAATACTATATTATTATTATTATTATTATTATTATTATTATTATTATTATTATTATTATTATTATTATTATTAAGTTTCAATTTTTAAGTATAGCGAAGATTAGATTTCCATCCATGCCTGGCTCTCATTGCAAATTATTATTATTATTATTACTAGTATTTCCCCCGCCCAATGGGCGGAAATTATGGACAATATAAATAAAATTATCCAATTTAACAAATAAAATTGTTCAATTTAATTATGTCGATTACATTCCCCAACCTCCTTAAACTATTTTAAGCATTACATGGTACATCTATATATTGCATACAAATCAAACAACATATGTCATTACCAATATTTATATATTACAATTTAGTATCTTAAAAAATAGTTATACTGCAAGCAATAGTTAAAAAGACAAAAAAAAAATAAAAAAAACAATGATAAAAACCTTTCTATTCACGACTCTAATGTCATACTATACATTGACAAAAGAAAGCGTGAAATCATATTGTACTCGGTAATTGATTATTTGATATTAATTCACTCTAAAACATCAAGATATTAGAAATTTTATAAAGATGTAGATATTTCCAAATTAAATTAGAAAAATATAAGAAATACTCTTGTAAATGAATCCATTGACAAATTAAAATGACTATAGTTTCATCAACTTATTGTCGTATTGCAATTTATCTAATTTAGTTAATTTATCTACTACAAATATTTTCTATTCATTAATGAATATATAATATCAATCTATAAAGTAATTATTAATAATTTCTTTATCTATAATTTCAAGTAATAGAGGATTGGTTAAGAATAATAACAAATATTGAAATTATATTGAAAGAATAAATATAATATCAACCCATAAGGTTTTTGTTATATCCTTTATTTGGTAGTATACTTTATTTTATAATAATTAATGAAACTAAATTATCTAATGTGAATTTTGCTCGAATTTGATTCTCCTATATTTTGAAAGTCTATTATGGTTTTTTTTTTTTAATTCTTCATTTTTATAGTGAAAAGGGATTTATTTTTTCTACTCTTTATTATTCAACTATCAACCCATAAAGTTTTTGTTACATCTTTTATTTGGTAGTATTCTTTATTTTGAAAGTGCACTTTGTTTATTTTTTAAATAATTCCTTCGTTTTTTTTAGTGAAAATGAATTGACTTTTGCTAATGTTTATTATTCAACTTTGACTAATGCTTATACAATATCTATATAAGAAAAAAACATAGTCAAGTGGGATCTCGTTAGATTCGTCTCATCATGTAGTTTTCAAATATCAAATTATTAGAATTTTTCTTGTACACATTTTGAGTTATTGATGAGTTATTGATTATTAGAAATGTGTATTGTATTGTGTGCAGAAAGTGAATGTTGAAGAATATGTAGGTTACTGTTCATAAGGGGATTTTTGTGAGAGATAATTGATAGGTTACTGTTTATAAGAGTAGGTTACTGTTCATAAGAGATGTTATTTTTATATATTAATATAGATTAAGTTCCAATTTTAAAGTATAGCGAAGATTAGATTTCCATCCATGCCTGGCTCTCATTGCAAATATTCGGTTCAATGCCCACCAGATGATTAGTCTTGGGTTTAATATGACTTGAAAATACTCAGTACACGTCAAAAATAGTCGAAACTTGCTTGCTTAGTCTCAGATTTCCTAGTCGAGGAAAGTAGAAGAAGACATTGTAATTCTTTCTTGTTTACATTTGTTAAAAAGGAAAAGAGAAAACAAATAAAACACGATGAACTAGGAATAGGCTAGCTATCGCGAAAAAATTATAACATGATCGTTTAATTTTACTGCGTCTTGGTTTGGCTGAAGTCATGTAGCTTATCTATTTATCTATTTTGTCAAAATCTCTTGAGATTGTTAATGGTCATTGAATTGGGTATGATTTGGAAAGTTTAACCATCAAAATTTTAAAAATGTCTGAAAAAGAATTTTCGTTTAATTTCCTACTGTATAAATAATCATATACCAGTATTCTGAATTAGAATACCATTTAATTGCATAAAAATTTCCAAATATTTAAATAATTAGTAATTCTTATAATCTTATTAACTTTTTCGTGTATTTAAATATTTTGAGATGATGGTACGTGGATCAAGTTCTCAAATTTCAACACATAATTTAAAGATATCGTGCCTCATAAAGATAGGCATAAGCCAAATAAAAAATTATAATAATCACCAGAATGGCAGATTTTGTGTACTAGTAATTCAATTGTATTGGCTGTTATGCGAAAAAAAAAAAAAAAAATCAGTTGTAAACAAATTACTGATTTAAAGTAAATTACTCTCAAGTCTCAAAATGGATAACTCAAACCAATGATTTTTGGTGGCAGAACTCAATTTTTAGGTGAATATCAGGGTTCGAACCCGAGACCTTGCTAAAGTGACAAGAGTCCCATCCACTCAAGCCAACTGCTGTTGGTGTGGCAGAACTCAATTTGATGCATAACTATGATGGAAAAATGGGGTTTTGAGCTCCTTTTTGCGTAATGACGATATTTAATTTGGTTAATTAAATAGCGTATACGAATTCTACATTTCGCGTAGATTGTCGTAGTGTATCTATTTTCGCAAAACCGTTGTCGGGTGAGTGAGAAATAGGTGGTCGAAGTGGGTCATTAAGTGCGGCTAGCGTTTGTGTGTTTGAATGGTTGTTAAAGAGTGGGTAAATGTAGCGCATCCCACATTGCTTAAACAGTGGGAGTTGAATTAGTTTATATTGTTCTGCGTGTTAGAATCAATTAAACTAATGCAGGATGGTCAAGTGCGGGGGAAGCCCACACGCGCACGCCCGTCCCGTCCCGAGCCGCGCCGTCGCCCGCGCCCGCGCCCTTGGACTTGGACTTGGACTTGGATCTTGGTAATTGGGCTTTGGGTGGGCTTTGGGCCAGTCTATATTTGGAGCCCACTCTGATTTCAACAGTTGTTGAAAATCGTTTGAATCGCCAGCTGAAACCGCCCCATCAATACATGTCGTCAGTTACGTCTTCTTCAACTCCTATAAGTAGCAGCGTCAGACATTAGGCATTTGACACCCAAAAACACCTCTGCATCTTTCTGTATATTCCCTCCTCCCGACTCCCTCATCTCTTTGTTCTGTTCGCCGGTCGTCGACGTTTACGGTGCTGCTACGTCGAGACGTTCCTCGTTTTACATTTGGGGACGTTCTGCCGCTGCCGGAGCACTACCGGGGCATAAACGTCTTGCGGGAAGAGTTCAATCTCGACTGGACGTTCTTTTGTATTGTTGTAACCGTTCATTTCTTACAAGCGCAAGACGTTTATAATGGACGGTTCCACTGTTGCCGCCACCGCCTCCACTGACGTTTCATCCGCCGCTGCCGCCACCGCCTCCGTTTCCATGCCTGGGTCTGTCCAGGCGTCCGCTGTCGTTACCCCAACCGCAGCGGTGCCGTCAATGCTGACCACACCTACTGTCGTTCCTCCACCTGCAACGCTGCATCCGATGCCGCTGCTGACGGCAGACCCAAACGGCTCTATCGATCAATACTTGCTTGATCCAACGACGGCCTTTCTGCCCCTGTCGCCGACGCCTAACACTGGCGGGTATGTTTTGCCCAATTCTGGACAGTTTATCTCTGGACACTCCTTTGGAACTGTTTCGTTCCAGCCCAACGCTTCGGTTGGGGCGTCTTTACCTTTTTCTGGACAAACGTTCGGGGTTACACCCGCAGGACTTAATAATAACATGAACACCGGTTTGCAACCGGGCAGTGGGCCGCTGAACACTAGTTTGCCAACTTATGTTCAGTCGGAGCCGGCCTTCGTGCCGGGCGTTGGGCCGTCAACGGGTTCCGTCCCTATGGCGTTGCCAAGGTCATTTAGAGTGGCCGAGAAGCCGTCAAAGTTTGACGGGCGTGATTTCAAGACGTGGCAGCAGAAGATGTTGTTCTATCTGACCACTCTTGGTTTGGCCGGGTTTTTGAGGAGCAGTCGGCCGTCCCTGTCTGAGATGGAGACCGATCCTCAAAAGATCTTCGCCAAAGAACAATGGATTCACGGTGATTTCATGTGTAAGAATTTCATTCTGAGTGCTCTCACGGATCCTTTGTACGCTGTGTACTCTTCTGTAAAAGGTGCAAAGGAATTGTGGATCCATTTGGAACGGAAGTACAAAACGGAGGATGTTGGTACTAAAATGCATGGCGTTTCCAAATATCTGGGTTTTCAGATGGTTGACGGGTGTTCAGTAGTTGAACAAGTTCAAGAGTTTCAATTACTGATACATGGCGTTCACGCTAAGGGAATGCAATTGCCCGATGCGTTTAATGCTGTGGTTGTGATCGAGAAGTTGCCTCCTTCGTGGAAAGACTTCAAGAACTACTTGATGCACAAGCAAAAGGAAATGTCCCTTGAAGATCTTGTTACACGGATCAGAATCGAGGAGGATAACCGCAAGGCCGTGTTAAGGAGCCATTCTGTGGAGGCTAAGGCCAACTTGACTGAAACGACCGGTAAACGCAAGCAGCCGACCGCTGCGGGTAAAGGCAAAGCGGTTGCCGATGGCCAAAAGAGGAAGAAGTTCTCTGGGAATTGCTACAACTGTGGCAAGGTTGGGCACTTTGCACATCAGTGCCCGAAGCCGAAGAAGAAGAAGCCTGCTAAGCCTGCCGCTAACGTGGTACAGGCTGAACCTGACGGTTGGGATGCTAAAGGTTGGTTTGTTGATACCGGGGCTTCGTGTCATGTGGCTGCCAACAGGGAGTTCTTTACTTCATACTGGACTGTTGAAGGCAGAAAGCTGCACATGGGAAACCATGCATCATCTGATGTGGTTGGCGTTGGGAATGTGGTACTGAGGCTGACTAGTGGCAAAAACTTGACTCTGAAGGATTTGATGCATGTCCCTGATATCCGGAAGAATTTGGTTTCTGGTTCGCTGCTAGTTAGTAGTGGTTTTAAACTTGTTTTTGAGTCTGATAAGTTTATCATGACTAAGTTTGGAAAATTCCTTGGTAGAGGCTATCTCACCAATGGTCTTTTCAAGTTTAATGTATTGGCTAAACGCCAAGTTGTTGAGCAAGCTTCTGGTAATAAAATTGAAGGTTCTTCTTACTTGCTTGAGTGTTTTAATTTATGGCATTGTAGACTTGGACATGCAAATAAAAATGCTATAAAGAGATCGGTAAATTTAAATTTACTTAAAGAAATGGAATTCAACGATAAAAACAAATGTGAAATTTGTGTTGAAGCGAAAATGACAAAACTTCCATTTCCAAGTGTTGAAAGAAATACTAAACCACTGGATTTAATTCATACTGATGTATGTGATTTTAGATCTTTGCAAACTCGGGGTGGTAAAAAGTATTTTATTACTTTTATTGATGATAGCACTCGTTATTGCTATCTTTATCTGTTGAGAAGCAAAGATGAAGCTATTGAAGCTTTTAAAAACTTCAAGCTTGAGGCTGAAACTCAATTGAATAGCCGTATTAAGGATATTCGGAGTGATCGATGAGGAGAATACGTTGCTCTGTTTGCTGAATTGTGTGCCAAGTCCGGAATAATTCATCAAACTACAGCTCCATATTCACCGCAGTCCAATGGTGTTGTGGAACGTAAGAACCGTACGCTAAAGGATATGATGAATGCCTTGTTGATCAGTTCAGGGTTACCCCAGAACTTGTGGGGGGAAGTTGTTTTAACAGCTAATTATATTTTAAATAAAATACCTCACAAAGGTAAGGAAGTAATGCCTTACGAGTTATGGAAAGGTAGAAAACCTTCTTTCAAATAGCTCAAAGTGTGGAGGTGCTTGGCTAAAGTTGAGGTGCCACCTCCTAAACAAGTTACAATCGGCCCCAAAACAGTTGATTGTATCTTTATAAGGTATGCCCTTAACAGTAGCGCGTATCGTTTCCTGGTACATAAGTCAGAAATATCTGGTATAAGTGAAGGAACGATATTTGAATCAAGGAACGCCGTGTTTTTTGAAGACATATATCTTTACAAGGATAAAGTGGAATGTTCAAATAAAAGAACGTTTGATGAAGCTACGAGCTCTGATCAGCCGAAACAAACTGACAATGGAAGTATTTCTCCTGAACCAGTTGAACTTCGTCGTAGCCATAGGGCCAAAGTGGCTAAAACTTTTGGTCTAGATTTCGTCACTTTTATGTTAGATAACGAGCCAAGAACTGTTAGTGAAGCTCTGGCTCGACCAGATGCTGCATTATGGCAAGAAGCCATAAACAGTGAGTTAGACTCCATTATGCAGAATCACACTTGGGTTCTTACTGATCTACCGAAAGGTTGTAAATCCTTAGGATGCCGTTGGGTCCTTAAAAGAAAGTATAAAGCCGATGGATCGTTCGATAAATACAAGGCTCGCCTTGTAGTTCAGGGCTTTAGACAGAAGGAATGAGATAATTATTTTGATACTTATTCTCCGGTATCCAGAATCACCTCCATTCGAGTGTTTCTCTCGATTGCTGCACTTTACAATCTTGAGATACATCAAATGGATGTTAAGACTGCGTTATTAAATGGTGATCTAGATGAAGAGATTTATATGAATCAACCAGAAGGATTTGTTGTTCAAGGACAAGAGCATAAAGTCTGCAAACTGGTTAAATCTCTGTATGGTCTGAAACAAGCGCCTAAGCAGTGGAACTTGAAGTTTGATAATGTGATGTTGTCAAATGGGTTCAAGTATAATGAATGTGATAAATGCGTTTACTACAAGGGAACAACAGACAAATTTGTTATAGTTTGCTTGTATGTAGATGACATGTTGATCATGGGCATTGACTTGAATATGATTACTCAGACCAAGAACATGTTAAAAAGGAATTTTGACATGAAAGACATGGGTGTAGCCGATGTCATATTAGGGATAAAAATCATAAAGCATCCCTTCGGATCGTTCTTTCTCAGTCTCATTACATTGAGAAAGTGTTGAGAAAATTCAACGCCTATGATAGTCGTCCGGCAAAGACGCCTATGGATCCCAGTGATAAGTTGAGAGTGAACAGAGGTGAACTTGTTGCTCAAGAAGAGTATGCAAGAATCATTGGTAGTCTAATGTACTTGACTAATTGTACTCGCCCGGATCTTGCATATTCAGTTAATAAACTGAGTAGATATACTAGCAATCCAAGTCGTGAGCATTGGAAGGCTATTATGAGAGTCTTGAGATATCTGATATATACTCAAGAGTTGGGGTTACATTACACGAGATATCCTCCTGTTCTTGAAGGGTACTCTGATGCCGATTGGATATCAGAGAAAAGTGATTCATTATCCACAAGTGGTTATGTATTCATGATTGCGGGAGGGGTTGTGTCTTGGAAGTCACAAAAACAAACGTGTATAGCCCGATCCACCATGGAATCTGAATTCATAGCTTTAGATAAAGCTGGTGAAGAAGCCGAATGGCTTCGAAATTTCCTCAAGGAAATTCCATGTTGGAAGAAACCTGTGCCAACAGTAATGATACACTGTGATAGTCAAGCAGCTATTGGCAGGGCACAAAATGAGATGTATAATGGTAAGTCAAGACATATCCGTCGTCGACATCATACCGTTAAGCAATTGATTTCTAGTGGGGTAATTTCTCTAACTTATGTGAAGTCTGGAGATAACCTAGTGGATCCATTAACAAAAGCTGTCAACAGAGATCAATTTTGCAAATTGCGAGAGGGAATGGGGTTAAAACCCATACCTAAAGAATGATTACATTGGTAACCCAACCATGATGCGTGTAGATCTCACAAACTTGGTTCAAAGGGACAAATAAGATGTATGATTTCAAATGTGAAAACACTTTTGAAGAATAATCTTCATCCTTTCCCTCAGAAGCAATGATGAAGTGTTTGATGTCTGTCTGTGGTAGAGGTTGAGTTTAATGACTCTTAATGGTTCTGGAACTGTGTGTTCATATAAGTATGACAGGATACTTGTTCGAATCACATATATAAGTATAAGTGTGGCCGCTTCAGTAGAGACTTATGAATCCAAAGGGGGTTTCCATGGCCTGGAATGGAACCAAACATGAGAGCGGACAAAGAGCCTGAAAAGTTACTGATTCTTTATTATTGGTTTAGTATACGATGTGGGGGATAGTTCAAGAGTAAAATCACTACTCTGCCTGTATACTCGATAATATTGATATGGTTTAAGTTCAAAGCCAAAAACTACTTAAACCCATGCAATAACCTTTCTTTAAAGAAGGAGTCGGGGCATTTGCATTGCATTCACTACTGCTGTTATTTCCACTCATGTGGGGGATTGTTGGAAAAAGGGGGTTTTGAGCTCCTTTTCGCGTAATGACGATATTTAATTTGGTTAATTAAATAGCGTATACGAATTCTATATTTTGCGTAGATTGTCGTAGTGTATCTATTTTCTCAAAACCGTTGTCGGGTGAGTGAGAAATAGGTGGTCGAAGTGGGTCATTAAGTGCGGCTAGTGTTTGTGTGTTTGAATGGTTGTTAAAGAGTGGGTAAAGGTAGCGCATCCCACATTGCTTAAACAGTGGGAGTTGAATTAGTTTATATTGTTCTGCGTGTTAGAATCAATTAAACTAATGCAGGATGGTCAAGTGCGGGGGAAGCCCACATGTGCGCGCCCGTCCCGTCCCGAGCCGAGCCGAGCCGTGCCGCGCCGTCGCCGTCGCCCGCGCCCGTGGACTTGGACTTGGGTGGGCTTTGGGCCTGTCTATATTTTTAGACAAAATTTATTTGTCGGGCCCATGCCAAGTCCAGTCTTTAGAGCCCACCGCCCCATCAATACATGTCGTCAGTTACGTCCTCTTCAACTCCTATAAGTAGCAGCGTCAGGCATTAGGCATTTGACACCCAAAAACACCTCTGCATCTTTCTGCATATTCTCTCCTCCCGACTCCCTCATCTCTTTGTTTTGTTCGCCGGTCGTCGATGTTTGCGGTGCTGCTACGTCGAGACGTTCGTCGTTTTACCTTTGGGGACGTTCTGCCGTTGCCGGAGCACTACTGGGGCATAAATGTCTTGCGGGAAGAGTTCAATCTCGACTCGACATTCTTTTGTATTGCTGTAACCGTTCATTTCTTACAAACTATAGTACTACTAATAAAATAATCTTTAGTAGTATCATACACTATCTCATGTAGTAACATTTTATTTCTTTATAAACACAGTATAATACTAGTTTTTGAGCCAGGAAAAGTATTTGCGAGCTTTTAGACATTTCGAAGGATAAGGGCAATTGGCTCAATCAAATTATTTTATTTTATTTTATTTTATTTTTATTTTTTAGTGGAAAGGTGGGCCGAGGCCAGACTCAATCAAATATTTCATTTAAATATATTAATAAAAATTTGAACAATCTCTTTGTATTAGAAAAAAAACCTTGTTAGTGTTTTGAATAATTCTAGGATATCTCCAAACTTAATTGGACTAAAGAATAATCAAATTAATGACAACTTATTAAATTGGATAAATTGAAATTAATTTAGGAATCAAACCACATCCTAAATTCCTAAAAGGCTAACATATAGTACTGTATTAAAATATGTATATCAATCATTAGTTTTGTGGATGTTAATGACTATACTCAGAGAAAAGGCTAACACCCCCCCTTTTTTTTTTTCGTTTTTTTGGAAGAACAGGTAAAAAAGGCTAACACTCAGTGTTTAATTTTTAAAATATATATTAAAAATATTTCTTTTGTAAATTATTGGGTATTTATAAGTTATATTATATCCAAAAGTAATCACTCGAGAATTTGCATGGAAATAAAGGACGCATATTCCAAAAGAGTTTTTGGAATAAACAGCTGTTGATTTTATTAAAAATAATTTAAAAATGTATAATACATAGTAATAAACATTTATTTAATTAATCACTAAGGGGTATATTTATTTCATATTTTAATGGATATTAAAAAGTCAGTTGATTTAGAAAGTCTATAGACTCTACGTGTAGGGGATGTATTGGATTGAGACTCTATAGGATTTTTTTTGACTTTGAAAGTTGGGGTGTATTCAATTTAGATTTTAAAAAAAGTCTTTAAAAATCTAGGTGTATTTAATTCAGATTTTAAAAAGTCTTTAAAAATCTAGAGGTATTCAACACTCTATGGATTTTAATTCTTTATAGATTTTAATGGATTGTCTTAAAAATCATAAATACACAAAATCTCTCTAAAATCAGCCAGACTCTTCATGGACTCTATACAAATCAATGAACTCTATGTGGAGTCTATGAACTTTCTAAATCTACTGACTTTTTCAAGTTCATAAAAATCTAATAAAATCTCAAACCAATACACCCCCATAGAGTTGATTGATTTTATATAGACTCTATGTAGAGTTTGACTGATTTGATAAAATCTGTAAAAATTTGGAGAGATTTTGCATAGTTATAGTTTTTTAAAAAATCCATTAAAGTCTATGAAGAATTAAAATCCATAGACGGTTG
This sequence comes from Hygrophila difformis, assembly GCA_030278955.1. Lineage (NCBI taxonomy): Eukaryota > Viridiplantae > Streptophyta > Magnoliopsida > Lamiales > Acanthaceae > Hygrophila > Hygrophila difformis. The sequence continues at coordinate 19,705,421 of JAOANR010000008.1, read as the reverse complement.
AATACCACAAAATTTTTAAAGATTTTTTAAAATCTACATGTAGATTTTTACAGACTTTTTAAAATCTGTATTGAATACCTCTAGATTTTAGAAGACTCTCATAAATCTAAATTGATACACCTCAGACTTTCAAACTCCTATACACCACCTAAATTTTAACTTTAAACTTTACATCTCTAGTTATTTTACGCACACAACCTATAAAGTTACCAGTTAAGGCACAGACCGCACAGTATAGCATATTGGTACAGGCATTGTACCACCACCCTACAATCTCATGCTTCATATGAGTATATATATATATATATATATTGTGAATTCTGATGAATTCAGCTGAAGAACATATCAGTACTGTTGGAAATTCTGCCTCTATCCGTTTCCCAAATTAATGAGCGCCTGCGGTATTTAAGCTTCTTTCCATCCTTGTTATTATGCTATAATACTATATACTTGTATTCTTCCTCTCTATCTCTCTCTCATTAATTAATTGTGCATTTATGTTTTTTAAATATTGCGGTTTCTCGATTCGCAACTCTGAATTCTGGATTCTGAATTCACATAGATATCCATGCTCTGTTCTGCTTTTGTGGTTGATACATTGAGTTTTAATAGCTTCCAGTTTTAATGGATTCTGGTTTTACACAACGCGGTGACGTGGAGGAGGGCGAAAGGAATGCGTGGCCAGAATTGGAGGCGGAAGGCAACTCCATGAGAGAGCCATTGTTGAACCCAGAGAGCAGAGTCAATGGAACTTCTCAAACTGTTGGTTCCGAGAGTAACTCCATAGAAAGCCTGGATTACGAGTATGATAATTTTTTTTTTATTTTTTTTCCTTTGTAACTTGGTTTCCTGCGGAATTCAGTTTCAACTTTGAAATGCTGAATCGTTGCGATCTTATTGCAATTTTTCTTTTTTAGCTTTTGGAGATTAGGTTATATGAGATTAATTACGAGTGGAATATGTTTCGAGGGAATTGGTGGTGTTTGGAGAATTTAGGATTCTGTGGAAACAACTTTTTGGAGGAATCATATGCAGCTAAAACTAACCTCAGCTGTTGAATCGATTGCCTGTTTTGCACGTAATCTGAGTCATCTTGTCTGCGTGATTCCAACTTTTGATTTTGTTATGTGATAACTGTTTGGCCCTTTTCAATTTAGACGGTGAGAATTGCATAATGGAATATGAAGGAGAGATTATTCAGAATAGAATTCTTCGAAGAGATGAATATTTCATTCCTTCTGAGTTTAAAATTGTAAAATAACAAAAATATTTCTGCATAAGTTTATTACTCATTTTCACTTAATAAAAGTATAAACATAACTCTGTGTTTTTAATAATTAATGTAGCACATGCAAATAATTTTTGCTCTGTTGCTTTACAAAAAATGGAAATATAAATTAAAGGGAGGATATAATGCATAATAGAGCTAAAAAAGAATCCGTGACTGCTTATGGAGAAAAGAATGGACAATAAAACACTGAAATAAATAGAAAAATGTAACAAAAAGGAAGTAACAACAAATTTGATTTGGTTTTGAAAATTAACTTCATTCTACACATGCATATGGGTGTAAAAGAGTGACAAAATGGACGATTCCAAGTTTGTGTATAGGTACGAAAATAATATGAGGAGTTTCCTTCAATTAAATGATACTCCCTCCGTCCCAGCTAACATGTCTTGTTTGACTTTTTGACACTGTTCATTATTCTACTTTGACTCGATTTTATTGCACGTATATATTTCGAAAAAATAGTCGAGTTTGGTCTTGTTAGAATCGTAATCATGTAGTTTTAGAATAAATATTTTACATAATTTTTTGTTGTACACATTTTGAGATATTAACGGTTGAAAAAATGCATTGGATTGTGTGCAAAAGTGAAATAATACAAGTTAAGTGGGACGGAGGGAGTACGAATAAATCATCAGGAATGGGTGCAAAATTTGGGCCATAATTGATCAGACAATTTGGTATTTCATGTCAGGCTCTCCATTTATGTGCAATGTGCAGTATTTGATATTGTTGTGGCCCCAGTTTTGTTATTAAATTTCTTACTTACCACGACCTTTTGTCCTAGTCAGATGGAATCTGATTTACATTCTCTTTTTCTTTTTATTGCAGAATTTTTGAAAATGAACTGTTTAACCAGGACTGGAGATCTAGGAAAAGGATTGAAATTTTTAAGTACATTTTCTTGAAATGGGCACTCGCTCTTCTCATTGGTATATTCACAGGCGTTGTTGGTTTCTTCAATAACATTTTGGTACAAAACATTGCTGGCTCCAAGCTTGTACTCACTGGCAACCTGTTGTATGATGGCAGGTGAGCGAACTCTGAGCAAATAATTTGTCATCTTAGTTCACATAACAATTTGAAGTTTGTTCCTATTTACGATTAGATTTCCAATACTATTAGATTAGGTGGTATAATAATATCATCATTCAAAACATTTTTCCCTGGTTTCATTCAGTATACGTTGTCCCAGTTGGACCTAGCCTATTATGTCTGAATGGTAATATTGTCCATGAGTTTTTCTGATCGAGCATGAGTTGGAAAGCTAGATATAGGGTGGCGAAGGTGGAATGCGGACAATTTTTTTTTGAAATAAGAATATTTATTGTAGTGTTTTACTTGAAGCATTTATCCACCCATTATATCAGCTTATTTCTAAACGTCAGAAAAAATATTTCAAGACTGTTATGATTTATATACTTTCGGTCGTGAACCAGAAAAAAAAATACTTCTTGGCACATTAATCACTGATTTTAGGATATAATCTGTTTGGATGCAGGTACTTCCAAGCATTTGTAACATTTGCTGGTATTAATTTAATACTGGCCGTTTGTGCTGCAGCACTATGTGCATATATTGCTCCTGCAGCAGCTGGTTCTGGCATACCAGAGGTTAAAACCTATCTCAATGGTATAGATGCTCATTCTGTTTTGGCTCCAAGTACCCTATTTGTTAAGGTAAGTTGGATATACTAAGGGTTCATGATGCACACATATTCAAATGTTTATGCCTTTATACAAGACAGACATTGTTACTCTATTTTTTATGTTGGTAAGGAGGGATCAGGGACTAGTGGAAGCTAAGTGAGGGTGGTCATGTAGGACATGTTTGTATTGATTTTCCTTTGCTTCAAATTCTTGTAGCCAAGCACTTTTGATAGTAAGATATGAAGATTTTAGGTACATGTTACAGAATTCTCTCTTGAATATTTTATTAGTATTATCACCTTAGAACAATTTACATTTAGTATAATTCGTTTTGTTTGCACCTGAAACATTCTCATTTCTCACTGAACTCAATAATCCCTAGTTCCCTACCGCTTTGAATTTCATTTCGAGAAATCCTACTTATGGACATCCAAATTTCTACAGATTTTTGGTTCTATTCTTGGAGTTTCTGCTGGGTTTGTTGTCGGCAAAGAAGGACCAATGGTGCACACTGGTGCTTGCATTGCCAATTTACTGGGGCAGGGAGGGTCTCGGAAGTATCACATGACATGGAAATGGCTGAGATACTTCAAAAATGATAGAGACAGAAGGGATTTGATTACCTGTGGTGCAGCTGCTGGGGTGGCTGCTGCTTTCCGAGCGCCAGTTGGTGGTGTTCTTTTTGCTCTTGAAGAAGCAGCCTCCTGGTATTTTTAAGTTATTTCTCTTCGCAATTTGCACTTTCCATGCTCTCAATTGATAGCTAGTTTCCAGAATATCATAAAAGTATTTTTAGAATTAACATAACATCATGTAGCATTTTGAGTTTCTCGTCATATATGCACAAAGAAAATGAATGCTTATCACCATTGAAGTTGAGGAACACCGTACTTGTGACATGAAATGCAAATGCGAAAAAAAAAAAAAAAAAAAAAAATTGACGATTAAAATTGCATTCTTTTAATTCAGCATATTTAGTTTGACGGATTGACATTTTGAGTATGTTTTGATGACTGGTGTTTATACTACATTAATCTTTTAGGTGGCGGAGTGCTCTTCTTTGGAGGGCATTTTTCACTACTGCTGTTGTAGCTGTGGTGTTAAATACTCTCACCCAAATTTGTCGTGATGGTTATTGTGGGCAATTTGGGCGAGGCGGTCTAATTATGTTTGATGTAAATTCAGGAGTCCCCTCTTATAACACCACAGATCTTATTGCTGTTGTACTAATTGGTGTTCTTGGAGGCCTTTTAGGTTCCCTTTACAATTACCTTGTGGACAAGGTCCTCAGAATATATACTGCCATAAACGCGTATGCTCACTAATTCCCTCTTCTAGTCACGTCTATAATCTGTTCATCTGTTAGTATATGATGACAGGGCAAATATGTTTCAAACTCTAAACTCCTTATCTAATCTTACACTCACCTGCAGGAAAGGTCCAGTTTATAAGATCCTGCTTGTTATCACGATTTCCCTTTTCACTTCGTGCTTAGCATATGGCCTTCCATGGCTTACACAGTGCACGCCGTGTCCCACTGACTTGGAGAAAGAGTGTCCCATCATTGGTCGCCCTGGTCACTACACAAGATTTACCTGTCAGCCAGGGCACTATAATGCTCTTGCCTCCCTTTTCCTCAACACCAACGATGATGCCATCCGGGATCTATTCAGTTCCAAAAACAGAGAGGAATTCAATATTGCCACAATGTCAATCTTCTTTGTAGGGGTGTACTTTCTTGGCATCATTACATATGGAATTGCTATCCCATCCGGACTCTTCATTCCTGTCATACTTGCTGGAGGCACATTCGGGCGCCTTGTTGGGAACCTCTTAACTCCATTCTCAACTCTCAACGAGGGTCTCTTTTCTCTTCTAGGAGCAACTGCATTTCTCGGTGGCACAATGAGGATGACAGTGTCGCTCTGTGTCATAGTCTTGGAACTCACCAACAACCTTCTGATGCTCCCACTGCTGATGCTTGTCCTTCTCATTTCTAAAACTGTGGCCGACAATTTCAACAGGGGCATCTACGACCAAATGGTGGAGATGAAAGGCATGCCGTTTATGGAGGACCACGCCGCACCATACATGAGGTATCTAACAGCGGGAGATGTTTGTTCCCGGAATGTAATTACGCTTGCAGGCGTGGAGAAAGTGGGAAGAGTTGTATATATCCTACGGTCGACTGGACACAATGGGTTTCCAGTAATAGAAGAGCCTCCATTCTCAGATGCACCACAATTGTGCGGCCTAGTTTTGAGGTCCCATTTACTTGTTTTGCTCAGCAGGAGAAAATTCTTCAAGCACAGGGTGCTTTCAGGTTCGGAAATTATTAGCACTCTGCATGCTTTCGACTTTGCCAAGGCAGGATTAGGAAAGGGCCTGAAAGTGGATGACTTGGACTTCAGTGAGGAGGAAATGGAAATGTATGTTGATCTCCATCCTATTACCAATTCATCACCGTACACAGTGGTTGAGACCATGTCTCTTGCCAAAGCAGCTGTCCTCTTCCGACTGCTCGGCCTCAGACACCTCTGCGTCGCCCCAAAAACACCTATGGTGAGAGCTTTCAGCAATTTTCATATTCATCCTTCTTTATTCTTGAAGGAAAATAAGTTTATGAATTGCACAGCAACACTATGATTGATGAGACTCTGTTTTATGTGATTTGCAGTTGTGTCCTGTTGTCGGAATTTTGACGAGGCATGACTTTCAACCGGGGCATGTTCTGGAACTCACACACAGAATTGGTAACCGATGAGTAAACCCATGCATTGCATGATGCTTCCTTCCTGTATCATCACAGTATCATTACGTAGATTATCTATATTTTATAAACCATTTAAACTGATGATAGCTCAAAGATTATTGACCCCTGCAGGGACATTGGTGTGTTTCTCGTGGCCAGTGTCCCATGGGGTTTTACATCAAGTCACTACAAATTAAATTGCTAGGGAAATGGGAATATGCTCTATTTATATTAAATTTGTTGAAATTGGTGAATGCCTGTATGAACTCACTTCTTCCGAGCATTAGCAAAATACTTCTACATGACAAAAAATGCCGGTCTATATTATGAGTGAGCAATCTAGGGCGAGGAACCACCGGAGCAACTACTGTTTTGATTAAAATATGAAGCTCAATTAATTCTTTCTAGATATGAAATTAAAGTTAAAAAAGCAAAATTTTAAATTGGCACAGGAGATAACAATGATGCCTAGATGGTAGTAAAAGATAAAAAGAAATAAATAAAAAGACAAAAGCAAAAGAGCACAGCTTTAATGAAAGGCAAAGCTAAGGTATGGATAATGCATGCAAGATTATTACTAGTACTACTACAGAGTGAAGACAGACAAGTTGGTATGGACTGTGGAGTGGAGAGTGTGAAGTGTTTGCCCTTTGCTTTCTTCTAATCCACCACTCCACTGCACCAAAAAAGTAAGAAACGAATCCAAGGTGATATACCATATGAATACAATCATAGTGCTCTAACTATATAAATATCGATGCATATGCACTCTGCACTCACATCCTCATTAATACTAGACTCTTATTTTAAATTAAGAAAGAGACACGAAAGTGACAGAGTTTTCAATGTGGTCAGTGGGCAAATAAAATTTATATTGTGGAAAGATGAGAACAAAAACAGTGACATTATGTAGGGATGGGAATGCATTCAAACATACATACTTTTATGCATTTCTTTCCATTTTTCTCAATAATTAAGCTTCGTGGGCATCCGTGTCACACTTTTCTTTTATGTTCTTTAAAGCCATGTTTTTAGGTATTAAAAATGGAAAACGAGATGTTTTATGCATATTGTAGTACTATAGCTAGTAGAAGAAAGGACAATAAAGTTATTAGGCTCGATTCAATATATTACTATTATTCGGTGGAATTGAAACGAGTTTCATGTAATAAGATGGGTTCAATGAAACTTTTTGAGTTTCAAAATGTTAGTGGGGGAAAAAAAAAAAAAAAAAAAAGAGGAATTTTTAATTTTCTCAATTGAAGTATTAGAAAGAAATAAATAAAAAAATAAATATTAGGATATACTCCCTCTGTCCCACTTCAGACGTCCTGTTTGACTTTTTGACACTGTTCATTGTTTAACTTTGACTCAATATTATTGTATAAGTAAATATTTGAAACAAATAGTAGAGTTCGGTCTTGTTAGATTCGTCTAATCGTGTAGTTTTCGAATATATAATTCACATAAATTTTTACTTATATATATTTTGAGATATGATCGATTTAAAAAGTGCATTGGATTGTGTGCAGAAATCAAACAAGACATCTTAAATGGGACGGAGATGGGACGGAGGGAGTAGTAAGTAAAAGTTGAAATCATAAAATTTCACCCTCGGGAAAGTACAAAACACATTGAATTGGATATCATTTGTCAGATTCATTTTGGGACGGATTGTGCTAACACTTGAATTTTGAAGGGGTTTAATTTGATTACTGCATGAAATACCACTACAAGAAAAATTCAGTTTAGCGACCGAAACTCGCGACCGAACGAAATTGGTCGCTATTAGCGACCGAAATAGTGACCGCAATTTTCTGTCGCAAATTAACGACCGATTTAGCGACCGAATCCTCTCTGTCGCAAATTAGCGACCGAAATTGCGACCCATACGAAATCGGTCACTATTAACGACCGAATTAGCGACCGAAATTTCGGTCGCTAATATTTTCCCAAATTTTTTTATTATTTTTTTAATTAAATACACTTTAGCGACCGAATTAGCGACCGAAATTTCGGTTGCTATCATTTTTCCAATTTTTTTGTTATTTTTTAAAAAAATATATACTTTGGCGACCGAATTAGCGACCATTTTTTTCGGTCGCTAAACTTTTTCTTTTTAAAATTTTTTATTTTAATTTATTTTAATTAATTAATAATTTCTTTTTAATTTATATTTAATTAATTAAATTATATCAATAATATATTATATTTTATTTCATTTTTATGTTATATTTAATTTAAATATTTATCATAATTAATTTATATTTTATATGTTTCATTAATTTTTAAATTTAAAACTAATTTTTATTTATCTAACTAAGCATTTGAAATTAATTATTTATTTTAAATAATTTATATTTGAAATTCTCATATTTAAAAAAAATATTCATGTTATATGTTATTTTAATTAATTTTTGTTTCATTTTGTATTTATTTTATAAACATACTGATTTAATTCATTTTATATTTAATTGTTAATTTTAAATTTAAATATTTAATTTAATTAATTATATTACATTTTTATCTATTTTAAAATTTAATTATTGAATTTAATATTTTTATAATGGAAGCTTTAATTTAATCATTTCTTTTAATTAATTATAAGTTTTATATTCTTATTTCATTAATATTACCTCCCTTCTATTTTAGTTATTATTTTCTTAATATTGAAATTATTGGATTTATTTTATTATTTATTTAAAAATATTATTTCATTATTTTTTTATTTAATTATTAAATTATTCTATAACTTATTTAATTAATATAATTTCTGTTTTCATTTCATTTTTAAGTTATGAATTTACAAATTTTATACATATATATTATATATATATAACACATAGCTTATAATGACATGAAATGTAATGCGTCCGGGTGGTACATGCGCGTGGTGGGAACATCCACACCAAGGTTCGAGGCCTCTCCAGCACACTTGTGGTGGATTAATATATATGACACATGGCAGACTATGAGTGGTGGTGTGAGGGTTAGCCAAGGTGGTTAGCAGTGAGGTTGGGAAGACGTGGGTTGTGGGTTCGAGCCTAGTTGAGTACATTTTTTCTCAATTTTTTGAGTTTTTTAGCTAACGAAATTTTCGGTCGCAAATTCGGTCGCGGATTTTAGCGACCGACAAATACGGTCGCTAATTCGGTCGCTAAAAATAGAATTGTAAAAAATAAAAAAATTAAAAATTTCGGTCGCGAAGCTTAGCGACCGACATTTTCGGTCGCAGTTTCGGTCGCGAATTTCCGACCGAAAAGTTTTTTGGTCGCTGGAGATTTACTTACGAGCTGTTTAGCGACCGAACAAAATTCGGTCGCGAATTCGGTCGCTAACCCTGTTAGGGACCGAATTTTGAGGTTTAGCGACCGAAAAATTCGGTCGCTAAACTGAATTTTTCTTGTAGTGTACACACATGAACTCAAACCCCAAACTCAACTTTACAGTTTTTTCTTCAACAAGAAAATTAAAGCTAAACATCCATCTAAAAATGACACATGATGAAATAATAATACCCCAAATTAACTTCCAAGTGCCACACCATTCCCTAAAACAAGACAATCTTTGTCGTCAAAACAAAAACCATCCACCACCATAGCCAGCCACGGCGGCGCGCACCGCTTCCCGCTGACGACGAGTATCCTCGTTCGGAATACCTAGCGTAGCACTTCCCCAAGAACACGTCCCCCCACGGCGCCGCCCCACACCCGCTTTTCAGCCGCTGTATGGCCTCCGACAGACACTCCTGGCACTCCCCGCCGCTCAAATCCTGCACGCACTGCACCATCCCCTGCACCTTCCCGGACCCCCCCACCCGAAAGTACTGGCCCCCTCCTCCCTCCGTCAGATACGCCAGCACCGCATCCCTCCGGGTCACCAGGTCCGACCCGTACCCGATCGCCGGCCCGCATTTGCTCGACACCACGGCCTTATCCTGGGCGCCCAGGAACGCCGCGCTATCGTACTTGATGAAGCATCCGTCCAGCTGCAGCGCACCGCCGGACGTGCCGATGCAGAAGGTGCCGAGGCGATTGACGGCGCTGGCGACGCAGGCGCGGCAGTCGGAGTTGGTTAGGTCGCCGCGGCACTGGTAGAGGCCGTAGACGACGTCGTTGTTATTGGAGGAGGAGGAGGAGATCTTGAAGGAGTTGAAGTTGGAGATGGAGGCGGAGTTGACGAGGGAGGCGAGCATGGAGTTGAGATTGGATTGGTATGGAGTTGCAGGGTCGAAGCTCTGCTGGGAACAGCCGACGTAGATGAAGGAGTCCGGCGAGGAAGTGGAGGGATTGATGAGGAAGAAGAAGAGACAGGGTATGAGGAAGAAGGCCATATGGACATGATGAATATGTCTAGAGTAGGACATGATATTTCTCATATGTATGTATGTATGGGACAGAACAGAATTAAGGTTTACATATATTATGTGTGTGCTTGCCATATGTGAAGGCCAGAAAGCCAGAACAAATAGGACAAATTAGTATCCCCTCTTGACTCTCCATTGCACTTTTACTACCCAAAAAAAAACTGTGCTTAAAGGTGTCGGCTTCTTATTCTTCCGTGTATATATGCAAAATTTTATTTTGGGAGAGGTAATCCGCTCATCATCCATGAATTAATCTAAAATTTTAGGAGAAGCAACCTTTCGATGCTCATCATCCATGAATTAATTTTAGACCCAATGCAGCCTGAAAATACCCGGCATACGCATAATTTTAGTAACAATTTGACTGTGATTAAAACTTGAGGTGTAAAGTAGAAAAAAAAATTTTGCTAAATTCCAATATTACTGTTTGGAACCTTTGGAGACATTGTTAATTAGCAGTTTTAAATTTGTTATGTACAATTTTTTATTTTTGTTTAATTCTCCAACTTACTTTTTCTACTATTCATTTTTTTTAGTAAATTTGTTCTCACCACCTAAATTCTTACACTACACTAATATCTTCCCCGACTAACTTCCCATGGGTGTAAATGAGACTGATAGGCTCGTGAACTATTCGAGCCTGGCTCGGCCTAAATTCGGTTCAAGCTCGACTCGAAAGGACTCGTTTTTGCTCGTAACACTCATGATCTCAAGTCGAGTCAACTACTATTCGGCTCGAAAGCTCGATAATATTCTTGATTATTTATTTTTATACTAGTACATACTACGTACTATATTTATTTATTAGTAAATATAGAAATTATATAAAATATTCAAAGTATAAGTGTTATTATTATTTACTACTCCCTCCGTCTCATATTTATCTTCTTCGACACTGTAGATACGGAGTTTAAGAAAGTTGTATTTTATTATTTTCATGTGTACTTTTTGAGGGGTAAATTTGTCTCTTTTTGTCTTGTAGTGCAATTGTTAGTAAAATTAAGGATTGGTTTTTCTGTAAATATATGGACATGTAGGGACATTTTAGTAAAAAAAAATTCCCTTTTTGGGGTAGGAAGATAAATGTGGGACGTCCAAAAACGGAAAGTAAGAAGATAAATATGGGACGGAGGGAGTATATCTTTTAATTTTAAATTATAAATATATTATTAATAAATAATATTTTTAAAATTATTTAAATATGTAGAATAAATAAAATATAATTAAATATATGCAATATATTAAATATAATTCCTTGTATAAATTATGCGAGAATGAAAATGATACCGTTCGAGCTCGGCTCGAATTCGTCAAAGTTCGGTCAACGTAACCGGAGTCCTCGGTTAACCGGGGGTTTGGTTTCGATTAGATTTAGCGGTTAAACGATTCGGTTCGAATATTTAAAAATCTACGAAACTCAAAGATTTAAGAAATGAAAACTTGATTATACATTTTAAGAAGGGTCGGACGAGGTTATTACACTCAGAAAATATATATATATATATATATATATATATAACTATGGAATCAAATGGTTCTTTTCAATGTAATCAAAATAAGTTAGTATATGTAACAAATCTTAGTGTAGATGTATATTTTAATAATAGCGTATTCTGAATGACAAAAATCAATATAGGCTTATTAATTATGGTGATATATTTTGATAATTAGCTCTTTAGTTTTTTATATTTGTTTTATTATATACTTAAATAATTAAATAAATAATGATATGTATTATCTATATAATTTTATACCATCAAATGTCTATAATATTTACAATATATATAACTTTAAAAATAAAATAAATATATTCGGTTCGGTTCGGTTAACCGGGGGAAAAAATTAAAGTATTTGTATTTGTATTTGAACCGGACGAATACTGAAATATGATATTTGTATTTACTCCGGGGTCCTCGGTTAACCGGAAATTCGGTTCGATTTCGATTCAATTCAGCGGTTCAACGAATCGGTTCGAATATTTTGCCCACCCCTACCTACTCATGACCAAACCAAAGTAGTCGAACTAAAACGCCTCCAACCCCACCGGTTGGTTAGGCTTGGGCTATATAATTTTAGTTCGCGCTCCATTGTGGGTCAATTCGTCAGTTCACTAGAAAAAAACCGTCTTTCTGAGGATCCATTCCAAAGGACCCAGTAAGTACTTGGATTATTATGTGGACAGTCATTGTTGAATTGGTCACACATGTTTTAGGACATTGGAGGAGGGAAAACAGATACTTCAGGCTGTAGTGTTTTCTTAAACCGATGGATCAATCCAAGGACTAGTCGTTGGAAATAAATTCCGAAGGGTGGTCTTCGAAAGCACCTGAATAATCTGGATCGGGTCTGAACTACCAATTTCCAAGGCCGGATATCGAGGCGAGCTCCTCGGAAAGTTCTCTGAGGATTACTCCTCAAAAAATTCCAAGGACTTATGCTCATTTTTCTAGTCCATATCGTTCTGCTCGGTTTCAATGTAACACCCCGGTTTTTGATCACCCAGGTCGGGATGTCACCGCTACACCTCCCTAGTAAGACACGGTTTCTCCGGCTTACTAAAGAGATGCAAGGCTAGGTATTTCAATATTTAAAATATTTAAACATTTGCAAATAGTCCACACAATATAAATTCGAAAATAATAATATCATAATGCAGCGGAAATAATATTTAAGTATAATATTGCAGCGGAAATGTAAATAAGACCGACATTGTCAAAACAAGGGTTAAACAGGCCCGTTTATTCTATAGTCTAATGCAAGAATTTAAAAATTGAGTTTCGCAAAATAATATTCCCCCATGCATGAACGTGCTCATGTTTGTTCCACATACTCTGTAAGGAAAAGGAAAAATAAACGGTTTGCTCAGCACAACTTGCTGAGTAAGTTAACACATGCATGATCGTAGGGTTTAAAAGCCATTAATTTAATATTTACATAAAAACATGACAATAAGCCATAAATAATTCAACTTAATTATCTAACCAATTTGCATAATATTTCATGGCATTAATCAACAATACATTTAGCACAATTTAAAATTAAAGCCATAATTAATTTAAACAAAGCATTTAACAATTTAAACGACAACTATAAATAATCCAATTTTAATTTAAATTCCCCATTACATCCCCGATTTAGTAATTTCAAGTGTTTCACGATTGCATCGCGATCTCGACAAGTTTAGCCGGAAACCGGCGGCCGCAGCCGTATCTGCCATACCCAGTACCACTCCGGAGCCTCGGGAAACCCATGTGGATATTCACGAGAGTGTAGGCCATATATCTCATGCCGTTTTGGCAATATCATATCTCAATTTTCGTGCGGGGTCACCATCGTCCATAAAGGCACGAAGTGAAGCAGTTAGGGGGCACCATGCAGAGCACTCACCCCTAATTTTAATTTATCAAGTTTGTAAGGGGATTTATTTTAAAAATTCTGATTTCACTAAATTTATTAAAAAGAGATTTCGACTTTTTTCAACCCTAAAGGCTAATTCCATCGTTTCAACAAGATTTCAAGATTTGACTCCGGTAAACCGTTGTTTACTCTAAAATTAATTTAAAATCAGATTTAAGTTCAAAAATTCTGAAACTTTACCACTGACTCAGAAACACCGAGATGAACAACTTTCTTGTTTTAACTTTTTCAATCCGAGATACCGAAATAGGTCAAAAACGTCAATTTTCGTCATATCGTTAATCTGCCCGAATTTTGTGTACAACAGTTCAAGATTTTCAAGATCTACCATAGCAAATCAACTCCAACCTTAACGAACTTTTACAGAGACCTTCTTAAGACATTTGTCTACAACTTTCATGTTCGGCTAAAGATCTAAATCGGCCTAGAACCCTAGTCAAAAATGTCATCAAGTTCAGACCTAAGTTCTGTCAAGAATTTCAAGATTTAAATCTTAGCAGTTCGGTTTCGGGTGGATTTCATATATCAAATTATCACGAAAAATTCTGAAAATTTTACAGGAGATAGAGCTAAGTCGTGGAACGTTTTTTGTGTTTTAAGTTTTCTCGTTTGAAGAATTTTAAAGGTTCGGAAAAATGGTACAAAATCACTGCGCCGGTAGAAATTACATGTTGACAGATTTTCGAAAGTTTTGATTAAGCATTTAGATTTAAGTGGTTTAATTACTCAGAAAACCGTGTAAGTGTCAACTTACAGATTCGTAGTCGTCCGGGAACGTCGATTTTGGAGGCGTGGCTTCCAGTCCACCGTTTATCCTCTCCGTTCGTCGGGTTCTTTGTTCTAAATCCGATTCGGGGTGTAGGAAAGAAAAAAACTAAGTTAGGGTTTCATTTTTGAATCAAAAATGGGATGGATGAATGGAGCAGACTTACCACGATATTGGAAGAGTTCAGATCTCGTCCAAACAGTCTCTGGCTTGGTTTTGGTGCCTCCGATGACTTCCGGATCTAGGGTTTTGTGTATAGAGAGTATCGTAGGGTTTTGAAAAGTGTTCGGGGCTTCCAAGAGGTGTTATTTATAGATAGGCACGACCTAGGGACGTCCAAGGTCGGCCTTGGTGAGTCTTGAGCCGAAAGGTGTTCAACCGAAGTCGGAAAATCCGAATTCGGGCGAGTGAATCTCGCAACCGGCGAATCTGTCGCGTGGCGTGGTCGTGGCGCGCCGTTTCCCCCTTCACCGCGCGGCCACCGCGTGGCCCTCGCCTGGACTTCGGTCCGGGCGGGTCGTGCGATCCGTCGTGCCTTTCCTCCTCTCTTTCGGACTTCTATCCCTCTATGCTCCCGGATTCCGATTTCCGGGCCATCTTCGGGTTCCTATTCCGTATCGTCATTTCCCTCGGATCTAAATTTTTGTTTAGTTTTCGAGTCCATTGGTGTCGGGTACACGTGTACCAATTTATTTGTCTTTATTTAATTCTTTTTATTTAACTAAATTCCTTTAATTCCTTTTTAAGTTAAATCTCATTTCTCATTTCCTTATCTTTATTTATTTATTTGCTGAATTTATTTATTTATTGTATTTATTTTATTTATTGTTTATTTATTTAATTATTTATTTTATTTTGCAAAATTCTCGGGTATTACAGTCTACCCTCCTTACGAATCAACTTCGTCCTCGAAGTTGTATTTCGGCTTTTCTCGTGCTAAGGTCTTTTGTTTGTTTTATTATTTTGTGACTGAACTTAGAATTAAAACTTCTAAGCTGCCTACATACCCTGTGAAGGGATCAAGCCATAACGTAGTTCAAAACAATTTGAATTTGTTTGTTTGTTTACAAAAAATGCACGAAAAATACATGGTGAAATACGGATGTCACACCGTGTATTACATCCTCTCTCCCTTAAGATCGCAGTTATGTCCCCATAACTGTGTCGGTGTCGGTTTGGAACAGTGTCAGATAGCGTTCTCTCATGTCGGATTCTACTTCCCAAGTTGTCGTCTCACTTTCGTGGTTCGACCAAAGAACCTTGATCATTTTGACGGTTTTGTTCCTCGTTACTCGCTCCTTAACGTCCAGAATTCGCACTGGGACTTCTTCATAAGTCAGGTCCTCATCGAGTTCGATTACTTCCGGTTGAAGTACATGTGTCGGGTCCGGCACATACTTCTTTAGTTGTGAGACATGGAAAACATTATGAACTCGTTCTAATTGTGGCGGTAAAGCCAGTCGGTAGGCCAAATTCCCGACTCGTTCTAGAATCTCGTAAGGTCCTATGTATCGAGGGCTCAACTTTCCTCATTTGCCAAAGCGCATCACCCCCTTCATGGGTGATATCTTTAGCATGACCCTATCTCCCACTTGAAATTCTAGGTCTCGTCGTCTCACGTCAGCGTAACTCTTCTGACGGTCTTGAGCGGCTCTCATTTTCCCTTGAATCATTTTGATTTGTTGAGCCATGTCTTCGATAAGTTGTGGTCCCACTACCACCGACTTATCGTTTTCTTCCCAGCTCAACGGGCTTCGGCATCTTCGTCCATACAACGCCTCGAATGGTGCCATGCCAATGCTAGCATGGTAGCTATTATTATAAGAAAATTCGATTAAGGGTAAATGGGATTCCCAATTCCCCTTAAATTCCAACACGCATGCTCTCAGCATGTCTTCTAGTGTTTGGATTATTTTCTCGGTTTGACCATCCGTCATTGGGTGGAATGCGGTGCTCATTTTGATTTGAGTACCGAAAGCTTTTTGTAACTCCGTCCAAAAGTGAGAGACAAATCTACTGTCTCTATCAGAAATGATGTCTTGTGGTACTCCATGTCGTCGTACCACATTATAAATGTAGGCTCGGGCCAGTTGGTCCATAGTCCACGTGTCCTTCATCGGGATAAATATGGCTGTCTTCGTTAGCCTATCCACAATCACCCAAATCTTATTCATGCCTTTAGGTGATCGAGGTAATCCCGAGACAAAATCCATTGAGATGCTATCCCACTTCCAACTTGGAATCTCTAGTGGTTGCATCAGTACTAAGGGTTTATGTCGCGCTGCCTTAACCCTTTGGCAGGTGAGGCATTTCGCCACGAAGTCTGCCACTTCCTTTTTCATTCTCGGCCACCAATAGATCTTCTTTAGATCTTTGTAAAGCTTGTCACCTCCGGGATGCACTGAGTATGGCGTGTTGTGCCCTTCCTCCATCAACCTTCGCTTCAACTCGGCACATTTATGGGGCACACACCATCTCCGTTTGAAGCGAATGCTTCCATCCTCGTGCACAGCAAATCCTATTGCCTTTCCCTCGGCAATATACCCCTTTATCTTTTCTAATTTCGCATTGCCCGGTTGGGCGAGCCTAATCTCGTCCAATATTGGAGTTTCTACGACCATTGCGTTGATCGTTTCACTCACTGTGCCAGGATGCACAAGTTCCACGTCTAATCTCGCTAAATCCATGTACAATGCCGGCAGAATTACCAACGAGTTTGTCACGTGTTGGGTTTTCCGACTTAGGGCATCGGCTACCACATTCGCCTTCCCCTCGTGGTAGGATATCTCCAAATCGTAGTCCTTAATAAGTTCCAACCACCTTCGCTGTCTCAAATTCAACTCCTTCTGAGTGAATATATACTTCAAGTTCTTGTGGTCGGTGAACATTCGACGCTTCCGGCCATAAAGATAATGTCTCCATATCTTTAGAGCGAAAATGACCGCTGCCAACTCCAGGTCGTGTGTCGGATAATTCTCATCGTGAGGTTTTAGCTGGTGTGATGCATACGCTACGACTCTCGAGTCTTGCATCAAGACACAACCTAAACCTTCCTTCGAAGCATCGCTATAGACTTCGAAGTCACCATTCTCTGATGGTAGTGTCAATACGGGTGTGGTTGTGAGTCGTTTCTTCAGATCTTAAAACGCTGTCTCACAAGCCTCTGTCCACACGTATTTTACTCCCTTCTTCAGTAGCTGGGTCAAAGGTCGTGCGATTTTTGAAAAATCCTTCACGAACCGTCTATAGTACCCGGCTAATCCAAGGAAACTCCTTATCTCAGTTTGGCTCTTTGGAGTTGCCCACTCAGTTACGGCAGAAACTTTTGCCGGATCCACTAAAACTCCATCAGCAGATACTATGTGTCCTAGAAATGCTACTTCCTTCAACCAAAAATCGCATTTGGACAATTTTCCGTATAGCTGATTCTGTCGCAAGGTCCCTAACACTTGGTGCAAGTGCTGGGCATGCTCTTCCTCGCTTTTCGAGTAGATCAGGATGTCATCAATGAACACCACTACATACTGATCTAACAGCTCTCGAAATACATTGTTCATGAGGTTCATGAACATGGCTGGAGCATTTGTTAACCCAAAGGATAACACTGTGAACTCGTAGTGGCCATATCGAGTTCAAAACGCCGTCTTCGGAATCTCTTTCTCGGCAATTCTCAACTGATGATACCCAGATCGTAAGTCGATCTTCAAGAATACTGAAGCTCCCTTCAGTTGATCAAACAGATCCTCTCTTCTCGGCAAAGGGTATTTATTCTTGATAGTCACTTGGTTCAATCCCCGATAGTCTATGCAAAGACGTAATCCTCCGTCTTTCTTCTTAACAAATAAAACCGGTGCTCCCCCAGGGGGAAGTACTCGGCCTTATGTACCCTTTTCCTAACAGCTCCTCGAGTTGGTCCTTTAACTCCTTCATTTCCAGTGGTGCCATCCGGTACGGAGCTTTTGAGACAGGCTCGGTTCCCGGAATGAGATCTATCGTGAACTCAAGATCTCTCTCAGGTGGCATTCCCGGGATGTCTTCAGGAAACACATCCGGGTATTCTCTTACCACTGGTATGGTGTCAACCTTGTTCTCTTCCGCCTCAAGGTTGTGCACATAGCACGCATATAGCTCATACCCCTTACGCATCAAGTTACATAGTTTAAGTGCACTAACGATTTTGTTACTCTTCTTAGGGGGCTGAGACTAAAAGATAACCCTCTTTCCCCTGCTTTTTGACAAGGTGATCTTTTGCTTTTGGCATTCGATCACCGCCTTATACTGGGATAACCAATCCATCCCCAGTATGATGTCAAAGTCTCTTAAGTTAAATTCTACTAAGTTCGCGAAGAATTCTACGTTCTTTATCACTATAGGAATTCCGTTATAACATTTAGAGCAAGATACTACTTCTCCAGAAGGCAATTGAATTCCTAAGCTAATTCTCTCGCACTTAGGTAGATCTAACTCAGGCACTATTCTTGATGCTATGATTGAGCAACAAGCTCCAGAATCAAATAGAACTCTAAGGGGTGTATTCAAAACATGAAATGTACCTGCCATCACTTCTCCTTGTGCAGGCACGTCCGCTTGGTTAACCACGTTGAGCCTCCCCATAGGGCGTCCTTGGTTGCCCTGCTGATTCGCATTCTGCTGCTGATTTTGCTGTTGTTTTGATTCTGCGGTGGCGGAGGTCGTTGGTTCTGGTTCTGATTCGGCGGCCTAAATTGGTTCTGAGGGGGTCTATACCCCTGGTTATTTCCGTTCCGCCCGTTTTGGTTCTGAGGCTGTTCCGGCCCCATGACCAAATCTTCCCTCCTTGTTATATTCTCGATTCTCGTCCGGCAATCCCGATGAATGTGACCCATTCGACCACATCGGAAGCAGGCGCCCTGTTGAGGGCATCCCCTCGCCAGATGGGGTCATCCACATCTTGGGTAGGGTGGTACCGGTTTTTCTTGGTTAAGTCTCCTCCCATTGTTGGTTTTTTGTGGCCTATTCGACCCTCTCCGCTGTTCGTTCCTTCCCGTGTTGTTCTCGCTTCTCGCATCCCGGTTTCTCTTGTCTTGGGGACCCCTGCTGGACTCCCCACTCACCCTTCTCTTCAGTTGTTGCACACGCGCTACTGCCACAACGCGGTCATACACAGCTTGCAGGTCGGGGTAGTGTACCCCCGCGATCACATCGCGAACAGACAGGTTCAGTCCTATCTCGAACTTTTGAACTTTCTCCGCATCCGTGGGTACGAGTCTTGGTCCGAACCTCACCAGCTCCTTGAATCGAGTGTAGTACTCTTGTACGGTCTGGCCTCCTTGCTTCTGTGACAGAAATTCTTCGTACATTACTGATTTAGTGCTCAAGGGATAGAATCGATCCCTGAGCAGTTCCATCATTTCCGCCCAAGAGTAGGGCTCGTCATCTTCAGTCAGCTTGGCTTGAGTCGCCTGCCACCAGTCGTCCGCTTCGCCTCCCAAGTAGTACGAAGCGACGTGCACTCTCTCTCTCCTTCCGGACATTTGACTGCTCCCAGCAGCTTGTCAAAAGTCCGGATCCATTCCTCCAGTTTGGCTGGATTCTCCTCACCAGCATAGTGGGGCGGCTGGTAAGGATTCACCATTGCCAAGTAGTTGGGGCGAGCCTGAGGCGGAGGTACCGCCGCAGCTTGCCCTTGGTTGACTTGCGCGTTTCCTGCGCACCTTGGGGTTGTTCCTCTACAGGTTGAGCCGGTTCCGTGATATTTGGAGGTGTTTCAGTAGTGGTTTTGGGAGCGGGTTGAGTTCTTCCTCTTCCTCTGGGTGACATTCTGTTACAAATAGGGTGGATTAGGACTTGTGAAATTAACATATAGTCTAAACGATTTTTATAAATGTATATGTGTTTTGTAATTTCGCACGTGGCTCGATCAAACTAAGAAGCGTCGTACGCTTCTGCATTTTATTTTATTTTATTTTATTTTATTTCGATTTTTTTTTGGGTTCGGACAGGTCTGTCCAGATTTTTTTTTTGATTTATTATAAATAAATCGGGCATTTTATTTCCTTAAAAGAAATTTTAGTACAAGCGAGAAAGTATACAAAAGTAGAAATATTTTCCTAGCAAAATAGTATATACTATAAATAGAATCCCTAGCGTCTCAAGACGTCCTCCGGTGGGGTAGCGGGATCCTCCTCCGAGTCTTCCTCTTCCGAACTTGGCGGCAGTAGATCGTCAAAGATGGTGTTCAAGTCTTGTCCATGAGCATCGATATGTTCCTTCAAGATTAGGTTTTGCGTAGTGAGGGTTTGGACTTGACGTTCGAGTTGGTTTATGCGGTGGTGATCCGCCTCTCTTAAGTTGCCCATGTGGTGCAGATTTGCCTCCAATTGAGCCATACGATGTTTCATTTGTTCTATGGTTTGTTGGGAGTCAAAGTGAGCGTTCATCATTTTGATCATCAAGTTCATCATATCTTGACTAGCCATCTAGCGCAAGCAAAAGATCTAGGTTAATATTCGCCAAGATTCTAGGTTAAACTTCGCCAAGATTCTAAGTTAAAAATTCGCCAAGATTCTAAGTTAAAATTCGCCAAGATTCTAAGTTCTTTACATAAAAGAGATGCAATATGCAAATGCAAATGATGATTTCCCCCCAAAAAAAAGTAATTCAAGCACCATATATATTTTTTCCATGGGTTTCAAAATAAAAATTTTTCCATGGAAATAATACTTTAAAATTTAAAATAATAGTCAAAAATTAATAGTAGTTTAAAAATAATAATGGTTTAAAAATAATAGTTTAAAAATAACCGGGCTTTGATACCAACTTGTAACACCCCGGTTTTTGGTCACCCAGGTCGGGATGTCACCGCCACACCTCCCTAGTAAGACACGGTTTCTCCGGCTTACTAAATAGATGCAAGGCTAGGTATTTCAATATTTAAGATATTTAAACATTTGCAAACAGCCCACACAATATAAATTCGAAAATAATAATATCATAATGCAGCGGAAATAATATTTAAGTATAATATTGCAGCGGAAATGTAAATAAGACCGACATGGTCAAAACACGGGTTAAACAGGCCCGTTTATTCTATAGTCTAATGCAAGAATTTAAAAATTGAGTTTCGCAAAATAATATTCCCCCATGCATGAACGTGCTCATGTTTGTTCCACATACTCTGTAAGGAAAAGGAAAAATAAACGGTTTGGTCAGCACAACTTGCTGAGTAAGTTAACACATGCATGATCGTAGGGTTTAAAAGCCATTAATTTAATATTTACATAAAAACATGACAATAAGACATAAATAATTCAACTTAATTATCTAACCAATTTGCATAATATTGCATGGCATTAATCAACAATACATTTAGCACAATTTAAAATTAAAGCCATAATTAATTTAAACAAAGCATTTAACAATTTAAACGACAACTATAAATAATCCAATTTTAATTTAAATTCCCCATTACATCCCCGATTTAGTAATTTCAAGTGTTTCACGATTGCATCGCGATCTCGACAAGTTTAGCCGGAAACCGGCGGCCGCAGCCGTATCTGCCATACCCAATACCACTTCGGAGCCTCGGGAAATCCATGTGGATATTCACGAGAGTGTAGGCCATATATCTCATGCCGTTTTGGCAATATCATATCTCAATTTTCGCGCGGGGTCACCATCGTCCATAAAGGCACGAAGTGAAGCAGTTAGGGGGCACCCTGCAGAGCACTCACCCCTAATTTTAATTTATCAAGTTTGTAAGGGGATTTATTTCAAAAATTCTGATTTCACTAAATTTATTAAGAAGAAATTTCGACTCTTTTCAACCCTAAAGGCTAATTCCATCGTTTCAACAAGATTTCAAGATTTGACTCCGGTAAACCGTTGTTTACTCTAAAATTAATTTAAAATCAGATTTAAGTTCAAAAATTCTGAAACTTTACCACTGACTCAGAAACACCGAGATGAACAACTTTCGTGTTTTAACTTTTTCAATCTGAGATACCGAAACAGGTCAAAAACGTCAATTTTCGTCATATCGTTAATCTGTCCGAATTTCGTGTACAGCAGTTCAAGATTTTCAAGATCTACCATAGCAAATCAACTCCAACCTTAACGAAATTTTACAGAGACCTTCATAAGACATTTGTCTACAACTTTCATGTTCGGCTAAAGATCTAAATCGGCCTAGAACCCTAGTCAAAAACGTCATTAAGTTCAGACCTAAGTTCTGTCAAGAATTTCAAGATTCAAATCTTAGCTGTTCGGTTTCGGGTGGATTTCATATATCAAATCATCACGGAAAATTCTGAAAATTTTACAGGAGATAGATCTAAGCCTTAGGAACATTGTTTGTGTTTGAAGTTTTCTCGTTTGAAGAATTTTAAATGTTCTGAAAAATTTTACAAAATCGCTGCGCCAGTAGAAATTACATGTTGACAGATTTTCGAAAGTTTTGATTAAGCATTTAGATTTAAGTGTTTTAATTACTCCCAAATCCATGTAAGTGTCAACTTACAGATTCGTAGTCTTCCGGGAACGTCGATTTCGGAGGCGTGGCTTCCAGTCCACCGTTTATCCTCTCCGTTCGTCGGGTTCTTCGTTCTAGATCCGATTCGGGGTGTAGGAAAGAAAAAAACTAAGTTAGTGTTTCGTTTTTGAATCAAAAATGGGATGGATGAATTGATCAGACTTACCACGACGTTGGAAGGCTTCCGATCTCGTCCAAACAGTCTCTGGCTTGGTTTTGGTGCCTCCGATGACTTCCATATCTAGGGTTTTGTGTATAGAGACTATCGTAGGGTTTTGAAAAGTGTTCGGGGCTTCCAAGAGGTGTTATTTATAGATAGGCATGACCTAGGGACGTCCAAGGTCGGCCTTGGTGAGTCTTGAGCCGAAAGGTGTTCAACCGAAGTCGAAAAAATCCGGATTCGGGCGAGTGAATCTCGCAACCGGCGAATCTGTCGCGTGGCGCGGTCGTGGCGCGCCGTTTCCCCCTTCACCGCGTGGCCACCGCGCGCCCTCGCTTGGACTTCGGTCCGGGCGGGTCGTGCGATCCGTCGTGCATTTCATCCTCTCTTTCGGACTTCTATCCCTCTATGCTCCCGGATTCCGATTTCCGGGCCATCTTCGGGTTCCTATTCCGTATCGTCATTTCCCTCGGATCTAAATTTATGTTTAGTTTTCGAGTCCATTGGTATCGGGTACACGTGTACCAATTTATTTATCTTTATTTAATTCTTTTTATTTAACTAAATTCCTTTAATTCCTTTTTAAGTTAAATCTCATTTCTCATTTCCTTATCTTTATTTATTTATTTGCTGAATTTATTTATTTACTGTATTTATTTTATTTATTGTTTATTTATTTAATTATTTGTTTTATGTTGCAAAATTCTCGGGTATTACATTCAATCATCGAAAATTTATTATGGCAAGCTTGATTCCTTGTACTCGAAAATAGAGGACACGTCTTTGGAACATATATGCATTAAGAATTCTGAATAATTGCCCTCGGAAACGCTCCTCACTACAAGAAAAACAGAGATTACCGACCGCATTTACCGACCACCGTTTTGCGGGTCGGATTTACCGACCGCAGGGCCGACCGCAAACGGTGGTCGGCAAAATTAAACCGTTGTGGGGTCCGGGTTTAAAAGTCGACCAGATCACCGACCAAAACGTTTATGGTCGGTGATACCGACCGCGTTACCGACCGCATTCGCGAACAGAATAAACAGAACACAGCTCCCTCCCTTATTCTCTCTCGCGATCAGCGGCGCTCTCTCCGACCAGCGACCACCATTCCGACCGCCGCCGACCTCGCCGCCGTCCGCCACGCCGCCGTCCGCCTCCCTCTTTTGTGGAACAGTTTCGGGCCACCCCCGGAAGTCCATTCGAGACGCAGGCAGTAGCTATTTCTCCTCGAGGGGACCATTTCGATTCTATTCGTGCAATCATTCAAGGTATTCGATTGACTTCAAATCCCATTTTAGATGTTCGATTGTTCTACATTTTGGCCAAATTTTATGTGTTTGGGTTTCTTATATCTTGAGGTTTATTTCAATGGAATGTGTTAATTAGATGTTGGAATATGAATCTATAGAAATTCTATTGAGTGTTATGTTTTATTTTTGATGTGTTTGTTAGCAAAATCGCAAAAAAGGGGAAAAAAATTAGACCTTGCATGGCACAAGTTGGGGCAGCAGTTCTATTTTGGCCATTTTCGCACAAAATATTTCGATTCTTGAAATTATAATCACATAATTGGAAACATCTCGTCGAGTAGATGAATTTGCATATATGATATGCTTAATTTGGATATCGTATGAGAAAGTTATGGCTTGTTGAACTGTTTTTTATATTTCCAATTTGGTATTGAAATTAGTCTATATCGTTGGATTGTATATTCGGAAGTCATGTGGAGATGTTGATTTGAAATATAGGATGAAATTAAACTACTTGATTGATTGGATTTAAGTTAAATTCAAATATACGATGACAACATATTAATGTAAAGTCCACTTAGTCTACTTTACGTAAATTTGAATTCATTTAATTTGACACGGTGAATTAATGCAAGTGAACAAACCATTTAAGATTCACTTAGTCTATATTTACCAAAACGAGGACATAGAATTAATATTGAATGAGAGTTTTTCGTCGACTGGCGTTGTAGGTGATGAACCGGAGTTGGATGTACCGCTCCCGTCGTGAATTGGGAGTACTGACCTCGGAATTTAAGAGTGGAGTTGATTTGTTCCGGTCTACGTCTCATCAAAACCCAAACGTAGATAGAGCACAGGGAAAACTAAGGTTTCCGTGTAGACAATGTAGGAATAAGTGTTATCTACCTGATGATGACATCAAGTATCATCTACAATGCAATGGATTCGTACTGAACTACAAAAGGTGGACGTGTCACGGAGAGTCACACCACCCTTCTAGTTCAGAGGTTCCTGAAACGGCCGGCTCTTCAAGGCCCGCCACTAAAGATGCTTATATACAGATAGTGTTCGATGGTATGGGATTTGGAATTCCGAATACAACACCGCCCGATGAAGGTGATGAACCGAGGCCCCCCGAGGAACCTAACGCACAAGAGAGCATGTTCTACCGTATGTTGGAGGCGGCGGACAAGGATCTGTGGCCTGGATGCAAGAAAATGACTTTATTGTCAACAATTGCTAGGTTGTTAAATATTAAGGCTGAACATAATTTGTCTGAGAGGTGTTTCGACACTTTATGCCAACTCATAATAGATACACTTCCTGAGGATAATGCCATGGTAAAGAACTTTTACGAGGCGAAGAAGCTACTCGAGGGGTTGGGGCTACCTGTTCAGAAAATAGATTGTTGTCCTAAAGGTTGTATGTTGTATTGGCACGACGATGCATCATTAGATAGATGCAAATTCTGTGACGGGCCTCGGTTTAGGGAAACAAATTCCACTTCACGGCTTGCACGCAAGTACATGTTCTATTTCCCACTAACAAACCGATTAAAAAGGTTGTACGCTTCAGAGACGACTGCAGAGCATATGACTTGGCATGTGGGACATGATCATGGGTCTTCCGGTGAGATGTGTCATCCATGCGACTCGAGGGCATGGAAGCACTTTGACACACTTCATTCAGATTTTGCTGCTGAGGGACGGAATGTCCGTTTAGGGTTATGCACAGATGGTTTCCAACCATTTGGCCAGTCAGGTTCACAGTACTCTTGTTGGCCAGTTATTCTAACCCCTTACAATCTCCCGCCCGACATGTGTATGAAAGATGAATACATATTTTTGACATGTATAATCCCTGGGAGATCAAGCCCAAAACAAGGGACAGATGTGTACTTACAGCCGTTGATAGCCGAGCTATTGGATTTGTGGGAAGTTGGGGTCACAACATATGACATATATTCCAAGCAAAACTTTCAACTCAAGGCGGCATTGATGTGGACAATTGGGGACTTCCCAGCGTATTCTATGTTGTCGGGTTGGAGCACATATGGGAAAACAGCTTGCCCGGTATATATGGAAGAGACCGAATCCATTAGGCTAAAAGAGGGTGGCAAACAGTCCTGGTTCGATGTTCACAGGAGGTTTCTGCCTCCCGATCATCCTTTCAGAGTTGATAAGTTAAAATTCATGAAGGATCGAGAGGAACACGGGTCGCCACCAAGGTATAAGAGCGGTGAAGAGGTGCTAGAAGACATTGAAATGCATGGAATGCGACGGCTTACTGAATTAGGAGGAGTTGAGGAGAATGCAGTGCTTAGTAAGACTTGTGGATGGAAAAAAAGGAGTATCTTTTGGGATCTACCATATTGGAAGACGAATTTGGTTAGACACAATTTGGATGTCATGCACATTGAGAAAAATGTGTTCGAGAATGTTTTCAACACAGTTATGGACGTTCAGGGTAAGACAAAAGATAATGCGAAAGCACGGGAGGACATCATGACATTGTGCAACAGGCCTGAACTGCATAGGGATAATCGTACCGGTAGATATCAAAAAGCAGTATATACAATGGACAAGGAGAGACGGGATATATTTTTTAAATGGGTTGCAGGGTTAAAGTTTCCCAATGGATTTGTTTCCAACCTGGGCAGATGCATAGATATGAACAAACATAGAATGTTTGGAATGAAGAGTCATGACTGGCATATTTTTTTACAGCGTCTCCTACCGATAGGTTGGCGGGATCTACTCCCGAAGAGTGTGTGGGAACCCATAGCAGAGTTGAGCAACTATTTCCGGGCCTTGACTGCGAAAACAATTAAGATTGAGGACTTAGATAAATTGGCCTTCGATATTCCAGTTCTTTTATGTAAGTTGGAAACAATTTTCCCACCAGCATTCTTTGACTGCATGGACCATCTTCCCGTCCACCTACGTCACGAAGCCAGGCTTGGAGGTCCCGTGCAGTTCAGATGGATGTACCCGTATGAGAGGTGAATTATAACGTTATTTACATTGTTATGTAATTTTAAATTGATTCTATTTAGAGTTGATGACCAATATTGCATTGCATTATACCTTGCAGATATCTGAATCGCTTGAAGAGAACTGTGCGCAACAAGGCGCATGTTGAAGGGAGTATTTGCAACGCATATATGGTGAGAGAGGCCTCAATTTTTTGCTCTCATTACTTTGAGAAGCATGTGTTCATACGTGAGAGGAATGTGCCAAGGAATGATGACGGTGGCATAATTCAATATGATGAAATCCTACCTAGTGTATTTGCGCACGCGGGACGTGCCAAAGGGAAAGCAACGAAGAGACGAATGAGTGGGGAAGAGTTGAACGCCGTTCATAATTACCTCCTCTTAAATTGTAAAGAGATCGAACCGTACCTCGAGTAAGTTCTTATAATAATCTTTCAATTAGAAATATGTCAGTGAGTGTAACATAACCAAATTCCTTGTCTGACCAATAGGACATTCCAACAGCAGCTGCTGGAAGATGACCCTGGTCTAAGTGTTACAGATATATGGGAGCGCAGTCCGCAAATTTTTCTAAATAGTTTTTGGAATATGTGATCAAACATCCACCCGAGAATCCATGCATTTACCACGTAGCACAGGGCCCGCTTCCAATTGGTACATCATATCCTATGTACTTTACCAATGGAATGAAATTTCACACAAAATCTCATGGTAGGCAGAAGTCGACATACAATAGTGGAGTGTGTATCACGTCGGAAGAACAAGGAGACTACTACGGTATCATCGAAGAGATTATAGTCATAGAATACCCTGCTTTGCCTATCAAGCAGACAACAGTCTTCAAATACAGGTGGTTTGACCCTCGCGAAGGAATTGGGACACGAACTAATGCGACCTATAAGATTGTTGAAATAAACCACTCAAAATCTTTGAACGTATATGAGCCTTTTATTTTTGCCCATCAAGCCGAGCAAGTTTGCTATGTACCGTTCCCAACCAACAGACCAGCGGGTAATCGGAATGAGTGGTTGGCTGTTTGTAAAGTGAAACCACGAGGTATAATAACGGTTAGGCAAGGGGAAGAGGCAGATGCATTCCAGGATTATGTTCCCGAGCATGGTTACATCAACACTGCAAATATCACATCGATGCGAGAGCCCTTGACAGACGGTGAGGTGCAATATGTTGATCTACAACTCAACGAGGGTAATGAATCAGAATCTTCGATAGGCACTGAATCTACTTCAGAAGAGACTGGCATGGATGATCCATCGCAGGAGACTTCGGATGAGGACTTTCAATTATAAAATGTGACAATCTAATTAATGTTTTTATTTTAATCATCTACAATAATATTGGTTTAAATAAAGTACATTCTTTGTGTAATATCCTCTTTGATGTTCTAATAATATTACACTCTTGCAGATGAGTGACCAAGGGGGTGGCTCGTCATCGAGCACTCCGCGTGGGACAGGGTCCCAACGGCGGGGTTCGGGGACCCCAGCGAGAGGGTCTCGACTTGCTTCTGCTCTCCGGGCGGCCCGGGAGGCGTTTCAGCGAAAGACCGCAGGTATTTATAACAACTTGTGTTACATTTAATCTTTGTACTATTGTTTGTACTTACATTTACCGTTTCTGGAACAATAGTGAATGAAGCTGGTTCAGAGGAACAGCCCGAGGATGCACCTGCAGGGACGATGACTGAGGTCCCAGAGACTCCCCCACCTCACACTCCAGGTACGAGTAATTCATAATTATAATATTACGTTATTTATTTACATTTACATTTACCCTTTATGTACATTCATAGGTTCGGCGGGATCTACAAAGGGGGCGCCTCCAGCCACCTAGACAGGTCGAGATAGGCTGCTCGTTGAGCCCAGGGACGATGGGGTGTAAGTGTTATGTCGTTTTATATTATATTTCGTATCAAATTTCCATTGACAGTATATACGTTGGTTTATATTTTATTTTTGTCGATTTATCATCATTGTATTCGACAGCATGGAGTTCTCAAACGCTGTGGTGAGGAAGATTACAAACATATATCCCATGTGGTCAGATATGAATGGGATAAGCTGGGGAAAGGTCACTCGAGAGACGAAAGATTTCTACTGGAATGAGTTCTTGGTATTTCATAAGTTTCTAAATATGATTTGGGATTATACTGTGAATTTGTATTTAACTTGATCTATATTAACCTGCAGAAAGTAGCTCGTTGGGCGCCGGAGCACGCATGAGCTGTGAGGAAGGAATGGGAGAAAAAGAATATCGCTCGGTAATTTATAGTTTTAATTAATTAAATGTTTGCATATCAAATGGGTTCACATGTAACTTCATATGATTCAAATTTAAGATACAAGGACTACACGCTCGACATAAGGAGCAAGAAGAAGCCCTACCCCCCGCAGACGAGTTGGTGGCAGAGAACTGGCGGCGGATCTGGGATTCCCCAGCATTTAAGGAGAAGTCAAAAATGGGAAAGCTAAACAAGCGCCGGGGACAGGAGGATGCACCGGCCCTCCCAACTCACACGGCGGGATCAAAGACATTCCTAGCCACAAAAGATAAATTGGTATGTTTAGCATATTTACATTGAATAGTTAATCTTTTATGTGGTTTTTTGCTCTTGAGTTCTAGTCCTTGAAATCTTCCAGTCCACTGATCTGCAAAGGCCCGTGCATTTGCACGAGGTTCACGAGCACACACACACGCGGAGACACGAGAAGGACAATTGGATTCGTGAGAGGTCGGCTCGGGTGCAGGTAAAAAATTGACATGTCTTCGATCCTGTGAAATATTTACCTATATCTACTAATTTCACATAATATGTTATTTACTTATTTCAGATGTTAAATATAGGAGGAGTTCCATGCAGTTACCCAGACCTTGAGCCAGAACCCTGAGATTGGGCCTGACTTCGATCATGACGATGTCTTCTACGACGTAGCCGGTGGTCACGATAGACGCCACGCTGTATACGGCTTAGGATCGTTGGCAAAGTCTTTTAGGCCCGGAGGCAATTCTTCCACCACTGCTCCACCATCTGATTCCACT
Organism: Hygrophila difformis; assembly: GCA_030278955.1. NCBI lineage: Eukaryota > Viridiplantae > Streptophyta > Magnoliopsida > Lamiales > Acanthaceae > Hygrophila > Hygrophila difformis. Next base: position 19,675,206 of record JAOANR010000008.1, on the reverse strand, counting down.
TCTGTGACACAGGAGCAGTTTCAGCAGCTCACAGAGACTATTCAGCGAGTGTCACAGAGACAAGAGACTATGGCCGATCAGGTGGAGAGATTGCTAGGAGTCAGAGCCCCTCGTTCCCCTGGACACGGAGATGGAGATGACTTTGGAGGTGGCCTGGGTGGAGGTGGTTTAGGTGCACATTGACTGTTGGGGGATGAGACTTGGTTAGTCTCTTTTTTAAATTTCATTGGTGGGATTCTTCTTTTTTTATTTATTTATGAGACGTGTAGATGTTTATACTTTGTAGATAGTTTCAAGACTAGGTTAATGTTTTGCGTTTCACATTTTCACATTTCAAATTTCATTTTGGGATTGTCATTATCGATTTGAATTTCTATTGAATTTGGAATGTGAAATGAGTTGTAGAATTGTGATTGTACATGGACATGTGTTTAATTGTTGATGTTTATGAAATGGATCGTCATATTGTGCTGAATGTGAAATGAGTTGCCATGTTTGTTGGTATTGATGCAGCAGGGATGGCTGTGAAAACAACCATTTCTGGTGCATCCTACAGTTGGGTACCGACCGCACCCCCGACCGCAAAGTGGTCGGTGATTTACCGACCGCACCACCGACCGCAAGTGCGGTCGGTAAGAGGTGGACCGCGAGGTCCCCTGAGTTGGGTACCGACCAAAATTCTGGGTCGGGTATTTGGTCGGGAAATCTGCAGACCATGCCGCGGTCGGCAGTTCGGTCGGTAAGTTTACTGACCGACGCTCTTTTGGTCGTCCCAGAATTCCCTACCAAGGGATTCCCGACCGTCATTTTGGTCGGGCGTGCGATCGGTAACCCTGAGGACGACCCGCTTTTCTTGGTTACCGACCGCAAAATGCGGTCGGTAAACCCTGTTTTTCTTGTAGTGGCGATGTTGTTCAAGTCCACAAAAAGTTTACACCTTAAGATCAATATCGAGATGATGATTCATATCCAATATTTATCGTGTTTCTCAGCCACTTAATTGTTATCATGTAATAAGCTTGCCAGAATATCTTGTTCTATATTGTTGTACTTCGTGTGTTTGATTGAAAGTTTTATGTTTTATTCTTTTTTTTTTCATTTCTTTTTTAAATATGATTGATTGCTTTAATTAATGTAAATTGTTATGTGTTCTAATATTGTACCAGTATATATATTTTTTAAAGTGATGGATATATATATATATATATATATAGTTTTGTGGAATAAAATAGGTAAATAGGTGGTATTAATAATTCCTTGATCAATCAGGGACGCATGCAAGGATTTCTCTGCCCTTTTCTCCCTTGTAATATCCATATATACAAAGAATTGTTTGTTGGAAATGCATGTTTGGTGTGGCAAATTGGGGCAAAATTAAATTAAAGAAATGCTACTAGTCCAAGTATTAAATTAATAAAGTGTTTAATTTGTCTCCACCCCACCATCTGGATTATGACATACATAATTTCAGGGTTTTTTTTATATATTTAAAAAAGAATTTAAGAATCTTGGATTGTTTATTCCAAATTATACTTAGATTGTTGAATTAGCTCACAGGTTTATATGTTTGAGACTTCATGTATACCTTTGTTAATTAGAAAGAAGATGGACCTAAGGCTTGAACCTAAAATCAATTGATGATAGGTAGAGTGCACATGTTCATATATACATATGGGATATCCCAATATATAACCGATGTGGGACATTATGCTAACCATAATTAGCTTGTTTAACAATGTTATGCTATCGGATTCCATGCTTAGTTAACAATGTTAAATAATGGGATCCCATGCTTGCTTTCATTTATTATATTTCACTTTATATATACTTGGCTTACACAACCAAGTCTATTCGGGTGCACTGCATACTAATGTACTATCCACTGTACATTTTATTTTTATATATAGTGCATGCACTTAGAACAATACAACACACTTACATGGAACGGTGATCGATAATTTATTGGGTTTATTCTCGAGGGGGAAAAAAAGTATGGCGTGTGAAGAAATCAGAATGGTCATGGAGGATGTGGAAGCAATTAAAGAAGCCAACAATGAACATCAGCTTATTACACGGTCACCTGGTCGTGCTTCCTTTTCTTTCCTTAATTGCTTCGAGTACATACTATACGATGTTTTTTTAGACAGTTTAATAAATTTCTATAATTTTGTCTAGCATATATTCATGATGGAATTTTGGGAAGCCGCTACTGTGCAGGATGCCTGCTTGTGCAGGCAGTGGTGACAAGACCCTCTTTTGTGATGTTATGAAGTTTTGTAATGGGTACAATCATTTTTATGATGTTAGAACATTTGTGGTGTCTAAAAAATTTGTGATGGATACAATTATTTTTTTTATGTCAAAAAAAATTGTGATGTCTTGGACCACACAAACATCACAATAAAGAACTTTAATACCATATTCAACATAATTGCATATGCAGTTTCAATGTGAAACTGCACAGGAACTCTATTGGGAATTTTGTAAGCAAATTTATACGAATGAATGTACGTAGAATAATTGGGTCAGGTTTATGAGTTTTATCGCATTGTTAAATTATAAATACTTAATTAAATTTAAGTACTGTGTAATAAATTTATAAGTGTGTTTGGATGTGAGTAGATTGAGAAACATATAGTGTTTTAATTAGTAGGTTTTACCAATCAATATGTCGTTTCATATTGATTGGTAAGCAGCATATTGGTCTCAATCTGCCCAAATTTAATATACTATGGACCTTTTTGGGAGTTTAGCCGATGCCAGAAGCGGATAATAGATTTGACCAACAGATTTAATTAGCATATTTGAGTAGTAGATTTGACTAACATAAGGCAGATAGTAAGATAGTAATATAGCAGATTTGATAATGTGTTTGGTAGATTTGATAACGTTGAGATGCAGAAGGATATTCGAGTGGATCTCAATCTGCTTGTGATATGCTTCAAAATCAAATTTCAGCAGATTGAATTCAATCTGCTCCCTCATCTGCCGGTTTACCAAAAAATAAAAATAGCAGAAATTTTGGTCAAATATGCCAAGTGCAAATCTGCTGTTTAATCTATTGTCATCCAAACAGCCCCTATGTTTTGGAGCAGATTGACCAGCATATTCCATTTTTATTTAAAGACAACAAATTTGTTAAATTATATGCTAATCTACCCAATATCTTTAATCAAATTTGCTATTATTATTTGATGGTCATCAAATGTACCATTTATATGTGGTAATGAAATATGCGGGTCAAATATGCTGTCTAACTTTTAAACAAGCCCGGTATATACATATATTTAAATTAACTGTATCATGGTATAGCTGTATAGATTTAAATGGTACTAATAAATAAATTTCTTCATTTATTCATGATTCATATTCTCAAATGTCGGGTTGTTGCTGACAAACAGCTTCACAAGCTGCCGCTTTAATTTTGAAGAAATACTCAGTTCCAGATGGACCGAAAAATAGTAGGATTCATAGAGTTCCACAAGAAGTGCGATTGAACAAGAAAAGGAGCCAGCAATTGTTCGATCCAATGGTTGTTTCAATGGGGCCTTACCACCATGGCGAACCCTATCTTGCCCTATCCGAGAAACTCAAGGAGGACCTGCTCAGAATCTTCCTGCAGAAGAGAGATTATGAGAAGGGCTTCTTCTACAACCCAATTATGGAGCGCATAGATGAAATTAGGGACTGCTACGTGGGGGTATCCAAAGATGATTACAATGATGCAGCACTGACAGATATGATGCTTCGTGATGGAGTCTTTTTGACCATGTACCATATGGCCTTGGATATGCAACCTGTGGTACATCAGCTTGGATGGTCGAGATTGGCATTCCTGGCACGGGACATTTATTTAATAGAGAATCAGATACCCTATTCAGTTATCAAGCTCCTCACCCGATTAACATTTGGAAACGATAAAGGGGATGCACTAGTTCTAAAATTCCTAAGCACATTTGCTTTTGGGGATGATGGGAGGCTTAAAAAATTCCCTTGGGAAGACCGTGAAGATTTCCAGGAACCTCTACATCTTGTTGAAGCTATTAGAATAACTTTTCTCTGGGAAAATAAAGAAAAGAAATCCCAGTCCTGCAGCTCTTCCGATCCTTGTGTAGATGATCGTCGTTGGCCAAGCGATGCATATACAGGATTTGAATTTCATAGGGTGAGCAATCCATTTCGGTCGGTTACTGAGCTTAGTGCAAAGGGTATTCATATCGTGGCTAGCTCCAATTGCCATACGGACATAACATTCACATCCTATGCCTGCTGCGGAGTGCTACGTCTCCCCATCTGGATCGTGACTTACAATTCCAAGGTATTATATGCCAACCTAATCGCCTTGGAGATGTCCTTGTCAGATAGTTATCCCCTCAACAATAAAGAAGTAACATCTTATGTCAGTTTCATGAAGTCACTCATTGAGAGCTCTAAAGATGTTAAGATGCTCAGGGAAAGGGGGATTCTGTTTAGTGTCTTGGGAAACGAGGAAGTCGTCCAATTATTTAAGGATGTTGAAATTACGGGAATGAGATATTCATCGGAAAAGGTTGAACAAGTTAAGCGAAGAATTGACGAGCATTGCAATAACAGGGGCAAAACATGGATGGCAGATTTGTACCACACTTACTTCAAGTCTCCATGGGCTGTTATTGCATTGTTCGCTACTGCCTCAATTTTGTTCCTCACTTTCTCACAGACATATTTGGCACTCCTTTCGTATCGACGGGATAATCAGAAACATTAGGAATGATGCCTAAGAAGCAATGGAACAACAGCCGAACAAGAACATCCTACCTGCATGCATAACTCACTCACCTGGGAATTGGGATCGAGCTCAAGCACTATATGCTATATACTTCCCATTTACGTAATTATTATGTATATGGTTTCATATTATCATTATGTTGTCATGACTTCAACTATATATCTATATGGTTGTTATTTTCTGCGTGTTTGGAAAAAGAAAAATGCTAGCTAGTGTTTTTAGCATTCGAAATATTAAAAGTACCTAAAATTAAAAAATTATAAATATCAATGTAATACCATAGAAATTGCCCGAAATATATATATGAATATATATTTTTGATTAATTCACTAAGTAGATTTTTAATCAAATCTATATATATTTATATGTTCAAATATTTGCTTAAAGATTAGTATATTATTTTCTACAAAACATACTTTGAAAAATTATATATATATTTGTCTTTTCAAATAAATATATGGATTTCAATATCAAGTGTAATAAGTATATGGTTCATAAAATATTTTAAATCCATATACAAGTTTATATACACATATATATACCTTGGTCTTGAAATAATCTTTTCAAACATGTACACATGTATATATTCATATGTTTAAATTATAATGAGAATTATCTATTTTCTATATATTCTTAATTAATCATTCTACCCATATTTTTATTTATGGAATTATTCTAGAATGCCATAATATTATTGGGAATAATTTGACTATGGTTTGAAATTGTAGGGTGGAATATTAATCATATCATGTCATTTTCAAATAAGGAATATATTCCTTTTTGGAGCTATGTATGACTTACAAGATCACTTTTAATTATATGCTAGCTTATCTTGGTATATATTGTTATTATTATTATTTATTATAATATTATAATTATTATTATTGTTACCATTGTCAAGATTGGGTAATGGGATTGTTAGTTAGTGGATAAGTTTTTTTTTTCTAATAGGCAATTACATTAAGACTTTTGAAAACTTAACATAATAATAATAATTAAAAAAAAATAATATGCATTCCCATTAATGGAGGACCCTTTCTTAATGAGAATGAGGTAAGAGACATTATTGGTGTAATACCCGAGAAATCGCCATAAAAAAATTTAAATCCAAAAATAAAGAATTGGATTTAATTATTAAAACCGAAATAATTCCGAGAGAGCGGAATTAATTATTTATCGGATGATAGCAACTCGAAACGAGTCTATCGAATTGTCCCAACGATCACAAATAATTCCCACATTATGATTTTTATTTTTTGAAGATAAGAAATCTTAATTTAAAAAAAAAAAAAAACACTGTAGCACGTGGCTACTGTAGCACTAGGCTACTGTAGCACTAGGCTACTGTAGCAGCCGCCCAATTGTCGGCCTAGTCCACCAAATCCGGGATTCCTTGTCCCTTTAATGGCCAAAGCACACCCCATTATCAGCCTCCAAGCTTTTCTTCATCCCAAACCCTCCCAAAACCAAAAAAACACAAGTTCTTACCTTCCGGCGACCTTCCGGCGACTTTCCGGCAACTTTCCGGCAACCAAATCCGACCAAGGAAGTGTGTAGATCAAGGATTTGTAGGCTTTGAATTGTTGGTAAGATGTAAATCAAGTTTCCTTATTTTTTTAAGATCATAATCAACATTCTAACTTACGGATCTTTACTTGCAAACACGTTCGTGGCCAAAGGAGAAGAAGAACGTGTTGCGTAGATCCGTTCGTGGCGATTTTGGACAAATCGATCAACCCTAGAACGTTCAAGAACTCACTTACTGTAAGTTAATACCTTCCATATCAATATGGGTGGTTTAAAGGCATCCGAAACATTGGATCTAAAACGAAACGTTAAAATCGAACCTAAAAACCCCAATCTACGTATTTTCTGAAATCCGACCAAAACTCTTACTTCGAGTGTTCAAACCTAAAAACTCAAAACTAAGATTTTGATCCTAAGATCTTAAGCTATACTGTGTAAAAATTTCAGAAATTTTCATCAAGTTTTGATACCCCAAATCGAGTCCGACATGTTCTGCGTTTTAAAGAAATTTCAAAAAGATGACAGATTTCTTAACCGAACTTGATGAGCATATTTCTATCATTTCTAGTCCGAACTAATCTTTTTGATCTAAATAAAAGTTGTAGATGATCATGTCTAGTATGTGTCTGTAAATTTTCAGAATTTTTGGAGTTCATTTGTTATGTTAAAAAGTCAAATCTTTGACAGGTGTCAAACCTGAATCCTGACAGTATACTATTTGTGTAGAAAACTTGATTTTTGACATGCTTCCCATCATTTTTCCGAAAAACTCAAAACATGAAAGTTGTTCATTGGGATATTTTTGAGCTACTGTGAAAATTTCAGATCAATCGCCTAAGAAATGGATTTTTAAACTGAAAAGGCGTAAACTGTGACATCGATCGGTTTTAAACTTGTGAAATCTTGAAATTTCTAAACAACGGTCGAAATCTTGTGATACGATAAAGCTATATTTTTGAAAATCCCGTTACACTAAAGTTGAAACGATATCGGTTACATTGGTTACATAAAATTAGGGGGTGAGTGCTCTGCAGGGTGCCCTCCTAATTATTCATTTTGTGCCAAAACGGCAATGATGACTACGCGCGAAAGATTGCCAAAACGGCATCTTATATTTTTGGGCCTATCCTCTCGGGTGTATCCGTATGGGTTACTCGAGGCTCGACGGAGCGGTACTGGATATGGCGTATTTGGTCACAAGAGACCAACGGCCTACCCTTTCGAGTGTATCCGTATGGGTTACTCGAGGCTCGACGGAGTGGTACTGGGTATGGCGAATCGGCTGCGGCCGCCGGACTACCGGCTAAATGAGATATGATACTTATGAAATTGGCTGAGGCCGCCGGATCACCGGCTAAATGATACTTTTGATATTGGCTGCGGCCGCCGGATCACCGGCTAAATGATATATTGTTGAGATGATGGCGTAACGGGAAATATATTAAAAAGCTCAGATTTTATGAAATTGGCTGCGGCCGCCGGATTGCCGGCTAAATTAAATATTGTTTTAATGGTGGCGTAACGGGGAGAATTTTTATTTATTTACTTACGGTATTATTCATGTTTTTAAATCATGTCTTAAATAATTGCCCATGCTTAAGATTTTAAATTATGAAATTAAATGTGTCTTTAAAGTATGCAATTATATTCGCATTTTTTTTATAAAATGTTTTTATGCATGGCAAAAAGTTTTATCTTAATTATAAAAAAATCTAACCCCTTTATTGCTATGTGAGGATTGACTTACTCAGTATTTTATAATACTGATAAAAACCGTTGTTCATTTTTTTCTGTTACAGAGTACGGAGCATGATCACTCATTGGGGGATCATTTTGGGCATTTAATTATTTATTTTACGTGACTTGCATGAACGGGTCTGTTTAACCCGTGTTTTGGCCATGTCGGCCCTATGTTTTAAATTCCGCTGCATACACTTTATTTCCGCTGCACAATTTATTTTTCCGCTGCAACTTTGATGTATTATATTTAAATTATATATGAATGGGCTGTTTGAATATTTTAAATTCTGAAAAACCATAGCCTTGCATCTCTTTAGTGAGCTCGGAGAAACCGCGTCTTGCTAGGGAGGTGTGGCGGTGGCATCCCGGCCTGGGTTACCAAAACCGGGGTGTTACAAGATGGTATCAGAGCCCAGAATATTTTAAAACTACTATTTTAAAGAGCCCGGAATATTTTTAAACTATCATTTTCAAGTATTATTGTTTTTAAAGTTATCATTTCTAAACTAGTAATATATTTTAAAGAGCCCAATTATTATTTTGAAGTTAAAGCCCTAATTTTTAGCCCAAAAATTTTTAAGAAGCCCAAGAAATTATTTTTAGCCCAATACCTGTATTCTTAAATAAAGCCCAAATGTTTATTACTTTGAGCCCAAAAATTTTATTTACTTAGTGTAATATTTTAAACCCAAGGATTAATTATTTTTGGCTCAATATTTAATTATCATGGGAAGCCCAATTATTTTGGCCCAATACCCTTGTTTTTACTTAAGCCCAAATAATTTATTACTTTTGGTCCAATATAGTGGCCCAAACCTTTTTCCTTATTTCTAGATTATCCATGAGGATAAATTATTTTTAAAACCCATGGATAAATAAATGCATGTATAAAATAAAACTTATCGGGGGATCATCATTTGCATATGCATACTGCATTTCCTATACCTTAGAGAACTTAAAAGCGGCATATTCTAACTTAAATCGCTTGCTACACCTAGGTAACTTAGAGGCTTGACATCGAATTAGAAACGCTAACTAGAGACTAATCTTGCCTTAATCCTAGAACTCATGCGCACGTTTAAATATAGCAATCCTCGGTCTTTGCCATTTCTATCATCGTACGAAACAACTTCCTCATGTTGAGTAATAAAAATCAAGTTTTTATTAGAACACTCTCTATTCCAAAAAAAAAAAAAAAAATTTGGATTCCCAAACAACAAATCCATTTCAAACGCACGGCTCATTTAAACCTTGACCCGAACCGTTTAACCCTTTATTATATTTTCCTTAAAATCTAAATCACTTGTTCTTGCAACAGAATGGCACCGAGAGGGAGACGGCGCGTCCAGCCCATTCCTCCCAATACCAACGAAATACCTAGGCAACCCGGCATGCCGATACCAAACGTGGGTGTACACGCTCAGGAAGAGCCAGCAGGCCCTATACCAGACAACATAGGTAATCGCCTACGCACTCTAGAAGAGGTTCTCATTGCGATAGGGAACGCGCAGGTGAACCAAGGCCAAGCGGCTGCGGCACCTCCACCACAGGCTTGCATTAATTACCTAGCCATGGTGAACCCATACCACCCGCCGCACTACGCCGGCGAGGAAGACCCTGCAAAACTAGAGGAGTGGATAAGGACCTTCGACAAGTTGTTAAGCGCGGTTAAGTGCCCAGAAGGGGAAAAGGTGCATGTGGCCTCATACTACTTGGGAGGTGAAGCAGACGACTGGTGGCAAGCCACCCAGGGAAAGATACGAGAGGAAGATGAGCCCTATTCATGGACTGAAATGATGGAACTGCTCAGGGACCGATTTTACCCCCTGAGTACGAAGGCGGCCATGTACGAGGAGTTTTTGTCACTGAAACAAGGCGGGCAGACTGTACAAGAGTATTACACTCGATTCAAGGAGTTGGTGCGCTTTGCACCAAGACTAGTACCGACAGACGTAGAGAAGGCACAAAAATTTGAGATGGGATTGAACTTGACCATACGGGAAGTGATCACTGGTGTCCATTACCCGGACCTGCAAGCAGTGTATGATCGTGCAGTTGCTGTTGCAAGGGTGCAACAACTGAAGAGGAGGATGAGTGGAGAGTCCAGCCGGGGATCTCAGGGGCAAGATAAGAGGAACAGGGATAACCGCACCGGTAACAATTCTGGAGGAAACAACTTTCGGGGAGGCCTGAACAGACCCCCTCAGAACAACAATAGGGGAAATGGTGGGAGAACCTTTTTCCAGGGTAACCCTGTGCCACCATGCCCAAGATGTGGGAGACCTCACTTGATTAGGGGATGCCCCCAACAGGGCACATGCTTCAGGTGTGGTCGATTTGGTCATCGGGTGAATGAGTGCCGGACTCGAATTGAAAACATCACCAAGCGGGAGGACTTGATTATGGGGCCAGCACAGCCTCGTAATCAAAATGGACGGAATGGTAACTATCAAGGGTACAGACCCCCTCAGAACCAGAATTTCAACCAGAATCAACGCCCTCCACAGAATCCAAATCAGCAACAGAATCAGAACCCGAACCGGGATCAGCAGGGCAACCAAGGACGGCCCATGGGGCGGTTGAATGTTATCAACCAAGCAGATGTGCCTATGCAGGGTGACGTGATGGCAGGTACATTCCATGTTTTAAGTACACCCCTTAAAGTTCTGTTTGACTCAGGAGCTAGTTGTTCGATTATATCATCAAGAGTCTTATCTGAACTAGATCTACCTAAGTGCGAACTGATTAACTTAGAAATTCAACTACCATCAGGAGAGGTAGTACCATGCTCTAAACGTTATAACGGAATTCCGATAGTTATCAAGAACATAGAATTTTTCGCAAACTTGGTAGAATTTAATTTAAGGGACTTCGACGTTATACTGGGAATGGATTGGTTGACCCGGTATAAAGCGGTGATAGAATGTCAAAAGCAGAAGATCACCTTGTCGAAAGGTAGGGGAAAGAGAGTCATCTTTTACTCTCAACCCCCTAAGAGGAGCAACAAGGTTGTTAACGCTCTCAAGCTTCGTAGCTTAATGCATAAGGGATACGCGTTGTATGCATGCTACGTTCACAACCTTGAGGCGGAAGAGAGCAAGGTTGACAACATCCCAGTGGTGAGAGAATACCCGGACGTATTTCCTGAAGACATCCCTGGTATGCCACCTGAGAGAGATCTTGAATTCACCATAGATCTCATTCCGGGAACGGAACCTGTTTCGAAGGCCCCTTACCGTATGGCACCACTGGAAATGAAGGAGTTAAAGGAACAACTCGAAGAGTTGTTGGAGAAAGGATACATAAGACCAAGTACGTCCCCGTGGGGAGCACCGGTCTTATTTGTTAAAAAGAAGGACGGAGGACTACGCCTTTGCATCGATTACAGAGGACTCAATCAAGTGACCATCAAGAACAAGTATCCATTACCAAGGATTGAGGACTTATTTGATCAATTGAAGGGGGCGTCGGTGTTCTCAAAGATCGACTTGCGATCCGGTTATCACCAGCTGAGGATTGCGGAGAAGGATATCCCGAAGACGGCATTCCGAACTCGTTATGGACACTACGAGTTCACAGTATTATCCTTTGGGTTAACAAATGCACCTGCAATGTTCATGAACCTCATGAACGATGTATTTAGAGAATTGTTAGATCAATGCGTCGTGGTGTTCATCGACGACATCCTGATCTACTCGAGAAGCGAGGAGGAGCATTCCCAACATTTGCACCAAGTGTTAGGGATTTTGCGCAAGAACCAACTCTATGGCAAACTATCCAAATGCGACTTTTGGTTGAAGGAAGTAGCATTCCTTGGGCACATAGTATCCGCCACTGGAGTTTCAGTGGATCAGGCAAAAATTTCGGCGGTGACGGAATGGGTATCGCCGACGAGTCCAACTGAAATACGGAGCTTCCTTGGGCTAGCTGGTTATTATAGGCGATTTGTGAAGGACTTCTCGAAAATCGCACGCCCGTTGACCCAGCTGTTGAAGAAAGGGGTGAAATATGACTGGACCAGTGAGTGTGAGTCCGCGTTTCAAGAACTGAAAAAGCGACTCACCAGTACACCCGTACTAGCACTACCATCAGAGAATGGTGACTTCGAGGTTTACAGTGACGCTTCGAAGGAAGGTCTAGGATGTGTTTTGATGCAAGACTCGAGAGTCATTGCATATGCTTCGCGCCAATTGAAACCTCATGAAGCGAACTACCCGACGCACGACTTGGAGTTGGTGGCAGTCGTGTTCGCTCTGAAAATATGGAGACACTACCTTTATGGGAGAAAGTGTCGGATGTTCACAGACCACAAAAGCCTCAAATACATATTCACTCAAAAAGAGTTAAATCTGAGACAACGGAGATGGTTGGAACTAATCAAGGACTATGATCTCGAAATTTCTTACCACGAAGGGAAGGCCAACGTGGTAGCCGATGCCTTAAGCCGGAAGACCCAACATGTGGCGAATTCGTTGGTGATTCCGCCAGCATTGTATATGGACTTGGCAAGATTGAGCTTAGAACTAGTGCATTCGGGCACTGTAAATGAAATGGTCAACGCCATGGTAGTCGAATCAACCATATTTGACGAGATCAAACTCGCCCAACCGGGCGACGCAAAGTTGGAAAGGATTAAGGAGAACATTGCCAACGGGAAGGCAATAGGATTTGCTATCCATGAGGACGGAAGCATTCGTTTCAAGGGAAGATGGTGTGTACCACAAAAATGCGTGGAGATAAAACAAAGATTGATGGAAGAAGGACATAACACACCTTACTCGGTTCACCCTGGAGGCGACAAATTATATAAGGATTTGAGGAAGATTTACTGGTGGCCGAGGATGAAGAATGAAGTGGCAGAATTTGTAGCGAGATGCCTCACGTGCCAAAAGGTCAAAGCCGTGCGACAAAAACCCTTAGGATTGATGCAACCATTGGAAATCCCGAGTTGGAAGTGGGATAGTATCTCTATGGATTTCGTTTCGGGATTACCACGATCACCAAGAGGAATGAATAAGATATGGGTGATTGTCGATAGGCTAACGAAGACGGCCATTTTTATTCCAATGAAGGACACTTGGACCATGGACCAATTAGCAAGAGCGTATATTGACAATGTGGTACGAAGACACGGGGTACCACATGACATTATCTCCGATAGAGACAGTAGATTTGTCTCTCACTTTTGGATCAAGTTACAAGAAGCCCTCGGTACGCAGATTAAGATGAGCACCGCATTCCACCCAATGACGGATGGACAAACTGAGAGAACAATCCAAACATTGGAGGACATGCTGAGAGCGTGTGTCCTAGAGTTTAAGGGTAGCTGGGAAAATCATTTACCCCTAATTGAATTTTCCTACAACAATAGCTACCATGCTAGCATCGGCATGGCACCCTTCGAGGCATTGTATGGTCGAAGGTGCCGAAGTCCATTGAGTTGGGAAGGGAGTGATAAGACAGTGGTAGTAGGACCACAACTCGTAGAAGATATGACCCAACAAATCAAAGTGATTCGAGGAAAGATGAAAGCGGCCCAAGACCGACAGAAAAGTTATGCCGATGTGAGACGGCAAGACCTAGAATTTCAAGTTGGGGATAAGGTCATGTTAAAGATATCACCGATGAAGGGGGTTATGCGTTTTGGCAAACGAGGAAAGTTAAGTCCTCGATATATAGGACCTTATGAAATTCTAGAAAAAGTCGGGAATCTAGCATATCGTCTAGCCTTACCGCCACAATTGGCTAGAGTTCACAATGTGTTCCACGTATCACAATTGAAGAAGTATGTGCACGATCCGACCCATGTACTCCAACCGGAAGGAATTGAATTGGATGATGACTTGAGCTACGAGGAAATTCCGGTACGAATACTCGATGTTAAGGAGAGAGTAACAAGGAACAAAACCGTGAGAATGGTCAAGGTTCTTTGGTCGAACCATGAAAGTGAAACGGCGACATGGGAGTTAGAAGCCGACATGAAGGAGCGTTACCCGACCCTATTCCAAAACGGTGCAACCACAGTTATGGGGACATAACTGTAATCTTAAGGGGGGGAGGATGTAACGACCCGAATATTTTATATCCCAAATAAACAAATTTGTATCCCAAATAAACAAATTCAAATTGTTTTGAACTACGTAATGACTTGATCCCTTCACGGGGTACGTAGGCAACTTGGAAATTTCAATTCTGGGTTCAGTCAAATAATATCAAACAACAAAACACAATGACACAACCGCAATCAATCAATCGGTCAATAAGTCGCGCAACTTCGGGGACGAAGTTGATTCTTAAGGAGGGTAGATTGTAATACCATAGAAATTGCCCGAAATATATATATGAATATATATTTTTGATTAATTCACTAAGTAGATTTTTAATCAAATCTATATATATTTATATGTTCAAATATTTGCTTAAAGATTAGTATATTATTTTCTACAAAACATACTTTGAAAAATTATATATATATTTGTCTTTTCAAATAAATATATGGATTTCAATATCAAGTGTAATAAGTATATGGTTCATAGAATATTTTAAATCCATATACAAGTTTATATACACATATATATACCTTGGTCTTGAAATAATCTTTTCAAACATGTACACATGTATATACATGTATATATTCATATGTTTAAATTATAATGAGAATTATCTATTTTCTATATATTCTTAATTAATCATTCTACCCATATTTTTATTTATGGAATTATTCTAGAATGCCATAATATTATTGGGAATAATTTGACTATGGTTTGAAATTGTAGGGTGGAATATTAATCATATCTTGTCATTTTCAAATAAGGAATATATTCCTTTTTGGAGCTATGTATGACTTACAAGATCACTTTTAATTATATGCTAGCTTATCTTGGTATATATTGTTATTATTATTATTTATTATAATATTATAATTATTATTATTGTTACCATTGTCAAGATTGGGTAATGGGATTGTTAGTTAGTGGATAAGTTTTTTTTTTTCTAATAGGCAATTACATTAAGACTTTTGAAAACTTAACATAATAATAATAATTAAAAAAAAATAATATGCATTCCCATTAATGGAGGACCCTTTCTTAATGAGAATGAGGTAAGAGACATTATTGGTGTAATACCCGAGAAATCGCCATAAAAAAATTTAAATCCAAAAATAAAGAATTGGATTTAATTATTAAAACCGAAATAATTCCGAGAGAGCGGAATTAATTATTTATCGGAAGATAGCAACTCGAAACGAGTCTATCGAATTGTCCCAACGATCACAAATAATTCCCACATTATGATTTTTATTTTTTGAAGATAAGAAATCTTAATTTAAAAAAAAAAAAAAAAACACTGTAGCACGTGGCTACTGTAGCACGTGGCTACTGTAGCACTAGGCTACTGTAGCAGCCGCCCAATTGTCGGCCTAGTCCACCAAATCCGGGATTCCTTGTCCCTTTAATGGCCAAAGCACACCCCATTATCAGCCTCCAAGCTTTTCTTCATCCCAAACCCTCCCAAAACCAAAAAAACACAAGTTCTTACCTTCCGGCGACCTTCCGGCGACTTTCCGGCAACTTTCCGGCAACCAAATCCGACCAAGGAAGTGTGTAGATCAAGGATTTGTAGGCTTTGAATTGTTGGTAAGATGTAAATCAAGTTTCCTTATTTTTTTAAGATCATAATCAACATTCTAACTTACGGATCTTTACTTGCAAACACGTTCGTGGCCAAAGGAGAAGAAGAACGTGTTGCGTAGATCCGTTCGTGGCGATTTTGGACAAATCGATCAACCCTAGAACGTTCAAGAACTCACTTACTGTAAGTTAATACCTTCCATATCAATATGGGTGGTTTAAAGGCATCCGAAACATTGGATCTAAAACGAAACGTTAAAATCGAACCTAAAAACCCCAATCTACGTATTTTCTGAAATCCGACCAAAACTCTTACTTCGAGTGTTCAAACCTAAAAACTCAAAACTAAGATTTTGATCCTAAGATCTTAAGCTATACTGTGTAAAAATTTCAGAAATTTTCATCAAGTTTTGATACCCCAAATCGAGTCCGACATGTTCTGCGTTTTAAAGAAATTTCAAAAAGATGACAGATTTCTTAACCGAACTTGATGAGCATATTTCTATCATTTCTAGTCCGAACTAATCTTTTTGATCTAAATAAAAGTTGTAGATGATCATGTCTAGTATGTGTCTGTAAATTTTCAGAATTTTTGGAGTTCATTTGTTATGTTAAAAAGTCAAATCTTTGACAGGTGTCAAACCTGAATCCTGACAGTATACTATTTGTGTAGAAAACTTGATTTTTGACATGCTTCCCATCATTTTTCCGAAAAACTCAAAACATGAAAGTTGTTCATTGGGATATTTTTGAGCTACTGTGAAAATTTCAGATCAATCGCCTAAGAAATGGATTTTTAAACTGAAAAGGCGTAAACTGTGACATCGATCGGTTTTAAACTTGTGAAATCTTGAAATTTCTAAACAACGGTCGAAATCTTGTGATACGATAAAGCTATATTTTTGAAAATCCCGTTACACTAAAGTTGAAACGATATCGGTTACATTGGTTACATAAAATTAGGGGGTGAGTGCTCTGCAGGGTGCCCTCCTAATTATTCATTTTGTGCCAAAACGGCAATGATGACTACGCGCGAAAGATTGCCAAAACGGCATCTTATATTTTTGGGCCTATCCTCTCGGGTGTATCCGTATGGGTTACTCGAGGCTCGACGGAGCGGTACTGGATATGGCGTATTTGGTCACAAGAGACCAACGGCCTACCCTCTCGAGTGTATCCGTATGGGTTACTCGAGGCTCGACGGAGTGGTACTGGGTATGGCGAATCGGCTGCGGCCGCCGGACTACCGGCTAAATGAGATATGATACTTATGAAATTGGCTGAGGCCGCCGGATCACCGGCTAAATGATACTTTTGATATTGGCTGCGGCCGCCGGATCACCGGCTAAATGATATATTGTTGAGATGATGGCGTAACGGGAAATATATTAAAAAGCTCAGATTTTATGAAATTGGCTGCGGCCGCCGGATTGCCGGCTAAATTAAATATTGTTTTAATGGTGGCGTAACGGGGAGAATTTTTATTTATTTACTTACGGTATTATTCATGTTTTTAAATCATGTCTTAAATAATTGCCCATGCTTAAGATTTTAAATTATGAAATTAAATGTGTCTTTAAAGTATGCAATTATATTCGCATTTTTTTTTATAAAATGTTTTTATGCATGGCAAAAAGTTTTATCTTAATTATAAAAAAATCTAACCCCTTTATTGCTATGTGAGGATTGACTTACTCAGTATTTTATAATACTGATAAAAACCGTTGTTCATTTTTTTCTGTTACAGAGTACGGAGCATGATCACTCATTGGGGGATCATTTTGGGCATTTAATTATTTATTTTACGTGACTTGCATGAACGGGTCTGTTTAACCCGTGTTTTGGCCATGTCGGCCCTATGTTTTAAATTCCGCTGCATACACTTTATTTCCGCTGCACAATTTATTTTTCCGCTGCAACTTTGATGTATTATATTTAAATTATATATGAATGGGCTGTTTGAATATTTTAAATTCTGAAAAACCATAGCCTTGCATCTCTTTAGTGAGCTCGGAGAAACCGCGTCTTGCTAGGGAGGTGTGGCGGTGGCATCCCGGCCTGGGTTACCAAAACCGGGGTGTTACAATCAAACACTTGTTTTACTCTAACCGTGAAATTAATATCAAACTCTCTCATCTTTTAGCTTTTCAAACTACAAATTTATGAACTCTAATTTTAAATTCTAATACCAATCATTATCCAAAACTATCTCAATTTAAACATATATTTTCATTATTATCTTCAAAGTTTAAAATCTAATTTTCATTTTAAAATATTATAAATTGGAGCATTGTTAAAAAAAAAAAAAAAGCAACGTAAACCAGTTTGGGATAGTGACTTGTTCAGGTGATCAAGTTTCGTAAAAAAAAATAATAATAATAAGTAACCATGTTAAATAATATTTCAAATAATTTATTCTATAATAACACATATTTAAATTAATTAACATTTATATATTTATTGTCACTAGTTATATTATAAAGTACTTCCTTTGTTTCTTATTACTTGCTAAAGACCTACTCATCGCGCAGTCCAATGCATATTTTAAATCATTAATAACTCAAGTTTGATACAAATAAAAATTCTAAAAGTTTGATATTTAAAAACTATATAACAAGACGAATCTAACAAGATCCAACCTGACTATATTTTAACTTGTATGATTATGATAAAACTTTAAATTAAATTGTGTGTGTGAGCAATTCACAAAACCCCAATGGGACAAATAAAAAGAAACCGATGAAGTACGTAAGTACTTACATTACAATGTGTAAAGTCCAAACCTCAGCAAATTATGCAGCTTTATCAAATGGAGTAGGCCTACAAGTTGGGCCTGATCATGGGCCACTGGCCCAGAGTCATGAAAGAGGCTAACCGTATCTATCTATAATAAAAAAAATGATTGTCCTTATGAACAGTAAAATGACTTAAATGGCTTATAAACAGTATTTTTACTCACAAAGAAAGACTTATGAACAGTAGCACAATGGCTTGGCTTATACTTCCTCCGTTCTCATATAATTGATCCATTTGCATAGTAGTCACTATTAATTAAGTAACTTTAATCAATTTTTTAGCATAGTTATATAAGATAAAACATAATCAAGTGAGATCTTGTTAGATTCATCTAATCACGTAGTTTTATAATATTATTTTTTTATAATTTTTACTATATGTATAATTTGAGTTATTGAGATTTAAAAATATGTATTGGACTGCGTGAAATGCAGGATGGGTGCATTTAAAAGAGAACGGAGGAAGTATGGCTCAGCTTTCTGAATTCACAAAATGGCAAAAAATTTTAAATTTCAAATTTCTTTTCTGAAAATGCTTACAAAATAGTACTCTCTCCGTCCCACGAAGTTTGACCCCTATTCCTTTTTGGGGTGTCCCACGAAGTTTGATCCCTTTCTCTTTTTAGAAAAATTAAATTAATATAAGTTTGATCATAAAATTAATTATTATCAAATCACATTAAAAATACTTACTTTTACTATTCTGCACAAATTCCAATGCATTTTTATTTTCCTACACAAAGTCCCCTATATTTATTTAATTCTTAATATTACAAAATTAATACAAATAAAAATTGTATAAAATATCCTTTATAACATTAAAAGTAATAACATTCTACACACACAGTTTCCCGCCCATTTTTTCATTCCTCACACATCAATATTTTATTAGTTTCTCTCTCCCACACTATACAACCATAAAAATAATAACAAAAGTCAAAATGACATGGAAATTAGCTCTTTCTATCCCACCCACTCTATTTAAAACCCCTAATTTCTTCTACCGCCTTCTTCCATCTTCCTCCCTTCCCCAAATCTTCCTCCCTTCCCACTTCCTCATGTTCTACACGTTTAACTTATAATCTTATGTTTCGTATTATATTACGTCAATACCATCTTCTTTGTTTTTGTTTTGCGGGTTGGTTTTCAGGTAAATGAATTTCCCTCATCTTTGCACACACAGTTCCTTTCTCCTCCTTTAAATGATTATTTTTTTTATTTATATTTTTTGATTATTCTATTTCCTTCTATTTATTATCTTTATTTTTGTTTTGTTTCTTTCCACATCGGTCATTCACCCTCACCGGTTGTCTGTTTTTGCTCGAACCACAGTGGCCGCCTAAACATGACTTGCTATTTTCGCAGAGAACAAGACTGTGAAGCAGGTAAAGTAGTTTCCAAAATTTTAGATCATAATCCGAGCTAATCTGTCAAGAAATTTTGTGTTTTCATAGGCGGTGAAGAACAAGGAGCAATTTTGTGTCAAGAAATTTTGTGTTTTCTGGATATGTAGTTTCTTTCCGCTTTTCTATTTGGTAAATTTCATTCGCCAGATTAAAAGATGATTTGTTGGTTGTGTTCATTGTTTAATGCTTTCTTTGGGTTACTCTTTCCGGCATCAGGGTGTTTAGAGGGTAATGGAGCGCCCATAGTGCTCGAGTGCATCAGAGAGGCCGTAGGAAAAATCGCTAGCAGTTTTAATATGTAAGTGTTAAGACCCACTTACAACCCTTTTTTTTTATGATGATGTAGTATTATTTTATTTTTTCAATATTGTAGTATTTGTAAAACTATGGATTTTGGTCTCCAGTATTTTTTTGGATTGTATCTTTGTTTTTATTTGTTGATATTGTTTTTCAACGATTTTTTTTTTTTCATTTGCTTTTCAGACAGATTATGCCGACCTCAAGAAGCAGAATGTAGTTGTTGGAAAATTATAGCAAACATAGTGTGTATCTGGAACATATAGCTAGATTGTTCATTTTTTATTTTATTTTTTGATTCGGCTATTTCCTTCGATGCCACTGCGAATAACAAAAATTATAAGTTGGAACCAGTTTTAAAGCCTTTATTTTTATTGAAGGAGTGTATGAAGAAGAAGACATAGACGATGCATTATTAATACTTACATATTCTTATTCTTACGAAGGCCGAGGCAGTCTCATTTATTTAACTAGAGTGTACCTGTATTTGTTCCCATTTCCCAGGATGTTGTTTAATGTGCTCATCCAAAAAAAATATTGTTTAATGTCGTCATAGTTGAATAACAATAATGAAAAATCACTGTTTTATTTTGAGGATGAATATTTTGCTGAAGAGTTGTTCATGAACAAGGGTTGTAAAGCAAATATGAATGATAACCCGATGAATTGGGTGGTGATTACTGTATAAACTTTGTAGGTAATTACTTGATGGATTGATTTAAGTCATATTGCAAGTATTATTATTATTTTTTAAGCTGAAATCACATAATTAATACAAGTCAAATAAATTAAAGCAATGAATAAATTTTTTTATTTCCAATACCTAATATCAAAAATTTAAATTGCTTGGTAATATCAAAATTTTAAATTGCATTGGTAACATATGCAAATTATATCTACTATTACCATAAAAAATACATATATCCCTAATAATTAAATTACCTTGAAGAGAAGTATGCAATGGCAAACTTCCCAATGAGACAAGTATGCTATAAACTAATATAGCGTCTCTCATTTGAAATTTCTTGAGCATAATTGTTGTGTTTGTCAAACTTAATGAATAATTGTTTCAATTTATAACTTCAGTTTGCCATTGTTTGGCCATTTCATTAGTATCCACTATAAAGTTTGAATTTTATTTATTAATTAATACTTTATTGCTTGGTCGAACATTGAATGAATGAAATTTCTAAAATTTTATGGCTTTATAATTCAGAAAAAATATTTGATCCATTTGATATATTTAAATTTAAAAAGAAACCGTATATTCAATTGATTTTTGGGAACCAAAAACTGATGATTGTCTTCCTAGACCCCTACTCCCTACTCTTGATGGTAATAAATTGCTATTTTGTAGATTTTATAAAGTGATGATACCCTACTTACTACCCTTGATATAATAACGCATTATTTTGTATGTTCCATAAAGTGATAACTCGTGAGTGACTGATACCATTCATATTAATTGTTCAATAGATACAATAAAATATTGATTTTTTAAAAGAACTAATGAGTTTCTTTTTCCTTTTTTTTTGTCTTAACTCCCTCGTGTTGATTTGAAATACGGTATGATTACATTTTGGGAACCTCAAATATTTGAATTGCCTTGAAAACATATGTATCCAAATACAATTATATTGGGTTTTCACCCCTAACAAACTCGAAATTACATCTATCATTACCCTAAATAAATAAAAATATTATGTATTCCAAATATTCGATAATATGTTTATTTGAACAATTGAACATTTAAATTAGATCTTGCTAGCATATTTCCACCATTTTTCTGTTTTATAGAAAGTTGTGTAATTATTACTACCCTATGAACTCTATTTAAGAAAGCTTCTTATGTTTTCTATAAAGTTAGGTAATCATCATTATCCTATTATCCTATTTTTTTATGGCAAATACAACCCTGCATTTTCTATGAATGATCATTTTGTTGGTAGAATTCAGTATTACTACTCCCTCCTCCAAAATAGTAGTCTTTTTAGAGATGAAATAGTGTTCCACAATAGTTGTCATTTTGGGTATTTCTATGAAATTTTTCCAATATTACCCCTTTATTTCCCCAATTATGTTCATTCTCTCTCCACCCCAAGTACATTTCTTGGTAAGTGAGAGTGGTAGAAATGGAAGATTGTGTGGTAATAATTATGTTTCTTGGTTTGTGTAATATTTGCTAGAAAGACAACTAAAAAAGAATGGATTGAGTATTATTTAAGTCTTTAATATCTTTTGCAGATTTATTAAGATTTTGCATGGTATCATCATTAAAATATTTAGACATAATCATTCCTACCCTAATTACACATCCTATTTAAATATCACGATTTTTTTGTAGACATTATTTTAGACATTATTCCTACCATAGCAATACATTAAAGTAACCGTTAATTGTAGACATTATTGATGGTTATAATTTTGATAAAAAATACACATAAAGTACCCATAAACTAATTTTTCAAATATCTCATTTTAACCCTAAAAATTTGAAAAGAATCACATTCCACTTATAATAGTATCAATTTTCATAGAATATATAAATATATATATTTGAAATACTAATCATTTGAAGATAATAAACAGATAGCCTATATATTATTTCAAAATTTAAAATTGTAATTTTTGCATTTAACCTAAACACATTACATGCAATACAAACACAATAAGTTATAAGTACATAATTATTATAATTAATAACAAATTTGCATTTGGAATGCTACAAATAGAGAATGTATTGGGTATTAGTATTTATGTATATGTTGATTTTTTTTTGTCTTTCCGTTTTTTTGTAAGATTCGAAAATGATTTTTATTTATTGTACAATATATTTAAAGGTGTATTTTAAAAGTATTTAATTTTTGTTTAATGTTATTAAGCCAATATAATGATTTATTTTAAAATTATTTAAATTATTTTTTAAAAATATATATCTTAAAATTTAAATTTATTTTGGAGCCATAAAATTTAAATCGTCTAGGATCTCATCATTATTATATCTGATTTCTAAAAAGTTTGAATCAAATATCCAAAATGTAAAAGAAAGGTGTGCATGTACCAATAAAGTTGTAATAAATTACTCTGCAGAGTTCAAGAATGGGGCCTGCACAATTTATAGTAGCTTCTGATGGAAGCTTTGAGTTGGAGATTAAAAAAAATTCGCTAATGGTCCAATCTTAAATTTTTTTATCAATAAATTAAAAATTCTTACTACTTTTTTTTTTTTGAGAGTAAAAGGTTTTGATTCCTCAAAACAAAAATGCCAAAGCATATTGGCAATTACATAACTGTCCAGACAAGCCATACCCTTCCGCAGTCACTCACGATAGCTATTACAGGAACACAGACAAGTGCATACAACACAACCCAACACCATATTAAAAAGTGACCAGAAAATGAGACAGCGAGACATCTTGTGCAATCCCGCATGTAATTCTCGAGATTAAACTATCTGCAAACACAACAAGAGACATCACCTGCTCCCAAACTTCTTCGACTACCTCTGAACCATCAGACAACTATGGAAAATCTCCACAGCATGGTAGTATTGGATTCATCCATGAAACCAGAAAACTTCCACAATAGATAGATATCACAGCTACACACCAACCCCTGTGCTTCATTGAAGAACATTAGCACCATAACTCCACCATTTCACCTCCAAGTTTATATATGGGCACGACCCAAATCACACCAATTGCAGTCTAAAAACATCTATCAGGTTCATGATCATGCTTTAATACCACTTCCTCAAAATTAGTACCACCGCTCTCAGCAGTATCAGTATCAGTCTTCTATATAATGTATCACTATGACAAACCCATATCCAAAACCCACAACTGCATATCTCCCCTGCATGACGTTCATGACCAATGAATTGCATACGATGGGAGGAAAAAAGCGAGGGATTGCTGGGGCTAAGGTTGAAGAATGGAGTAGGAGGGGAACGGCTGGAGGGGGTCGAGGAACTACCAATAAACTACCACAGGAAATCCGGTATCCGAGCTGCACAG
Source organism: Hygrophila difformis (assembly GCA_030278955.1). Taxonomy (NCBI): domain Eukaryota; kingdom Viridiplantae; phylum Streptophyta; class Magnoliopsida; order Lamiales; family Acanthaceae; genus Hygrophila; species Hygrophila difformis. The sequence continues at coordinate 19,651,026 of JAOANR010000008.1, read as the reverse complement.
AGAAGATTCTCATAGAGACTGCCCAAACCGAGCTATACTAGGAAATCCATGGGACTCATGCTCACTCTCAAGAGTGCTTCTAGATGGAAATCACGAATAGATGGAAGACGATGCTTTTTTGGTTACAATAAAGGAAGGCAATATAATGTTGAACTACAAAAATAGAGAATGAGAAAAATAGTCTTCCGAATTTAAAATCAAAATAAGAAAATCATGAATAAAAAACTATACGAAGATGGATAAAAACTACAAAAACAGAGACGAAAAAAACAAACATAATCACTGTGCCCGCAAAAAATAGTCCGCATTTTATTTTCTTCATGTTAAAAAAAATTATTATAAAAATTATTATTTTTATAAATCTCTATTTCAATTCTCCGAAATTTTTTAGTTTTAAACATTTATTTTACAAGAATTAAAAATAGTACTTATATATGAACAATAATGTAATATTCAAATATATATGTAAATTATTGTAATTCGTATATACAGAGTCTGACGAAAAATCACAATCAAAATATTTTCCCCTTTATTATTCCCATTCCATGTTCTCTGCTTTATAATTATTTCTAATGCTTTTTATACTCTTGAAAAATCGTGCACGCCTATTTGGGAGTATTTTATTGTATCAGCTCAAAGTCGATTAAATGTTGTGCATTTTATATTCCCAATAAAGTGAGAGTGCGTTGCAAATTATTTGTAGGTTATAGATAATCAATTACTTTGCATCAATTAGTGTGCACAATAGTTTTAAAATGACTAATATTCCCAATGTGCATTTGGAATGCTACAAATAGGGACTCATGTACAATACTTTATATTCTATAAAGTTATTTTTTTATGTATATTGTAATAAATGATATTTTTCTTTAATAAAATTATTATACCTGTTACCAAGGTTGTTAAGATCGGGATCCTATATAGGATCGTTTTGTCTTTGCAAGATCGGGATCATAGGATCGAATCGGGATCTTAAGATCCTATGAAATTATTATTTATATTTTTAAAAATTAATATTTGTTAATTATCTCACTAAACTCGTGATAGTTAGAATTAGAAATATCTATTTTAGATCCATTTTGAACAAGAATATGATAGTTAACAGCATGCTTATTCATGATACACAATGGAAGTTAAACACTGACACATAACTCAACCATTCTGGGTTCTACATTGTAAAGATATATTAAACAAAATTGACAAAAAAAATAACATAACCAAAACCACAAAGATAGAGAAACAATAAGTAATTTTGCTCCCAAAAAAAAAAAAAAAACCCATAGAGGTTAGGATCGGATCGCATAGCGATCCTACGATCCTAGACCGATCCTAACGATCCTAGACCGATCCTAACATATTTTCGATCCTAATGCGATCCGGATCGTTTTTTATGGCTAGGATCGTAGGATCGTGCGATCCTACGATCAAGATCACGATTTTAACAACCTGACCTGTTACTAAAACAAATATTCAATTGAATTGGATCTAAATTGGTCAGTCCGCGGACGGACTGACCAATTTAGGTCCACTTCTAATTATAAAGTTTATATATTAAAACTATTATAAAACCTGATTATATAATTTTTAGAAGTATTGCTTATGATCGAACTAATATTGATTTAAGTTTTTGACTATTTTTTTATGAACTAATATCCAACTTATTTTTGTATAGAGATTTTAATAATTATCTTATGTTATAAGGTAAAATAAAGTACCTTCCGTGCTTGAGATTATCTCAATGTCGTTGAGATTAAATTTAAATATATTCATGTAAAAAACTTTATAAAATAAATATTTCATTGAGATTAAATTTAAATATATTCATGTAAAACACTTTATAAAATAAATATTTTATTGGGCGATTAATATATTAATTTATAAGATATTTATTTTATTTAAAATATATTAATTTGTTAGATTTTTTTGTCAATGATGTCGACCACTTTGTTGGCCACTTTTTGTTTTTGGGCGATTAATATTTGTCGGCCACTTTTTGCTTATATAATTCATAAAATAATCTATTTAATTTTTTGGATAAACAATTAGTTTTGTTAGAAACACGGATATTTAATAAATCCCACGGGTACCGCGGGTGAAAAACTAGTATATTATAAAACTACACGATTAGACGATCCTAACAAGACCAACAAGACCACACTTGAATATTTTTCTCTAATTACATCATTACGATAATATTAACTCAAAGTTAAACAATAAATAGTATCAAAATTCATTAGAATCTTAAACACAAATACTCACACCACTTTTCTTATTAAACACCATTACCTAAATTACTGCCCAAAAGAAATGGTTACCTTTTTTGGGACGGAGGAAGTAGTACACAGTGAAAGTGAAAGGAGATCCATGGACAGATTCAGAAAGAAGTCAGATTTATTAAGAAAGAGCTATGCCATTCTCCGCGCTGGCGCTCCTCCTCCTCCTCCGACAGCTACCGGCGCCGCCCTCCTCCCTGCGTGCACTGCTCTAATCTCACCCGCGCTCCACCGTTCTTACCCGGTAATATTTTGTTAGCTTGAACATATTCCATTGAAGAATTATAAAGAAGCTGAAAAGAAGCCCTTTCTGATTTTCGTTTTAGGTTTCGATGGCCAATTGATTTTCTAAAGTCTCGGCACTTGCCTCCAGCCACGATGCTCTGCTCTTCCCACCTCCGGTTCCCAATGAGAAATTGGCAAAATTGTTGCCAATGCTTGCTTCGAAATGGGTGTCTGTTTGTTTTCCCGTACGTCTTTTATTCTTCGAAATGGGTGTCTGTTCAATGGGATATCAAATGCTCTGTAAATGTGACTGGTGAGTGATTTCAATATTGTTTCCCCGCCGAAGGCCGCCGCTGCTTCCAATCGCTGCTGTTTCCCACTCTTTTTTATTTCTTCTGCAATTTTTGTTTGGGATTTGTTGTGTGCTTTTAGTTTCTGCTGGGAATGAAAATCTGGAAAGCGTATCTCAAAGAATTCCAAGAGTGGGGTTTGTAAGGGCAAGAGCAATTTCAGAAATTCAACAAGGTAAATTCTCTTTCTCTCATATTTCTATCAAGCGGCCTGAATGTTCTAAATTGGTTTGTATTGTTTTGAGGATCTTAGAGTGTATGACCTTCATACATTATTAATTGATATTGTGAAAGTGGGATGAATTTCAAGCCTCACTTGAGAGTAATTCAACCATGTTCATTGTCTTCGAAATGTTGGAATAAATGCCTAGGAAGTTGAAAAAAGGGGTCAACCGATTTCTATGCCATTTGAATTCCCGAGTGATGCAATTATCTAATATCTTTTTGTTTTAGAATTATATTAGAATGTCAAATTGAAGGGGACACAGCTGCAAATGTATGATAGGAACTATGCAGATTGATGGAGGATGTCGTGATGAAAGTTGAAGGAAATAGACCAGGGGATGTCCTATGTTAGGTACATTTCGAACTACATTGGCCATTTTATCTTAGATGTTTTGCACATTGAGGGTTTAGGTTTCGAAACTAATTTCACTCATGAATGAGTGTTGGAGACAAACACATATAGTGGTAAAAACCAATGGCATTAGTTGAATAAGCATGTTTGCTTTTGAATGGTGTTCTCTACTTCACTACAATTTTGTTGCTGCCTTGTGCTGAGACAGATTACCTTATCCTTTACCTCACATATTCTTTTCTTACAATATTATATTTTTGAATCTTTTTGATCCCAATAAATTATGTATATTCAGTATTTCAGTTGGCACATACTCTTCACCTTTTTTTATTTTATTTTTTTTATTTTTACTGAGATTTGCATTTATTGCTGGGGAAATAATACAGATTTGGTGATCAATCCAGGATTTTGTGCTCCAGGTTTTTTTATTAGTTTTTACGTCAAATTGGCTGCAGACAGGATTGTTTTACCTAAATGGCAGATCAGAAAGAAGATCTGGTCTCATACCAATAAATTCTTACTGTAAATGTTTTGTTCAATTACTATATGATATTCATGTTTTGGTCAATGCTGAATAGAGTCACGCATTTGATTGAAGAAACTCAGGACAGCAACCCAAGACTTCAAAGATGGCTAGATAAGTTTGGATGAGATTGTGTGCCAATGAGTTTGTACTATTAATTTTGCTATTTGCTTATGCTTATTCATATTTTGATAGAAATGTGTATTTGTGTGGCCAAACTGAGCTATGAGTATTAGAGGTTCCTTACAAAAAATTAGTTGTTTTTTCTAAATGTGTGTGGGAGCCCAAATCACCACTATTATTTGTAGTATAATATTTTTTAAGGAACTAATTGTAATATATTATAAATATTAGTAACGACATATGTCTATTGGTCGATTGCTTTTTCATATACATGTAATGCTTAAAATAGTTTAAGGAATTTTGGGAATATACGCGACATAATAAAATTAAACAATTTTATTTATTAAATTAAATACTTTTATTCATATTGTCTATATTTCCGACCATTGGGCGGGAGCAATACTAGTATTTTAACAATTGTTGGTTCCACACACTTTCCGACATTCCGTTGGATTTCAGCAGCACATATCACCGAATCACTTCCTGCCTGCGGATTCTAGTTTCCTATTAAACTTTAGTTTTGCTTGGCGGCTGAGTGGCGTAGAATTCACTCTTTACTAACTTCCTGCTTAGATATGGTTGTGAAGAAGGGGATAGAGGTGGCACGGGCAGTGGGGATGCGGAGGAGGAACTGGCCCGCCGGGTCCCTCTACAGGCGATTATATTGGCCGATAGTTAGTTTTGCCACTCTCTTCCGCCCGATAACCCTCGAACGCCCTAAAGTTTTGTGCTCTTTCTCTTGATTTTAGGGTTTAACTAGCTTTGTTCAAAAAAAAGAAAAGCAAAGTACTTACCTGGCAGCGGTGGGTGGTCATTTAATAACCGAGACATAGCAATAATAGTGTGGGTAGTGAGAATTGAAAAAGTAGATTAGAAGAGAGTTGCAAAATAATTGAGAGCAGAAAGCCAGAAACGAAAACAGAGAAGGAAAAGAGAAAGAAGAAAAGGGAGAAGAAGAGAGCACCGATCCTTCAATCTCTCCGGCAGAAAATTTTACATCTTTGGTGAAATCCTTTTCACTTACACCTCTCTTGTTGTTAGCCTAGAATTGTGTTCTGGAAGTACATATATATTTGGTGAATCATCTGCCGACACTAATTATTGTTGATTAGCCAAGATTAGATAAAATCTTGATGATTGTTGGTGAACCTTTAGTCATATGCTAGAGAGAAACATTGGTGTATCCATTATTTGATAAAGTGGATATTTGAGATGGTGACGTCTGGCCAGTGATTTTTATCTTCTTTTTTGAAGGGTTTTCCACGTATAAATCTTGATGTTGATTTATTGCTTTGATATTTCTTTGGTTGATTTGGTGTTGTTACTTGATTGCATCTGTTGGAAACTCATTTGGCAGACAGGGGATATACTGTTTTGGATATTGGTATTGTTTTGATATTTCTGGTGATCCCACATGTTCCGCACTATTTCCCAACAAACTAGTATCTCGAGCTTTTCCCATTCTCTCGGGCACCCATAAGCTAGGATCCCCGTTATGGCCTACCGAAAGCGCACAGTATGAAGCTTGCAGTATTTATTTATTTGTCGGGATCGTTCACTAGAGAGTTATACGATAGAAGCATTTTAATAACATTATGAATCTTAGATTGTTATATATACTCTTTGGTTTGTGTGTTGAATGATGATTATGAATAAAAGTCTAAAGCTCAAAAGTAAATGCAGTAAAGAAATAAGCAGTAAGAAATAATATTAAAGAACAATAAAAAAAAGAAAATATGAAAATGTTGAGTGGATTATAAATCCGAATTAAAGATGGACTAAGACAAATCAAACAAATGAGACCCCTACCTAAGTGATCATGCTTTACTGATTAAAGAAAATGTGTAGCTTAAAGAAAATGTGTAGCTTCCTGAATTTTCCTGAAATTCTTAATAGGTTCCAAACCTTCATTTATAACAGACTCTCTGAAGATATTCCTGACTATGTTTTGTGGTGTCTGCTTTGCATCTGATCTTTGTTTCCTGTTCTTCCCTGTTCTCTCAGCTTCTCTTTCTTCTGCATCCTTAACCCATGCCTGCTGTTCAGGCATTAGATTAGCAAAATCCTCTAGTGGAAACTCCTCATCAGGTTTCCTCACTAGCCCTGGTCTGAGGATTCTTTTCCTAAGATTCTCTCCCTTAGTCCATTCATTCATATGTCTTATCCAGCTATTCCTAGCTTCCTGAATGGTCCTAAGAACATCTTTCCATTCCATCTTGCCTTGTTTAGCTTTCTGAAAATAAGGCTCAAGGGCATGTCTCAGATTGATCCGAGCATCAATGATCCTATCTAATGCCAAATTTGTCAAGAAATTTTGTTCAATAGGCCCCTTCTTATTCAAGAATGCCGGAGGCATATATGCTGGGAGTGCCTGTTGTGGATCATAAACTTGGGCATTCCGGATTTCTTGGAGTTTACAGCAATATTTAGTGAGTCTTTTCACATACTTAGGCAATGGTTGGGGATCAAAGTAATCCAACTCCAATCCTGTTTGATCATTTGGGTTGATGATTCTATAACATTCCTGGTTCCATTCAGCCATATATTTCTTCTCCCTTTCTAACAGTCTTTCAAGTCTGATTTCGTTGGGAAGATGTTTGTCATTAATAAGATTAATCATTTGTTGATCCCAGAAATGGCTCATCCTATCCCAGAATGCAGCTTCCAAGTCAATCATCAGTGATTCCTTCTCCTTAGCAGGTACATGTTGAATCATCATTGGATTAACATAAAAGATTGGAGGTGAGATTTTCATTCCCAACCATCCACAGCTTTTCTGAATCTGTTTCACCATTTTAGTTGTTCTCTTATTATTCCAGAATGATTGTTCTTTCTTGTCTGACTCAACACCTCGAGCTTTGAGTTCTTCAAAAGTCATCTTATGAATCCTTTAAAGAGAAATAAGAGAAACCAATTAAATCAGGATCACCATCCTCACATTTAGAGTCTTGCTCTAAATGTGAAGGTTTGAATAGAGAACATAATATCAATTCTTTCTTATTTTAGCATTTAACACGTCACCATACACATTTAGAGATTTGCTCTAAATGTGAAGGAATTAATATTCAGTTAAATTTCTACTAAAGAAAGATATAATGAATGCAAAATTAGCACATTAAATCAAGCAAAGTCAAAACACATTATACAAAACGTCATCCTTACAGAGTCTGCAGAAGCATAAAGGAATTTCAAAAACAAAAGGTTCTATAGTCCAGTCCCAAATTAAAGAGGGTGAAATTCTAGTCCATTCTCGAAGCTAGTGAAGTAATTACAATGTTCAATAACCAAACACCTCATACAGTAAATTGTACTGACTCCATATTGGTTTTTTGGCCATTTATGATTGTTATCAAATAGAGTTCGATAAGTGCAGAATCGCTTCTTAGGTTGTCCTAGAAAACGAAAGTGGAATTCAGCGTTATTTGACATCAATCCTCTAATTTGAAATTGGAGATTATTCAGCCTGCGTCTACTCTTGTAAAGAGATGCAAAAAGCCAAATTCCTTTCTCTTGTTCTTCAACAGCATCTTTACTCCAAAGCATGAGTGCTTTTATGTAGGTGGATGGGGAGTGATTATCAAAGATAGCAGGATCAAGAAGATCAAATGCTGCTTTCTCATTTTTATCCTCCACAAAAAGTCGCAAAGCCTCGGATAGCTGGAACATCCAGTTTCCTGCCTCTCTACAACTTTCAAGAAAGATAATTTTTGTTGGCTCGAAGGTTCCCAGTCCCAAAAGAGTAAAATCTTCAAGGGTGGCCTTCTTTAGGACTGTCAAATGTTTAGAAGCCTCATTCAATGCCTTGCAAACTAGCTTACAGTTGAAGACAGTTTCTAAGTGATCGAATGCCAACCTCGACAGAATATTACCAAGAATCTCATAAGGAAGATTGTAATCTGAGTGACCTCTGATCCAGATTTCTGTACTGAAATTCTTGGTTTCTTGAAGTAGCTTCCAATTTCACAACTGAGTAAAAATTAACAAGATATTGCAATTGAGTTAAATAAAAGGGCAGTAAGGAAATTCAAATATCCATAGAAATCATAAAAGCTTGAAATCACAGCAGCAAAAAGTTTAAAGAGTTTTACAGCCAGAAATCATAAAATGATTACAAAAGTTATGGCAGAATATCTTCCTAACTAAGAAGGATTATCCCATTCAAGGATTGTCAATTTCCTCTTCATTAGAATCAGTCCACAGTTCTTCATCAGGGAAGACTTCACCGCATGCTAGCCTGAACTGCCTCACTATATCAAAGAACTGACAAGGGATGCAATCCAGCCTGACATATGGGGGTAAAAATTCCACGTTCAAACAAAGAATGATCCTTGCAAAAACTCCTTTCTTCTTGATCATGAAAAGGATTTGGAATCCTGACACAATGGAGAAGCCAGTGGAAAACTTGAATTTTAATGAAGACTACTTCTATGACAACTGAAGCTACTGTTCTGATTAATTTTATTCCTTTCTCAGTCAGCTTATTGTCTTGCTTGGATAGAAGAAGAAGACTTCTTAAGAAAATGGTAGGCTGATGCTTATCATCTAAGCCAGGCTTCAAAAGGTCATATGCTTTCTTTTCATCCTTGCTGTCAACAAAGGCTACAAGTGCAGGCTCAAGATTAAACATGTAGTTTCCTGCACCTTGACATTGTTTGATAAATCTCTCTTGGTTGCTGGAATAAACATTTTCTCTCCACCTCATGCAAGTTTCCAGATTAACTCTCTTAAGAACTAGAGGTGATTTGCTTGCTGTATGAAATTGTGTGGAAATCTCAGAAACTCTAAGGAGTTCCCTCACATTAATTCTTCCCAGTCTTGACAAAATGTCTCCCAATAACTCAACAGGCAAGTCAGTTATTTGAGTTTCCAAGAGTTGAGGAATTCTAACATTTCTGTTTGAAAAAGGAAAGAAACACAAAATTCAGGGAAAAATAAATATTTGAAAAGTAACTGAAGAATCAAAGATCTTATTTTATTAATATTACCATGTTGCCTTACAAAATACAGAAGACTTAGATCACTGACCAAAATTAAGTCTAGCTCTAGAATGACATTTATAAAGGCTTATTAAACATATCATCCCTCTCCTTCTTCATCTGAAAAATCTTCAGCAGAGTTATGAGTATATAGGGCTTCTCTTGCCAACAATCTGAATTCTGCTACTGCTCTGGTTGTATCGCAACAAAGGCAAGTGACTTGATCAGCATGATAGTTAAAGTATGGTGGCCCATGTATGATCTCCCAGTTATGCTCATCAGACTTACAAAATTCTCTCTTAGTTTGTCCTAAAAATGGGTTTGGAATAATTTCCCATTATGAAATTAAAGTAAGAAGGCTATATCTAAAATCATAGCTATTAGATCTATAATTTAATATTGGGCTTATTAGATAGAGCCCTTTATCTATTTCTCCCTGAGAAATTTTACTTAAACAGCACAGAGCTTTAATGTACTGAGAAAACTTATGGTTATCATTAATCTCCTCATCCAGAATTTGAAGAGCTTCGGTTTCTTCACCCTGTGTAAATAATTCCATTGCTTTCTGAAGATTCAGAGTAGGGTTATGAGCCCCTCCACAGGAATGTAGAAAATTAATCTTTCCGGAAGACTCATTAGAGATACTTTTAAAATCAGAATCTTCTAGGTTAAACCTCCGAAATACAGTAGGATGATTTGAAGCAATTCTGAATAAAGTGCAAGTTGATTTACAGTGGAGCAAGTCCCTGAAGCTGCTCCACCCTACTCGTGACAAAATCTCTCCAATGATGTCCAGTGGAAGATCAGTCAGTCATAGCACAGAGAACTCAGAAGATTGCTCTCCAGTATTAATGGTGTTAGGAGAGTTTTAAAGGGGTGCAAACAACAAGCAAGCAAGCATTGCGAAGTTAAGCACCACCAAGGAGAAGATAAGATGACATAAAAATCTTACGGATTATTGCCTGTCATCTCTTTCTCTGATCAGATTTCTTCGGACTGTGAATAGTGTGATACGGAGGAGAAAACTAAACTTATGGCGGTTTCGAAATTTTGGAGAACAGAGAATGATTATGACATAAGAAAAGACAACTGAAGAGAAAGGTATAGAGAGACTAAGCCGCCCTATAATAGGCTGAGTACAGAGAGGGTTATGAAAGTAATTTTCCTCTCGGTAGAAAGGTAATGATTAAGCCTAGTTGCCTATAGGAGAATCTTTTATTATCAGAATATTAAAAATAATTGAGATAAAATTCTGAAGATTAGAACAAACTCAGTTATCCAAAAAGATAAAGCGAGAATAATGGACTAAACCAAAAATAACAAATGAACAATAAACACAAAAGCATAATTACAAGACTTAGAAGATATAAAAACTTAAAGGATCAATCAATTTTAATCAGAATCTGAATCAGTTTCTAAGTCAGAATCAGATTCAATTACATATTCATTGAACATTTCCCTCAAGTCTTTGATTAAAATAGTAACCTCAAAACACAAAAAATCAATGTTTGTGGCACCATAGTTATAGTGTGGAGGTTCCCTAACTAAATCTTTACAATGAGGAGCTAAATAGTCACAAAACTCAATATGTCCCTGCCCTAAGAAGGGATTAGGTTCCTCTTCACTGTTGGCAAAAACTCTTCCAATCTTTTGCTTCATGCTCTTGATATGATCCGCTTCTTTGAAAATTGAACCCATTAGATATAGTCCTTCATTAATCTCTTCTAAGCTTTCAGAACTCAGAAGAATGAAGGCTTTGATAAAGATTGATGGATGATGCTCATCTTCTATTCCTGGTCGAAGAATTTTAAAAGCAGCTTCCTTACTGCCTGAATCCCAGAAGGCGTTCAATGCAGGCTCTAAGTGGAGCATGAAATTGTTGTCTTCCCTGCATCTTCTCAAGAAAACTCGATATTCTTGATCATGAGTTCTTTCTGTGGTGATTTCCTCCTCCACATTTGCCCTCATTCGAACCACAGGGAGTCTACTTGCTGTTTGAAACTTTCTACATGTTGGAGCTGCTCTGGCAAGATCTTTAACTTCTTCCCGCCCCAATCTTGATAAGATATCCCCTAATATTTCATCAGGGATATCTAAAATGGAAGTTCTAAGATTAGGAACTACTCTAGCCATCTTGAGTTTCTAGTGAAAGAACTTAAGGGAATAGAAGAAAGAAGAATTGAAACATATATGAATGAAAGATTAAAACTGGTTATTTATAAACGTGGGAAGTTATTGTGACATAATCACAAAGGATTGAAACGACGTGCGATGATTAGTGAAAAGTAGAAGAAAAGCCTCTGGAAGGGCATTTTGGTCTTTCAAGGTTTTTTGAAAATCTATCCGTTTCAAATTCCAAGACTCTCGCTTTGTCTTCCCACAATTGCAGAGTAATATATAGTGGTTCTCGCTTTGTTAATTCTGATAAAGCGAGAAATATTACTCATGAGTTACTATGAGGAATAATTGGTAAAGCTCTCACTTTGTCATACTAACGAAGCGTAGGCTTTATGCCCCTTGCTATGTTAATAATAACATGGCGAGTTACTATGAGGAATAACCAGTGAAACTCACGCTTTGTCGTACTGACAAAGCGTAGACATATTTATGCCCCTCGCTATGTTAGAATTAACATGGCGAGAGGAATTACTGAAATGTTACTCCCTCTCACGCTTTGTTGATTAAAACAAAGCGTGGATGTTTGCTTCCTCCAATTTTTGTGTTATCAAAAGAACAACGCGAGTTCAAATGAAAGATTAACAAAAATAACACAAACTCAGAATTAATTTAAAAATTATGTCCATTACTTAAAAACCTGGTCGCATTCCTTCTTCAATACTCCTCTTCTGATCCTTCACATGTCAATTTCTTTAATCCTGAAAATAATAAACAAAATAAAATTAAGTTGGAAATTAAAATAAAGAAAAGGGAGAAACTACTCAGTAAACCTGGGTAGTTCCCCATCCCCTATATATATATATATATATATATATATATATGAAAAAATACAGAAAAATTATGGGTTATTCAAATATTCTGTATGAATATTCAAATCATGTTGTCCGATGTACTCCTTTAGCCGATGCCCATTGACTATCTTCTCTCCTTCGTTGAGCATGATTGTGACAACTCCATTTTCATGAATTGCTACCACAGGGAATGGACCTGTCCATCTTGATCTAAGTTTACCTGGAAAAAACTTGAGACGAGAATTATAAAGCAAAACCAATTGACCAACATAGAAACCTTTATGTTTAATTTCTGCATCATGGATTCTCTTAGTTCGATCTTTATAAATTTTGCTACTTTCATATGCTTCCAATCTCATTTCCTCCATTTTTGATAGATCAAATTTCCTTTTATCCTGCCCCAACTGCACATCCATGTTGAGCATTTTAATGGCCCAATATGCCCTATGTTCTAATTCAACTGGTAGATGACATGCCTTACCAAATACCAATCTGTATGGAGACATTCCTATAGGGGTCTTGAAAGCATATCTGTATGCTCAAAGAGCATCATCTAATTTCTTGGACCAATCCTTCCTAGTAATATTCACAGAAGCTTGCAGAATATGCTTGATTTCTCTGTTAGATACCTCCACTTGTCCACTTGTCTGAGGATGATATAGTGATCCTATCTTGTGATGTACACCATACTGTTTCAGCAGCTTTTCAAAGAGTTTGTTCACAAAGTGAGATCCTCCATCTGATATTATAGCACGAGGAGCCCCAAATCTGGTGAAGATATTCTTTTGCAAGAATTTAGTGACCTGCTTAGCTTCATTGTTGGGTAGAGCAACTGCTTATACCCACTTAGAAATGTAATCTACAGCCACTAAAATATAATGATTACCATAAGAAGGGGGAAATGGTCCCATAAAATCTATTCCCCAGGCATCAAATATTTCTACTACTTCCAAAATTCCTTTCTGAGGCATTTCTTCCCTCATAGAGATATTTCCTAATCTCTGGCATCTGTCACATACCTTAATCAACTTCTAACAATCCATAAAAATGGTTGGCCAATAAAATCCACAGTCTAGAACTTTTCTAGTTGTTCTTGCAGGACCATGGTGTCCTCCTAAAGGATTTTCATGGCACTTTCTTATAATTTGAAATCCTTCTTTCTCATGGACACATCGCCTTATAACTTGATCAGAATAGAATTTCAACAAAAAGGGGTCATCCCAATAATATTTCTGAATCTCTCTAAAGAATTTAGACTTCTGATGAGAGTCTTTAATCTTAGGGACAAATTTGCAGGCTAAGTAATTTGCAAAATCTGAAAACCAAGGACAATCAAATTGCTGTAGTTGCAAAGCATACAACTGCTCATCTGGAAATTTATCATTAACAGCTTCCTCATTCTCTGTTCTTTCTTCCAACCTTGAAAGATGATCTGCTACTCCATTGTCTTTTCCTTTTCTATCCTTGATGATAATGTCAAATTCTTGTAACTGAAGTACCCATCTTATTAGTCTAGGCTTAGCATCTTGTTTTGAGAAAAGATAACGCAATGCTGAGTGATCGGTGTAAACTATTGTCTGAGCTCAAATAAGATATTGTCTAAATTTATCAAAAGCAAAAACAATAGCATACATTTCCTTTTCTATAGTGGTATAGTTTATCTGAGCATCATTCAGAGTGTGACTAGCATAATATATGATATGATGTTTTCCATCTTTATGTTGCCCCAAAACTGCTCCCACAACATTATCACTAGCATCACACATTAACTCAAAAGGTAAATTCCAATCCGAAGACTGAACTATAGGTGTAGTAATCAATTTCTCCTTCAAGGTTTTAAATGCAACTAGACATTCTTCATCAAAATTGAATGCAACATCTTTATGAAGAAGGTTACATAAGGGTCTAGCTATTTTAGAAAAATCCTTAATAAACCTTCTATAAAAACCAGCATGACCAAGAAAACTCCTTACTGCCTTAATGGATTTAGGAGGTGGTAAATTTGCTATAACAGAAACTTTAGCTTTGTCTACTTCTATCCCTGCTTTGGACACCTTATGTCCTAAGACAATGCCTTCTTGAACCATAAAATGACACTTCTCCCAGTTTATTACCAGATTGGTGTCTTCACATCTCTGCAAAATTTTTGAAAGATTTTGTAAACAATTCTCAAAGTCATTACCATAAACACTAAAATCATCCATAAACACTTCAATGCATTTCTCAATGAAATCAGAAAAGATACTCATCATACATCTTTGGAAAGTAGCAGGAGCATTACATAATCCAAAGGGCATTCTTCTGTAAGCAAATGTTCCATATGGGCAAGTAAAAGTTGTTTTCTCATGATCTTCACTAGCAATTACTATTTGATTATAACCAGAATATCCATCCAAGAAACAATAAAATGGCTTTCCTGACAATCTTTTTAACATTTGATCAATAAAAGGTAAAGGAAAATGATATTTTCTTGTAACAATGTTTAATTTTCTATAATCAATACAAACTCTCCAACCAGTTACTGGTCTAGTAGCTACCTCATCACCATGTTCATTAATAACAGTGCAAATCCCTCCTTTCTTAGGTACAACTTGCGTTGGACTTACCCATTTACTATCAGAAATAGGATAGATAATACCTGCAACCAAAAGCTTGATTACCTCCTTTCTGACAACGTCCTGCATTGGTGGATTTAGCCTCCTCTGTGGTTGCCTGGATGGTTTATATTCATCTTCCAACAGAATCCTATGCATGCAAATGTGAGGGCTAATGCCTTTAATATCAGCAATAGTCCAAGCAATTGCATGAATATGACTTTAAAGAATACCTACTAAAGCTTGCTCTTGTTTTTCATTCAATTTGGATGAAATTATTACCGGAAGCTTCTTTTTATCTGCTAAAAAGGCATATTTAAGATGCTCTGGTAATATTTTAAGCTCAAGCTCTAGTGGGCTTGATGGAATTAGTTTGCTTTGAGTTTGTACTTCTAATTTCAAATCAAGTCCTTCTATAGGAGGATCTGTTATGTCAATGTCATCCTCAGAATGATCTGAAGATGTCATATCCTCACTTTCTGATCCGTCTTTGATTTCACCAGTCTCAGGATCAGCGAATCGAACCACGCACAAGTAACCAAAAGTAACATCTTTAGCATTTGTGAGTGGGGTGATAGTGTTCTCGGTTACATCAGAAGAAAAGAGATTAAAACTATCTAAGAAGTTCTCTACCTCCATGTTATCACATTCTGCTCCTTTTCCAGTTACAGTTGATTTAAAAGCATCAAAGAGGTATGTTGCCATTTTTAACATATCGAAAGTGACTTCTTGATCGTCGACATGTAGCTTGACTATGCCATTCTTTGCATCAATCATCGCCCCCGCAGTCACCAGAAATGGTATCCGCAGTATGATTGGAATTCTAACATCTTCTTCAATATCCAGGATGATGAAATCAGCTGAAAAACATAACCCTGCAGTTCTTACCAAGACATCTTCATTGATTCCTTCAGGTGTAGTACTCAACTGATCCGCAAAGAACAAGGTCATGTTCACTGGCCTCATCCGCCCAAGCTCAAGCCTTTTCGCCATGGCAAGCGGCATTACATTTATGCTGCTGCCTAGATCACAAAGGCCTTGTCCGGCTTTTTTGTAGTTAATGATCAAAGGTAAGGTAAAGCTCCCCGGATCTTCAAGCTTTGAGGGTATCCTTTGTTGAAGAACCATGCTACAATTTTGATTAAGGATAACCATCTGCTGCTCTCCCGCACTTCGTTTCCCTGAAATCAATTCTTTCAGAAACTTAGCGTAAGTGGGCATTTCTGAAATTAATTCGACCAAAGGGATTGAGATCTCAATGGCCTTAATCTTTTCAAGAAACTTTTTAAATTTAATTTCCTGAAGGTCATTTTTGAGACTCCCAGGGTATGGTACCCTGGGCATGTGTTCATCCAGTGGGTCCTTTTTGTTACCTGTAAGGTTAGGGATAGTATTACCTCCCTCTTTTTCCATTGGAAAAGAGTGTTCTGCAATGTTCTTTTCCAAACCCTGTTTCTCAAGAATCTGACTTTCTTCATACTGATCATTTTCCTCCAATGCTTGTACATCTCTGAACTTTTTCTGCAGTAACTTTTCTCTCTTTTTCTCGAATTCAAGGTCTACAATCTCTTTCCCTCCCCTCAATGTAACTGCTTTACATTGTGGATTGGTCTCAGATGAGCTTGGTAATTTCCCTTTTTCTCTTTGTTGCAGTAATTTTGCCATCTCTGTTACTGAATTTTCAACATTCTTAATTGAAGCTTGCAGCTGGTTATTTGTCTCGGTTTGCTTAGCAATGAACTCCTTCAAAGCATTCTCCACTTTCGAAGAGTAAGTTATGTCTTGAACAGTAGGATATGCCACTGGTGGTACTGGTTGAGGTGGAAAGTGTGCTGCCATTGGTGCAAATGGTCCAAGTGGCCTGTTCTGCTCACCAACTTGTTGAGGAGGTCTCTGAGGATACATCTGTTGCTGAGGATAAAATTGTTGTTGAGGACGAAACTGCTGCTGAAACTGTTGCTGGTTCTGTTGAGGAGGATTTAGGAGATGTGCATTTTGTGCATTTTGGGTATTGTCATAGCTTAAATTTGGATGCTTGTTATGGAAACCAGTGTAATTACAACTTTCATCTTGCTTAGGTGATTCTTGAAGCTATGGGCACTGATCATTATGATGAGGGCCAGAAAAATTCCACATTGGAAGACGTGCTCCAAAGGTGCGGGTTGAAGAATTATCATCGGTTGTTGCTGTTGTTGTTGAATTTGTTGACCTGCATTCTTCTGTGCTAGCTGTAGTTCTACAATCTGCTTTGTGAGTGCAACAAACCTCTCTTCACTCTTATCTGTATGAATAGCAAGACTCTTCCTCGTAGGTGAGGGTGGATCATCATCCTGAAGTACTGCTCTGCTAGTAGTCATGGTATCTATCGTTGACCAGGCTTTTTCCAATGTCATCTGAAGCAATTGCTCTCATCCAGTAGCATTTATCATCATTTGCCAAGTGTGTGATAGTCCTGTGAAGAATATTTTCAATAGTCTTCTCTCTGAAATACCATGCTGTGGGCATCTTTTAAGCATATCAAAGAATCCATCTCTAGCATCCTTCAGTGATTCTCCCTTCCTCATTTTAAAACTAGAAATTCTGTCTACCCATTCGTCCACCTTGCTCTCAGGAAAGTACTTGAGTAAGAAGTTCTTTACTAACTCTGGCCAAGTAGCTTTCTGTTGAGCATTCAGAGAATCATACCATTCCTTGGCTGAGCCATCCAAAGAGAATGGTAACATAGCTAATTGAACAGTTTCTCTTGAAGCTCTTCCCTTTTTGACTGTCTTACTCAACTCCACAAACTTCTTTAGATGAAGGTGTGGGTCTTCTGCACTAAGGCCATAGAATGCTTTAGAAGCTGCCAATTTTAATATACCAGGAGGTATATCTACTTCTTCATCTGTTCCAACTAGATATTGATTCACATTGGGCTGCCATGGTTGGTACTGTTCTTCTTATGCATTGGAAATAGGATTGACGAAATTAGGAGGGAAGTAATGCTGATGAATAAATTGTGGTGCTGCATCCCTTTGAGGAGCTTGGAAATGTCCCCTCGGTGGTAAGTCATTTTGATTTCCAGGTTGTCCGTTTGCTAGATTTCCGGGTTCGTCATTTTGTCCATTATTTGCCATCTCAGTTATTGCTGAGAGTGTCCCTTCTGCAAGATCTTTCTGCCTCCTTCTGGCGTTCGTTCTGATTAATTTGGCTGTTCTTAAGTTCACAATTGAAGGGAAGCAAAGGCTGTCTTGAAGATCTGGTTATTCTCTCGTTCATAAACTGTTCAGCTCTTTCCTGTGAACAAAATGAAAGAATTAATGAAATCAAGAATTATAATCATAAAATAAGAATAATAATGTAAAACAAACAAAAGAATATATTTTGTTCTAAAATTCATAACGCTACACCCTCCCCGGCAACGGCGCTATGAAGCTTTTCCCATTCTCTCGGGAACCCATAAGCTAGGATCCCCGTTATGGTCCACCGAAAGCACACGGTATCAAGCTTGCAGTATTTATTTATTTGTCGGGATCGTTCACTAGAGAGTTATACGATAGAAGCATTTTAATAACATTAGGAATCTTAGATTGTTATATATACTCTTTGGTTTGTGTGTTAAATGATGATTATGAATAAAAGTCTAAAGCTCAAAAGTAAATGCAGTAAAGAAATAAGCAGTAAGAAACAATATAAAAGAACAATAAAAAGAAAATATGAAAATGTTGAGTGGATTATAAATTCAAATTAAAGATGGACTAAGACAAATCAAACAAATGAGACCCCTACCTAAGTGATCATGCTTTACTGATTAAAGAAAATGTGTAGCTTAAAGAGATGAAATAAATCCTTTACTAAATCTGTTCATTCTTCATGTCTTCGATCATTTTCCCAAGACAAGTACTTGTGATCTAGTGTCATGACATTTTAAGCACTGAAATCATGAGATACCTATGCTAAGAGATAATCGGTCAGACTTATCTCTTGTCATAAGCTTTCAGAAGTATCACTTAATCTGTTTCTTCCGGATTCAGATTAAGCCATTGAATACTCAAGGTCACGTCTAATCCATCTTATATTAGTCTGAACTTGTTGTTGTTCTCTTATTATCTTAGCAAGAAGATCATCTTATACTACTTACCTCGATGTCCTCTACAAGAAATTAAAAAGCATGAATTTAAATCTATCATCCAAGGGTAGTATAAAACTCAATTCTTCCTCAAAATAATTCCAACAAGTATTTATAAGAAATAATAATCCTGTAAGTATATCAAGATGAAATTGCTAATCAAAGCCCTTGACTTATCTGGATTACTCAGATTCATACAGATGTATTAGCTTGAAAATTCTCTATAAACAGATCTGAATACTCATGAATTGACTCAGGATTAATGAAATTCTGCAAGTTAATTAATCTCCTACCCATAGTGTATGATTGATAAATCATAAAACTATGACCCCCCGGAAATTAACCTTTAAGATTCTCATCAATTCTTAAGACAAAAGATGGTTTTTGAAACATCTTTCCCTTTTAAACGACAGGTACTAAGTGTCCAACTGTAGAACAAGTTTGTTCTTCTTTATCCTAAGTAAATAATGAGCCAACAGATTTATATCATCATTTCTACTCATTAAGCTGATGAAAACAATGTTGTGAGAATAATAATGAAGTGTAATTGTCTTCTGATGAAAGCATAATACTCAGCAGTAAGTCTGAGAAATATCCCAAAATATTATAAGTATAGGTACTAATATATGTATAAAGAAACGGTGAGGGTTCTGAGTCCTCTAAGTAAAATACCAAGGTGCTCCCAAAATATAAGCTAGGAGCTAAACAGAATGTAGGGAATTTCTTCCCTTTAAAAGGATTTAAGAATCAATTCTGCAAAATATGTGACCAAGATAGCTCGCAGTAATTATCTTGGGGTTTAAAACTAAGAACACCCTGATTTTCCGCACACTATATCTGAACAGCGTGGAGGGAGTTATTATTCAAAGAATGTTCCTCAGATTGGGCTAATACAGGAAATTAAGCCTCTCGCAATAAGATCTGAAGATAATGCGGCGAGGTCGTTTAATTTCCTTTTATATGATAGGTGATATATTTATGCATATAGCGAGGATATGTTTGGTTTCCTTAGAAGAGAACCAATCTAAGATGTCACCTCAGATTATTCCCTCGCTTTGTTCAAGTGAATAAAGCGAGAGCTCTGATGTAACATGTTTGAGAATTTAAGATGATAAGTTGTTCCTCGCATTGTCCCAGTAATGAGATAAAGCGAGGACTTATATCTTGTAGAGGAAAATAGTAGTTTGAGATATATTGAAGATCGTCCTCACTATATTCCATATCTAGAGATATTGCGAGGAAGATTTCTCAACCTTGAATAGGAAAAAGAATTCCGATATTTTCAGTTCACAAAGATTATCACGCTATGTTTAACACTGCGTGGGTCTTTAGGAACTTCGTGAAGATTAATTCAATAACCTTTAATATTATCATCAAGAACCACAATCTGATTAAGAATTTAACTGGAAATTATTCATTCAATTATTTTGTAAATATATTCACAAACTCGAATTCTGCAATTCCAGAACTTCTAAGATACATGTATTCGCGAACATCTTCAGTTTGATGGTTTATGAAATGAACGAAATTATAGAATTTTAATGGTAAAGTTACCAAGAAATTCTGAATCTAGCAAATTATCGAGAATTGGAACATCTCTTTGCAGAATAAAAGAAATTGAACAATGAATTCAAATCAGGAAGTCAGAATTTCAAGCTATTTTAGAAAACACAACTGAAATTCTCAATTCAACATGCAATTCCCCTGATTCTGACCATCGTTCTTACTAATTCAATCATGAAAATTCAATAATTGCGATCCAAAAGAGAAATTATTCAATATAACATATGATTTTCCTCCACAAATCATAAATCATAACAAGAATTGTAAACGAAAACACCTGGAGATTTGAATTTCATCAGAAAATTGCGAATTCGATTCGATGAAGTCGAGAAAACAAGATGAACGATCGTTGATGAGGTGGAAAAGATATATCCTGATTGCCACTCCTCTCTCCAGGAAATTGCCAAACTAAAACTAATCTCTTGAACAAAAATTAAACTAAACTACTCAAATCCATAATTCGAATCTGAAGAACAAAATCATAAATTGCAGAAAAGTAAAACCCTAGCTACCTACCTACTACGCTCTAAAATGAAACTGGAGAAGTTGAGAAGTGTTTCTGTTCTCCGGCTTAGCTTGAGCTGATCCCCAGCGGGTTTATTTATAGGCGTGCGAAAATAACTGTCTCCCGCCTGAGTGATAACTGCTCACGCTTAGATTCACTTCTCGTTCCACGCTTTGTCTCGTTCTGTTCTGTCAAAGCGAGAACTACACAATCTTCTTCAAACAAACTTCTTCTAGCTATAACTTTGCCTTGCGCAAACTTAACTCGTCTCACATTGTGACTCTGAATGTCGCGTGAACTTCCAGACTTGACCAAATCTGCTTCACTGCTTCTTGCGTTAATCCTTCCTTCACTCGCGACATAGACAAAGCTTCTCCCTCGCAGCATCAGTTTCCTTCCTGATGTCAAGGCGAGACTTAGTTTTTACAAAGAAATGATGCGAGACAAAAATTCTAAATTCATTCCAACAGTTTAAGCCATTTTCATGAATTTTCACATTCTTATCATGATCCTAATCTTCTAAGACTTTTGGCATTCTTTTCTCTGTTCTTCATATAATATCAAGGAAAATAAGATCAAAGATCATGTTCAGGACACAATTTTAGACGAAAATGATAGTCGAGAATGACTGTCATCAGTATCAGAGCGAAAGTTGGGTTGTGGAAGTTTTGAGAGTATATCTGTGTGTTGAAATGGATGAGCAAAATTCTTTTGGAATGATGAAATTAAATTCAGGGAATTATGCTATTTGGAAAAGAAAGATGCTTGAATTGCTTTCTTGCAAAGATCTTTTTAAGCCGGTCTTAGGCAAAGAAAAGCCTAATGATGTGAGTGATGATGCTTGGGGAGTGTTGCATATGAAAACTTCTACTACCATTAGGTTATAGGTAGATCCCAATATATTTCATCACTTTGCATAGGAAACCAAAGCAGATTTATTGTGGAAAAAGTTAGAGACACTTTATAAGAAAAATACTTTCAGGAACAAGGCGTTGCTCATTAGAAGACTTGTGTATCTAAAGTTTAGGGATGGAAAAAGTATGACATAGCATACCTGTGACTTTGTGGGATTAGTGAATTAGTTGGCTGAGATGAAATTAAATCTTGAGGATGAGTTACTGGCACTGCTACTTTTGGTGCTAGCTCGTCACAAAGCTGCAAAATAAATATTGGTCATACGCCACAAAAACATAAATAAATATAATATATGGTGAGTAGGGTCGTCTCCCAAGGGATGCACACAAGAATTTAGTAAATTGATTATTTATACAATAAATATAGATATAAAGAGGGGGGATTTTCAATATCACCTAAACCTAACAAAGAATTAAAATCAAAATCTAACTAATAAGCAATAGACAAATTTCTCAACTCCAATAATCAAAACATCTAGCTTGGGAATGAATTTTCATTTGGGACATATGAATTGATCATCAACCACAAACAATGTTCATTAGTTCAATGAATAAATTGGTTATAACTGCTCAACACGCGTTCACAATCAACTTTTCCTTACTTTATCGTTAGCCAAGGTACGACCATTAGCTAATTCCCTAATTGAAAGAGAACCCTATGTACGACCATAGAATTTACAAGTGCAATAGCATTACACACAAGAAAAGCCCAATTCAATATAACAAAACCTGCGAGGACATGTTCAATATTGATTCCAATTTCCCCTAGAGGGTTCTCCTCTAGTTTACTACTCCAATCTAATTTCAACACAATTACGGATGAAGAAACTCAATATAGCAATGAATTCACAAATTAACATGTGGCCACAAATAATAATTCAAGAATTCTAACATTTCAACATAGAGAAATTGGAAATACCCATAACAAATGAACATTCAAATTAAACTAACATCAAGGTGTCACAATTTCATATCCCAAAATCATTTCAATCCCAAAGTAGACAAAACAATCTACTCAGAATTCATAACAATGCCAACAAAACAAGAAAGATTCAACATCTCTAATCAAGCCAAACTTTCGAACAAGAAAATCACCACAATTAATAGCCAAAGGATGCCAGGCGGTTGCTGCTCCACCTGTCCCAGATTTACACCTGCACACCTCTCAATTAGTTTGACTAAAAACATGGCAAACTCTGCCAAAGTTAAGCAATGCACATAAGAACTTGGAAAGATACATGCAAGAGGACTAGCTTAGGAAGTTCAAGAATGTATTATGATCATATAAGCATAACCTAAAACCTCCCCCACACCTAAATCATGCAATGTCCCTATTGCAAAATGAAGATGAAATTAAAAGAGAGAGAAAGGTACTTCCCTGGATTAGGGTGGAGCGACCGTGGTGCCTACTGCCTTCTTTTCAGAACCTGCTATTTAAGCTTATCCTTAACACCATTGGTGTTTGAAATCAACAATGTGTAACCGTTTGCGAGGTGGGGCATTGGTTTTCACTCTCCCCATGTTAATCCCTGTAATCAGAAAAACAAGCTAAACCAACAAGGCCAACATTGTCTAGCAACAATGGCTCAATATCCAAATAGATACCCTAATATGAATAGGACATGTAACACGAACAGTCAAGTTTAGAGTATACATCTGAACACAAGAGTTCCCAACTTGACAGATAGATGAGTGCACTGCACTTTTTAGGCTCAATTGAATCATGGATCATAGAATGCAATAGGCTTAAATGGAATAATAATTTGAAGCCCTAATCGCACAATGAACAATTGACAGAAATTGAGAGTCACTTAAGACTTCCCTCTTTTGGCAGAATACCAAGAACATGGTACCCATAATAATCTCAAATTACCAACACTATTGCAACAATAATCTCAGTAATGGAATCAATAGAATTAGGAACTTGGTCTATCTAGAGAACTAGGGATTTCAAAAACAGAAGATAAAGTGTAAAACTTACAGAATGGAAACTCTAGCAGCGCAGGCGACTGGAATCTGGCAGAGGAGGGCGGCGGCACAGTTGTGGCGGTTTGGTGGTGGTGCGGCAGGGTGAGACAAAGAGAGTGGAAGGGTGCGACGGAAATGAGACAGAGAGGGAGAGAGAGCGATGGTGGAGAGACCGGCGGCGGCGGTGCTAGACAGAGGGAGGGGATGGTGGGGAATGGTGGTGGTGCGGCAGTGGTGCGAAACAGAGAGAGGGAAAGGTGGCGGCGGAGCCCGGGCAGGGTGGCAGTAACTCAGCTGAGGAAGAGAGAGGCGGCGGAATCGGTGGTGGAGGGCGGTGCGCGGTGGCAGTGAGATGGAAGTGGGAGGGCGGCGATGAGAAGGAGAAGGGTGAGAGAACGAGATGAACTGGGTGGGTAGAGATTTTTGTTTTAAAAGCCTAAAATAATTTTAAGTCTCAAAACCCTACTCCCTTAAGGTGAGTAAACAGAAGTGGGAATGCTTCTTAGGCGAGGTCACTCCTAAGGGATTGCTCTGCCCCTGCCTTCTAATTTAATTGCCTCTTTTTCTCACTGACATGGCAGGACCTGGAAAGCCTTTTAGCTGTGGTCATGCCTAATAATTATTTCTCCATCTGTTTGTTCAATTCCCTGAAGCAATCACCCAAACAATGAAAACAATTAACACCAACCTCATACTTAATCCTAATAATGAAAAACAAGAAAACATGAAATCAATGAAAGAGAGCTTGGGTTGCATCCCAAGAAGCGCATTTCTTTTAAGTCTTTGACTAGACATATCTTCCAAGTTCCACTTAACATTTTTCCCCTTGGAACTTCTTGGAGTCATAGACTCCACTTCTTTTCTTTGCAAATCCTTTGTAATATGGCTTAAGTTGGAAGCCATTTACAATCACAGTCTTGTCCATGGTGGGACATTGGATCGCCTTTTCATCAAAATAATTAGCATTACCTATAGCAAAAGAACCGAATGAAGATAACACTTACCTTGATCCAACAATAAATGAGAAATACAAGCCTTCCCTCCATTTTCTTTTAAAAGTGGTGGATCATAGAGGACTTCATTTCCTTCCTTAAACACCATAGCATTCTCTTGCATCTCATTCCACACTTCCTGCACACAACTATCAAGTATATCCACTCCACACAATTCATTAGATTCCGTAGGGTATTTCATAGCATCAAAAATATTGAACTTGATTTGTTCCCCATCAAATTCCATTGTGAGAGTTCCATTTTTTACATCAATTTTAGTTTGTACAGTGCTCATAAAAGGTCTTCCTAGCAATATAGGCGAGGGATTAAATGAGTTTCATCATGCATATCAAGCACATAAAAATCAACTGGAAAGATTAACTCATTAACTTGCACTAAGACATCCTCTATCATTCCTTCAGGATATGCATTTGTCCTATCAGCAAGTTGTATAATTATTCCAGTTTCCTTTAAAGGCCCAATATTTAAAGTATTGAAAATAGACTTAGGCATCACGTTTATAGCTGCTACTAAATCTAATATAGCACGCTTAACCTCTAATTTTTCTATTTTGCAAGGAACTAAAAACATACTAGGGTCTCCGCACTATTGTGGCAATTTCCTTTGAATCATTGCGGACACACTTTCACCAGCCAAAATCTTTTCATCTCCTCTCAACTTCTTCTTGTTCGTGCACAGCTCCTTTAGAAACTTAGCATACCGTGGAATTTGCTTGATAGCATCAAGCAACGGTATACTAAGATCCACCTTTTTGAAGATATCCATGATCTCCCTATCTTTTTCGCCCTTTTTCGGCTTTGCTAACCTGTGAGGAAAAGGAGCTGAGTTAGAATATGATTGAATAGGAGAATTCAAGACTACCTCAGTTGAATTCTTCGCTTCCACTTCAATTTCCTTTTCAATTTCCTTTTCTGCTTTCTCCTTATAATTGAAAACCACTGGATGTTCCAACTCCATGCCACTTCTCAATATCATAGCACTAACATTGCTTGGGTTCATGTGAGTTTGTGCAGGTAACTTCCCTTTCTCTCGCTCCTTCATGTTGTGCATTTCACCCACAACTTGTGACATTTGATCTTCCAACTTCTTGATGCTTGTTCTTGTTTCCTGTTGGAATTGCAAAAAACTAGTGTAATACCCGGAAATTTTCCAACATAAAATAAATACAATAAATAAAATAAATACAATAAATAAAGAAATAAATGTAGAGGAAATGAGAAATGGAATTTAAATTAAAAAGGAAACAAAATTCCGAGAACCCGGGAAGCCGAAGACAATTTAATCGAATAAATGGGTACACGGGGTCCTGACACCGATAGACTCAATAACTCGAGTCCAAATATAAATTTAGATCCGAATAAAATTAAGATAGGAAATCGGAGCCCGAAGATACCCCGGAAATCCGAATCCGGGAACATAGGGGGATAGAAGTCCGAAAGAGAGGAGGAAACGCCCGACGGATCGCACGACCCCGCCCGGACCGAAGTCCAGGCGAAGCCGGCACGGTGGCCGCGCGGTCGACGAGGGTGGAGCGCGCCACGACCGCGCCACGCGACAGATTCGCCCGTTGCGTGAATCTCTCGCCCGAACGCGGATTTTTTGACTTTCGGTTGAACATCTTTCGACTCAAGACCCTTGGGGTCAGATTTTGGACGCCCTAGGACCTAGACATCTATAAATAAACCCCCGTGGGAGCCCCGAACATCTTTACGAAACCCTACGAAATCTCTCTATACACATCAAACCCTAATCCCGGAGTCGTCGGAGGCACGAAGGCATTCAAAGACTGAATCTTGGACGAATTTCGGAGACCCCCGTCGCTGTGGTAAGCCTTGATCCATTCTTTTCCATATGTGATTCGAAAACGAATCCTAAATTCGATCCTTTTCTATTCTAAACCCCCGATCCGGATCGAGAGCGAAGAACCGACAAACGGAGAGGATAAACGGAGGACTGGAATCCACGCCTCCGAATCGACGATCCCGGACGCTCAACAATCGGTAAGTTAACGCTTACTTTGGTTTTGGGTTGTTAAAAGATTCGAACATATAGATTTGATGGAACCCTACCTAAAATCTGTCTACACCGGCACAACACTTTTATTGAATTTATTCGGACCCCTTAAAACATTCAAACGAGAAAACTTAAAATACGAAAAACATTCCTAAGACACTGATCTAGCTCTTGTAAAAAATTCATATCTTTTCATCGTGTTTCGATATCCGAAAACGATCGTAAATGAGCCTGCTTTAGATTTAGATCTTGAAACGATGATAGATTCTTTATTCGAACTTGTTGGTGATTTCTACCTTAGATCTAGACCGATCTAGGCTTGGCGTTGAACATAAGAGTTGTAGATCTATACGTTATGAATACCTCCGTAAAATTTCAGAATTTTTCGTGATGATTTGATATATGAAATCTACCCCAAACCGAACTGGTTTAAAATCAGATCTTGAAAACTGGACAGAACATAGATGCGAACTTGCTGACGTTTTTGACTAGGGTTCTAGGCCGAATTAGATCTTTAGCCGAACATGAAAGTTGTAGATAATTGTCTTAACGTGATCTCTGTAAAATTTTATCAAATTTAGAGTTCATTTGCTATGGTAGATCTCGAAACGTTTAAACTGCTGTGTGAAAACGCGGACAGATTTTTGATCTGACGAAAATTGGAGTTTTTGAACTATTTCCGTATCTCGGATCGAAAAAGTTAAAACATGAAAGTTGTAGATCTCGACGTTTCGGAGTCAGGCGTGAAATTTCGGAATTTTTGAAATTAAATCTGATTTTAGACGAATTTTAGAGTAAACTGTGGTTGACCGAGTCAAATCTTGATATCTTGTGGAAACGGTGAAATTAGCCTTTAAGGTTGAAACGGATAGAAATTATTTGAGATACGATATACGAAACGAGAAGATTAAAATATTGCGGGTTATGACTAAGCTAGATACTGTCAATGTTCTCTGCGGCTTGGGACATAAGAGCCCAAGTGTATGTCTAGGTTGACGTAAGAGCCCTAGCGAAACACTGATCGTATGGCTAGCGGACGGATTAACTCTAATTAAAAGATCGACCATGATACCTGTGGACATAAGAGCCCAGGCGTAAGGCTGGCGGACATAAGAGCCCTAGCGGTGGTGATCTGTAAAAGAATCGAAACGATACATCGATAAGGGAATCCAATTGTCCTTGATAATTTGTGTTTTTAAATTTATGGCAACTTATTTAATTACGTTACAAGCTATATTGATGATCTTATGAATCCATGTCTTCTCAATTATGCGATTACATGAATTATTTAAATTATGCACATGTTTTCATTAAATTTAATTAAAGGCTTTGAAACCTCATAATCTTGTACGTGTTAACTTACTCAGCAAGTTTTTGCTGACCAAACCATATTTTTCCTTTTTCTTTCAGAGTTGATAATTATGCATCGTCATATGCATACATGGGAAATTTGGGAAGATATATTATTTTGAATTATTGTATTAGACTAGATCTTGCATGAACGGGCCTGTTTAACCCGTGTTTTGGTCATGTTGGCCCTATTGTTAATTTCCGCTGCATTATATATGTAAATATTATTTTCCGCTGCAACTGTAATGATATTATTTTCAATTTATATATGAATGGGCTGTTTGAATGATTCAAATTCTGAAAAACCATAGCCTTGCATCTCTTTAGCAAGCTCGGAGAAACCGTGTCTTGCTAGGGAGGTATGGCGGTGACACCCCGACCTGGGTGACCAAAAACCGGGGTGTTGGGTGACCAAAAACCGGGGTGTTACAGAGTGGTATCAGAACCCGGCTATTTTTAAACTATTACTCCCTTTGTCCCAACTAAGATGTCCTGTTGGACTTCTGCACACAATCCAATGCACTTTTTTAATAGTTAATATCTCAAAATATATACAAGTAAAAATTTTGCAAAATATATATTCTAAAATTATACGATTAGACGAATCTAACAAGACCAAACTCGACTATTTTTTTCAAATATATACTTACAATAATATTAAGTCAAAGTTGAACAATGAACAGTGTCAAAAAGTCAAACGAGACATCTTACCTGGGACGGAGGGAGTATTTTTTTAAACCCTTATTATTTTTAAAGTACTATTAGTATTTTGACTATTATTTTAAATTTTAAAGTATTATTTCCATGGAAAATTTTTATTTTAAAACCCATGGAAAAATAAATATATATATAGTGCATAAATCATTTTTGGGGGGAATCATCATTCGCATTTGCATATTGCATCTCTTTTATGTAGAGAACTTAGAATCTTGGCGAAGTTAACCTAGAATCTTGGCGAATATTAACTTAGACCTTTTGCTTGCACTAGATGACTTAGAGGCTTGACATCAAATTAAGGAAGCTAACTAGAGACTGATCTTGCCTTAGTTCTAGATCGCGTTCATCTATGCGTTCGCCTAATCATAACAATCATCGACCTTAGCCATTCCTACCCTTGTACAAATTAGAAAACTTCCTCATGTGGAACAATGAGAAAATCAAGTTTTATTAAAACACTCTTTATTCCAGAAATCTTGTTTGGATTTCCAAACAACAAATCCGAAAATTTGAAATTAGAAATTTACGAAACGTCTCATTCGAGCGATCTACCTAAAACAAGATAAGCTAATCTATACACGTGTAACAGAAAATGGCGCCTAGGAGGAATCCAAGGAAGGTGAGTCCAAACGGCACTGATGCTAACCTTTCCAACACGCCCAACAACGTTTAAAATCTGTAGAGGAACTCCTTGTAGCATTGGGAAATGCCGAGGTGCATAGGACACAAACAGTACCTCCGCCAGTAGCCCGAGTCAACTACTTGGCATTAGTGAACCCTTACCACCCACCCCATTATGATGGCCAAGAGGATCCAGCCAAGTTGGAAGGATGGATCCGTACCTTTGACAAGCTCTTGAACGCTATCAAGTGCCCTGATGAGGAGAAGATACACGTAGAGACCTACTACCTAGGAGGCGAAGCCGATGAGTGGTGGCAAAATCTCCAAGCGAATTCAGTGGAAGACGAAGAAGCCTACACCTGGGAAGAACTTAAGGAAGCTTTGAGGGAAAGATTCTACCCACTGAGCACCAAGACTGCGAAGTACGAGGAATTCATCAACCTAAAGCAATGTGCGCAAACAGTGCAAGAGTACTACAACAAGTTCAAGGAGCTAGTACGATTCGCTGCGAGGATAGTACCAACCGACTCTGACAAGGCTCAGAAATTTGAGATGGGTCTGAACCTTAGTATCCGGGAGATACTTGCAGTAGGACAATTCACGAACCTGCAGATGATATATGATCGCGCCGTATCAATTGCTCGAATCCAGCAATTGAAGCGTAAGGAACATGGTGAGTCGAGCAAGGACTCGCAAGGACTTGAGAAGAAGGATCGGAAAGACAACAACAACAACTCTAGGAAAGACAATGGATCCCGAAGGAAAGGAAATAAAGGTCTCAACAATGGGGGAGACGACAACCGTGGTGCGTTTATACCACGTTGTCCACGATGCAACCATGCACATCTGGTGCGCCAATGCCCGAAGCCTGGAACCTGCCTTAGGTGCGGCAAGCTTGGTCACAAGGCTAGTGGATGTCGAACGCCAGAGGAGGCGATCGAAAAGAGAGTAGATTTGGTGAACCTTCAGCAAGGAGAGAGTGACGAGGAACAAGACCAAAACCCAAACCCTCTTGAGAATAATGAATAGGCAGTTATGGGGACATAACTGAAGTCCTAAGGGGGAGAGGATGTGATACCCCGTAATAAATTATTTTTGGAGTTCGACTCGATATCATGTATCCTAAATCGTAAATAAACAAATTCAACTTGTTTTGAACTACGTTATGGCTTGATCCCTTCACAGGGTACGTAGGCAGCTTAGAAGTTTTAATTCTAAGTTCAGTCACAAAATAATAAAACAAACAAAAGACTTTAGCAAGAGAAAAGCCGAAACACAACTTCGAGGACGAAGTTGATTCTTAAGGAGGGTAGACTGTAATACCCGGAAATTTTCCAACATAAAATAAATTCAATAAATAAAATAAATACAATAAATAAAGAATTAAATGTAGAGGAAATGAGAAATGGAATTTAAATTAAAAAGGAAACAAAATTCCGAGAACCCGGGAAGCCGAAGACAATTTAATCGAATAAATGGGTACACGGGGTCCTGACACCGATAGACTCAATAACTCGAGTCCAAATATAAATTTAGATCCGAATAAAATTAAGATAGGAAATCGGAGCCCGAAGATACCCCGGAAATCCGAATCCGGGAACATAGGGGGATAGAAGTCCGAAAGAGAGGAGGAAACGTCCGACGGATCGCACAACCCCACCCGGACCGAAGTCCAGGCGAAGCCGGCGCGGTGGCCGCGCGGTCGAAGAGGGTGGAGCGCGCCACGACCGCGCCACGCGACAGATTCGCCCGTTGCGTGAATCTCTCGCCCGAACGCGGATTTTTCGATTTTCGGTTGAACATCTTTCGACTCAAGACCCTTGGGGTCAGATTTTGGACACCCTAGGACCTAGACATCTATAAATAAACCCCCGTGGGAGCCCCGAACATCTTTACGAAACCCTACGAAATCTCTCTATACACATCAAACCCTAATCCCGGAGTCGTCGGAGGCACGAAGGCATTCAAAGACTGAATCTTGGACGAATTTCGGAGACCCCTGTCGCTGTGGTAAGCCTTGATCCATTCTTTTCCATATGTGATTCGAAAACGAATCCTAAATTCAATCCTTTTCTATTCTAAACCCCCGATCCGGATCGAGAGCGAAGAACCGACAAACGGAGAGGATAAACGGAGGACTGGAATCCACGCCTCCGAATCGACGATCCCGAATGCTCAACAATCGGTAAGTTAACGCTTACTTTGGTTTTGGGTTGTTAAAAGATTCGAACATATAGATTTGATGGAACCCTACCTAAAATCTGTCTACACCGGCGCAGCACTTTTATTGAATTTATTCGGACCCCTTAAAACGTTCAAACGAGAAAACTTAAAATACGAAAAACATTCCTAAGACACTGATCTAGATCTTGTAAAAATTTCATAATTTTTCATCGTGTTTCGTATCCGAAAACGATCGTAAATGAGCCTACTTTAGATTTAGATCTTGAAACGATGATAGATTCTTTATTCGAACTTGTTGGTGATTTCTACCTTAGATCTAGACCGATCTAGGCTTGGCGTTGAACATAAGAGTTGTAGATCTATACGTTATGAATACCTCCGTAAAATTTCAGAATTTTTCGTGATGATTTGATATATGAAATCCACCCCAAACCGAACTGGTTTAAAATCAGATCTTGAAAACTGGACAGAACATAGATGCGAACTTGCTGACGTTTTTGACTAGGGTTCTAGGCCGAATTAGATCTTTAGCCGAACATGAAAGTTGTAGATAATTGTCTTAAGGTGATCTCTGTAAAAGTTTATCAAATTTAGAGTTCATTTGCTATGGTAGATCTCGAAACGTTTAAACTGCTGTGTGAAAATGCGGACAGATTTTTG
The DNA here is from genome assembly GCA_030278955.1 of Hygrophila difformis. Classification (NCBI taxonomy): domain Eukaryota; kingdom Viridiplantae; phylum Streptophyta; class Magnoliopsida; order Lamiales; family Acanthaceae; genus Hygrophila; species Hygrophila difformis. Next base: position 19,618,800 of record JAOANR010000008.1, on the reverse strand, counting down.
ATATGACGAAAATTGGAGTTTTTGAACTATTTCCGTATCTCGGATCGAAAAAGTTAAAACACGAAAGTTGTAGATCTCGATGTTTCGGAGTAAGGCTTGAAATTTCGGAAGTTTTGAAATTAAATCTGATTTTAGACGAATTTTAGAGTAAACTGTGGTTGACCGAGTCAAATCTTGATATCTTGTGGAAACGGTGAAATTAGCCTTTAAGGTTGAAACGGATAGAAATTCTTTGAGATACGATATACGAAACGAGAAGATTAAAATATTGCGGGTTATGACTAAGCTAGATACTGTCAATGTTCTCTGCGGCTTGGGACATAAGAGCCCAAGTGTATGTCTAGGTTGACGTAAGAGCCCTAGCGAAACACTGATCGTATGGCTAGCGGACGGATTAACTCTAATTAAAAGATCGACCATGATACCTGTGGACATAAGAGCCCAGGCGTAAGGCTGGCGGACATAAGAGCCCTAGCGGTGGTGATCTGTAAAAGAATCGAAACGATACATCGATAAGGGAATCCAATTGTCCTTGATAATTTGTGTTTTTAAATTTATGGCAACTTATTTAATTACGTTACAAGCTATATTGATGATCTTATGAATCCATGTCTTCTCAATTATGCGATTACATGAATTATTTAAATTATGCACATGTTTTCATTAAATTTAATTAAAGGCTTTGAAACCTCATAATCTTGTACGTGTTAACTTACTCAGCAAGTTTTTGCTGACCAAACCATATTTTTCCTTTTTCTTTCAGAGTTGAGAATTATGCATCGTCATATGCATACATGGGAAATTTGGGAAGATATATTATTTTGAATTATTGTATTAGACTAGATCTTGCATGAACGGGCCTGTTTAACCCGTGTTTTGGCCATGTTGGCCCTATTGTTAATTTCCGCTGCATTATATATGTAAATATTATTTTCCGCTGCAACTGTAATGATATTATTTTCAATTTATATATGAATGGGCTGTTGGAATGATTCAAATTCTGAAAAACCATAGCCTTGCATCTCTTTAGCAAGCTCGGAGAAACCGTGTCTTGCTAGGGAGGTGTGGCGGTGACACCCCGACCTGGGTGACCAAAAACCGGGGTGTTACAACTAGCAGCCATTGTTTTCATCATATCATTTAGAGAATTATCTTGGGCCTGAGGTGACTGCATTTGTTGTTGATGATGTGGTTGTGGTTGGAAACCAGGTTGTTGTTGTGGATAGTTGGCTTGTTGATTTCCATACCTCAAATTCGGGTGATCACGCCACCCTGGATTATAAGAGTTGGAGAATGGATCGTACATCCTTTGTGGCACAAAATTCGCAGCATTGACAGAAGCCTCATCCCTTAATGTAGGACATGCATCAGTAGGATGCTTAGTGTTGGAACAGATGCCACATACCTTAACAGGAACAGTACCAAAAGCAAGTTTTCGGACGAAAGAAGTTAGCTCAGTTAATTGTTGTTGTAATGAATGTACCTCATTTGTCTCTTTTACTGCAACAGTCTCTTGAAACTTTTGACAAATTTCCCACACGAGTATTTTCCTAAAATAGAAAATAAGAATTAATCCCGGTTTTGAATTTTATTTAATGAAACCAATTTATGATGATGGACTTGGGATTAGGGATATATTTATAGGTTGTCACGTTTTTATTTACTCGTGTTAAGAAATTCAGCCCCCGAAAGCGCACGGAGTAAAAAATTGCAGTATTTATAGTAAGTACCAGATCGTTCACTGGAGGATGTGCGATAGAAGCAGGGCCCACGTCGTTTTATAAGATTTTCCACTCGTATTACTCGATTCAAGTTTGTGTTTGATTATCAACTACTTGACAGAATTTAAACTAAGCTATGAAAGCAATTAAAATTATGCTAAAAAGCAGATAAAATTATTCTAGAAAGCAATTAAAATTGTTCTAGGAAAGCGATAAAATTTATTCTACGAAAGCGATAAAAATTATACTAACATATCTACTATTAATCTAGAAAAGCAAATTTAAAATGAGACAAAAGGGACAGGAAAAAAATAATAAAAATCGGACAAGATTCAGATGAAACACAATTAAACTTCCATTTTAATACACAGATCTTTGTTTGGGATAATCCTTTCAGTTAGCTAACTCTCATACTTTCTGTACTATGTTCTCTTTAACAGACAGGTACTTACAGTAAGAGTTTACATGTTCTTAAGACCATAAATTCTAAGATACCACAGACTCATAACTGCTCCCGTCAGAGCGTGTCATTTATCTATGGTGGACAAGCAACACCTAACAAATCATTAGTTGAAATGCCAAGTACTGCTATCATTCCCCCATGTCACACCCAAAGATTCTAATCAAGCCTGAACTATCCCATAACTCTCAAACTTAGAAAAAGTTTCGCTACTCTCAACACATCCGAGTGACCTCTAAAGAAAGCATTAAAAAGAAAGCGATAAAGAAAGCATTTAAAATCCTATCACTCGGAGGTTTTAAAAGTGTTACCCTGGTAGTATAAGAAGAGCCCCCAGTCAGGATGACCGGATGTGGATCAAGAATTCCTGGATCTCGGTGAACCGCTCGCAGTGTTCACTTCCTTCCGGGTGGTTATGAGATACAAACTAATGAAACGGACTAATAAATTAGTTCGTTCCGGATGCACTCACTCAGGACTCAAAAATAGGCTTTGGCAGAAGATGATAGCAGTTGAAAGGAACTCAACCCTATCTTAGAAAATAACCAATGCCTGAGTGTTGTTCCTCTAATATCATCTATTACACCGTATTTGAGTCCAAGTGGACCCCATCTCAGTGCAATATTTAATATCAGGTTTCCAATACACAGCAATTTTGGAAAATAATAGATTTGAAAATCATTCCCTAAACAGGTACTAAACTCTCAATAAGATCACAGACCCTTTCAGTCTAAAAGAGACCTAATCGCTGACTCTGCTTCTAATTTCCCAAAAATCAACCATTGACAGTATATGAACTAGACATAACTGAGGAATTTATCCCTTACTCAGATCAGAATTTTATAAATGAATTTTTGTTGGAAATTTATTATGAGTCATCTGATTAAAATCAAGACTTCTATGTCCAAGGGAAGGATCCCAATATATTTAGACCACAAATTTACATAATGTTATCATGCATAAATTTATAAAGAAGTGTAAAATTAAATTAACCTAAAATATAAGGTGGGTTTAGACAGAATGTGATACACAGAGATGAAATAGCCGAGATGAGAAGAATTTATTTTTGTCTAAAAAGAGGGCAAAACGATTGGGTGGACTGCAAACATCTGCTGTCCAATTTCCCTCTCATTTGAGTGGAATGATTTTTAGACAGTGGACTGCCTTAAATGACAGTTGCTGCCGTCATCTTAGACTCCCCTATCTACAAATTTGGATAAAAACCCACATGTTCTATTACTGCAATAATTGTTAGACAACGTTGGCATATGTCATTGAACATTACTACAACTCTAGATTCAGGTTTGAAATTAAAATAACGAAAAGAAAACTGTATCCGGGTAGGAGTCAGCTGAGCAGCTATTATAATCCCGGATGGACGACCGCCAAGGCTTCCACCGACCACTATCCGGACCATGCAAAATAACAACTAGTAATTAATATTCAGACTATGAGCTAATTTATCCGTGTGTGAATATCCGCCAACATTAGTCTGTAATATTTATTACTATCCGTTTCATACAACACGGGAAAAGACAAAATAAATAGAATAAGAAAATATTTTTGGGTCATCTTATATGAGAGACATTGGTTTCTCATGCAAGGGTATGGAAATTATTCCAAAATCACTCTTTATGTCTTAAACAATCTTTCATTCCATAATTAATTAATTACAGTCCGGATTATATACTTAAAACATAAGACATTAAATTATAGAAAAAATCTTTTAATGGAAATTGAACAAAGTTCTTTATATCAAATTAATCATGGGTTGAGATCATTGGATTTCAACCTCAAAATATTAATATAAAGGTCCAATTAAATAATGGTGTGAAAAAATGGAGAAATGGGAAATTTGGCAAGAGAGTGTCATCTATGTCGCAAGACAGAAATTGCGTTGTGAACCGTGACGACGGGAGGCTCGCGACATGAGGGGTGGGAAATAAAAGAAAATAATTTTTGGAATTAGGGTTTTCCTGTCGCTAGACAAGAGTCCAGTCGCAAGACGTGGTCTAGCGACTGGGGTCTAGGGACTGGGGTTAAGAAGTTAGAATTTTTGGGATTTGAAAAGGTGGTGAGGACCCAGTCGTGAGTCCATAAATTGTGTCGCAAGCCTAGGCTTGCGACATGGGTCTCACGACAGGTGCATTTTGAAAATATTTGCCAAGGCATGGAGCTCCAGTCGCTAGACCAAAATTGTGTCGTGAGACTCACGACAGGAGTCTTGCGACTGGAGTGATTTTATAAATATTCTAAGTATTTGGTCTCCCAGTCGCTAGACTGAAAGTGTGTCGTGAGACGTGGTCTCACGACAGGAGGGTCTTGCGACTGGAAGTTTTATAAAATTTTATAAAAATTTTGGCATACTCCCGTTGTGAGAGAGGGAAAAATTACGTCGTGATCCGTGGGATCACGACGTGAGTCTCACGACATGAGTATTTTTTTAATAAAATTTTTGAAGTAATTTGGGTCTTACATTGCATTGCATAAAATTACGTTGTGATCCGTGGGATCACAACGTGAATATTACGTTGCAACCCGTTGGGTTACAACGTGATGCAATACAATATAGAAAATGAGATACTCTTCTCGTAGTCCCTAGACTATGTTTCACGACTGGGCTTCCTCTCCCAGTCGTGATACTCCTCTCCCAGCCCTAGACTATGTTTCACTACTGGCTTTTTCCTCTAGCGACTGGGGTCTCGAGGTCCGGATAATTTTTCTCTTTCCTCTCTTTTCTCTTTCCTCTCTTCCTTCTTTACTCTTTCCTCTTCCATTTTCTTGTTTTCTTCTACTGGGTTGTGCTGTCGTGAGTTGGGATGGAGGAGATGGTGGTGGTCGGCGGACTGGCCGGAGTAGCGGCGAGCGGAGAAAAATGGCAGGAAGCTTGGGTGACTGTCCGGTTGCTTGAGGTTTCATCGGAGGTGGGAGATCTGAAACTCGCCGGAAATGGAGATGGAGAGAGGGGGGCTGCTCGATGGGGTTTTCTGGTCGGAGGAGATGGAGGTGTTGAAGGGGAGGCCGGATCTGTTGCGGAGGAGGTGGCCTTGCGAGATAGAGATGAAGACGATGGTGGCTGGCCGGAGTTCGAGGAGCTTATGGTGGTGCAGTGAAGATGCCGTCGGAGGGGATAGTGACTATCGGAGGCTTGCCAGCAGTGGTGAGGAGCCCGTCGGAGGTGAAGCTGTTGCCGTCGATTGCCTCGCCGGAGGTGATGAAGAAGTTGATGGAGATCTTGGTGGTTGCGGGATTTGCTATTTTGCAAATTGGGGATGAAGATGGGTTGGTGTTGATGACGGGAAGAGGGAGAGATGACTCCGGCGTCAGGATTGTTGGAGACGACGAGGATGGCCGGAATTGGTGACTGGAAAATGAATGGAGAGCTGCTGCTGCTCGTTCTAATTCAAAAATGGAACTTTGGGGAAGATGCCCCAAGTGGGGCCCACCTGCATTCATTTCCAATTTTCATTAATTTCTTTTTTTAATTACACATAAATAGATATAAATAAATATATATATATATATATAAATGTATTTATTCCAATTGATTTGTTGGGTTGTGTTCCATTTAATGGACCCGTGTTCCACCAAATAGATACTACCGAACCCATGACTATATTTCTCAAATTACATCAAGAATTGGATTTTTAATATTTTTATCATATTTTTGGATTTTTAAACACAAATTTAATAAAATAACAATATTTTTGTGTTTTTCAACACCAGCTTATTATTTATACAAACTTGTATATATCTGTCAAATTCAACTGCTTTCTTAATTAAATAAGACAGGAATGCGATCAAATGCCCATGTTTATACATGGAAATAGTTTGAAAATAATGGTCAATTTTGGCCATTATCAACATCCTCACATTTAATACTGATCGTCCACGAGCAGTCAGAGTTAGTGTTCCTATGAACATAGACTCTACATATTTAATCTATTTTCGTGGCTTCAAAAATTTCATTCTTTTTATGTTGGGATAAGACAATCGAAAAATACAAGTATTAAATTCTCTTGATTGCAGTGTTTAATAAAATGATACTTCTCACTTAATCAGACATACAAATCAATCATTATTGTTAATTTTTCATGAATATCATGTTTAGAAAAAATCATTGATTTAATTCTAGAATTTAAGCATGACATGAACATAAAAATCAAATCGGAGCCTCACATATAGTAGATGCGGAAATTTTACTCACTCTCAAAATTGGGTTTTATCATTGAACACTCATAATCGAATTCAATTAAATTATCCCATAAGCTTGCAATTGGACCAACTCGCTGTAACACCCCCATTTTCCCTAAAGGTACAGCGGAAGCACAGTGCGGGGAGAATGGGCCGATGTTACCGCCACGCATTCCGGGCCGTCCGGAATACGCTACAGCTAGCTGGCATACTTGCATACAATCAGAGTTTGATGTATATGCTATCTACTTTCCGGATAAGTTAACATATAATGCACGTGAAGCTTTTAATGCTATAACAAGTATAAAATAAGTTTAGTAAATTAATTTGGTTAACATAACTCAAACGGAGGAATAGATTTCACGAATACGCGCAATGATAATATTGGAATAAACCCATGGAGATTTCATTTAATAAAAGGGACATTTTTATATATATAAAAAAAATAAAATAGCTCATTACTCACACATATAAATATAATCGTTCGTTACACATTAAAATACGAGGCGTATAAATTACAGGAACGGTGGAAACTTTAAAATATACGTCCTCGCTTTATTAACACACATATGCCAAGTTGTTTGACTCCATTAAGGAGATTTAAAATATTATACATAACTCGCACTCAAATTTGAAATATTCGGAATAAACCCAAACCGTGCCCGATGCGTGAAATGTTTACTGATCTTCACAAATATCCAAACCTGAGAGTGAACATGAAAAGTGTAGAGTCAGCGAAAAACAATCGCTGAGTAAGGAGACCCTTACTCCCGGAGGAGCTCGAGTTACAGAAATAATTTAAATAACATTTACGGAATAAGGCATGCTTAAACGAGGATAATTTATACATATACGAAATATTACTCTATATCCCGGGAACAGATAATATAACAATATGCGTTACCGAGAAATTATTATCTCGGCCACCGTGATGTGCAGGTTCCCCGCCGTAGGGCCCAATTCGCACATGCACTCAAGGGTGTGGGGGAGGTAAGAAATTTCCTCAACCCACTGTGAGATAAGGTAATGACATCGGGCTGAATAACCCCAGTGGTCCCCGCGTGGCTAAAATATGCACAACAAACGAGGGAGTTGGGCAGCAGCGACCCACACACAGTCCCACCCCCGTAACAATGCGCGCTCAAAAATCCGTAGGATTTTGAGAATAGTTGCAACAATTATTAGGCACAGTAAAAAAAATAGCATACCAATATTCTAAAAACAGTAGGGAGCAATAAGCATAAATTTAAAATATAATAAAGCGGTATTTAAAAATTTATGCTTAAGCTAAAATAATTTGAGCTTACTCCAAAGAGTAAAAATCTACTTACAGCTACCGTGGGCAGGATGGACACGATACGCGCACGGGCAATGAGCAGATAACCTTTCCCCGCTACTTGACTAGCAAGTTCTAATATTAATTTAGCATGTTACAATAATATTTAGAGGAAATAATAACTAAAAAAAAATTATGATTATAAATATATTTTATACTACCTTGGCCCAAGATGATAGATAAGTATCGCAATTCTGCTGCTTTATTCGGAGTACTGCAACGGACTAACTATCTATGACTTTTTTTTTGTATTTTATTATATATATATATATATTTTTAGAGTGTTTCTTTAAAATTTTGAAAGAGAGGAAAGTATGGGGTAAGCAGGAAGCATTGAAATAGGAATCAGTAGGGAGAAAGCAGATCTGAAGAGAGATGCAAGTGAAGAAAAGAAAAATATGGAAGCTGTATATTTATATAGGAAGCTGTCACCATTCCCCCATCTGCATTTCTAGTCAAAAATCTCTTCTAGGCCGCCCAACCCCTACTCTTATTTTTTTCAATCTTTTTGTCTCAGTCTCCCATTTTGCCTCAGTCCACACCAAATTTCTCTGCACCCCCTAATATTTCTTTTCAACCTTCTCTGTCTCCACTACAATTTTCAAACTTCTCTGCGCCTCCCTCTACGATTTTCCTTTTCTGGCGGCGGCCGGCGGCGGCGGCGGCGGATGGAGACAGGCAGCGGCGGCCCTCCTTCCATCTCTTTCTATTTTTTTTTTAATTTTGGAGGTTGGTTGTTGTAACTTCCGATTTGGTGGATTGAAATGGAGAGAATGGTGGTGGTGTTGGCGGATCTGTGGTGGTGGTGGCGGTGGCCATTTGGTGATGGTGGTTGTGGCGGCAGTGGAGGTGGGTGGTGGTGTTAACGACTCCGGTGGTGGTAGGGATGGAGATGAAGATGGAGATGAAGGTGGAGATGACGACGGGTGGTGGTCGGAGGCTGTTGGCCGCGGCGGATGGGAGGAGAGGATGGTGGTTGCCGAGGGCGAGATGGAGGCGGGATGATGGAGGTGGCTGTGGCCGGACTCCGGCGGTGGCGAGTTGGAGTCGAAGAGGAGATGGCGGCACCGGTTGCACGGCAGCAGCGATGAGAGGGTTGTTGGGCGGTGGTGGCGACGCGGCTGAGCTCGGCGGCGGCGCGGCGGTAACAGGGCTTCGCCTTCCTCTCCCTCTTCTCTCCTTTCTCTGTTTTTTTTTTTTTGTTTTGGATTTTGTTGATGAGATGATGGTGGAGGAGGGCGGCGGCTGTAGAGTGGAGGTGGCGGTGACAGGTTCGTGGAGGGTTGGGGATGGTCGGACATGGTTGCGGGAATGGAGAGGATGGCCGCGGTGGCGAGAGGGTGGTGGCCAGCGATGGTGGCAGTGGGTTGGTGATGGCGAGATGAGGGTGGAGGCGGCTGTGGCCGGTCTCCTTCAGTGGCGAGGGTTTCCGGCGGTGGTGATAGGGCCGGAATGGAGTGGGGGACGGGAAGATGGCTCGAGATCCGGATTTTGGGCTTAACGGAGGTGTTGGCCGGAGATGGTGGGCGGCCGGAGGTTCGCCGGAATCTCGCCGGCGGCGAGAGCGGCGTCGGAGATGGGGGGCGGCGGCAGTAGATCTTTTTAGGGTTAGGGTTTGGTTTAGGGTTTGGGCTAGGGTTTGGATTGGGCCTAATTGGTTTGTGTTTTGGGCTTTTATTTTTGTTCTCTTCTTTTACTTGTTGGGTCATACAATTTACTGGCCTAATTTTATCCAATCAACTAATTAATCTAAACTATGGACTTAATAATTCTTAACACTTAAAATTTAAACTTACAGATTTAATGGAATTAATTTTATTTATTAATTTGGCACCAATAATCAAATAATTAAAGACTCTGAATCCTTAATTTGGGATAATTGGTACTTAAGTAGTACTTAAGTAGTTGGACAAAATATAGTTTTTTCAACACTTGAATGGATTAATATTTTTAATTCATTGATACGGGCTTAAATTTATAATTTAATTAATGTTTAATAATATTAAATCCGATATTTATAAATTAATGGTCCTAGCCAACTTGTTCTAATTAACTATGTAGAAGACAAATTAAATAATCATCTTCCAATGTTTTTTTACAGAAGTCATTTACATATATATATAATTTTTTTTGAGCTAGTTAAAAATTAAAATTGATTATTTGTTAATTAAAATTTAATTAATTAATTTTTTTTAAAATTTTACGGAGTGTTATACTCGCCACCGGCTCATTTCCTCTAATCGAGATCATGAGGTCTTATTTAAGGGTTATAACGGGGCATACGGTTGTAACTTTTGGTATGGAAGTGAATTATTGGGCTAAGAAGTGACAAGAATTAATATTATCATACCATGGCATTATTTTTATTTAAAATTTATGATCATCAATATATTTGTCTCCCTTTTTTTTTCATTGCATGACATTAGACTATGTCTAATTTGCTTTGTCATTTGCAATTTCTTCTTTTTTTTTTTTTTTACGTTGAGTGGAACTCAACAATTTTCTTCTTTTTCTTTTTCCTTTTCTCTCTTTTTTTTTTCTTTTTGATCGGATTTTCGAATACCGATTGATGAATTGATGATCATAAATTATAATACCTTGATAAAATTTATTCTTGCCCACTTGGGTTTGATTTTCTTTTTGGTTTTTTTGTAAGGATAAGGAAAATATAGGGGGTTTTAAAGAAAAATTAGGCTTAAAGGCTCAAAGTGGTTAATCCTAAAGGGAAAATATTTTTTTGGGTTTGGAATTCAAACGAAGGCCAAAAATTTGTGTTTTTCTAAATGCCTCGATCATATGCTCGATATAGGAATATGTCATGGTCTTGAATCGGTCCCAATCGCAAGTTCTAGTTTCTTTTAATCAAAATGATTTTCACACAACAAAGAAATGAATGAGTAAAAAATGACTCATGGCTCAAATCTCACATGGAATGATTGATTCATGTCATACAATATTCTTAAACTTAATCTTTGACATATTCTCACAATTTATTCAATTAAATTTTCAACATGAAGACTCATTATCCAACAAGATGATTATATCATTAAATTTTTATAGCTCAAAACCTCAAGAATTCATCTCATGCATGTTTTCAACTATATTATCCCAATTTAAAAGTTTGAAAATTTAATCATAAACCAAAATCAAATATGTGAATTTCTTGACAGATTTATGCTTGCTTTGTGCTGGGTATATATATACATATAAAAATAATATTAATAAAAGTAAAAACAATACTTTTTTTAAAGATAAATATTTAAGTGAAGAATCAACATCCTCACATTTTGAGCTTTGCTCTAAATGTGAGTTAGTCAATTCCTACTTAAACAAAACATTGAAATCAAAATAAAACAAAAGAGGAGGGAGGGAGGGGAAAAATATTTACATAAAAGCTATTAAAATACTTCCGATAGCCTTTTTCATCAAACCAATTATGTGTTCGACGATTTTGGCTATGCATGATCGTTTGGTTCATCGAACAAGGCGATTGTTCAATGCCCAAATACTTTGAAAAATTCTGACTTTCATCAAAATTGCTCGATCAAATTTTTGGATTTTCTAAACATAAATAAAATTTAATCTACTTGCACAAACTAGGTTCGATTAATTCCGTTCTTATAAAAGTTATTCCGGATTTTAAATTGCTTTAAATTCCCAGAATAGTTTCAATAAATCACGGAATCGATCCAACCGGGAACCTGTTTTGAAGCTTTAATTTTCTTTTTGGTGGTCCCACAAATTCCTGCAAAGCAAACACAGAAAAAGTTATCGGGGTTTTTTTAATAATAATAAATAATATAATAAAATAAAATAAAAATAAAAATATCAACATCCTCACATTTAGAGTCTCAGTACTCTAAATGCGAGTTAATTGATTACTATTTGAATTATTTAATTAAATTATTTTGACTTGCAAAAATTTAGGTTGGATTAATTATGTGCTTGTGAAAATTATTCCAGATCTTAAATTTCTCTAAATTCCGGATATAGTTTTCAGTCAATTACGAAACTAACCCAACCGGGAACCTGTTTCGATGCTTTATTTTTCTTTTTGTAGACTCCATGATTCCTGCAAGCAAAAATACCCAAACTTGGTTAGGTTTTCCCCTCAAATCAACATCCTCACATTTAGAGTCTTAGTACTCTAAATGTTTAATTAATTTGAGGGTACTTCTCTGTTCTGAAATATGTACACAAAACTAACTATGAGTAATCAAGAGTATAATTCTCTTAATAAACGACGCTGCATCCTCCCCGGCAACGGCTCCATGAAACTTTTGACAAATTTCCCATACGAGTATTTTCCTAAAACAAAAAATAAGAATTAATCCCGATTTTGAATTTTATTTAATGAAACCAAATTATTATCATAGAGTTGGGATTAGGGATATATTTATAGGTTGTCACGTTTTTATTTACCCGTGTTAAGAAATTGTGCCCCGAAAGCGCACGGAATCAAAAATTGCAGTATTTATAATAAGTACCGGATCGTTCACTGGAGGATGTGCGATAGAAGCATGGCCCACGTCGTTTTATAAGATTTTCCACTCGTATTACTCGATTTTCAAGTTTGTGTTTGATTATCAACTACTTGACAGAATTTAAACTAAGCTATGAAAAACATTAAAATTATGCTAAAAAGCAGATAAAATTATTCTAGAAAGCAATTAAAATTATTCTAGAAAAGCGATAAAATTTATTCTACGAAAGCGATAAAAATTATACTAAACTATCTACTATTAATCTTGAAAAGCAAATTTAAAATGAGACAGGAAGAAAATAATAAAAATTGGATAAGATTCAGATAAAACACAATTAAACTTCCATTTTAATACACAGATATTTGTTTGGGATAATCCTTTCAGTTAGCTAACTCTCATGCTTTCTGTACTATGTTCCCTTTAACAGACAGGTACTTACAGTAAGAGTTTACATGTTCTTAAGACCATAAATTCTAAGATACCACAGACTCATAACTGCTCCCGTCAGAGCGTGTCATATATCTGTGATGGACAAGCAACACCTGACAAATCATTAGTTGAAGTGCCAAGTACTGCTATCATTCCCCCATGTCACACCCAAAGATTCTAATCAAGCCTGAACTATCCCATAACTCTCAAACCTAGAAACAGTTTCACTACTCTCAACACATCCGAGTGACCCCTAAAAAAAAGCATTTAAAAGAAAGCGATAAAGAAAGCATTTAAAATCCTATCACTCGGAGGTTTTATAAGTGTTACCTTGGTAGTATAAGAAGAGCCCCCAGTCAGGATGACCTGATGTGGATCAAGAAATCCTGGATCTCGGTGAACCGCTCGCAGTGTTCACTTCCTTGGACAAGGAACTCAATTCATGGATCTCGGTGAACCGTGGCAGTGCTCACTTCCTTCCGGGTGGTTATGAGATACAAACTAATGAAACGAACTAATAAATTAGTTTGTTCCGGATGCACTCACTCAGGACTCAAAAATAGGCTTTGGCAGAAGATAGCAGTTGAAAGGAATTCAACCCTATCTTAGAAAATAACCAAGGCCTGAGTGTTGTTCCTCTAATATCATCTATTACACCGTATTTGAGTCCAAGTGGACCCCATCTCAGTGCAATATTTAATATCAGGTTTCCAATACACAACAATTTTGGAAAATAAGATCACAGACCCTTTCAGTCTAAAAGAGACCTAATCGCTGACTCTGCTTCTAATTTCCCAAAAATCAACCCTTGACAGAATATGAACTAGACATAACTGAGGAATTTATCCCTTACTCAGATCCGGATTTTATAAATGAATTTTTGTTGGAAATTTATTATGAGACATCTGATTAAAATCAAGACTTCTATGTCCAAGGGAAGGATCCCAATATATTTAGACCACAATATTTACATAATATTATCATGCATAAATTTATAAAGAAGTGTAAAATTAAATTAACCCAAAATATAAGGTGGGTTTAGACAGAATGTGACACACAGAGATGAAATAGCCGAGATGAGAAGAATTTATTTTTGGCTAAAAAGATGGCAAAACGATTGGGTAGACTGCAAACATCTGCTGTTCAATTTCCCTCTCATTTGGTTGGAATGATTTTTAGACAGTGGAATGTCTTAAATGACAGTTGCCGCCGTCATCTTAGACTCACCTATCTGCAAATTCGGATAAAAACCCACATGTTCTATTACTGCAGTAATTATTAGACAACATTGGCATATGTCATCGAACATTACTACAACTCTAGATTCAGGTTTAAAATTAAAATAACGAAAAGAAAACTGTATCCGGGTAGGAGTCAGCTGAGCAGCTATTATAATCCCGGATGGACGAACCACCAAGGCTTCCACCGACCACTATCCGGACCATGCAAAATAACAACTAGTAATTAATATTCAGACTACGAGCTAATTTATCCGTGTGGGAATATCCGCCAACATTAGTCTGTAATATTTCTTACTATCCATTTCATACAACACGGGAAAAGAGAAAATAAATAGAATAAGAAAATATTTTTGGGTCATCTTGTATGAGAGACATTGGTTTCTCATGCAAGAGTAAGGAAATTATTCCATAATCACTCTTTATGTCTTAAACAATCTTTCATTCCATAATTAATTAATTACAATCCGGATTATATACTTAAAACATAAGAAATTAATTTATAGAAATCTTTTAATGTCAAATTAATCATGGGTTGAGATCATTGGATTTCAACCTCAAAATATTAATATAAAGGTCCAATTAATTAATGGTGGGAAAAAATAGAGAAATGGAAAATTTGGCAAGAGAGTGCCATATATTTCGCAAGACAGAAATTGCGTCGTGAACCGTGAGTTCACGACAGGAGGCTCTCGACATGAGGGTGAGAAATAAAAGAAAATAATTTTTGGAATTAGGGTTTTCCTGTCGCTAGACAAGAGTCCAGTTGCAAGACGTCGTCTAGCGACTGGGGTCTAGGGACAGGGGGTTAAGAAGTTAGAATTTTTGGGATTTGAAAAGGTGGTGAGGACCAAGTCGTGAGTCCATAAATTGTGTCGCAAGCCTAGGCTTGCGACATGGGTCTCACGACATGTGCATTTTGAAAATATTTGCCAAGGCATGGAGCTCCAGTCGCTAGACAAAAATTGTGTCGTGAGACATGATCTCACAACAGGAGTCTTGCGACTGGAGTGATTTTATAAATATTCTAAGTATTTGGTCTCCCAGTCGCTAGACTGAAAGTGTGTCGTGAGACGTAGTCTCACGACTGGAGGGTCTTGCGACTGGAAGTTTTATAAAATTTTATAAAAATTTTGGCATACTCCCGTCGTGAGGGAGGGAAAAATTACGTTGTTATCCGTGGGATCACGACGTGAGTCTCACGACATGAGTATTTTTTTTATAAAATTTTTTAAGTAATTTGGGTCTTACATTGCATTGCATAAAATTACGTTGTGATCCGTGGGATCACAACGTGAATATTACGTTGCAACCCATAGGGTTACAACGTGATGCAATACAATGTAGGAAATGAGATTTTTTTTAATATGCACAAACACTCAAATATCATCCCTTTTTAGATGTAATGCATTAAAAATAAAAATAAGTAAATAAAAATACTACCTAAAAACTAAAGAAAGAAAAAGACAAAAAAAAAAAGAGAACAGGATAAAAACATGAAAAGAACTAATGCTAGCAACAGAATTAAAAAGAATCAAACCATTCTAACAAACTAAAATTAAAGTAAAACCTACACTTAATCTATCAAGGGATAAACATCAAATCTCTATAAATTTATTAAATCTAAATAAAGTATTAAATCTAACTAAAATAATAAAAATGGTCAAGTGACCAAAATGCCAAAAAAAATAAGTAATGTCATGGAAGTGATCCATAACAAAGTTTTGGTGGAACATTTTCTTCTCTTTCCATAAACCAAAGCAATGGTTCAACAACACCCATTAAATTGAATGTTCAAAACCCAAAACACTAATATAATAAACTGAAATTATGAACACTAGCTACAGTAATTTATTACAAAGCATAAATTAAAACTAAGTAAAATCTACTTCTACATTGCATAAAACTAAATTAAACTATCTATCCTAACTATTTTGGAGAGCACAGTGGTGCCTCCAAGAACAAGAAAAAAATTAAAGTGTAGCTAGGTTACTGTTCAAGGGGGTGGGAAGATATATTTATAGAGAGTAGGAAAAAGCCCTATGCCCATTTAAGGCCCACCCTGTCGCAAGACATACACCCTGTCGTGAAACAAATTTGCTATGTCGCAAGACTACACTGCCATGTCGTGAGACTACAGGGTGTAGCCACTACATGGGACGGGACTTTGAGGTCCGGAGAGTAAAGACAATAATTCTTGCACTGCGGGACTTGAAGTCCCAGGACTTCCTGAGTATTCTGATACAAGGGGAATTTTAATAGGCTCCCGTTATATACACTCTTTCTTTTCCCTCATACACACAAAAATTAGTAAGTTAAAGGCACACAACATATATGTTACCTATTTTATCCTTATTATACTATGCATTGAGAGTCCAGCCAATTACTCCGGGTGTTCAATAGAATGAGGGCACACAAATAAACACACACAACTCTGCATCCAATTCCATTAGGGCACAGAATAGACGCACACAACTCACAGGGGAAGAGAAAGACACCGAGTACAGACATGCCGAGGACGCGTGGAGGAAGGGCCACCGGCGGCGGCGGGCGTGGAGCCACCGGCGCCGGCGAGGATGGTGGAGGAGGTAATTCTTTTCCGAATCTAGGGTTAGGGTTTAATTTTTATTTTGGTGTTTTTCTGTTAAATTGAACATTGAATTTGATTTCTGTGTATAGATCTTGTGTAGAATCCTATCGATTACTCAGTGAAAGTTTTTTTAATTCAAATTTTTCCCTATTTTTTTTGGTGTTTGGGCAAGACTACTACCCTGACTACTCCGGTGGAGAAGAGAGACGGACGTCCAGGGTTGGACGTTCATTTTTTTTTTTTAATTTTTATCATTTGCAACGAACGGCCATGGATATCCATGGCCGTGGAGAAGGAAACGACCAACTGTGGCCGTTTTCGAAGAGGAAGAAACGGCCAACAGTGGCCGTTTGTAATGTGTATCAAACGGCCAAAAGTGGCCGTTTGTTTCTTACACAGGCCGGCCACTCATCGCCGACCATTCTTTTTTTTTTTCTATCTATTGAGTTTGTTTTTATCTATTCAGTTCGTTTTTGTAATGTGTTTTTATCTATTCAGTTCGTTTTTGTGCTACTGTACTATGTATGGTTATTAAATCAGGTGGTGTTTGCGTTCGTGTGCCACAAACAGCCTCATATAGGCGACAGCGTCGGGCCATGACCATTGAGGCCGGACAGATTATGGCTATCCCAGAGCCACCGCCAGAGCCCGGGTCTCCCCCACCTCATTGACGTGGTGCATCATCTTTCGTATCTGGTCGGGTGCGTGGGCGGCGTGGATATCGCCCATAGTTTTATATGACAATTTTATTTCAGGATCTACAATGACTATTGTTCTATTCGTAATTTGCATCAGATTTGTGGATTATTTGGATTTCGTATGACATTTGGATTTGGATTTTGTATGACATTTGGATTTGGATTTTGTATGACATCTGGATTTGAATTTTATATGACTTGCTAGATATTGTTTTTTATTGTTGTTATAGATTTCAGCATTGGCATTTGCAGAATGGAATAGTTTTTGGCCAAAATTTCACAGCAAACGGCCACACCAATGGCCGATTGTTTTTCACAGAAAACGGCCAGCCTTGGCCGTCGGGACAACAAGAAGAACGGCCAAACATGGCCGTTCCATATGTAACACGGACGACCAGTACTGGCCGTCCTTGCATGTCCTCGGCCGACCAACAGTGGTCGGCTGTGCACTCGTGTTCTGTGTGTTTGTGTGCTTCAATCCTAGAGTGCCCCAATCATCGTGTTTATGCTCGTGTTTAAAGAGTGCCCCAATCCTAAAAGAGAGTGCCCCAATCCTCTCTTTTTAACTAAGGGTATATGTGATATTTTGCTTTAAAATTTTGTGCCTCTAACAAAATGTGAGGGTATATAACGGTGGCCATTTGAATGTTGGAGAGAATGGGTTGTCACGTGGCTCCTCACGTGAGCAGCTGAGTTTTCTCTGTCGTGAGACTATTCTCAGTCCCAAGCCACTCTCCCAGTCATGAGACTACTCTCAGTCCGAAGCCACTTTCCCAGTCGTGAGACTACTCCCAGTCGTGATACTCCCAGTCGTGATACTATGTTTCACGACTGGGCTTCTTCTCCCAATCCCTAGACTATGTTTCACGACTGGGCTTTCTCTCCCAGTCGTGATACTCTTCTCCAAGTCCCTAGACTATGTTTCACGACTGGCTTTTTCCTCTAGCGACTAGGGTCCCGAGGTCCGGATAATTTTTCTCTTTCCTCTCTTTTCTCTTTCCTCTCTTCCTTCTTTACTCTTTCCTCTTCCATTTTCTTGTTTTCTTCTACTAGGTTGTGCTGTCGTGAGTTGGGATGAAGGAGATGGTGGTGGTCGGCTGACTGGCCGGAGCAGCGGCGAGCGGAGAAAAATGGCAGGAAGCTTGGGTGACTATCCGGCTGCTTGAGGTTTGACGTGGAAGTCAAAGGTCAATTATTAAATTATATGGATCAATTCCTCAATTAAATTGAGCCCATTAATTTAATAGTCAAGTCAAAGACATCCGTGGAATTGAACGAGAGAATGGAGCTTAATCCGATAGCCCAATTTTGAAGAATTATGCCATCACCATCGTCGGAGAGTCGCCGGACGTTGGACATCAAAATGGAGCTCGCCGGAAAATTGGCCGGAAGTTGGCCGGAGGTCGGCCGGAACCACCGCCGGACGTTGGACAATTTTCGGACAAGTCAGAAGATGGTCGGACATAAATATTGTAATAGTATAGAAATAAGGGCATGCAAAATTGGCTAAGGAATGAAGAGTGGTGCGAACCAAATCGATGCGGTATAAACCGCATCGACCTCGATGCGGTCTTTTAAACTGCATCGCCTCACTCTCAACCTTTCCCAATCGATGCGGTATAAACCGCATCGACCTCGATTGATGCGGTCTATACCGCATCACCTTTTCTGCATCGCCCCATTCAAAATTGCCAAGTATCGATGCGGTCTCCCTCAAGGCGGTCTCCATCGATGCGGTATAAACCGCATCACCTAAACCGCCTCGTCTAGACCGCATCACCTCAGCTAATAGTCCTCGATGCGGTCTTTTTGTCCGATGCGGTTTATACTGCCTCACCTCATTAAACCGCATTAGCTTAATATTCATATATTTATTTTGATCAAGTCAGGGGTGCAGATTCTTACTCGATGCGGTCTCTTTAGACCGCCTCACATAAATCGCATCGCCTCGTTTGTAATAGATAGGTCCTTTCCCTCAGATGCGATCTGTGTGCATGTGATGCGGTCTAAACCGCATCACTTTCCCCTAAACCGCATCAGGCCTATTTTTGATGTATTTTTTTTATTTCTTGTACTTTCCTTTTTGTTTTATCCTTCCTTGGGCTTGGTCTATATATATGACCTCCCCTCATTTTGTAAGACACCTTTTGCCATTTATGAAATATTTCAAGTTTGCTTCAAGCACTTGTTCTCTCTAATGTAAAGGTCATGAAGAGTCTTGAGGGGACCGGAAACCCTCATTCAAGAGAAATCTCACCATCCTTTGTGGCTAGTTTTTGAGATAGTTGCACCAACCGAAGATCCGATGCTATCTCCGGTGTTGTACATCCATGTTTGAAGCTTGTGGAGGAGATGAGAACTTGAAGTTTGCATCTCAAAGCTAGGTAAGAGATTGAAGTCTCCACCAAAACCCCTAAAAATTGATATGCACAACACTAACTTACTTGGTAAGAGATTGGGACCGAAAACTCCTTCTGTGATTGCCTCAAACTCGAGCAAGACAGCCCCCACTATCACTGCTACCACCGAAAAATTCCTATTCGAAGAGATTGGGGAAAAGATCGTAGTGAGAAGGGAAAATCCGAGTTTGAGGATTAAAGATTGAGTTGGAAACCTTACCAACACCTTGAGGAAATGATTGGAATCCTTGGAATCGTCCAACACTCCCTGGAATTGAAGAACTCTCAACACCACTCACTCAACTCTCCAAATGATGGCAAATTTCGGAATGGGGCTTTGGAGAGGTTTGGGGACTGATTTAGGGGGGTGAATGGGCGGTTTGCAGAGTTCCAAGGAAGCTTTAATGGTCTAGGAAAACTAAGGGCAATTTACCTCAGTCAAAGATTCGGATTAAAGGTTCCCCAATCCATATTCAAACACCTTACACTAACATGGTTCAAATGAGGTTAAGTAAATGTATATTGATCATTAATCCAACTTGTGGGGGTTGTTTCTAGTCCAAAAATCTGTCCACAATCATCCAATAACACTCCATAATGACTGATACACGAATTTGGATCGTTTGGAGTTGCCTTGGCTCGAAAAATGGAGCAAAACGCGTTGAAACACATTTGAGGCGCCACCACTGTAGGGTGGCGCGCTGGTGGCACGCCACCGCGCGGCCACCAGGCTGCGGCCTCTTTTTATTAAAAAAAAATTATTATTATGATTTTTAATTTTAAAAATCGTAATATGAATTATCCGAAATCGTTGGATAATCCGATAACTCTCTTCGATAGCGACTCATCCGAAAATATTTAATTCCGCTCTCTCGGAATTATTTCGGTTTATAATTAAAATCCGATTATTTAATTTTCGGATTTAAATCTCGATTTTGATTTATCGGGTATTACAGTCTACCCTCGTTAGAAATCAACTTCGCCCTCGAAGTTGGATCGCACTTCGGAAAATAATTGGCACGTAGAAATTATTGAGGCTTGAAAATTTAAATTCTTACCTACGTACGTGACGACTTTGTGCGGGGTGTCACATCCTCTCCCCCTTAGGACTGCAGTTATGCCCCCATAGCTGCTCCTGAGTCGTTTCGGAAAAGGTTGGGATATCTCTGCTTCATATCCGCTTCCAATTCCCACGTCGCTTCCTCGGTGCCATGATTTGACCATAGAATCTTCACCATTCTCACGGTCTTATTCCTTGTGACCCTTTCTTTGATATCAAGGGTCGTCGTCCAGCTCGATCACGTCAGGTTGCAAGACATGGGTTGGATCGTGCACATATTTCTTTAATTGTGAAATATGGAATACGTTGTGCACGCGCGACAGTTCCAGTGGAAGTGCCAAACGGTAAGCCAAGGTACCCACACGTTCAAGAATCTCGTAGGGACCTATGTAGCGTGGACTCAGCTTTCCTCGTTTACCAAATCGCATCACCCCCTTCATGGGCGACACTTTCAGCATGACTTTGTCTCCCACCTCAAATTCCAACTCTTGCCGCCTAGTGTCGGCATAACTCTTCTGCCGGTCTTGTGCGGCCTTCATCTTTTGTTGAACCACCTTGATTTGCTTGCTCATGTCTTCAACGAGCTGAGGTCCAACAACCACGGAGTTATCATCCTTCGCCCAGCACAACGGACTGCGACACCTTCGTCCGTAAAGAGCTTCGAACGGTGCCATGCCAATGCTAGCGTGATAACTGTTGTTGTACGAGAATTCAATTAACGGCAAGTGGTCCTCCCAACTTCCCTTGAATTCGAGTACGCACGCTCTTAGCATGTCCTCGAGCATCTGAATCGTGCGCTCAGTCTGACCGTCCGTCATCGGATGAAATGTTGTGCTCATCTTGATTTGGGTGCCTAAGGCCTCTTGTAGTTTAGTCCAGAAGTTGGAGACGAATCTATTGTCTCGGTCCGATATGATGTCGTGAGGCACTCCATGCCTTCGGACTACATTCTCGATGTACGCCCTGGCTAGTTGATCCATCGACCAACTGTCCTTCATTGGTATGAAGATGGCGGTTTTCGTCAACCGATAAACTATTACCCAAATTTTGTTCATTCTTCGGGGAGATCTTGGTAACCCCGAGACAAAATCCATGGAGATGCTGTCCCATTTCCAGCATGGGATCTCCAATGGTTTTACCAATCCTAATGGCTTTTGCCTCACTGCCTTCACCTTCTGGCAGGTTATGCACTTAGCCACGAAGTCGGAAACATCCTTCTTCATCCGCGGCCACCAGTAGATCTTCTTTAAATCCTTGTACAACCTATCCCCACCAGGATGGACCGAATAAGGTGTACTGTGGCCCTCTTCCATGAGTTTTCGCTTCAATTCCTCGCACTTATGAGGAACGCACTTCCTTTAAAACGGATACTCTCGTCCTCATGGATTGTGAATCCTACCACCTTTTCTTCACCAATCTTTTCTTTGATTTTCTTGAGATTCTCGTCGTCCGGTTGAGCTGTTCGAATCTCGTCAAACACGGTAGATTCAATTGTTATGGCGTTCACTGTTTCTACCACGGTCCCATAGTGGACTAGTTCAGTATCCAACTTAGCTAGGTCCATGTACAGTCCCGAAGGTAAAATAAGTGTGTTCGCCATATGCCTCATCTTGCGACTCAGTGCGTCCGCAACGACGTTCGCCTTGCCCTCATGGTAGGCTATGTCCAGGTCGTAATCCTTGATTAACTCCAGCCATCTCCTCTGCCTCATATTTAACTCCTTCTGAGTAAATATGTACTTGAGGCTCTTGTGATCGGTAAACATCCGACAAGTTCGTCCATATAGGTAGTGCCGCCAGATCTTAAGAGCGAACACCACCGCCGCTAGTTCCAGATCGTGTGTCGGATAGTTTTCTTCATGTGGCTTGAGTTGCCTCGATGCGTAAGCAATCACCCTTTGGTTTTGCATTAGCACGCAACCAAGACCTTCTTTCGAGGCGTCGCTGTAAACCTCATAATCTTCAGTTTCTGATGGCAATGCCAAGACCGGTGCTGATGTGAGTCTCTTCTTGAGCTCTCGGAACGACGTCTCACAATCAGCTGTCCATTCGAACTTTAACCCTTTCTTCAGCAATTGGGTCATCGGTCTCGCAATTTTTGAAAAATCTTCCACAAATCTTCAATAGTATCCGGCCAATCCAAGGAAGCTTCGTATCTCTGTCTGACTAGTCGGCGCTGGCCAATCAGTCACTGCAGATATTTTTGCCGGGTCAACCGACACTCCTTTAGCCGATACTATATGACCTAGAAAGGTGACTTCTTTCATCCAAAATTCACACTTCGACAGCTTCGCGTAGAGTTGATTTTTCCTCAAAATCTGAAGCACTTGATGAAGATGTCTTGCATGCTCCTCCTCATCCATTGAGTAAACTAGAATGTCATCGATGAATATGACAACACATTAGTCTAGTAACTCTCGGAAAACACTATTCATGAGATTCATGAATACTGCGGGAGCATTAGTCAGACCGAAGGACATTACGGTGAATTCGTAGTGCCCGTACCTCGTGCGAAATGCTGTCTTCGGTATGTCCTTTTCGGCGATACGCAGCTGATGGTATCCCGATCTCAGGTCAACTTTTGAAAATACTGCCGCTCCTTTCAGCTGATCGAAGAGATCTTCGATCCTAGGCAGCGGGTATTTATTCTTGATTGTTACTTGATTAAGGCCTCTATAATCTATGCACAGTCGAAGCCCGCCGTCTTTCTTCTTGACGAACAGGACTGGTGCACCCCATGGTGATGTGCTCGGCCGAATATACCCTTTCGATAACAACTCCTCGAGTTGTTCCTTCAGTTCTTTTATCTCCGCGGGCGCCATGCGATACGGTGCCTTCGATACTGGTTCTATTCCGGGCACTAGATCGATTGTGAACTTGACTTCACGCTCAGGAGGCATTCCTGGGATATCTTCAGTAAAGACATCAGGGTACTCACTCATGACTGGAATTCTCTCGATCTTATTTCCCTCGTCCTCCAGATTATGTATGTAACAGGCGTACAGCTGATATCCCTTCTGCATGAGATTGCAGAACTTCACTGCATTTACTACCTTGGCACTCTTCCTCTGAGGCTGCATGTAGTAAATGGCCTTCTTTCCTCGACTCTTGGCCAGAGAGATTTTCTGTTTCTGACACTCAATAACTGCCTTGTATTGAGTCAGAAAGTCCATTCCTAAGATAATGTCAAAGTCCTTGAGCTCAAATTCGACTAAGTTCGCGAAAAATTCTATGTTCTTGATCACAATCGGGATTCCATCATATCGTTTCGAACACGATACCACTTTCCCCGACGGCAGTTGAATTCCTAGGTTAATATTCTTAGGCGCGGGAAGATCTAAGGCAGACCTAATCCTTGTAGATAGTAAAGAACAGCTTGCACCTGAATCGAATAAAACCTTAACGGACACGTTTAGAGCAGTAAACGTACCAGTTATTACGTCTCCCTGGGCAGCCATATCTGCCTGATTGATGACATTGAGGTGTCCGACCGGTCGCCCTTGATTTCTTTGCTGGTTCTGATTTTGAGGCGGCCTCTGTCCCTGAGGGAACCTCTGACCCTGGTTGTTCTGCTGGTTCTGCCCAGCTGGCCTATTCCCCCGAGGACGATTCAGCAAGTCCGGCCTCTTATCAATACGATCCTCGCTTGTCCGACACTCCTTCCTCAAATGGCCTTCTCGGCCGCATCGATAACATTGTCCTGGTTTCGGACACTCTCTTACTAGGTGCGAAATATTGCACCGCTGGCACCTAGGTATGAAAGTGCCTTGATTTTTCGGCTTCCGGTAGCCGTTACCTCCCTAGTTAAACCCTCTGTTTTCCGGCCTCCTCTAGCCCTCGTTTCTTCCTTGCTCGCTTCCTCTCCTGAAGTTGTTGCTGTTGTTGTTTCTGTTCCTCTTGTCAAAATTGTTCGAGCCCTTGCTCGATTCTCCATTGTCTTTCCGCTTCAATTGTTGTACCCGGGCAATCGCCACTGCATGGTCATATGCAGCTTGCAGAGTCGCATGCTGCCCTCCCACCAAAATTTCTCCAATACTCAGGTTCAGCCCCATCTCAAACTTTTGGGCTTTGTCAGCGTCGGTCGGCACAAGTCTAGGAGCAAAACGAACGAGCTCCTTGAACTTTGTGTAATACTCCTGCACCGACTGAGTGCCTTGACGAAGATTGATGAACTCTTCGTACTTAGCAGCTTTGGTGCTGAGGGGATAAAACCTCTCTCTCATCATTTCCTTGAACTCCTCCCAAAAGTAGACATGCTCACCATCCGCCAGCCCTCCTTGGTGGTTCTGCCACCACTCATCAGCTTCCCCACTTAAGTAGTATACCGCCACTCCCACTTTCTCAATTTTGGGACACCTGACGGCGTTTAGAAGCTTATCGAAAGTCCTGATCCAATCCTCCAGCTTGGCGGGATCCTCCTGTCCCTCATAATGGGGCGGCTGGTAGGGATTTACCATCGCCAAGTAGTTTATTTGAGCCGCTTGAGGTGGCACTGCTGCCTGTGCTCGATTGACTTCCGCATTTCCCAAAGCAACGAGGACTTGTTCGACTATCCTAAGTCGCTCATCAAGTGCATTGGGAGCTGGGTTAGCTTGGCCTCCAGGATTTGGTGGATTCGCACCGGCTGGAGCATTAGCATTTCCATTCACTGGAATCTCAACTCGGGGTCTCCCTCTCGGCGGCATTCTGATGATCAAGCACGCAGAGGTTAGATTCGCAGTTAGATGTAGGTTAATAGTCAAATTAGACTACGATTAGAGTTCTATCTCATAGGTTCTAAGCGCAAAAGAACACAGGAAAGAGAAGGGAAAAACAAGTACTAGATTCCATTAGATAATGACGATTTAATAAGAAAGAACTACACCAATATAGCAATAGATTACCACTACATAAAATATGGTAATGATATGATAAACAAGATGTGATAATACTAATACGCAGAGTTCAGAACGAAATACTAAATAAGATAGGCAAGGCAAAGATCCAGCCAACAGAAAACACATGTCACGGCCTAAAGCAGATAATCAGGGGAGTAGCCGAGCATCCTGCGGTCGGCCTCAATCTCCTCATCAGTATCAAGAGGCAGTGGAGGGTTCTCCACAACCTCCTCGGGCTCCTCGTCCACAATGTTGACGTGCTCGTCAGGATCCGCTTCCTCTTCCTCCTCCATCTCCGGCTCAGGATTGAGCTGATTCTGCAGCCCATTCAATACCTCATCCAATGCAAACATACGGCCCTGCAGCATATGAACGTGATGACGACAGTCTTCAAACTCGGTCTCCGGTGTAGTTTGGCGCGCAGTAACTTGATTATTCCTAATGGTCAATGCTTCAAGCTTTTCTTCCAAGGACCTAATACGGTTCCTATCGTTTTCGGCATCCCTACGCATGAGGCGAAGCTCGTGCATAATGTCGGACATGGAACATAGTGAGCGCATGATGGAATCTAGCAACCTCGGATCGTCCATCTAATCATACAAGTTTTACATTAAGGGATTTGGTACATTATAAAAAAATTTGTTAATGCACATGCATTTCCCCCCAAAAATAATAATTTTAAGACTTGTCGAATTTTCGAGGTATACATTTCCATGGGTTTTAAAATAAAATTTATTGTCCATGGAAATAATATTTAAAATGCTTAAAAAATAATATTTAATATTTTGGGCCTCTATAGTGGGCCGAAAAATAATAGCTTTTAAAAAATTTCGGGCTCTAATACCACTTTGTAACACCCCGGATTTGATCACCCAGGCCGGGACGCTACCGCCACACCTTTCTAAATAAGACGCGATCCAATCGAGCTTATTTAGGAAGATGCTAAGGCTAAGTTGTATCAACTTTAAAATAATTTAAAAACCATTCAATGTGCCCGAATTAAAATCAGAGTATCACATACATAATAATAAATAGTATTGCGGAAGCATAAACAAGGGCCAAACGGGCGGCCAAAACCAAAGTGCAACGTTCAAGTCCAATGCGGAAATTAAAATAAAGTAAATGCGACAAGTCCTTTTTATTTGCAAAATTCCCATCCCATCGTGCCATGACTTACTCTGCGAAAAAAATGGAAAACAACGATTTATCAGTACAAAAGGTACTGCGTAAGTTAATGTATAGCATAACAAATTTTAAAGTTTTTAGAAGAGTAATTAAAAGATAGGAATTTAATTTTAAAATAAGCGAGTAAAAATAATTCACGGAAGTTCTTACACTTTACCACACGACTAATTACCAATGCTCATTTTGATCGAGGACATCCAAATTACCCGCTTGGGCGCTTATGTCCACAAGCCGTCGGTATCAACGATCCTGGGCCGAAGCCTTTTAAGATCAACATCCGCTTGGGCGCTTATGTCCACAAGCCGGCGATAATAACGAATGTGAAAGCAGCGGACCCTATACAGACACACTCCGGAGCCCTAGATAACCCATACGGATACATCTAGGAGTATAGACTCTAACTAACACGTAACATAATTTCATTGGCGCCGTTTTGGCCACCAAAAAGAGGGGGCGGCCCAACGAGCTCACACCAAGTGCACTTACCCTCTAAAGTTGGGCATCTCACTCGATCAAAACTTACAAGGTTTCAAAATTCACATTTTAATCATCTCAAAACATTATTACATTTCCAGAGTTCATAATTTTCACAATGAGTAGCAATTGACTCACAATTCATCAAAACGCACGAAACCGAATTTACCGATAAAAACCTCACTGTGGCAGGTTTCAAAGTCGCACCAGAAAATGTAGTAAAACATTTTAGAAATTTTTGAAAAT
The DNA here is from genome assembly GCA_030278955.1 of Hygrophila difformis. Taxonomy (NCBI): domain Eukaryota; kingdom Viridiplantae; phylum Streptophyta; class Magnoliopsida; order Lamiales; family Acanthaceae; genus Hygrophila; species Hygrophila difformis. Next base: position 19,591,410 of record JAOANR010000008.1, on the reverse strand, counting down.
TTTACAGGAGCTAGAAAACATCTAAATAAGCATTTTACTTAGAAATAGGCTTTGTCAAATTCGAACTCCAAATGGCCTAAAAAAAATCATTTCAGAACCACCTTTTCCAAAGAGCACAAAACTTACTGTTCACTCGACCACAGTTTCTTTAAAAATTCATAACAATTCCAAACGTGCTCCAAAAATTATGAAACATTACGGAGATGATCTGGACATATAAAGGAACAACTTTCATGAGACATCAACCATTAAAAATGTTTGACGATGGAGAGAGAGAGCTGGATAGGCGGAGCTGGAGTGGTCAAAGGTGGGCTGCGGTGGAGAGAACATCCCACGAGGAGCAAAGGAGGCAAAGTGGAAGCCGATAGGCGGTATCTGACTGGAGTCTACGTAGGGAACATCCCGGTAGGAGCTGGATTTAAACAACTGATCGAGGAAATAGACAAAGAGACTACAGTTCGAGACTGGTTTCTTCCCACAAGACGATGGTCGGAGAGCAAGATTAGGTTCGGTTTTTTCCGATTCTCTAGCAAGGAAGAAGCGAATATGGCCATTAGGAAAATGAATGGTATGGAGTGGATGGGGAAAAGGTTGGTGGCGAAATGGGCAGTTCCCAGCAGGAAAGAAAGGATAGGCCAAGATGATTCAAGAAGGAGAGAAACCCTGGTCAGAGGCAGGCTAGCTTTTAGTAAGGGGAGGATGAGGATAGATGGCAAGCATGCATGGCGAGACGAGCGAACATATGCAGAAGTAATTAAGGGGAACATGGGGAGGAGTGACACTGATATGGAGGGCGGGATGGCAGATGTTATTAAACTTGAAGAAGTAAATAAAGATTTAGAATGGCTGCATAGATCCGCGGTGATAGAAATAAGAGGGCTTGATACACTTATTGATTTCCAGGAATGGCTATACAGCTCAAATTATGAATGCGAGGATGTTCTGTATGGAGGGGGATATATGGTAATAGCGATTTTCGGTTGCCCGGAAAAGAGAGATCAGTTTCTTCTGGATCGGGGAGATGATGAATTTGTAGAGTGGAAAAGGAGGTGGGAGCGAGCTGTGATGTTTCGAAGGCAACTAGTTTGGATATATGCTTTCGGGGTACCCTTCCAGGCATGGAATGTGGACAATATGCAGAAAGTAGTGCATCGTTGGGGGAAGATCATCGACTTGGATAAGGATACGAGAGACAAGAAAAGACTAGATAGAGCAAGATTGTTGGTTGCCTTGCAAGATGAGGCGAAGATTCCAGCCGTTGTCAAAGTTGAGGTAGGTGGATATGTCTCAAATGTGAGGCTGATTGCATGTTTCAATGAACCAGTGGTGGTATCAGAAAATGGTTGGGAAGAGGGTCAGAAAGATGGCGGACTCCGGCAGACCACCGCCGGGGCGGGTGGGACATTGTCGAAGACAACTGGCAATGAGAAGTCTGTGACCTCTAAATCTGGGGATTCGCAAAGGGTAGAAAAGACGATGCATGGGGGAACGAATAGTTCCCCAAAGCCGGCGGAAGCAAAAGATATCGTCATTGCGGGAGCTGTTAGTGATTCCCAAGAGATTGGTATGGGAGGAGTCGCTGCTGTAAAAGCACAGCAGGGTAAGGGTAGAAGCGGCACAAATGGGTCTACTCACAATGGGCTAGGTGAATTGACAGTCCATGACAAAAGGGTTTTTAGGGATATTGAAGATGGGCCACTGCAATTTGGACCTTTGGTTGAAAAGGAAAATGGGCTTGAAAGGACAGAAGATATACATAGGCTGTCGTCTGAAGGTGACCATAGATGCGAAAGTGGGGTGAATACTCAGGAAGGGTCGGATAGGAGTGGAGTGGGATGGGAGGATAAGGACGAGCCTATTAGAGTTGTTGATGGACAGGATTTGATGGAAGGAGGTCAACAATCTATGGCGAAGAAACTAATAGTTTCTGGGCTAGATATGATTGATGCAGACGGATCAAGTTTTATGGTTCGAGGGGAAGGGGAGCCGATTGGTTTGAGTGAGGGCTCAGAGTCGAATAATGGAGGGAGCCCAGGTTTAGTAACCGAAGCAAAGGAAAGGGGGATTGAGTCTCAAGTAGGATTTCGAATCTGAGAGAGGAACCCAGGATAGAGGAGCATCCCGAAATGAAGAAGGTTTGTGAAGCACTGACGAAAATCTGGTTAGGCAGGAAAGGGATTTGTCGTAGGGGTCGTAAAAGTGGGAGGAAGGTGGGGAAACGGGTTCGATCTGGAGTGGAAGCAGACAAAGCCAAGATCGGAGATGGAGGGGAGCAGTTCGCGAAACTTCAGTTTGCGACCATTAGGTCGAAAGGAGAGGTAAAGCTAGTCGATTTCTATGAAGCCGAAAAAATTATTGATTTGGCTGAATTTTTGGGTTTGAGTTGTATAAGGGGGAGAGGGGAAGCAGTAACTAGGGTTAGAAAAGAGCTGGATAGGATCTAGGGTCTGAGGGTTGGATTTGAGGGAACATTGGTAATTATGCGATTGATTACTTGCAATCTTAGGGGTTTGAACGGGGGCGTAAGGAGAAGGGCAGTTATGCGGCTTTGTAAGAAATCGAGACCTACAGTGTTATGTTTGCAAGAGACGAAAATGGGAGAAATAAAGGAGTGCCTGGTATATAGGTTGTGGGGGTCGAAAGGGTGTAAATTTGAGTTTCAAGCGGCTGTTGGCAATGCTGGAGGTTTGCTAGTGATTTGGGATCTAAACTGTTGCACTTTTGGAATTGTTGAGAAGTGTCATAGCTACATATGGATAAAGGGTTGCATTCGGGGTATGGATGGAGTGATCAACATAATCAACATTCATGTGCCAAATAATAGGAGAGAGCGTGCAGATCTTTGGGGAGTAATTAGACAGAGATGTGAAACGTATAATGGGGAAACTTGGTGTTTCAATGGGGATTTCAATGAGGTGGTTCATAAGGGTGAGAGGGTTGGCTTGAGTGAGGTTGCAGGGTCTGCTAGGGAGTTTAGACAGTTCATTGATAGTTTGGGGCTTGTGGATCTGCCTATGGAGGGAGGGGCTTTCACTTGGTATGGGAGGGGGGGAGAGCGTGCAGCAGATTAGATAGATTTCTTTTATCACCGGGTTGGTGTATTTTGGGTGTGAGGTTAGGCAACGTAGGGGAGAGTCAGTCCTTTCAGATCACTACCCAGTTTGTTTGGAGTTTGGGGAGCGGTCATGGTGACCAAAACCCTTTAGGCTTTACAACTATTGGATGGAAGATAAAAAGTTTTCGACCTTGGTAACTGATGCATGGGGTGTTGAGGAGAGCTGGAGCGGGTCATCTAGGGCAGGGGGAATTTTTGGGAAGCTTAGGAGATTAAAGGCTGGTATTCGTGGTTGGGAGGGATACGGGGCTCGGGATCTAGAGCGGCGGATTAATGAGTTGATGGAGGAAATAAGAGAGATTGAAGACAATGGTTCTGAGGGAGGACTGGACGGGCAGGCCAGGGGAAATTGGTTGGAGAAAAAAGATACACTCAGGAAATTGTTTCTTGACGAGGAGAGGCGGTGGTTACAAAAGTCGCGACTCAGGTGGATCAAAGAGGGAGACAAAAACACGGGTTTCTTTCATGCAATAACGGCCTTTCACAGGAGAAGAAATTTTATTGGGATTATCAGAGATAATGGAGTCATGGTAGATGAACCTAGAGCTATCAAGGATTTAGCATACCAGCATTTTCAGGCGGCCTTTTCAAGAAAGGATGAAGTAATATTCCATGTTGGGAATTTAGGGCTAGCAAAGCTGAGTGACCAGGATCGTGGATGGCTAGAAAGGGAAGTATCGGAAGAAGAAGTTAGGGAGGCGATATGGAGTTGTGATGGTAACCGCGCACCCGGCCCGGATGGCTACAACTTGGGATTTTTCAAAAACTATTGGGATGTGATTAAAGGGGAAGTTATGGATGTGTTTAGAAAGTTGGTCCGAGAAGGAAGATTGCCAAGAGAAGCTGGTTGTTCTTTCATTGTATTAATCCCAAAGGTGGATTCTCCATTGGATTTCAATGATTTCAGGCCGATATCCTTAGTTGGTAGCGTATATAAAATTGTTACTAAAGTATTGGCGAGACGGCTGAAGGGAGTTCTGGAAGGATTGGTTGGTGCTTGTCAAATGGCTTTTGTTAGAGGGAGACAAATAATGGATGGTGTCCTTATAGCAGCTGAGGTAATACAGACTACTATTCAGTCTGGAAGGAAAGGTTTTGTGATCAAACTGGACTTCGCTAAGGCATACGATAACATTGATTGGGATGCTCTACTTAATGTAGTTGAGGCTATGGGATTTGGGGCCAGGTGGAAAGGTTGGATAAAGGAGTGTGTAACATCGGCCTCTGCTGCGGTTTTAGTAAACGGTACTCCGACTAAGTTTTTCAAGATGCAAAGAGGAATTCGTCAGGGAGACCTGTTGTCCCCATACTTATTTGTTATGGTGGAAGAAATTTTCAGTAAATTGATGAAGAATGTTGTGGAATTGGGACTAATAAAAGGGTTGCAATCAGGTGATGGGGGTCCGGTGCTAACACATCTTCAATATGGGGACGACACGTTGATATTTTGTGAAGGAGAATTACATCAAGTGATGATGATTAAGAGGATTCTTTGCTCTTTAACATTGGCAACAGGCCTTCGGATTAACTTTCGGAAAAGCAACATTATTGGAATTAATTGCTCACAAATAGAGGTCCAAGAGGCAGCCGGGGTTCTTGAATGTGGAGTGGGGTACTTGCCAATGAAGTATCTTGGTATACCCATTGGAGGAAGAATAAACGGAACTGCAATCTGGGAGCCGGTGCTAGAGAGGGTAGAAAAAAGATTGGTCGGATGGAAAGGAAGACTTTTAACGCAAGCAGGGCGGACATGTCTAATTAAATCGGTGTTGAATAGTCTTCCGATGTATTTCTTGTCCATGTTCAAGATACCAAGCTCTGTGGCAGAAAGGTTAGAAAGAATGAAATGAAAGTTCTTTTGGAATGAAGTGGAAGGGGCAAGGAAGATGCACTTCATTAATTGGGAAAGGGTATGTCAACATAAGGATATGGGTGGACTGTCTATATGGAATTTTAAAAAGCTTAACTCTGCACTGTTATTGAAATGAAAGGCGCGATTTGGGACTGAAAATGCATTATGGAAGCAAGTCATACAAGCTAAATATTATGGAAGTGAAAAATCTTTAATCCCGGCTATAAGGAAGGGGCGCACAGTGTGGGGATACATAACCGAGGCATGGGAGGCAACGGATATGGGAGCAGATGATGGGGGTTTTAGGATAAAAGTTGGAAATGGCGAGGCTACAAGATTTTGGCAAGATGCATGGGTGGAGGAAGGGAGATCTTTAAGGATGACATTTCCGAGAATTTTTGCACTGGCATCAAACAAGACAGGTAGAATTTCTGAGTTTGGATCTTGGTCAGGTTTCGAGTGGAATTGGTGTATTCGACTGAGAAGGGAATTATTTGGTTGGGAGGTGGAGATGTGGAATGTTTTTTTGGGAAAGATATGCAGGGTCAAGTTGAGTCGATTTGTGGAAGATCGGGTAATCTGGACTAGAGAAAATTCAGGAAGATTTACAGTAAGTTCATGCTGGAAACAACCATCAGGGGTGGCAGCGGAAAGAATGGAAAACATATGGCACAGACTTTGGAAAATCAAAACTCCAATGAAAGTTAAGATGTTGGCATGGAAATTAACCCACAAAGCTTTACCTGTTAGGGATTTACTTTTCCAACGAGGTTGCCTTCAGAATGCAAGCACTACATGCCCATGCTGCGAAAAGGAAGTGGAGACAATTGAACACTTATTTTGCAAATGTGAATTTGCGTCTTTCATATGGTACAAAGGGGTACAATGGTTTGGATATGTGTGGGCGGTTCCAGGAAGGATAGAAGATCTGCTTGCTTGGTGGATGGATTGGGGGATAAATTATAGCAGGAGGGATCTTTGGTTGGTGACAGGTTTAGCAATTATATGGACAATATGGCAATCAAGAAATGATGTGATATTTAAGGCTGCGATACTGAACCGGAATAGGGCGCTGGAGGAAGTAAGGTGGAGGGTGACTACCTGGTATAGTGCAGCCATAAATCTGCCAAACACCAGTTTGAATGGAATGGAAGGCAATTTTCCAGAGGGCCTGTTTCAGCAAGGTCTTCAGCGGCACAGGATACCGTGTAGGGGTTTAGTGTGGATGCGTCCGGAGTGGGGGTGGTGGAAAATCAACACCGATGGGTCATCGATTGGGAATCCAGGACCGGCGGGAATTGGTGGTGTGATTAGGGACGGAGCGGGAGAGATAATTTTTGTTATGGCGGATTCTATTGGATGTACAGATTCAACAGAGGCGGAAATTAAGGCGATTAATCGGGTTTGCTTAGCGATAATGCGAGATCAAGGCTTTCCACTCCCAAGATTAGTGTTCGAATGTGACTCTTGGAATGTAGTAAAATGGCTTCAGGAACCAAGAAAGATCCCATGGAGGTTTCATGAATTGCTTGGTCCAATTATCTCGGTCTTGAGGTTCGCCGGGGAGGTACGAATACAACATATCGTGAGGGAAAGAAACGTGGTGGCCGATCACTGGGCCAAACTTGGAGCTACTGGTGCAGAAAAGGTAGAGGCGTGGTGTTAATTTCTCAAGTAATACTATGTTGGAATTGAGAAATTGATTGAACTGTTTCGCATGGTACCTACCTGGTCGGTGGAGCAGTAAGTCATGGTGATATCCAAATATTATCTGCATGGGAGTATAGAAGGGACTCTGGTTTTAATTTGTAATATGTTGGTTAACAGATGTATGAGGATGGATGTAGAGAATTGGTCTGTAGAAATGAAGTGTCTGAGAAGTGAGATGGAGTAGTAGATTTGATGAATTGATCTGTTACTTTGATTTGTAATAAAAGAAAGAGCCATCCTGGTTATAAAAAAAAATATAGTAAAAAAAATCATATATATAGGAAAAAAAAATTGTTTCAGGTGTTGTTGTTGCTGCAATTGGATGTGAGAGATACCTTAAGTTTCACAGATGATGCTGGGGCTCAAAAAGAGTTGAAGCTGCCATTCTGGTCGGGAAGCTGATTCTGTTACAAGAACTTGTAGAGTTTCAAAGGGACGGGAGGGCTTCATTTATCTTATATGTTATCCGAGGCAAAGCTAAGAACACTGAAGAACTTTGAAGACGAATGATGGTACTAGCGGGCTGATTTGCTGATCTCTTACAATGAATTCACCTAGCCAACTGCTTTTTAGCCCGAATTATGTGGTTGCATCGAGGACTTCCTGCATTGAATACTTCAAGACACATGTCAAATAATCCGGTGAGATCTGAGCCTAAAAAGTTCTTTGATTTGTGGATAAGGGGCTCCATAGTGATAATCTAGAACTTGCTTAATCATACATGTTTGATCATGCAGACAGTCAAATCAGTGCACTGAAAATGACTAGGGCTTTTAGTTTTAATCCCTTCTTCCTTGTTTATATTGCTCCTACACACTTCCTAATTTTTTATGTCCCTCTCTCCTTTCAACCAACACTTGTTTTCCCTGCCCCTCTCGCCTTTTTTTTTTTTTTTCTTTTTGCCTCTCAGCCTCTTGACACCCAGCCTCTACTAGGTCCTTGACCCTCTCGCTTTTGGAAGCCATCCTATTTGTCTCTAGATTGTGTTAAGCAAAAAGTAATGGTTGTTATATTATGCTTGTTGTTATCAGTGGGGTGGGATTGCTTCAAAATATATATATATTTATCTTTAAAAAAAAAAAACTTGAAAAAAAAAGATAAGAAAGCTGAAGATATGGGAGGTACTGGGCTGACATTATTTGATAAGTCTGTTTTGGATGACAGTAATGAAAGTTTGAGAGTGAGCTTCATAGACTTATCTTGTTGGGCATGATCTTACGCATATTGGATGGGAGGGTTCTCACTTTATTTGTGACAATTATGTTTGCATCACTCATTTTATTTGTGTGATCTTTCGTAGATGGTTTCCTAAGCCCAATTGGCGGTCTCAACCATTGACAAGCCTTGCCCACGTTTTCATCTCTTCTTAGCCCTTTCATTTCGATGCACTGATTCTGATTATCTTTTTGCATGAAATGTGATTTTTTAAGCAAGCATATGGATATGTCATTATGATTCATCGCTTGAGATTTCTATTGCCGGTCTATTGCCGATTTACATCTGAGTGTGAGTGCATACACATTGACTTGGTAAGAACAGATGGGTGTGAGGTATTTCATATTGGGAGGACTTGTTTGGGCTTTAGTGAGACTATTGTAGAGACTTGGAATGAGTAATATGCACAAAGTGAATTCTGGTGCTGATGCTGCAGCTGATTAATCTGCTGGGGCTAAGGAACGGCTAATGAGGATGTTTACAGGATCTAAACTGGTCTAATCTGCTATTGGAGTGCATTTGGTCAAATCTGCTATTGGAGGGCATGTGTTTCGGAAGGAGGATGCTGATGGTTCTCGGTGCTGTGAGGATGTGATTATTATTTGGGACTTTTGATCTCCTGGTCCGAGGCAGATATAATTGTTCCTGGCATGGTCGAATTTATTGTAGTGTATTGAAATTGTGTTTAAGCTCCTACTTTTTGCTGCTAAGATTCGTAGCAAGTTGTCTGGCTCTTGGGAATTTATGGTGGAGCATTTGCTAGTTTGAAACAGACATTGTACTTCTTATGCTTCGGTTATAAAACCTCTTAGTTCCTCAAAAAAAAAAAAATCAACCATTAAAAATGATCATAGGTAGGAGCAAATCGGACAACAAAACTGATCACACCATAGTACCAAATCTGACAGCAGAAAACTTGGAAAATACCAGGTCCATTTTCGATGCCCAAACCATGCTCAAAAATTATGAAAATTTACAGAGAGCATATTCAAGATGTTAGGAACATTTTTGATTTTGGAAGGATGTTCCAAAAACGAACGGATCTAAGTGAAAAATGCTGAACAATAGAAACTACACGGATGAAACCCTAGAAGACAGATTTGGCATAGGTTGGAAATCGAGTAAGAACTTGATGAATTCTCCACCAAAACCCCTAAAAATTGATATGCACAACACTAACTCACTTAGTAAGAGATTGGGATCGAAAACTCCTTCTGTGATTGCCTCAAACTCGAGCATGACAGCCCCCACTATCACTGCTACCACCGAAAAATTCCTACTCGAAGAGATTGGGGAAAAGATCCTAGTGAGAAGGGAAAATCCGAGTTTGAGGATTAAAGATTGAGTTGGAACCTTACCAACACCTTGAGGAAAGGATTGGAATCCTTGGAATCATCCAACACTCCCCGGAATTGAAGAACTCTCAACACCACTCACTCAACTCTCCAAATGATGGCAAATTTCGAAATGGAGCTTGGGAGAGGTTTGGGGACTGATTTAGGGGGGTGAATGGGCGGTTTGCAGAGTTCCAAGGAAGCCTTAATGGTCAAGGAAAACTAAGGGCAATTTACCTCAGTCAAAGATTCGGATTAAAGGTTCCCCAATCCACATTCAAACACCTAACACCAACATGGTTCAAATGAGGTTAAATAAATGTATATTGATCATTAATCCAACTTTTGGGGGTTGTTTCTAGTCCAAAAATCTATCCACAATCATCCAATAACAATCCATAATGACTGATACACGAATTTGGATTGTTTGGATTCGCCTTGGCTCGAAAAATGGAGCAAAACGCGTTGAAACACATTTGAGGCGCCACCACTGTAGGGTGCGCGCCACCGCGCGGCCACCACGCCGCCACCAGGCTGCGGCCTCTTTTTTTTTAAATTATTATTATGATTTTTAATTTTAAAAATCATAATATGAATTATCCGAAATCGTTGGATAATCCGATAACTCTCTTCGATAGCGACTCATCCGAAAATATTTAATTCCGCTCTCTCGGAATTATTTCGGTTTATAATTAAAATCCGATTCTTTAATTTTCGGATTTAAATCTTGATTGTGATTTCTCGGGTATTACAGTTGAAGCTTTAATCAGGCAATGTTCTGCTCTTAAAGTTCCTCACTCAACAAGTGAAACCTAACTGTTGAAATTCCTCCGGGAAAATTTAAATCACATTTTAATTGGTGCATTGATCTTGTTGATATTCATATATATCGGAGCCTAGTGTGATCATTTGGGTGTCGAGTGAAGTAAGGACTCTTTTAAGAATTTTTAACTCCACTTGATATTTTTACCCTTGTGAGGATTTTGGAATTTTCAGTGCAACTGTGATTAATTACTGTAACGCAAAATCCTTGCATTTGTGATCACATTACATTTGTATATTTGTGTGTCTTTTTTTTTCAGTCGAGTCTAGTAGTGTCTTGAGTCGAGCATTGCATATTTTTAAACCCTTGCTTTGAAAGTGTAAACTCAATCCTCGATTCTCTACACTGCTTCACTGGTTGTATATCCGGAGAACAGCTGAAGATCTCACCGGTGCACGAACTCAGACAACCGGGCACAGGTGTTGAGTATTCAATGAGATTTCCCATATACCTTCAGTTTCTATAGTGTGTTAGGTTTTATTTTTCTAACTTTTATATATATAGTCTTGTATAGTGTTTACAATGGCAGGAACCACCGACTCTGCTATGATGGAACAGCTTAAGAGCCTTAACACCAACATTCAAGGCATAAATCAAAATCTTAATGCCAAAATTGATGCCTTAAAGGTTGGAGTGTCAGGCCTTAAAGCAATTGTGCAGTAGCTGGACCAAAAACTAGAAAACAATACTGACAAGCTCAATGATAAGATTGATGAAGTCGTGATCGACTTAGACAAAAAAATTGAGCAACAAGCTACAGTCCTTCATGAGGAGATCACTTAGATTGACCTCCGGAGCATAGTCATCCAATCCAGTCTTTACGGGCATTGTACAAATTTATCTGCAAACATTGAGTCTCAATTGACTGAGAACTTAAGAGACGAATTCGAGAAGTTTGCAGGTGAAACAAACGGAAAGCTGGAATATGACCTGATGAGACTCTAAGACTGGCTTGAACGACAAATGTCCAATCAGTTCACCAGCACTTCGAGTACAGAAATTACAGAGATGGTCATCCGTCAGAGGGAAGATTTATCTGATGAATTTCATTTGGCATTAGATAATTTGTCTGAAAAACTTACCGCCAAAATTCATCTTGTTGCAGAAGAAGTCCAACGACAAATGACAGACCCGCAATCCATTTACGGGCAAGTAATTAGAACAGTGGAGCAAAAGTTGCAACATACCTTGGATGAACGGATAGCTGACATTCTGGAGAGCGACTATGGGATTAAGCGCAATACAAAGTCTTCGACATCTCTAAAGACCCTGAGCTCCACTAAGCATAAGCCGCTCAATCATAGCACTAGTCACCAACTTGTGTTTGACTGAGGACGGCCATCTTATCAGTCCCGGTCCCATTAACGCCCATGACGGTCTCTGCCTCCAAATCTGACAGAGGAAAATCCGTAGCTGTCAAGACCGTCACAAGAGCTGATAAGGAGAATGCTTCACCATGTCACCCCTATCTTAAATCAGGGAGTGAAGCTGGACATGAATGGAAGGTGATATGGAGCCAAGAACAGTATCACACTCCACCAAAAGCACACACTCCTGATTATGTTAAGCGCAGACAAGCTGAAAAGGAATACAAGGATGCAGTGCAGGAGGATGGAGAATCTGTACAGCAGTATGCCAAACGCTTACGGGAATTGAAGCAACGAGCTGGCATACGAGAGACAATTGAGGAAGAATGGAGACATTTTATGGATGGAGTGCATCCCAACATTCTCCACCATATGCGAAACCGAAAGCCATTCCGGTACAAGAGTATTGACCAAGCCATAAACGATGCAAAGTTTATTGAAGGATTATATCAAGGGCAAAATCAGGTCAATACTGAAAAGACCAAGTGTGGAAACTCACAAGGAAAAATAGAACCAACTGCCGGAAGCAGCAGATCAAATACAGTTGGAACTATTCATCTCAAAATGCCAAGGTCAACGGGTACACGCAATGCTCCTAGCCAGAATTGGAATCGAAGGAATTATTCTGAGAAACCTTCCAGCTCAAAATCAAGCATACATAATTATTCCAATTCTGAAGAAGAAGCACATGGGTCACCCGTGGCTACAGGTTATGACTATGATGATGACAACGGATCAGACGATGGTTATTATACTGATCAGGATGAGAATGTATACTCTGAATGTTCCCAGAGTCCTGATCACCAATACTCATCATTCGTAGTGACCCGTTCACCTGAATTCACAGAGGCAACAGACCAACAAATATTTTGTCTACAACAAAGGGAGAACCTCTTTCACTGTCAATGCACTATTCTTGATAGACCATCTTATTTTATTGTAGACAGTGGAAGTTGTGTTAATGTCGTCAGTCTTCATGTGATTCGCAGGATGGGCATAACTGTGGAGGATCACCCGGAGCCATATTGACTTCAATGGGTGAACAACAATGGTCTTGCACGAATCACCAAGAGAGCCAACATTCCGATCAAATCTGGCTCATATGAAGATGAAATTCCTTGTGATGTCATGCCAATGAACACGTGCCACATCCTTCTTGGACGTCCCTGGCTATTCGACAAAAATGCCATATACTACGGCAGGGACAATTTGATTTCATTTAGGAATGACGGAGTAAAGCACCTCCTATTCTCTGTCTCTCCAATCACTGCTAAAGCAGATCGCGACAACCTGTTACGGGATATTCAACAGGAAGAAGAAGATCATAAATCCCGTAAAGGAAAGGCTAAAACGGAAGACTAAGTCTAAGGGGAAAACAGTCGAAGCCAGTTCGACGAAACAATGCTCAATGATCTTTCCAGGATTTGTCTATAATTCATCGCATTTTGATTTCCCCATGCATAACTTTCATAAATTATATGATGGTACCATGTCTGAATTGTGTACTCATTTTTCAGGTACCCACGGGGAACATCAAGAAAACTGTCTGAATCAATCAGGTACGTATGTTCCAACTGCTTATGAGATTGATTCAACTGATAAAAGTCCTTTTTCTGCAGGAGTCTCGGATCCGGAGCTCGACCCGAAGGCAACCCAAACTTTCCAATGGAAACCGGGCCCGAAGATTCCTCACCCTTTCTGAACAATAATTTTACTAATTTTGCTAGTATTTTTAATTCCTAGGACTAGCATTTTAATCTTTTCCTGATAGTTTCCATTTTGTGCAGAGCCTCATTTTGACGTTCAAGTTCCAATGATATTGACAGCACTCCTTCATCAGCTTTGGAGTCCAAAGCTTTTGAAGGGGGAGGGGATGACGTGGAAGTCAAAGGTAAACTATTAAATTATATGGATCAATTCCTCAATTAAATTGAGCCCATTAATTTAATAGTCAAGTCAAAGACGTCCGTGGAATTGAATGAGAGAATGGAGCTTAATCTGATAGCCCAATTTTGAAGAATTAAGCCAGCACCGTAGCCGGAGAGTCGCCGGAAGGACATCGGAGAAGTTACCGGAGCACCGGAGCATCGCCGGAGGTCAAAATGGAGCTCGCCGGAAAATTGGCCGGAGGTCGGCCGGAACCACCGCTAGACGTCGGACAATTTTCAGACAAGTCGGAAGATGGTCGGACATAATATTGTAATAGTGTAGAAATAAGGGCATGCGAAATTGGTTAAGGAATGAAGAGTGGTGCGAACCAAATTGATGCGGTATAAACCACATCGACCTCGATGCAGTCTTTTAAACCGCATCGCCTCACTCTCAACCTTTCCCAATCGATGCGGTATAAACCGCATCGACCTCAATGCGGTCCGGTCTATACCGCATCACCTTTTCCGCATCGCCCCATTCAAAATTGCCAAGTATCGATGCGGTCTCCCTCGAGGCGGTCTCAATCGATGCGGTTTATACTGCATCGCCTAAACCGCCTCGTCTAGACCGCATCACCTCAGCTAGCAGTCCTCGATGCGGTCTTTTTGTCCGATGCGGTTTATATCACCTCACCTCATTAAACCGCATCAGCATAATATTCATATATTTATTTTGATCAAGTCAGGGGTGCAGATTCTTACTCGATGCGGTCTCTTTAGACCGCCTCACATAAACCGCATCGCCTCGTTTGTAATAGATAGCTCTTTTCCCTCGATGCGGTCTGTGTGCATGTGATGCGGTAAAAACCGCATCACTTTCCCCTAAACCGCATCAAGCCTATTTTTGATGTATTTTTTATTTCTTGTACTTTCCTTCTTGTTTTATCATTCCTTGGGCTTGGTCTATATATATGACCTCCCCTCATTTTGTAAGACACATTTTGCCATTTATGAAATATTTCAAGTTTGCTTCAAGCACTTGTTCTCTCTAATGCAAAGGTCATGAAGAGTCTTGAGGGGACCGAAAACCCTCATTCGAGAGAAATCTCACCATCCTTTGTGGCTAGTTTTTGAGCTAGTTGCACCAACCGAAGATCCGAAGCTATCTCCGGTGTTGTACATCCATGTTTGAAGCTTGTGGAGGAGATGAGGACTTGAAGTTTGCATCTCAAAGCTAGGATTCATCATTGGAAGCTTCCCTATCCATTTTCCTTTCTTGTTCATCTTTTGTGTTATTTACTTTTGCAAGAATGTATCCTTGTCGATCCCTGGCAAGGTTTCATCGGAGGTGGGAGATCTGAAACTCGCCGGAAATGGAGATGGAGAGAGAGGGGCTGCTCGATGGGGTTTTCTGGTAAGAAGAGATGGAGGTGTTGAAGGGGAGGCCGGATCTGTTGCGGAGGAGGTGGCCTTGCGAGATGGAGATGAAGACGATGGTGGCCGGCCGGAGTTCGAGGAGCTTATGGTGGTGCGTTGAAGTGTCGTCGGAGGGGATAGTGACTGTCGGAGGCTAGCCAGCAGTGGTGAGGAGCCCGTCGGAGGTGAAGCTGTTGCCGTCGATTGCCTCGCCGGAGGTGATGAAGAAGTTGACGGAGATCTTGGTGGTTGCGGGATTTGCTATTTTGCAAATTGGGGACGAAGATGGGTTGGTGTTGATGACGGGAAGAGGGAGAGATGACTCCGGCGTCAGGATTGTTGGAGACGACGAGGATGGAAGGAATTGGTAACTGGAAAATGAACGGAGAGCTGCTGCTGCTCGTTCCAATTCAAAAATGGAACTTTGGGGAAGATGACCCAAGTGGGGCCCACCTGAATTCATTTCCAATTTTCATTAATTTCCCTTTTTTTTAATTACACATAAATAAATGTAAATAAATATATATATATATATAAATGTATTTATTCCAATTGATTTGTTGGGTTGTGTTTCATTTAATGGACCCGTGTTCCACCGAATAGATACTACCGAACCCATAACTATATTTCTCAAATTACATCAAGAATTGGATTTTTAATATTTTTATCATGTTTTTGGATTTGTAAACAAAAATTTAATAAAATAACAATATTTTTGTGTTTTCAATAACAACTTATTATTTATACAAACTTACATATATCTGTCAAATTCAACTGCTTTCTTAATTAAATAAGACCGGAATGCGATCAAATGCCCATGTTTAGACACGGAAATAGATTGAAAATAATGGTCAATTTTGGCCATTATCATCGCTCGTGGCCCAAATTGTTGAGAATTCATGGCCATATCATTTAACAACTGTCATGCCTCAGTTGGAGTTTTGTTCATCAGTTCACCACCACTCGCAGCATCAATGATCATCATATCCATAACAGTTAGCCCTACATAAAAATACTGGATTAGTAATTGTTGAGAAATTTGGTGTTGAGGGCACCTAGTAATAAGTTTATTAAATCTATCCGAGTATTCATATAAGGATTCCCCTGTTGCCTGCATGATTCCACATATTCTTTGCGCAAGTTGGCAGCTCGAGATGCAGGAAAATACTTCTCCAGGAATTTATGCTTCATGTCATTCCACGTGGTAATACTCCCTGCTGGAAGGTTGAAGAGCCAGTCCTTCGCAGCATCCTTTAGTGAAAAGGGAAAAGCCCTCAGCTTGATCTGGTCTTCAGTGACATTTAGTGGTTTCATGCTTGTGCAAACCACATCAAACTCCTTCAGGTGTTTGTGTGGTTCTTCTCCTGACAAACCATGAAAATCGGGCAACAGATGGATTAGTCCAGTTTTTAGAACAAAATCAGTATTATTAGCTACGGTAGGGAATGTGATACACAAAGGTTGTTTAGCCAAATCAGGAGCTGCTAGCTCCCTTAATGTCCTCTGCTGTGCCATTTGTGCCTGTGGAATATCAACCGTGTCCTCTAGCTCCTAGCTATCCTCAGAATCTGATGAGCTAGAATCCTCAGCAATTTGGACTGCCAAGCTAATCAGTGGTGATAGAACGGCAGCTTTTTCTGCTCTCCTTAGCTCCCAAGCTTCCTTCCTCAAACGACGTGCAGTCTTTTCAATTTCAGGATCACAATTTTGTTCAGCACCACGTTTTGTTCGAGGCATAAACTAGTAAGCAGAAATAAACAATAATATATATAATAAAATAGAAAAACTAAAATAACCAAAGTATCCAAATCCTTAATGGCCTCCCCGGCAACGGCGCCAAAAATTGCTAGCTCGTCGCAAACCTGCAAAATAAATATTAGTCCTACGCCACAAAAACACAAATAAATGTAATATATGGTGAGTAGGGTCGTCTCCCAAGGGATGCACACAAGAATTTAATAAATTGATTATTTATACAATAAATATAGATATAAAGAGGGGGGATTTTCAATATCACCTAAACCTAACAAAGAATTAAATCAAGATCTAACTAATAAGCAATAGACAAATTTCTCAACTCCAATAATCAAAACATCTAGCTTGGGAATGAATTTTCATTTGGGACATATGAATTGATCATCAACCACAAACAATGTTCATTAGTTCAATGAATAAATTGGTTATAATTGCTCAACACGCATTCGCAATCAACTTTTCCTTACTTTATCGTTAGCCAAGGTATGACCATTAGCTAATTCCCTAACTGAAAGAGAACCCTAGGTACGACCATAGAATTTACAAGTTCAATAGCATTACACATAAGAAAATCCCAATTCAATATAACAAAATTCCTGCGAGGACATGTTCAATATTGATTCCAATTTCCCCTAGAGGGTTCTCCTCTAGTTTACTACTCCAATCTAATTTCAACACAATTACGGATGAAGAAACTCAATATAGCAATGAATTCACAAATTAACATGTGGCCACAAATATTAATTCAAGAATTCTAACATTTCAACGTAGAGAAATTGGAAATACCCATAACAAATGAACATTCAAATTAAACTAACATCAAGGTTTCACAATTTCATATCCCAAAATCATTTCAATCCCAAACTAGACAAAACAATCTACTCACAATTCATAACAATGCCAACAAAACAAGAAAGATTCAACATCTCTAATCAAGCCAAACTTTCGAACAAGAAATTCACCACAATTAATAGCCAAAGGATGCCAGGCGGTTGCTGCTCCACCTGTCCCAGATTTGCAGCTGCTTCTTGGTTGTTTAAACCTTGCTATTACTGCCCAGGAAACGCCACTGGTGCCTTCCCAAAACGTTGCTGCTGCCTGATGGATTAATTGATCGAAGGTGGATGAATTTTGTGAGAGTTTTCGCTGAAGAAGATGAAAGAAACAGGAGAACTCTTTGTCGGTCCAAATCTGGAAGTCTAAAATCTGTCTTTGTGTAATACCCGAGAATTTTCCATCATAAAATAAAACAATGATTAAATAAATAAATAATAAATAAAATAAATACCATAAATAATAAATGATTCCAGCAAATAAAGAAATAAATAAAGATAAGGAAATGAGAAATGAGATTTAACTTAAGAAGGAATTAAAGGAACTTAATTAAATAAAAAGAATTGATTAAGGATAAATAAATTGTACACCGAAACCCGACACTAATAAACTCGAGAATTCGAGTCCAAACATCCAATTAGACCCGAGTAAAAATTTAGAGAGAAAGTAGAAACCCGAAGATACCCCGGAAATCAGAATTCGGGAGCATAGAGGGATAGAAACCCGAAAGAGAGGCGGAAAAGCACGACGGATCGCACGACCCGCCCGGACTGAAGTCCAGACGAGTGTCGCGCGGTGGCCGCGCGGTCGAACAAGGGAGGGCGCGCCACGACCGCGCCATGCGACAGATTCGCCCGTTGCGTAAATCTCTCGCCCGAACGCGGATTTTTTGACTTTCGGTTGAACGTATCTCGACCCCAGACCCTTAGGTCAGATGTTGGACGCCCTAGGACCTGGAAGTCTATAAATAAGACCTCCTAGGAGCCCCGAATACTTTTACAAAACCCTACAACTCTCTACACATTCGAAACCCTAAATCCGGAGTCGTCGGAGGCACGAAACCAAGACGAACGCTGTTGGACGAAATTTCTACAGATCTCCATAGTCGTGGTAAGTCTCGATCCAATCCTTGTTTAATAAACGATTCGAAAACGAATCCTAATCTTCTTCTTTTCTCTTCTACACCTCGAATTGGATCTAGATCGTAGAACCCGGCGAACGGAGAGGAGAAACGGTGGACTGGAAGCCACGCCTTCGAATAGACGATCCCAGACGTTCATAAACTCTGTAAGTTAACTCTTACATGGTTTTGGGATGAATTAAAACATTCAAAACTAAAAGATTAACAAGAAATCGAAAATCTGTCAATCTATACTTTCTACCGACGCAACAGATTTGATGAATTTTTCCGAACCTTAAAACGAATTCAAACGGAGAAACTTAAAACACAAAAAACGTTCCTAAGACTTAGATCTAGCTACTGTAAATTTTTGAGAATTTTTAAAGACGATTTGATATGTAAAATCCTATCGAAACCGAACTGTTTGAATCTAGATCTTGAAATCCTGGACAGAACTTAGGAATGATTTTGATCACGTTTTTGACATAGGATCTAGACTGTTTTAGATCTTTGGCCGAACATGAAAGTTGTAGATAATTGTCTTAAGATGATCTCTGTAAAATTTCATCAAATTTGGAGTTGAATTGCTCTGGTAGAATTCGAAATCTTTAAACTGTGATACATGAGATTCGGACAGAATTATTCTTCTACGAAAATTGGTGATTTTGACCTATTTAGGTCGGATTGAAAAAGTTAAAACACAAAAGTTGTAGATCTCGACGATTCGGAGTCAGACGTGAAATTTTGGAATTTTTGGAATTAAATCTGATTTTAGACGAATTTTAGAGTAAATTGTGGTTTACCGGAAACGAAATCTTGAAATCTTGTTGAAACATGGAATTAACCTTTAGGGTTGAAATGAGTTGAGATATTATTTTTAAATGAATACAATTGAATCAGATTTTAAAAACTAAATCCCCTTACAAACTTGATAAATTAAAATTAGGGGTGAGTGCTCTGCAGGGTGCCCCCTAACTGCTTCACTTCGTGCCGTAATGGACGATGGTGACCCCGCGCGCTAAACTTGAAATGTGATATTGCCTAAACGGCGAAATATAGAGCCTACACTCTCATGAATATCCGTATGGGTTTCCCGAGGCTCCGGAGTGGTACTGGGTATGGCTGATACGGTTGCGGCCGCCGGGCTACCGGCTAAACTTGTTGACATCGCGATGCTATCGTGAAACTTTGAGATACCAAATCTGGAATGTAATGGGGATTTTAAATTAAATTAAATTAGATTAAATTATGTGGTTGTCCAATTAAATTATTTAAATGCTTTATTTAAATTATGGCTTTATCTTAAACCATGCGATATGTGTTATTAAATAGAGCACTGAGATAAATTATGCTATTGGATAGTTGATTAGATTAAATTAAATATTATGTTATTATCATGCTTTTATTAAATTATTAAATTAATGGCTTTTAAACCCTACGACCATGCATGTGTTAGCTTACTCAGCAAGTTTGCTGACCAAAACCGTTTTTATTCCTTTTCTTACAGAATATGTGGAATGAGCATGTGTGAGCACGATTCATGCATGGGATTTTGGGAAACATTATTTTGCTTTTAAATTCGTACTTTAGACTATATTATGAACGGGTCTGTTTAACCCGTGTTTTGGCCATGTCGGCCCTATCTATATTTTCCACTGCGATACTATACTAAAACAATTATTTCCTCTGCGCTATGTTAATATTATTTTCGGATTATATTGTATGGGCTATTTTGAATGATTTAAATGTTTTAAATACTGCAATACCTAGCCTTGCATCTCTCTAGTAAGCTCGGAGAAACCGTGTCTTACTAGGGGGATGTGGCGGTGACATCCCGACCTGGGTGACCAAAAACCGGGGTGTTACAAGTTGGTATCAGAGCCCGACTATTTTTAAACTATTATTTTTAAACCATTATTATTTTTAAACTATTATTAATATTTTGACTATTATTTTAAATTTTAAAGTACTATTTCCATGGAAAATTTTTATTTTAAAACCCATGGAAAAAAAAAATATATGTGGTGCATTAAATTATTTTTGGGTGGAAAATATCATTTGCATTTGCATGTTGCATCTCTGTTATGAACTTAGAATCTTGGCGAACTTGAACTTAGAATCTTGGCGAAACTTGAACCTAGAATCTTGGCGAATTGAACTTAGAATCTTGGCGAATTTTAACTTAGATCTCTTGCTTGCGCTAGATGGCTAGTCAAGACATGATGCAGTTGATGGTCAGGATGATGAGCGTTCATCTCGATTCCCACCAAACCTTAGAGCAAATGAAGTACTGTATGGTTCAATTGGAGGCCAATTTACATCACATGGGTAATTTGAGAGAGACGGATCATCACCGCATAAACCAACTCGAACGCCAAGTCCAAACCCTCACCACACAAAACTTAATACTAAAGGAATACATCGATGCCCACGGGCAGGACTTAAACACTATCTTTGACGAGCTTCTGCCGCCGAGTTCGGAGGAGGAAGATCCGGAGGAAGATCCTGCTACCCCACCGGAGGACGTCATGAAACACTAGATATTCTATTGTTAGATGCTATTTTGCTAGGAAAATATCTTTTGTACTAAAATCTCTTTTGAGGAATAAAATGGCTGATTTATTTGTAATAAATCGAAAAAAAAAACGGACAGATCTGTCCGTACAGCGAAAAAAAAAATTCGAAATAAAATAAAACCCCGAAGCGTACGACGCTTCTTAGTTCGAACAAAGCACCATGTGCTAAATTGCAACACACATATACATTTATAGGAATTGCTTAGACTATATGCTAAATTCACCAGTCCTAATCTATCCCATTTGTACCAGAATGGCACCCAGAGGAAGAGGAAGAGGAAGAACTCAACCCGCTCCTCAAACCACCACTGAAACACCTACTGAAACACCACCAAACGTCACTGAACCGATTCAACCTGAGATGGAACAACCCCAAGGTGCGCAGGACGCCCCCGCACCAAACAATGTGGGCGATCGTCTTAGGACGATAGAGGAAGTGTTGATTGCGCTCGGAAACGCGCAAGTCAACCAGGGTCAAGCTGCGGCGGTACCTCCGCCCCAAGCTCGCCCTAACTACATGGCGATGGTGAATCCTTACCAGCCGCCCCACTACGCTGGTGAGGAGGATCCAGCTAAACTGCAGGAATGGATCCGGACTTTTGACAAGCTGCTGGGAGCGGTCAAATGTCAGGAAGGAGAGAGGGTACATGTCGCTTCATACTACCTGGGAGGCGAAGCTGACGACTGGTGGCAAGCAACGCAAGCCAAACTGACTGAAGATGACGAGCCCTACTCGTGGATGGAGATGATGGAACTACTCAGGGATCGATTCTATCCCTTGAGTACTAAAGCTGCCATGTACGAAGAGTTCCTGTCGCTGAAGCAAGGAGGCCAAACGGTGCAGGAATACTGCACACGCTTCAAGGAGCTGGTGAGGTTCGCACCAAGGCTAGTGCCTACTGATGCAGAAAAGGCACAGAAGTTCGAGATGGGACTGAACATGTCTGTGCGCGAGGTGATCGCGGGGGTACACTACCCCGATTTGCAAGCTGTGTATGACCGCGCTGTGGCGGTGGCACGCGTGCAGCAGCTGAAAAGAAGGGTGAGTGGGGAGTCCAGCAGGGGTCTCCAAGACAAGAGAAGCCGAGACTCAAGAAACGAGAACAACATTGGAAGGAACGAGCAGCGCAGAGGGTCGAATAGGCCCCAACAAAACAACACTAGGAGGAGGTTCAACCAGGAAGATCCGGTACCGCCTTGCCCGAGATGTGGACGACCCCATCTGGCAAGGGGATTGCCCGCAACAAGGCGCCTGTTACCGATGCGGTCGAATGGGACACGTTCGACGGGATTGCCGGACTAGGCTCGAGAACATAACGAGAAGGGACGATTTGGTCGCGGGGCAAGAACAGCCTCAAAACCAAAACGGGCGAAACGGGAATAACCAAGGGTACAGACCCCCTCAAAATAGGCCGCAAAACCAGAACCAGAACCAACGACCTCCGCCCCCTCAGAATCAAAACCAGCAACAAAATCAGCAGCCAAATGCGAATCAACAGGGCAATCAGGGACGCCCTATGGGGAGGCTGAACGTGGTGAACCAAGCGGACGTGCCTGCGCAAGGAGAAGTGATGGCAGGTACATTTTATGTGTTGAATACGCCCCTTAGAATTCTATTTGATTCTGGAGTTAGTTGCTCAATTATAGCATCAAAGATAGTGCCTGAGTTAGATCTACCTAAGTGCGAGAGAATTAGCTTAGGAATTCAATTGCCTTCTGGAGAAGTAGTGTCTTGCTCTAAACGATATAGCGGAATTCCTATAGTGATAAAGAACGTAGAATTCTTCGCGAACTTGGTAGAATTTAACTTAAAAAACTTTGACATTATACTGGGGATGGATTGGTTATCCCAGTATAAGGCGGTGATCGAATGCCAAAAGCAAAAGATCACATTGTCAAAAAGTAGGGGAAAGAGAGTTATCTTTTACTCTCAGCCCCCTAAGAAAAGCAATAAAATCGTTAGTGCACTCAAATTAAGTAACTTGATGCGTAAGGGGTACGAACTATATGCGTGTTATGTGCACAACCTTGAGGCGGAAGAGAACAAGGTTGATAGCATACCAGTGGTAAGAGAATACCCGGACGTGTTCCCTGAGGACGTTCCGGGCATGCCACCTGAGAGAGATCTTGAATTCACTATAGATCTCATTCCGGGCACAGAGCCTGTCTCGAAAGCTCCGTACCGGATGGCACCACTGGAAATGAAGGAGTTAAAAGACCAACTCGAGGAGCTGTTAGGAAAAGGATATATAAGGCCGAGTACTTCCCCCTGGGGAGCACCGGTTTTATTCGTTAAGAAGAAAGACGGAGGACTACGTCTTTGCATAGATTACCGAGGACTAAACCAAGTGACCATCAAGAGTAAATACCCCCTACCGAGAATAGAGGATCTTTTTGATCAACTGAAGGGAGCTTCAGTATTCTCGAAGATCGATTTGCGATCTGGGTATCATCAATTGAGGATCGCCGAGAAGGACATTTCGAAGATGGCATTTCGAACGCGATATGGCCATTACGAGTTCACAGTGTTATCCTTTGGGTTAACAAATGCTCCGGCCATGTTCATGAATCTCATGAACAACGTGTTCCGGGAATTGTTAGATCAGTGCGTCGTAGTGTTCATCGACGACATCCTGATCTACTCAAAGAGCAAGGAAGAGCATGCAAAACACTTACATCAAGTGTTAGAAATCTTGCGAAGAAATCAGCTATACGGCAAGCTGTCGAAATCCGATTTCTGGCTGAAAGAAGTGGCATTTCTCGGACACATAGTATCCGCTGATGGAGTATCAGTGGATCCGGCAAAGGTTTCTGCCGTGACGGAGTGGCAACTCCGAAGAGTCCAACGGAAATAAGGAGTTTCCTTGGATTAGCCAGGTATTATAGACGATTTGTGAAGGACTTTTCAAGGATTGCACGTCCTTTGACCCAGCTACTAAAGAAAGGAGCAAAATACGAGTGGACCGAAGCGTGTGAAACTGCGTTTCAAGAACTTAAGAAACGACTCACAACCACACCCGTATTAACACTACCATCAGAGAATGGTGACTTCGAAGTATATAGCGATGCTTCGAAGGAAGGATTAGGTTTTGTCTTGATGCAAGACTCGAGAGTCGTAGCCTATGCATCACGCCAACTAAAACCTCACGAGGAAAATTATCCGACACACGACCTGGAGTTGGCAGCAGTCGTTTTCGCTCTAAAGATATGGAGACATTATCTTTATGGGCGGAAGTGTCGAATGTTCACCGACCACAAGAGCTTGAAATATATATTCACTCAGAAGGAGTTGAATTTGAGACAGCGAAGGTGGTTGGAACTTATTAAAGACTACGATTTAGAGATAGCATACCACGAGGGGAAGGCGAATGTGGTAGCCGATGCCCTAAGTCGGAAAACCCAACACGTGACAAACTCGTTGGTAATTCCGCCGGCATTGTACATGGAATTGGCAAGACTGGAGTTAGAACTTGTGCATCCTGGCACAGTGAGAGAAACAGTCAATGCCATGGTCGTAGAAACTCCAATATTGGACGAGATTCGACTCGCTCAACTGGGCGACCCGAAACTCGAGAAGATAAAAGGGTATATTGCCGAAGGAAAGGCAATAGGATTTTCTGTCCACGAGGATGGAAGCATCCGTTTTAAAGGGAGATGGTGTGTGCCCCTTAAATGTGCCGAGTTGAAACTAAGGTTGATGGAGGACGGGCACAACACGCCATATTCCGTACATCCCGGAGGTGACAAGCTATACAAAGATCTGAAGAAGATCTATTGGTGGCCGGGAATGAAGAAGGAAGTGGCGAATTTCGTGGCGAAATGTCTCACCTGCCAAAAGGTTAAGGCAGTGCGACATAAACCCTTAGGATTGATGCAACCACTAGAGATTCCAAGTTGGAAGTGGGATAGCATCTCAATGGACTTTGTCTCGGAATTACCCCGATCACCTAAAGGCATGAACAAGATTTGGGTGATTGTGGATAGGCTAACGAAGACAGCCATATTTATCCCAATGAAAGACACGTGGACTATGGACCAATTGGCCCGAGCCTACATTGATAATGTGGTACGACGACATGGAGTACCACATGACATCATTTCCGATAGAGACAGTAGATTTGTCTCTCACTTTTGGACGGAGTTACAAAAAGCTCTCGGTACTCAAATCAAAATGAGCACCGCATTCCACCCGATGACGGATGGACAAACCGAGAGAACAATCCAAACACTAGAAGACATGCTGAGAGCATGCGTGTTGGAATTCAAAGGAAATTGGGAATCTCATTTGCCCTTAATTGAGTTTTTCTATAATAATAGCTACCATGCTAGCATCGGCATGGCACCTTTCGAGGCGTTGTATGGACGAAAGTGCCGAAGCCCGTTGAGCTGGGAAGAAAATGATAAGTCCGTGGTAGTGGGAGCACAACTTATCGAAGACATGGCTCAACAAATCAAAGTGATTCAAGGGAAGATGAAAGCCGCACAAGACCGTCAAAAGAGTTATGCCGACGTGAGACGACGAGACCTAGAATTTCAAGTGGGAGATAGGGTCATGCTAAAGATATCACCCATGAAGGGGGTGATGCGCTTTGGCAAACGAGGAAAGTTAAGTCCTCGATATATAGGACCTTACGAAATTCTAGAACGAGTCGGAACTCTAGCCTACCGATTGGCTTTACCGCCACACTTAGATAGAGTTCATAATGTCTTCCATGTCACGCAACTAAAGAAGTATGTGCCGGAACCGACACATGTACTTCAACCGGAGATAATTGAGCTCGATGAAGATTTGACTTATGAAGAAGTCCCAGTGCGTATTCTCGACACTAAGGAACGAGTAACGAGGAACAAAACCGTCAAAATGGTCAAGGTTCTTTGGTCAAACCACGAAAGTGAGACGGCAACTTGGGAAGTAGAATCCGACATGAGAGAACGCTACCCGACATTGTTCCAAACCGATACCGACACAGTTATGGGGACATAACTGCAATCTTAAGGGGGAGAGGATGTCATACCACCTATTTTTCGTGCACTTTTGTAAACTTTTGAACTACGTTATGGCTTGATCCCTTTACCGGGTACGTAGGCAGCTTAGAAGTTTTAATTCTAAGTTCAGTCACAACATAATAAAACAAACACGAGACCTTAGCACAAGAAAAGCCGAAACACAACTTCGAGGACGAAGTTTATTCTTAAGGAGGGTAGACTGTAATACCCGAGAATTTTCCATCATAAAATAAAACAATGATTAAATAAATAAATAATAAATAAAATAAATACCATAAACAATAAATGATTCCAGCAAATAAAGAAATAAATAAAGATAAGGAAATGAGAAATGAGATTTAACTTAAAAAGGATTTAAAGGAACTTAATTAAATAAAAAGAATTGATTAAGGATAAATAAATTGTACACCGAAACCCGACACTAATAAACTCGAGAATTCGAGTCCACACATCCAATTAGACCCGAGTAAAAATTTAGAGAGAAAGTAGAAACCCGAAGATACCCCGGAAATCGGAATTCGGGAGCATAGAGGGATAGAAACCTGAAAGAGAGGCGGAAAAGCACGACGGATCGCACGACCCGCCCGGACCGAAGTTCAGACGAGTGTCGCGCGGTGGCCGCGCGGTCGAACAAGGGAGGGCGCGCCACGACCGCGCCATGCGACAGATTCGCCCGTTGCGTGAATCTCTCGCCCGAACGCGGATTTTTCGACTTTCGGTTGAACGTATCTTGACCCCAGACCCTTAGGTCAGATGTTGGACGCCCTAGGACCTGGAAGTCTATAAATAAGACCTCCTAGGAGCCCCAAATACTTTTACAAAACCCTACAACTCTCTACACATTCGAAACCCCAAATCCGGAGTCGTCGGAGGCACGAAACCAAGACGAACGCTGTTGGACGAAATTTCTACAGATCTCCATAGTCGTGGTAAGTCTCGATCCAATCCTTGTTCAATAAACGATTCGAAAACGAATCCTAATCTTCTTCTTTTCTCTTCTACACCTCGAATTGGATCTAGATCGTAGAACCCGGCGAACGGAGAGGAGAAACGGTGGACTGGAAGCCACGCCTTCGAATAGACGATCCCGGATGTTCATAAACTCTGTAAGTTAACTCTTACATGGTTTTGGGATGAATGAAAACATTCAAAACTAAAAGATTAACAAGAAATCGAAAATCTGTCAATCTATACTTTCTACCGACGCAACAGATTTGATGAATTTTTCCGAAACCTTAAAAAAAATTCAAACGGAGAAACTTAAAACACAAAAAACGTTCCTAAGACTTAGATCTAGCTACTGTCAATTTTTGAGAATTTTTAGAGACGATTTGATATGTGAAATCCTATCGAAACCGAACTGTTTGAATCTAGATCTTGAAATCCTGGACAGAACTTAGGAATGATCTTGATCACGTTTTTGACATAGGATCGAGAGTTTTAGATCTTTGGCCGAACATGAAAGTTGTAGATAATGGTCTTAAGATGATCTCTGTAAAATGTCATCAAATTTGGAGTTGAATTGCTATTGTAGAATTCGAAATCTTTAAACTGTGATACATGAGATTCGGACAGAATTATTCTTCTACAAAAATTGGTGATTTTGACCTATTTAGGTATATCGGATTGAAAAAATTAAAACACAAAAGTTGTAGATCTCGACGATTCGGAGTCAGACGTGAAATTTTGGAATTTTTGGAATTAAATCTGATTTTAGACGAATTTTAGAGTAAACTGTGGTTTACCGGAAACGAAATCTTGAAATCTTGTTGAAACATGGAATTAACCTTTAGGGTTGAAATGAGTTGAGATATTATTTTTAAATGAATACAATTGAATCAGATTTTAAAAACTAAATCCCCTTACAAACTTGATAAATTAAAATTAGGGGTGAGTGCTCTGCAGGGTGCCCCCTAACTGCTTCACTTCGTGCCGTAATGGACGATGGTGACCCCGCGCGCTAAACTTGAAATGTGATATTGCCTAAACGGCGAAATATAGAGCCTACACTCTCGTGAATATCCGTATGGGTTTCCCGAGGCTCCGGAGTGGTACTGGGTATGGCTGATGCGGTTGCGGCCGCCGGGCTACCGGCTAAACTTGTTGACATCGCGATGCTATCGTGAAACTTTGAGATACCAAATCGGGAATGTAATGGGGATTTTAAATTAAATTAAATTAGATTAAATTATGTGGTTGTCCAATTAAATTATTTAAATGCTTTATTTAAATTATGGCTTTATCTTAAACCATGCGATATGTGTTATTAAATAGAGCACTGAGATAAATTATGCTATTGGATAGTTGATTAGATTAAATTAAATATTATGTTATTATCATGCTTTTATTAAATTATTAAATTAATGGCTTTTAAACCCTACAATCATGCATGTGTTAGCTTACTCAGCAAGTTTGCTGACCAAAACCGTTTTTATTCCTTTTCTTACAGAATATGTGGAATGAGCATGTGTGAGCACGATTCATGCATGGGATTTTGGGAAACATTATTTTGCTTTTAAATTCGTACTTTAGACTATATTATGAACGGGTCTGTTTAACCCGTGTTTTGGCCATGTCGGCCCTATCTATATTTTCCGCTGCGATACTATACTAAAACAATTATTTCCGCTGCGCTATGTTAATATTATTTTCGGATTATATTGTATGGGCTATTTTGAATGATTTAAATGTTTTAAATACTGCAATACCTAGCCTTGCATCTCTCTAGTAAGCTCGGAGAAACCGTGTCTTACTAGGGGGATGTGGCGGTGACATCCCGACCGGGGTGACCAAAAACCGGGGTGTTACACTTTGTATGTCTCGTATGGTGCTCCACAGATCGCTATCTCTCTCCCCACGATTGATCGTGTTTTTGCCTCTCCAAATCTGCCAAATCTTTGATTCTTGCCCTCCAAGACATAGGAATTAGATCTATTTCTTAATTAATGCCCAAACTCTTCAAATCTTCAATTTGACACTCCAGGGATTTATTTGCAATTTCAGAAACATTCAATTGGGCCCCAATTTCCTCCACATGCCAGCAGCTATCGACATCCTTAGGCGTGGGCACGCCTAATAGCTCCAAAATGGCTGTCCAAAGTTGATAAATTTCACATTTCCTACAATTTCACACATTCACCAATTTAATAAAATTCAAGCCATTTTACCAAAGTTCACAAAAATATAGAGTTGAAATATATACAAAATATCCACAAAACATAGCATATATCATCTGGGGTCTCTACCGGATAGTAGGGAACTACTAGTGGTCTCGTTGAGTACTTCAGCACCAGGTGGAACACTAAACATGGACATGGTTAAGGACAGCTTACTCAATGAAGAGGCATGAAGAAAAGAAAAGGGTGAATCTTCTTCAGATGTTCTACTTTCTCAGAAGCCAGTGAGACGGGGAAGAAGTAAGAGAAGAAATCCACAAGGGCATGATAAGCATTATACACCAAGAGGAAGGTCTAAGAACAGAAAAGAGATTAGGTGTTATCACTGCGAGAAGCCGGGTCACATGAAGAAAGAGTGCAGGATCTAAAAAAGGGAACTTACAGAAGGCAAGAAAGAAGAAAAAGAGACTAATGCAATTAACCACGATAACGATGCAGTTATTGTTTTAGATGACAATTGTGTTAGTCTAGTGTGTCAGGACAGTAATTGTGTGATTGATTCTGGCGCATCGTTCCATGTTACATCTCATGGTGATTTCTTCAGTTCGTACTCTTCTGGTGATTTTGGTAGTGTCAAGAAACAGCGGTGTTTGAGTAGCTGAAGACCATGTCCTTGGTTAAGGACATCCTTTGAAGACAGTTGTGTTAGTCTAGTGGTCTCGTTGAGTACTGCAATTCGTTCCATGCTACATGAAACAACGGTGTTTCAAAGATTGTGGGCATTGGGGAGATTTGTTTGGAGACAAATCTTGGTACCAAATTAATTCTCAAGGATGTGAGGCATGTCCCAGATATTTGTCTCAATTTGATCTCGGCTGGAAAGTTAGATGATGATGGGTTCTGGAACTATTTTGGTTAAAGCAAATGGAAACTTACCAAAGGATCTTTGATAGTTGCAAAAGGAAACAAAGTGAGCACTCTCTATGTCATACAGGCAAAGTTATACAAGGGACAGACAAATGTTTTTCAGAAAGGTGTCAGCATTGACCTTTGGCACAAGAGACTTGGCCATGTGAGTGAGAAGAGCTTACAGACTCTCTCAAGGAAGCAATTTCTACCGAATTTGCAAGGTACATCTCTGAAAACTTGTCTTGATTGCATTGCTGGTAAAACACATAGAGTTTCATTCCATACTTATCCTCCACATAGAAAGTCTGGTGTACTTGATTTGATTCATACTGATGTTTGTTTTATGCGAGATAAATCCCTTGGAGGTGTTGTCTACTTTGTTACATTTATTGATGACCACTCAAGGAAAAATTAGGCCACTGCTTTGAAAACCAAGGATCAGGTTTTTGATGTCTTCAAAGGAGTTTCATGTCAGGGTTGAAAGGGAAACAAGAAAGTAGCTGAAGGCAGTTAGAGCAGATAATGGTGGTGAATACAGAGGGCCGTTTGAGAGCTACTGTAAAACTTATGGTATCGGGCTTGAGAAGACTCCAGCTAAGACACCACAGCTGAATGGTGTTGCTGAATGGATGAACAGGACAATTGAAGAAAGGATCAGGTGTATGCTTTTGAATGCAAAGCTTCCCAAAAGCTTTTGGGGAAAGGCTATGCGGACTGCAGTTGATTTGATTAATCTTTCTCCAAGCACTGCTCTTGATGGTGATGTTCCCAACAGAGTTTGGAGTGGGAAATGTGTTTCTTATGACTACTTGAGAGTGTTTGGCTGCAGAGCTTTTGTTCATGTTCCAAAAGATGAGAGGTCGAAGCTTGATGATAAGGCCAAAGAATGCATCTTCTTGGGGTACGGTCATCAAGAACTTGGTTATAGGTTATGGGATCCTGTGAACAAGAAAATTGTGAAAAGTAGAGATGTTGTATTTCTTGAAGATCAGTTTGGGGATGATGTCAGCAAAGATAAGAGTCCCAGTTCCTTTGCAGAGATTCCAGTTAAATTGGATCCAGTTCCTTCTCCCTTAGTAGGCCATGATTACGGAGGAGACACACGACAAGAAGGTGGTGATAACGTTGATGAAGAGCCTACAACTGGTGATGTTGATCCAGTTGCAGAAGTACCACAACCACCAATGCCAGTTGAACCAGTTTTGAGGAGATCCACCAGAGAGCACCAACCATAAGAAAGATATAACACCAATGTGTATGTGATGCTTACAGATGGAAATGAACCTGAAAGCTATGAAGAAGCCATTGATCTTGAAGCTAAGAAAGAGTGGTTGAAAGCTATGCAAGATGAGATGAAATCTTTAAAAGATAATCAGACTTATGAGTTGGTAAAACTACCAGAGGTTAAGAAAACACTCAAGAATATGTGGGTTTACAGGTTGAAGATTTCTGAAAATAGCTCACAACCAAGGTACAAAGCAAGGTTGGTTGTGAAAGGTTTTGGTCAGAAGAAAGGTATTGATTTTGAAGAAATATTTTCTCCAGTTGTGAAAATGAGCTCCATTAGAGTTGTTCTCGGTCTGGCCGCCCGTTTGAATTTGGAAATTGAGCAACTTGATGTGAAAACTGCATTCCTTCATGGTGATTTAGAGGAGGAAATCTACATGGAAAAACTTCAAGGTTTTGAAGTCAAAGGCAAAAAGAACTTGGTTTGTAAGCTTAAGAAGAGCTTGTATGGGTTAAAACAAGCTCCAAGGCAATGGTACAAGAAGTTTGATTCATTCATGATGGGTCAAGGGTATACCAGAACACTGTCTGATCACTGTGTGTTTGTGAAGAGGTATTCTGATAATGACTATATTATCCTACTGCTACATGTAGATGATATGTTGATTGTTGGACATGATACTAACAAGATTGGGAAGTTGGAGAGAGAATTGGATAAGTCTTTTGCCATGAAAGACTTAGGCCCGGCTAAACAAATACTTGGCATGAAGATAACCCGAGACAGGAAGAATGGGAAAGTTTGGCTATCTCAGGAGCGCTATGTTGAAGTTGTGCTTGAGAGGTTCAACATGAGTCAGGCAAAGGCAGTATCTTCTCCACTTGCAAGTCACTTCAAACTTTCAGTTAAATAGTGTCCTACAAGTGAGAAAGAAAAAGAAGAGATGAGCAATGTTCCTTATGCATCAGCAGTTGGCAGCTTGATGTATGCTATGGTTTGCACAAGACCAGATATAGCTCATGCAGTTGGAGTAGTGAGCCCATTTCTCTCTAATCCAGGAAAAGAGCATTGGGCTGCAGTGAAATGGGTTCTCAGATACTTAAGATGTACTTCTAGTGTATGTTTATGCTTTGGTACTAATGGGCCTACTCTAGTTGGATATACAGATTCAGATATGGCAGGTGATGTTGATTCCAGGAAGTCCACATCGGGGTTCTTGATAACTTTTGCAGGGGGGGCCGTTTCTTGTCAATCAAAGTTGCAAAAGTGTGTTGCTTTGTCTAGTACTCAAGCTGAATATATTGCCATCACAGAAGCTTGCAAAGAAGCTTTGTGGATGAAGAAATTATTGGAAGAACTTGGCATTGATCAAGAGAAGTGGATTGTTTACAGTGACAGTCAAAGTGCAATCCATCTACCTAAGAACTCGAGTTTCCATTCAAGATCCAAGCATATTGATTATAGGTATCATTGGATTTATGATGTGCTTTGATAATGGCCCAAAAAGCCCATTATTTTCAATCCATTTCTGTGTCTGAAACGGGCATTTGATCGCATTCCGGTTTTATATTAAATAAGAAAGCATTTAAATTGGACTAATTTATGCATATTTGTAAAAATAATAAGCTGGTATGAAAAATGCATAAATATATAATTTTATTACACATTTATGATAGAAAAATCCAAAAACATGAGAAAAAGAAAAGAAAAGAAAAAGGAATGAAAAAGATGGGCAAAATAATAAAATAGCCCACAAAAACCAAAAAGATGGAAAAAGAAAATAAAATTCCACAAAAATGCATTTGTTGACAGGAATGACGCCAAGCCTTGCATGACTCTATTGTTTCACGTCATCAGTGGAGGTTTGCATCATGAGCTAGAAAAACAGACTCGAGGCTGAAACCCAATGACGCCAATCAAGGCATGACGCCAAAGGATTGCGTCATGGGCAGGGTTCTGCGTCATTGAAGCCGAAACAGAAGGCATGATGCCAAACAAGGCTTGACGCCAAGCAAGCCTCATGTCTATGACGCCAAAGGATTGAGTCGTAGGCTGCCAAGCTAGGGACCACTGGGGTTTTCGAGCTGGAGACCTATGACGCCAAACGAGTTTGACGTCAAGCATGTTCCGCGTCATTACTAGGAGTTCCGCGTCATTAAGAGAGTTTGACGTCAAGCCTTGTTCCATGACATGCATAGAGGTTCACGTCATTGAGGCCCATGGGCCTAGGGTTTTGTGCCTATAAATAGGGCACGATCCCAAGGTGTTCGGGGTTACACATTCTGCATCCTTGAAGGCATTTTTGGAGCAAGATCACGTAGGTAGCTTAGTTAGTTTTCTTTTCTTTCTTCTTTTGTATTATTTAATTTTCTGTCCATAGCTTAGTTCAAATTCTGGGTAGAGGTAATAATTAAAATAGGCCATCAGAAGGAGTCATTTTCACTTTTGGGCCACGATATTTTGATTTAGGGAAATAGGCCACCAGAAGGAGTCATTTTCACTTTTGGGCCACGATATTTTGATTTAGGGAAATAGGCCACCAGAAGGATTTCGGGCTTGAATTTAGGCCATTGTGCTGGAATTCGGGCCGGGATGGCTTCAAAGTGGAAATCGACTCCTTCTGATGGTCTATTTTAATTTTTCTGAATTATTTTTTATTATATGTAGTTAAAATAAATAATACTCATTCCGTGCCATTATTTTTATCCTACTTTCTTTTTTCTTGTTCCAATATTTTTATTTTATTTATATTTTAAAAATAATTAAATATTAATTGTCAAACCTTCCCATCATATAGCATTAATAAATAAATATATTAAACTTACAAACTCAATACCATTAATATTACAATCCAACCTACAACCATGCATATATGAGTAAATCACACATAAATAAATAAATTAAAATTATAAATTCATTACAATCACATTATATAAATTCTTAAGTTACCTTTTATACAATGTGATTGTAACAAAAGTTAACTTAAGAATTTATATAATGTGATTTTAATGAGTTTAAAATTTTAATTTATTTATTTATATGTGATTTACTGATATGTGGTTGTAGGATGGATTGAAATAATTAATGGTAGTGGGTTTGAAAGTTTAATATATTTATTTATTAATGTGGTGTGATAGGTAAGTTTGACGATTAATATTTAATTATTTTTTAAAATAAAAATGAAATTAAAATGTTGGAATAAGAACAAAAAGTAGGACATAAATAATGGCACAAAATGAGTATTATTTATTTTAATTACAAAAAATAAAAAATAATTGAAAAAACCAAAATAGGCCTCCAGAAGGAGTCATTTCCACTTTTAGGCCATGGCGGCCCGAATTCCAGCCCAATGGCCTAAATTCAGGCCCGAAATTCTTCTAATGGCTCATTTCCCTAAATCAAAATATAGTGGCCCAAAAATGGAAATGATTCCTTCTGGTGGCCTATTTTAGATATTTTCTCTTCTGGTTATTTCATTTTGT
The DNA here is from genome assembly GCA_030278955.1 of Hygrophila difformis. Classification (NCBI taxonomy): domain Eukaryota; kingdom Viridiplantae; phylum Streptophyta; class Magnoliopsida; order Lamiales; family Acanthaceae; genus Hygrophila; species Hygrophila difformis. The sequence goes on along the minus strand of JAOANR010000008.1, from coordinate 19,556,683 downwards.
TGTTGGCTTAGAGATAGCATTAGATAGCCAGTTCTATACCTCCTATTTTGTTTTGAACTTTTGTTATTTTGGTTTATGGTTTGAAACACCCATTAATAGTGTTATCAAACCTATTCATAAAAAATGGGATTCAATCTTCTCTCATATCCCAAAAATATGAAATGGATGCTCTAATCCATGGATTTTATGGCTTTGTTTTTCATTTTGATCACTTGATCTTTATTTACTTTTATTATATTAATTTCTCCATGTATGGTTGATTAAATGTGTGAGTATGAGGTTAGAAGCATTATTGAGGGTTGTGGGTTTCATTTTGCTTGCTGGATGGCTTATTTTCCTCTTTATTCTTATTTTTGTAGCTTAGATTAAATTCTGTTCTGTTTATCTTAGCATGATTGAACCCTTGGGCCTAAAATATGTTATAACAGCATATTCTACATTATTTTATCATCATGGTGCATTCTGGAAAAGGCTATGTAACGCCCCGAAAATTTAAATCTAATTTTCGCAAGCATTACCGCCGTACTAACTAACCTAAACTAGTGGCCAGCTAATTTAAGACAGCTAGTACAAGGCTGAGCAAACCTAAGTGATCATCTGATTAAACCAGTTTCATGCGAAATCTAAAATAAAATAAAAACACATAGGCACATAAATAATTCCCCGTCAGAGTATCAGGCTACAAGCCTCTCAAAACATAATCTGGCATCCTGCCAATATATCAGAAACGGGGCTACCAGCCCAAAACAGTAAATCACATAAGGCCACAGGCCGACATAATGTAAATCCTAGGCTCACAGGCCTCAACTAGTCAAGTAAATATCAAATAATAACAATCCACAGAGTACCACATAAATAAACATGATAAGGTGAACATGTAATATCCTATCTATGTGATCTCTCATGCCCCAAACCCAAATCATGCTCCGGCGCCTCCAGCAGGATCTATAAAACAAACAAAAGTAAAGGGAGTCAGTACAACGTACTGAGCAAGGCTACGTGCCGGGGAGTAAGGGAAAACAGTTAATAATAATAATCATATTAATTAATTAATATAATATAATTAAAAGAACGAAAAATATAAATAAAGCAAAGTAAACATCACACCGTCCCATACCGGTGCTTCAACCACAGTCATACAATTTATGCAAGTGATGCATGACCTAACATACACCTATCTACCCTATATGCAAATGCAATAGAATATGCCTAGCCGGCACCTAAAAACCCGGGCGGTATGAACCCACGGGTGAGGATATCATCAACTCCAACCCGTTACAGGGTAACATACACCATCCCCGCAGGGACCACAGGCATCACAGCCAAAATCATACACCCGAAGGGCCAACAGGCATCACAACCAATAATTCACCCCGTGGGGCCATCGGGACTCAACAACACCTGTGAAGGCTTCCCGATCAATCATACTCCATATTCCCACAAGGACCAAATCACCAATTCCATAACATTCCAATAAATAAGGCATAATACACATTATTAGCCCATCACCAAATCATGAAAGAAAAAGAATAATAAAATAAATTACACTACCATTTATCTATGATCAATTCCACAAGATCTAAATCACATTCAATTCCACTGAATCATTGATCTGATTCCAATTTCCACCATATATAAATTGATTTTGGTTTGCTGCTATGTGTTGTCCTCAAAATACAATATCATATAAATTTCAATAAGTGATTACGTCACTGTCCAATGCTAGCCAAAAGATAATGTCAAGCAGAACTACTTAATACCATAATCAACTGATAACAACGATGGTTTTGAGAATTAATCTACCATAGAGATGATTTCGTGAACTATAAATATATAGACTCAAACATAGTATAGAAGCATTTATAACCTACACACCTGGGATGTTATATAATTACAAGGAAACCTAGTCATCTCATTATCAAATCTTTAACACTATATGCATATTTTATATAAAATTAACCTTAAAATAATGAAGAAGTTAAGAAAACTCATCACCCTTGTTCCCTTGGCAGTAGTACTCGAACAGGGTAACCAATGTTGAATATATTTGACTGAGTAATGGGAATTTGTTGACTGTCTCACCAAGTATCATAGGACAAACGTGGTTGATACTCCATACAGAGCACGCATATATATATATATATATATATATATATATATATCAAAATCCCAGGTATGAACATGATAGAACAAAAACGATGCCTTCAAATTCCATTAAAGCTAATGCAAAATTAACCATTGCCGGAAATCACCCCAATACCCCCCAACACGTAATTTAAGCACACAAATCCCTTGCCTTAATGTTAGGAGCGATCAATAACACCTCCGGGATGCCCAATTCGATCGATCGATCAACTCACAAATCCCCAAATCCTACCAATTCAAAATATCTCCAAATCACCACCAAAACGAACGAAATAAAAATCATTGCGAAGAAGACGACGAGGAGAATCACTTACCAACAACCGATTAATCAATCGGCCAAGAAACGCGATAGTTTGAACGAGCCGAAGATTACTCCAAACCCTCCTCTCTCTCTCGGCCGTTCTCTTCTCTGCCGTTTCTTCTTTCTTTTTTTTTTTCTTTCCAAATTACAAAATAACCCCATTTAACTCTACAATAGTTAAATAATTGCAAAAAGGCCCCATCACTCTCAATTTACACAAAAGGAACCCCATCCGGACTGAATTGCAAAATATCCAAATACCAAATTATTTAAACAGTCCAATTTAATTAAATCGGGTCATTACATTCCTCCCCCCTTACGATCATTTCGTCCCCGAAATGCACATTCAAGAACATGATCAAAAATCAAAACAAGGGGAAAAATGTTACCTCAAGGCAACGGAGTTAAGTCCAATTCTGGGTACTTCAGCTTCATATGCTCCTCGGTTTCCCAAGTAGCATCTTCAGCTCCATGCCTAGACCATAACACCTTAACCATCGGGATGGTTTTGTGCCTCAGAACCCTTTCCTTTGCATCAATCACCCGAACTGGATACTCCCCATACTCAAGACTCGCATCCAACTCAATCTCATCAGGCTGGATAATCTTAGATGGATCAGATACGAACTTCCGGAGCTGAGAAACATGAAAAACATCATGAGCTCGACCCACCTCGGCTGGTAAAGCCAACCTATAAGCCACTTTACCAACTCTCTCCACTATCTCATAGGGTCCAATGTATCTCGGGCTCAGCTTGCCCTTCTTACCGAACCGGCGTACCCCTTTCATAGGCGACACCCGCAGTAATACCCTATCACCAACCTCAAACTCCACATCACGACGAGCTAGATCAGCATAGCTCTTCTGTCTGTCTTGAGCTTCTTTCATACGGTCCCTAATGACCCTCACCAACGCAACAGTCTGCTCAATCATTTCAGGACCCACATTTACCTTATCTATTGGATCATTCCAACATAAAGGACTCCTACACTTCCTCCCATACAATGCCTCGAAGGGAGCCATGCCAATACTTGCATGATAACTGTTATTGTAACTGAACTCCACCAAACTGAGGTGATTCTCCCAACTACCCTGAAAGTCCAGTGCACAAGCTCGCAACATATCCTCTAAAGTCCTAATGGTCCTCTCTGTCTGACCATCCGACTGAGGATGCCATGCAGTACTCATGCTAATCTGCGTGCCAAACGCTGCCTGCACATCCTTCCAAAACTTGGACAGGAATCTGGAATCCCGATCAGACACGATCTCCTTGGGAATCCCAAATCTCTTAACAACATGCTGAATATAGGCCTGGGTAAGCTGGCTCATACTCCATGTCAGTCTCATAGGTATGAACACTGCACTCTTAGTCAATCGATCCACCACCACCCAGATAGTGTCCATCTTCCTCACAGTCGGAGGCAACCCTGTCACAAAATCCATGGAGATGGATTCCCACTTCCATTCGGGCACTGCTAGGGGCTGTAGCAAACCCATTGGTCTCATGTGCTCGATCTTCACTCGCTGACATGTGGCACACTTAGCCACATATTCAACTATCTCCCTCTTCATGTTATTCCACCAATAAGTCTGTCGGATGTCTTTATACATCTTTGTGACCCCTGGATGAACAGAATAAGGAGTCGTGTGAGCCTCATCCATGACCTTCTTCTTCAGGTCAACACAACACTCCGGAATGCACCATCTATCACCATATCTCACCATGCCCCTATCATCGATTCTGAAACCCGGAGCCTTACCATCCTGAATCTTCTGTCTCAGTACTGCCATCTCCCCGCTATCATGCTGACTAGCAAATATCTCATCAATCAAAGAAGGTGCAGTAACTAGCATGTTTAAGGTGTGCGGAACAGAGCCAACAGGAACTACCTGAACCTCAAGTCTGAGTAGCTCCCTGCGCCACTCAGGCATCACACCCAAGCATGCCACTGAATGATGCTCCTTCCTACTCAAAGCATCCGCCACCCGGTTCGCCTTTCCCTCAATATACCGAATATCCGTGTCATAGTCCTGCAATAACTCCATCCATCTCCTCTGTCTGCCACTCATGTGGTCTGAGGTGTACAGACACTTCAGATTCTTATGATCTGAATAAATTCTACACTTCGCTCCATACAGATAGTGTCTCCAGATTTTCAGAGCATGCACTACCGCTGCCATTTCCAAATCGTGAGTCGGGTAATTCTGCTCATGTGGCTTAAGCTGTCGAGATGCATAAGCAATCACTTTGCCCTTTTGCATCAACACACAACCTAAACCCTTAAGTGACGCATCCGTATAAACTTCATACTCGCCTGAATCATCAGGTAGTACCAAAACAGGTGCCTCTGTCACTTTCTTCTTCAACAGTTCGAATGCTTGCTCACAAGCATCATCCCATCTGAATCTGACATCTTTCCTCAATAGTCTAGTCAGAGGTCTAGCAATGCTCGAGAACCCCTCAATGAATCTGCGGTAGTAGCCAACAAGACCTAAGAAACTCCGAATCTCTCCCACATTCTTCGGGGCCTGCCACTTTAGTACCGCTTCCACCTTAGCAGGATCAACTGCAATGCCCTCACCCGAAACAATGTGTCCCAGAAACGACACCTTCTCCAACCAGAACTCACACTTGGAGAGTTTAGCATATAGCTTATGCTCTCGCAATGTGTTCAACACTGTCCTCAAGTGGCCAGCATGTGCCTCACGAGTCGGCGAGTAGACCAAAATATCGTCTATGAACACAACCACGCACACATCCAGCAGGGGGCGGAATACCCTATGCATAAGATCCATGAAGATCGCTGGTGCGTTAGTCAAACCAAAAGGCATGACCGTGAATTCAAAGTGTCCATAACGAGTTCTGAATGCTGTCTTAGGCCTATCAGCCTCTGCCACCCTTATCTGATGGTAGCCCGATCTCAAATCAATCTTACTGAATACACTGGCCCCTCTCAACTGATCAAACAGATCCTCAATCCGAGGTAGAGGATACTTATTCTTCACTGTGATTCGGTTCAAACTCCTGTAGTCGATGCACATCCTCATCGACCCATCCTTCTTCTTAACAAACAGTACAGGAGCTCCCCAAGGCGAGCTACTCGGCTGGATATACCCCTTACTAGTAAGCTCATTCAACTGATCCTTCAACTCCTTCAATTCAGCAGGAGCCATCCGGTAAGGAGCCTTAGAAACAGGAGCTGCATCAGGCATCAGCTCAATAGTAAAATCAATCTCCCGAGCAGGTGGGAGACCAGGAATTTCATCGGGAAACACATCCCCGAACTCAGAGACAACAGGGACACTCGAAGCAGCAGGAACCTCTGCTCAAAGATCCCTCATGTGCCACAGGGAAAGAGAACAACCCCTGCGCATCAAATCACACAACGCAGCAACAGAAACCACACTAATAGAAGGTGGAATCAAAGAAGGTCGGTAAGAGACATACTTACCGAGAGGATCTCGGAAGGAAATGCGTGGAATACCACAATCGATAACAGCACGATGGCGAGTCAGCCAATCCATGCCCAAAATTACATCAAAGTCAGCCAGACAAAATACAACCAAGTCGGCTCTGAACTCACGGCCCTCGATGCTCAATACCGCATCTCGCCATATGTGATCACTACGGATGATATCGCCCGAAGGCAAGGAAACAGGCATCTGGTAGGGCACCAACGGTCCTACTCCGTGCTCCCGCACAAATCGCAAAGCCACGAACGAACACGAGGCTCCCGAATCAAACAATACAAAGGCAGAATGATTCGCAACAGTAATAGTACCTAAACGGGGTACAAAGTTTACAAAGACAGAGCACAACGAAAAGAAAATAGGAAACTGCAGGAATTTAAAACACACCTGCAAGAACATCATCCCGACGATCTGCCTCCGCACGATCCAAGACGTTCAGTCTGCCACCCCCTGTCAGCCCGAACCGGTCTACCCCTGCCAGCATGCGGGCAATCCGCTCGGCGATGACCCACCTCATGGCAAGTCCAACAACGGTATACAGGACGCCCATCGGGTCCAACCTCACGAACAGGTAGCGGTGCACGACCACCACCCCTGCCCACATCAGCACGGCCACCATCACGGCGACCCCTAACAGCAGGCTGGCCCCTCTGATCGCCGCCTCTCTGCCCCTCACGGCCCCGGTCCCTTTGCCTCTTTCTACTCTGCCACTGTTGGCGTTCTTCAGCCCGACTCTCCTCCACGTATAGGGCCTGATCGAATGCCTCAGATAGCGTATCATAAGCTCGGTACCCAAATGAAGACCTAATCCCTGCCCGAAGACCCGAAATGAAGCGACGAACCTCGTCCTTACCAGTGGGCATAACTTCTGAAGCATACCTCATGAGCTCCACAAACTTCCTGTGATAAGCGGTCACACTCATACTTTCTGTCTGTCTCAAGATCCAAGCATATTGATTATAGGTATCATTGGATTTATGATGTGCTTTGATAATGGCCCAAAAAGCCCATTATTTTCAATCCATTTCTGTGTCTGAAACGGGCATTTGATCGCATTCCGGTCTTATATTAAATAAGAAAGCATTTAAATTGTACTAATTTATGCATATTTGTAAAAATAATAAGCTGGTATGAAAAATGCATAAATATATAATTTTATTACACATTTATGATAGAAAAATCCAAAAACATGAGAAAAAGAAAAGAAAAGAAAAAGGAATGAAAAAGATGGGCAAAATAATAAAATAGCCCACAAAAACCAAAAAGATGGAAAAAGAAAATAAAATTCCACAAAAATGCATTTGTTGACAGGAATGACGCCAAGCCTTGCATGACTCTATTGTTTCACGTCATCAGTGGAGGTTTGCATCATGAGCTAGAAAAACAGACTCGAGGCTGAAACCCAATGACGCCAATCAAGGCATGACGCCAAAGGATTGCGTCATGGGCAGGGTTCTGCGTCATTGAAGCCGAAACAGAAGGCATGATGCCAAACAAGGCTTGACGCCAAGCAAGCCTCATGTCTATGACGCCAAAGGATTGAGTCGTAGGCTGCCAAGCTAGGGACCACTGGGGTTTTTGAGCTGGAGACCTATGACGCCAAACGAGTTTGACGTCAAGCATGTTCCGCGTCATTACTAGGAGTTCCGCGTCATTAAGAGAGTTTGACGTCAAGCCTTGTTCCATGACATGCATAGAGGTTCACGTCATTGAGGCCCATGGGCCTAGGGTTTTGTGCCTATAAATAGGGCACGATCCCAAGGTGTTCGGGGTTACACATTCTGCATCCTTGAAGGCATTTTTGGAGCAAGATCACGTAGGTAGCTTAGTTAGTTTTCTTTTCTTTCTTCTTTTGTATTATTTAATTTTCTGTCCATAGCTTAGTTCAAATTCTGGGTAGAGGTAATAATTAAAATAGGCCATCAGAAGGAGTCATTTTCACTTTTGGGCCACGATATTTTGATTTAGGGAAATAGGCCACCAGAAGGAGTCATTTTCACTTTTGGGCCACGATATTTTGATTTAGGGAAATAGGCCACCAGAAGGATTTCGGGCTTGAATTTAGGCCATTGTGCTGGAATTCGGGCCGGGATGGCTTCAAAGTGGAAATCGACTCCTTCTGATGGTCTATTTTAATTTTTCTGAATTATTTTTTATTATATGTAGTTAAAATAAATAATACTCATTCCGTGCCATTATTTTTATCCTACTATCTTTTTTCTTGTTCCAATATTTTTATTTTATTTATATTTTAAAAATAATTAAATATTAATTGTCAAACCTTCCCATCATATAGCATTAATAAATAAATATATTAAACTTACAAACTCAATACCATTAATATTGCAATCCAACCTACAACCATGCATATATGAGTAAATCACACATAAATAAATAAATTAAAATTATAAATTCATTACAATCACATTATATAAATTCTTAAGTTACCTTTTATACAATGTGATTGTAACAAAAGTTAACTTAAGAATTTATATAATGTGATTTTAATGAGTTTAAAATTTTAATTTATTTATTTATATGTGATTTACTGATATGTGGTTGTAGGATGGATTGAAATAATTAATGGTAGTGGGTTTGAAAGTTTAATATATTTATTTATTAATGTGGTGTGATAGGTAAGTTTGACGATTAATATTTAATTATTTTTTAAAATAAAAATGAAATAAAAATGTTGGAATAAGAACAAAAAGTAGGACATAAATAATGGCACAAAATGAGTATTATTTATTTTAATTACAAAAAATAAAAAATAATTGAAAAAACCAAAATAGGCCTCCAGAAGGAGTCATTTCCACTTTTAGGCCATGGCGGCCCGAATTCCAGCCCAATGGCCTAAATTCAGGCCCGGAATTCTTCTAATGGCTCATTTCCCTAAATCAAAATATAGTGGCCCAAAAATGGAAATGATTCCTTCTGGTGGCCTATTTTAGATATTTTCTCTTCTGGTTATTTCATTTTGTTGTTGGCTTAGAGATAGCATTAGATAGCCAGTTCTATACCTCCTATTTTGTTTTGAACTTTTGTTATTTTGGTTTATGGTTTGAAACACCCATTAATAGTGTTATCAAACCTATTCATAAAAAATGGGATTCAATCTTCTCTCATATCCCAAAAATATGAAATGGATGCTCTAATCCATGGATTTTATGGCTTTGTTTTTCATTTTGATCACTTGATCTTTATTTACTTTTATTATATTAATTTCTCCATGTATGGTTGATTAAATGTGTGAGTATGAGGTTAGAAGCATTATTGAGGGTTGTGGGTTTCATTTTGCTTGCTGGATGGCTTATTTTCCTCTTTATTCTTATTTTTGTAGCTTAGATTAAATTCTGTTCTGTTTATCTTAGCATGATTGAATTCTTGGGCCTAAAATATGTTATAACAGCATATTCTACATTATTTTATCATCATGGTGCATTCTGGAAAAGGCTATGTAACGCCCCGAAAATTTAAATCTAATTTTCGCAAGCATTACCGCCGTACTAACTAACCTAAACTAGTGGCCAGCTAATTTAAGACAGCTAGTACAAGGCTGAGCAAACCTAAGTGATCATCTGATTAAACCAGTTTCATGCGAAATCTAAAATAAAATAAAAACACATAGGCACATAAATAATTCCCCGTCAGAGTATCAGGCTACAAGCCTCTCAAAACATAATCTGGCATCCTGCCAATATATCAGAAACGGGGCTACCAGCCCAAAACAGTAAATCACATAAGGCCACAGGCCGACATAATGTAAATCCTAGGCTCACAGGCCTCAACTAGTCAAGTAAATATCAAATAATAACAATCCACAGAGTACCACATAAATAAACATGATAAGATGAACATGTAATATCCTATCTATGTGATCTCTCATGCCCCAAACCCAAATCATGCTCCGGCGCCTCCAGCAGGATCTATAAAACAAACAAAAGTAAAGGGAGTCAGTACAACGTACTGAGCAAGGCTACGTGCCGGGGAGTAAGGGAAAACAGTTAATAATAATAATCATATTAATTAATTAATATAATATAATTAAAAGAACGAAAAATATAAATAAAGCAAAGTAAACATCACACCGTCCCATACCGGTGCTTCAACCACAGTCATACAATTTATGCAAGTGATGCATGACCTAACATACACCTATCTACCCTATATGCAAATGCAATAGAATATGCCTAGCCGGCACCTAAAAACCCGGGCGGTATGAACCCACGGGTGAGGATATCATCAACTCCAACCCGTTACAGGGTAACATACACCATCCCCGCAGGGACCACAGGCATCACAGCCCAAATCATACACCCCGAAGGGCCAACAGGCATCACAACCAATAATTCACCCCGTGGGGCCATCGGGACTCAACAACACCTGTGAAGGCTTCCCGATCAATCATACTCCATATTCCCACAAGGACCAAATCACCAATTCCATAACATTCCAATAAATAAGGCATAATACACATTATTAGCCCATCACCAAATCATGAAAGAAAAAGAATAATAAAATAAATTACACTACCATTTATCTATGATCAATTCCACAAGATCTAAATCACATTCAATTCCACTGAATCATTGATCTGATTCCAATTTCCACCATATATAAATTGATTTTGGTTTGCTGCTATGTGTTGTCCTCAAAATACAATATCATATAAATTTCAATAAGTGATTAAGTCACTGTCCAATGCTAGCCAAAAGATAATGTCAAGCAGAACTACTTAATACCATAATCAACTGATAACAACGATGGTTTTGAGAATTAATCTACCATAGAGATGATTTCGTGAACTATAAATATATAGACTCAAACATAGTATAGAAGCATTTATAACCTACACACCTGGGATGTTATATAATTACAAGGAAACCTAGTCATCTCATTATCAAATCTTTAACACTATATGCATATTTTATATAAAATTAACCTTAAAATAATGAAGAAGTTAAGAAAACTCATCACCCTTGTTCCCTTGGCAGTAGTACTCGAACAGGGTAACCAATGTTGAATATATTTGACTGAGTAATGGGAATTTGTTGACTGTCTCACCAAGTATCATAGGACAAACGTGGTTGATACTCCATACAGAGCACGCATATATATATATATATATATATATATATATATATCAAAATGCCAGGTATGAACATGATAGAACAAAAACGATGCCTTCAAATTCCATTAAAGCTAATGCAAAATTAACCATTGCCGGAAATCACCCCAATACCCCCCAAACACGTAATTTAAGCACACAAATCCCTTGCCTTAATGTTAGGAGCGATCAATAACACCTCCGGGATGCCCAATTCGATCGATCGATCAACTCACAAATCCCCAAATCCTACCAATTCAAAATATCTCCAAATCACCACCAAAACCAAAACGAACGAAATAAAAATCATTGCGAAGAAGACGACGAGGAGAATCACTTACCAACAACCGATTAATCAATCGGCCAAGAAACGCGATAGTTTGAACGAGCCGAAGATTACTCCAAACCCTCCTCTCTCTCTCGGCCGTTCTCTTCTCTGCCGTTTCTTCTTTCTTTTTTTTTTTCTTTCCAAATTACAAAATAACCCCATTTGACTCTACAATAGTTAAATAATTGCAAAAAGGCCCCATCACTCTCAGTTTACACAAAAGGAACCCCATCCGGACTGAATTGCAAAATATCCAAATACCAAATTATTTAAACAGTCCAATTTAATTAAATCGGGTCATTACAGGCTATAACGCCAACCGCTCTATGACGCCAACCACGTTGGGGTCATGGGGAAGGTTTTTGCGTCATAAGCATTTCTGGCCCAAAAAAATTTTTCATGTTTGTATTCTGGGATGTTATGACGCCAACCGCCCTATGACGCCAACCACGTTGGGGTCATAGGGCAAGTTTGGCTTCGTAGATGTTTTGGCCATAAATTTTGCATGCTGGAAGTGCTATGACGCCAACCGCCCTATGACGCCAACCACGTTGGGGTCATAGGGCAGGTTTGGCGTCATAGATGTTTCTGGACATAAATTTTGCATGTTGGAAGGGCTATGACGCCAACCACCCTATGATGCCAACCACGTTGAGGTCATAGGGCAGGTTTGGCGTCATAAGTGCTTTTCGGCCAAAAAATTGTTTCACGTCGTGGACGTTTCCCGTCATGACCCCACGGGTCATGATGCAATTCTCATGATCCATGACATGGAACCCCAAACTTTGCATGTTATTTTTATGTTCCTTATGACGCAGAACTCATGACGTGATCCTAGGATCACGTAATAATTTAATGTTTGGCGTCACAGCCCTCCCCATTTTCAAAGAAAATTTCTAAGTCATTCAATTACACCAAACCCTTGCAATGACGCCAACCTTTGGCGTCATCTCTAAGGTTCCGCGTCATTAATGACCCCATTTCCAACCTATTTGACGACAACCCTATGACGCAATCCTGGGATCACGTCATGAGGTTGGTTGGCGTCATACTAAACCTATTTTCACCCAAATTTCTTTTTTATTATCTCTAACCCATTATTATGTTGCATCTTGCTCCCATTTTAACCCCACGGGTTAAGATGCAATATCCCGCAATGCAACATAAGGCGTTATGCTGCCAAAATTTTCATTCTCAATTTTCACACTTAATTGATTGAACCCTTGTATCAATAATTAAAGATCAAGATTAGTAATAATTAAGATCAATGATTAATGGGTGTAAGGAATTTTGTTCAATTCAGCACTAAAAAATTACTTTACAAAACAAAATTTATTTAATCTAAACAGATAATCTGGACTGTAATTAATTATGGAATGAAAGATTATTTAGGTTAATGATTAATTATGGGACCAAATCCATAATCCTTGCATGAGAAACCAATGTCTCTCATGCAAGATGATTTTTTTTGTTATTTTATTTTATTTCTACTTTATTTTGGTCTTTGTCTGTAATGTGTGAAATGAACAGTAAGAAACATACAGAATAATGTTGGCGAACGGTCCCTTCACAAGGAAATGAAGTAGCCCGTAGTCTGTATGTTAACAACTGTTTGTTATTTTGCATGGTACGGACAGTAATTGGCGAGGTCAGGCGAACGGTCCTTTTAACAGGAAATGAAGTAGCCACTCCGTCAGTCCCTGTCCGAATACAGTTTTATTTTCTTATTTTATTTTCAAACCCAAATCTCAAACTGTGCCAACACCGGATGACATAGGTCAATGTCATCTGGCAATTAAGACAGTAAGAGAGCATGTAGGTTTTTATCTCAAGTCACGGATGGCAACAGTCTTAATGACAGCGACCACTGTCATTTTTGACTCGTTTGCTGTCTAAAATTCACTTCATCTGAATGATAAAGGATTGGATCACAGATAACTGCAGTCCAGCTCCCTTTAATTATTCTGCCACTCTTAGTCTCTGACTATTTCCTTCTGTGTTCCAAATTCTGTCTAGATCCGCCTTATATTTTGGATCAATTTAATTTTACACCTTCCATATAAACTTATGCATGATACTATTATATACATACTGTGGTCTGAATTATTTTGGGATCCGTCCCTTGGACATAGAAGTCATGATTTTTAAACAGATATTGCATAATAAACTTCCAACAAAATTTTGTTTATAAAATCCAGTTCTGAATAAGGGATAAATTTTACAGTTATGATTGATTCATATTCAACTGGGGGTTGATCTTGGGAAATTAGAAGCAGAGTCAGCGATTAGGTCTCACCTAGACTGAAAGGATCTATAATTTTAATTGAGAGTTTAGTACCTGTTTAGGGAATGATTTTCAAAGAGTAATTATTTTCCAGATTGTTGTGTGTTGGAAATCTGATATTAAATATTGCACCGATTCAGGGTCCACTTGGATTCAGATAAAATGTATTAAATAATACTAGAGGAACAATACATAGGCCTCGGTTATTTTCTAAGATAGGGTTGAGTACTCTTTCAACTGCTATTCTCTTCTGTCAAATCCCATTTTTGAGTTTTGAGTGAGTGCATCCGGAACAAACTAATTTATTAGTTTGTTTCATTAGTTTATATCTCATAACCACCTGGGAGTAGGTAAACACTGCGAGCGGTTTACTGATGTCCGGGAATTCTTGATCTGCATCCGGTCATTAAGACTGGGGCTCTCATTTACTACCAGTGTGATGCTTTTGAAACTTCCGATTGATAGGATTTTAAATATTTTCTTTATTGCTTTCTTTACAGCTTTCTTTTAAACGCTTTTATAGAGGTCACTCGGATGCGTCTAGAGAACTTCTAGCTGCTACTAGAAATGGGAGTTATGGAATAGTTCAAGGCTTAATTTTAGTCTTTGGGAGTGACATGGGGGAATGATAGAAGTACTTGGCAAATCAAATAATGATTTGTCAGGTGTTGCTCATCCACCACAGATAAATGACATACCCCGGCAGGGGCAGTTATGCATCTGTGGTATCTTAAAAAGTGTTGTCTTAAGTGCATGTAAATCCTGGCTGTGAGTACCTGTCTGTTAAAGGGAAAATAGTATAGGAAGCATGAGAATTAGCTAACTGAACGAATTATCCCAAACAAAGAACTGTGTAACAAAATGGAAGTTTAATTATTGTTTTATCTGACTCTTCTCCAATCTTTATTCTTTTCTCCGTGTCCCTTCTGTTCGTTGTGATTTCAGCTTCATAGTTAGCATAGTATAGATTTACAGCTTTATTAGAATAATTTTACAGCCTTCATAGGATAATTTTATCTGCTTTCTAGACCTAATTTTAATCGCTTCTTAGCTTAGAACTATCTGCTTTGTAGGATAATTTTATCAGCTCTTATAGTATAACTTACATTCTGTCAATTAGATGTTAGCAAAAATCCACTTTGAATCGAGTAACCGAGTTGAAAATCTTATAAAATGGCGTGGGACCTGCTTCCATCGCACATCCTCCAGTGAACTATCCGGACTTACCTACAAATTATTGCAATTTTTGACACCATGCGCTTTCGGGCCACAGTTTTTTAACACGAGTAATAAAAGCGTGGCAACCTATAAATATATCCCCAATCCCAACTCCATCATCATAAATTGGTTTCTTTAAATAAAACCTAAATCAGGATTCTTCTTTATTATTTTTGAAAATGCTCGTGTGGGAAATTGTCAAAAGTTTCATGGCGCCGTTGCCGGGGAGGATGCAGCGCCGTTTTATTAAGAGAATTAAACTCCTGATTTACTCATAGCTAGTGTACATATTTTATTCAAAAACAAAATAAAAATGCATTATTCTCAAATATCAATTAAACATTTAGAGTACTAAGACTCTAAATGTGAGGATGTTAATTTATGAGAAATAAATCTCAAAACCAGTTCTAACATGGGGATTATGCAGGTACTGTCATTATTGAACAGAGTTGTACATGCAACGAAGAAAGGTAACATTGCCTGAACTTCCGCTCAACCTCGAGATAGAAAGGGAAGCAAGACGAATCAGAGCCTTCACTAGACAGAGGAAAGAGCAGGAGCAAAGGAAATGTGAAAGACAGTGACTACTTTCTTCCAGTACTAGCAGCGAGGTTTCTGACATGGCACAATTACCAGGCGATCCCCCAAACATCCCCAATATTCCAGCCAACATTAATAACAACCTACCACCACTACATGAGGACCGAGAAGGAGATAACGACGATATAGATAACCCTCCATTGAATGAAATTCAAGGAGAGGGGAATCTCCCTAACGTTGGTAATCAAAATCTCAACCCACCAAACCCCCCCCCCCCCCCCCCCCCCCCCGTAAACTAGTTTGGTAACCCACTCAACCAGAATAATCCAAACAATAAAAATTTCCAGAATCCTCAATTCCAGAACCCTCAATACAATCAATATCCACCCAACCCAAACGATTTTAATGACCCAAGAAACTACTATCCAAACCAAAACTTTTACCCGCAGCAGCATTATCAAGGAGGACCGGGGAATAACCAACATGCGGCAGCAGCTGACTACATGCAGCCCATTCTGGAGCCATACCTGAACATTCCTGGGCAAGCGCCATTCTTGGCCAAGAATTTCGAACTAAAGCCGGCACTCATCAACCTTGTTCAGAGCAATCAGTTCGCAGGAGCGAATCATGAAGACCCGCATGACCATTTGCAAACATTCAGGGAATTGTGTGACACTATCAAGAATCATAATGTATCTCCTAACACTATTCGTTTGAGATTGTTTCAATTTTCTTTGTCTAGTGGAGCACGAATGTGGTACAAGTCGCTGCCAGTCAATCAGAAATCCACATGGGAAGAAGTGATCAGAAACTTCCTGGAGAAGTAGTTTCCGGAATCCAAGGTGGACGAATGCCGATCTAAAATTATGGAGTTCCAAATGAAACCGAAAGAGTCCTTGTACGATGCCAAGGAGCGATTCTTCAATCTGCTCAGGAAATGTCCCCAGCATGGTTTCTAAGACTGGGAACAATTGAGGAAATTTTACAGCGGTTTGACCCATCATGGAGATACATGGTTGACGCTGCTAGTGGACAACACCTGTTGCACATGCCCATGGATAAGGCCTGGGCCAAAATTGAAACAATGATTTTGAACAGATCTGTTTTAACTGATGATGTTGATCCCCCTCCCCCTAGTGGTTTATGTGTTGTAGGTACAGCAGAAAAATCTGAATTGGATAAACTGAAGGATCAGGTGGCCGTGTTGGCCCTGAATCAAGAATCTGGGAGTTCTACTCAAGTTCAAAATGTTGAAACCGTTTGTGGGTTATGTCAGGGCCCACATTCCACTGATACTTGTCGACAGGTGATGAATGAAAGCTGTAACTATGCGGTTGGGTTCCAGAACCGACACCCTAATCTTTCATACTCCAACAACAACGCTTTGAATTCACACCTATTGACCCAGCCCCAACAGTTTAACCAACCAAGGCCTCAGCATTTCAACCCAAATTTTCAACCCCAGATTCTATCCAGGCCAACTCAGAACCAAAACTTCCAAAATTTCCAACATCCCCAGAATCAGTTTGTTCCCAACCAGAACTAAGCCCAGAACCAGTGGCATCTACCTCCACAGAAGCCCCCATCCAGACTTGTGAACATAATGACTGAATTTATCTCTAACCAAAAAGAGATAAACACACAGATGCAGGCTTCTATCAGAAACGTGGAGACTCAGGTGACATAAATGGCCAAGGAGCTTCAGAAGAGAGATCAAGGGACCTTACCGAGTAGCTCGGAAAAGAACCCATAATGCAAGGCTATCACCCTGAAATCAGGGAAGGTTCTGGCAGGGCCACATATCAAGGAATTGCAAGGGAAGGGGTCTGAGAAAGAAAATGTTGAGGAGAATCAGGGAACAGAGGAAGAATGAGAAAAGGAAAAAGAAACTGAGACAGCAGACCTCGATGGAAAAACTGGTAAAGGTGAAGGTACAATCTCTGACCTTCACCACAAAAATCTTTCGATAATAAAAAGTTCATGCCAAGGGTTCCATACCCGGCCAGACTTGAGAATAAAGAGCAGGATCTTAAATTTGAAAAATTTCTGAAAAGGCTGCACAAAGTAGAAATAACTATTCCTCTCATCGAAATGATATCTGAAATGCCAGTATATGCTAAATTTCTGAAGAATTAGTTTCAGGAAAAAGAAGGATTGAACAGGAGGAACTGGTAGTTCTTAACAATACTTGCAGTGCTATCATCCAGCATAAGCTCCCTGAAAAGCAAGAAGATCCAGGTTGCTGCACGCTGCCCATTCAAATTGGGAGAGTTAAAGCAGGGTCTTTGTGATCTTGGTTCAAGCATCAATGTCATGCCTTTGGCAATGGTGCAGCGCCTAAAGCTTGGAAAGATTGAGCCTGTAAAGATTAGGCTCCAGTTGGCCGACAGATCCATCACCAAGCCCATGGGCATCCTCAAGGACATCATAGTAAAGACTGGGAGTATCTTGTTCCCGGTGGATTTTGTAATATTGGACATAGAGGAGGATCTGGAGATGCCATTGATCTTGGGGAGGCCATTCCTCGCAACAGGCGGGGCACTGATAGATGCCAAAGCTGAAAGAGTCAAACTGCAAGTCGATGAAGAGGAAGTTACATTCGACATGGCACAGTTGCAGAAATACCCAGATGATGGGTTCTGTTCATCCAATTCTGTAATAGTTAGGACTGAGTGTGGGGAGGGAAAGAGCGTTGACTCTGGATTTGGATTTGACTTGGGACATGTAATGATTGACAATGGTGATGACAAGCAGGTACTGAAACCTGCTGGCGCGGAGCACGACTGCTGCAATGCCATCTACTTTTCTTACCCCACTTCTGGGGGCTTGGAAGAGTTTGACGGCACTCATTTCCATCAGGAGGATGGACAAGGCGCCTGTGAAGCAGAGGAGACGGGTCCTGCACCGAGGCAGGATCCGGAAGGTAAATCTGATTTTCCCCCATCTAATTCTCGCAAATTACTCCCATCAGCGGAAAGCCCACCAGAGCTTGAACTAAAGGTCTTACCGGATCATCTTAAATATGCGTTTCTTGCTGAACATGAAAAATTACCGGTAATTGTGTCAGCCAAGCTGACACAAGAACAAGAAAACGCTCTGGTGGGAGTGCTTAAAAAATATGTGCATGAAATCGGTTGGACCATTGCTGATATCAAAGGAATAAGCCCTTCTGCCTGTATGCACGGGATTTTGATGGAGGAGGATTTCAAAACCTCACGCCAACCCCAACGAAAATTGAACCCACCGATGCAGGAAGTGGTAAGAAAAGAGGTTATCAAGCTCATAGATGCTGGTATAATATATCCTATCTCTAACAGCAAATGGGTCAGTCCCGTGCAGGTCGTTCCAAAGCGTGGTGGGATGTGCGTGACAAAGAATGAACAAGGAGAGGAAATTGCAATGAGGCCAATCACCGGATGGAGAGTTTGCATCGATTATCGAAAGCTGAACGAGGCCACGCGCAAGGACCATTTTCCTTTACCTTTTATCGATCAAATGTTAGAGCGATTGGCGATGAGGGAATTTTATTGTTTTTTAGACGGTTATTCAGGATATAATCATATTGTGATTGCCAGTGAAGACCACGAAAAAACCATTTTCACATGCCCGTACGGCACTTTTGCCTATAAACGGATGCCATTTGGTTTATGCAATGCACCTGCTACTTTCCAAAGATGCATGATGACGATATTTTCTGAATTTATTGAAAAATGCATTGAAGTCTTTATGGATGACTTCTCTGTGTATGGAGATAATTTTCAAGATTGTTTGACCAATCTTGCTAAAATTTTAAAGAGATGCGAAGAAACTAACCTAGTACTCAATTGGGAGAAATACCATTTTATGGTTACTGAGGGAATAGTGTTAAGTCATCGCATCTCAAAAGCAGGCATTGAGGTCGACAAAGCCAAAGTCCCAGTAATTTCAAATCTACCTCTTCCAAATTCAATAAAGGCAGTTAGGAGCTTTTTAGGGCACGCCGGTTTTTTCCGGAGATTTATCAAGGATTTTTCTAAAATTGCCAAGCCGCTCACTAACTTGCTCTGTAAAGAAAATGATTTTGTAATAAATGATGCGTGTGTCCAAGCCTTTGACACGCTCAAAAAGAGGTTGGCTTCTGCTCCAATTGTACAACCACTCGATTGGTCAATACCATTTGAGGTGATGTGTGATGCAAGTGATCTTGCAGTAGGTGCAGTTTTAGGGAAACATAAGGATGGGAAGCATTGCGTAATTCATTATGCAAGTCACGCCCTGAATGAAGCCCAAATAAACTACACCACTGCAGAAAAAGAGATATATGCTGTAGTCTTTGTGTTTGACAAGTTCAGACAATACCTCATTGGTACAAAAACTATAGTATACACCGATCACAGTGCACTCAGATACTTGTTCAACAAGCAAGATGCAAAGCCTCGTTTAATTAGGTGGGTGCTCTTGTTGCAGGAATTTGACATCGTAATAAAGGATAGGCAAGGTCGAGATAATGGTGCTGCTGACCACTTATCTCAATTAGAAAATGTTAAAAATGAGCCAGCCGTCAATAAGGATTTTCTAGACGAACAGTTCTTCGCGTTACATCTGTATGATCAAGCGTGTCCATGGTTTTCCGACATTGCTAACTTTTTAGCATGTGGAATAACCCCACCATTCCAGCAAAAATACAAAAGGGCAAAATGCTTCAAGGAAGTAGTAAACTACTTCTGGGAAGATCCCTTCTTGTTCAAACATTGTGCTGATTCGATGATCAGGCGATGTGTTACTGAAGTTGAGGCCTATCAAATCACCAAGAAATGTCACGAATATGAATACGGAGGTCATCATGGTCCCACTCGGACTGCCCACAAGGTACTCGAGTGTGGATTCTTCTGGCCTACTATTTATGAGGACTGCAAGGTGTTTGCTAAAGCCTGCGACAGATGCCAAAGATTAGGAAACATCTCCAAGAGGGACGAGATGCCTCAAAAAGGGATTCTCACACTTGAGATTTTCGATGTATGGGGCAATGACTTCATGGGACCATTCCCAACATCTGGTGGAAACTGCTATATCTTGGTGGCTGTCGATTACGTGTCCAAATGGGTCGAGGCGGTCGCATTACCAACCAATGATGGTAGCCAAGTCATAAAGTTCCTCAAGAACAGCATTTTCAGTAGATTTGGTGTACCTAGGGTGATAATATCTGATGGAGGAACACACTTTGTTAATAAAGCATTTAGAACTTTAATGAGTAAAAATGGAATCCTCCATAAGATAGGCACGCCTTATCATCCCCAAAACCAGTGGTCAAGTCGAGGTATCAAATCGCGAGACCAAACATATACTCAAAGCCACGGTTGGGATAACCCGTAAGGACTGGGCACGTAAGCTCAATGATGCTCTATGGGCATATCGCACTGCATACAAGACTCCCATCGGTATGTCTCCGTACAGGCTTATCTTCGGAAAAGCCTGTCATTTGCCTGTAGAGTTAGAGCATAAAGCTTACTGGGCCGTTAAAACGCTTAATTTCGATCCGAAAGTTGCTCAAGGCAAACGCAAGTTGGACCTCAATGAAATTGAGCAAATACGAGCTCAAGCTTATGAAAGCTCTCGGATTTATAAAGAGTGGACCTAGAAGTTACACGATCGCCGGATCAAACCTAAGCACTTTTTATGTTGGTCAAAATGTGTTGTTGTTCAATTCCAGGTTAAAGCTGTTCCCCGGAAAGCTGAAATCCAGATGGGAAGGACCACATGAAGTGTTAGAGGTGTTTGAAAATGGAGTCGTCAGGATCCGAACTGACAAGGGCAACATAGTGGTGAATGGGCACCGATTGAAGGAATATCTCAGGCAGTTCGAGCCGGAAAAAGAGATCCAACATGTGACGGAACCGGCTTATGAAAAATGAAAAATACAAAAAGAAGTCTAGCTGTAGACCATAATTCACAGCGCTTCCAGGAGGCAACCCGAGTTTATTTCATCTATGATTTTATTTTATTTCACTTCATCTCGTTGAACAAATTAAGTATCCAAAATCAACTAAACATTGAGAGTACTAAGACTCAAAATGTGAGGATGTTGATATTTGGAGAAAAATTGATAACTTTTATTTGCTTTCGTTTTGCAGGAATTTGAGGAACCAACAAACAGAAAATTAAAGCTGCAAATCAGGTTCCCGGTTGAATTAATTCTGCAACTAAATGAAAATTATTCCCGGAAATTAAAGTAATTTAAAATCCAGAATAAATTTTATAAGGAGTAGGATTAATTCAACCTAATTTATGCAAGTTAATAAATTTGGTAAATTATTTTATTAAGCCCATAAAAATTTGTTAAAAAATTACTGTGGACTAAAAATTTTCTAAGTCCATAGTAATAAAGAATGGACCAAAGCCCAATTGCACCCCGGGCCCAATCCGTTCGGATTCAGAAGACCATGACACGGAACCTAAGCATTGACGCCAACCTTTGGCATCATACATTAGGTTGGGGTCATGGCCAGCCATTTGGCTTGGATCATGAGAGTATGACGTCAAACCTTGAATAACGCCAACCTGGTGTCATACAGAAGGTTGACGTCAAACATTCCCCTTACCCAGCTCTTTCTGGATGACGCAGAACCTTGAATGACGCCAACCTTTGGCGTCATCGGTGGAGTTCCACGTCAACCAGCCCAAACCGCCTTATGACCCAAACCTTCAGGGATGACGCCAACCTTTGGCGTCATGCTCTTTGTTTGGCGTCATAGACCACCCAGTCTCCACCACCTAATGACGCAGAACCCATGGGATCATGCCAACCTTTGGCATCATACCCCTGTTCCGCGTCATTTCTTTTCTTTTTAAACCCTTTTCGACCTTTCTTCTCCCCCACACTTCCAACACTTAGAAAATTTTCAAAAATCACTCTCGAACTCGAACCTGTCTTCCCGAAGCACACCACTGTGTCCTTCGCAATACTCCGGCCATTTTCAGGCGAATCTCTGCCGAAATTTCTGAAAAATGCGAATGGCATCTCCTTCGAAGAAAGCCGAGCCCTGGTAACCCCTCTCTCCTGCGTTTCTCGGGGTTTCGCACACGCCTGTTTTTCGCGATTTCTGGGATGGTTGTTCTCATTTGTGCAAATGTATAAATAGGGCTATGTTTTAGTTCGATTATTTGCTCTGTGTGTTCGATTTTGAGTATTTCAGTGATTTGTGATATTGGTGTTAGCCGATCATGATTTGGAAGAGGGGGGTGTTGTTACTCTTGTTTCTGTGAAGGGTTAGGGATGGTTGACTGTGTTGGGCATTTTGATTTCTTTGATGTCTAGGGTGCTGAGAGAACATAGAAGCAATAGCTAGGGTTGGCAGTGGTGAATTTCACCATTGTTGAAATTTTTGAAGCTCTTAGGGTTCTCAAGGTTTTTGCCTACTCTTTTACTAAATGGTGATGTAGAATATCATGAATGGCCTGCTTTTAATCATGGAATTTTGAAAATCTGAAGTATAGAAGCCAATGAACATATGGGGTATTTTTGAATACCTTTGTGTTATTGGTGTTACAGCAAGTAGATGGCATGTAGTAGGATGTATCTTTTGCTTTTTGTTTGGATAGACAACATGCTAGTTTGATTTAGCTTGAGGTTTATGGAGCATGAATATGTGAAAATATGTTGTAGTGAATCTGTTTTGATGGTCATTGTGAGGTCTCGAGCATGAATGTTGTAATGTGTTAAATCTAAAGTCTGAAGCTATTGAGAGTTTGATCATGTGTTTTGGGTAAAGTTGGAGAGCATGGTGTTAGTGTTATTATTTTGGCTATATTGTGTGCATGACATCCGAGCAATTAATGCCACTACCCTGTTTTTGACAATCTGTGTGTATGTGTGAAGCAATCTTCAGATAGTTAGTGTTTGTGCTGTTTTTGGCAGCCCCTGCACCACCAACACCTTTTCAGAAAATCACTTTTTCACAACAGACAAAATAGTTGGTAGGGTATAAAGTTTGACTTGTGTTTTCGGTTCCCAATGGAACTAAAGTGTGAGTTGTTGGCAGTATTTTACCACTTGATAACTGCTAGCACTTTTCAAAAATCCAAAAACGTGACCACTCACATCCCACTTTTCATTTAATAAAACAAGTCAACTTTTATAAAATTAAAATAGTGTTTGCAAAATTTTTGGAATGTTTTAACTGTCCAAAGCAGTCCAAGCAATCCAGAAATAGCAAATCCAGTACGCCATGTCTCCACTGCACATTCCAATTTCGAGCATCCATTCCACTCGTCTCATCTCATTCCATTTTCAACAAGTGTCTCGAGCTTGTTTAATAAAATTGAGAAAATCAAACTTTTGGGTCCAATGGCCCATTAAAAATATTTTGGTCCAATGACCAGTTTTTTTATTATTTTTTCTTCTTTGGACTCAATAGTCCAAATAAAAATATTTTTAGGTCCAATGACCTAACCTTTTAATAAATTAGTGTTATCTAAATTTCTGGTTTGTAAATATTGTTACATATGCCTTGTAATAAAATTCAAGTATAAATTGAATAAATCACATTTCGAGCAAAGCTCAAAATATGAGGATGTTGATTTTTAACTTGAACAAATTTATGAAAAATTATAAAAACTTGAAGTGCACTTAATATTCTCTTTCTCAGGAACGAAAAGGTTATCAAATCAAGCATTCTTCTGCCTGATTGTACACTAGAGGCGGTAGCGTATCAAGCTTCCACAGACAGAATAGAGATTAAACAGATGAGGGAGGCCATCATGAAAGAATACTCAGTCCCTCTAGATCAAACAACGGAAGCCACACTGGATCTCCCATCAGGCTGGAATGTGAATATACCTCCCGAGAACATAACAGAGGCAGTTACTTCAATAGAAAGAGATTTCTTCCATTACATAAAGATTTTCTGGAAGAGGATGATGGACCATGCTCGAGAGGACACTAAGACTACCCCCAGGGTTCATCACGAAAGGATTCAGCTTAAGTTTAAAGAATATATGGCCATATGGAGGTGACATGTAGAGCGGGGAATGAGGGATAAGGCTTTGGCAGACTTTGATACTATAATCCCGAATCAGCCCGTAGACCCCCAAGTGCGGATGGCCTTCGTTGACAAACAGATCGACATTAGCAGAATTCTGAATGGAGGAGTGATTATGATGCATGAGGCATTTCCTTTCAAATGGAATCCCTATCTTTTTTAGAAGAGGGGACCTGAGGAACAAAGATGGATCACTGAACAAGCTCGCCTCAAGCACCGTGAACTAAGCTACAATTTGCATAAACGCCTAAAGGATGCCGAGCACTTTGAACAGACAAGAAATATCTCGCTGCTGCAATTCATGGCAAAGGAGATTAAGGATGCGAGGGCACGGTGGAAGGATCTCACTTTCATTTGAATGAAAGGAAATTCGAGCATTACAAAATCTTTCCTAGACAAGGGAGTGGAACTGCCAGTGGAAGATGAATTTGAATCAGTCTTCACAAAGAGAAAGTACGGGCTATTTGGAACTGCCAAGGACACTGAACTTCCTGAGCACATCGCTGTACTGAGGGTACAGCCGATCGTGGATATACATAAGGGCAGCTGGAAGCCGATCAAAAAGCATGAGAGACAATTCCAGCTAATGTCGGAAGCTGAGGCGGGGACTTATCTCAATTTCAATTTTGCCTAAGACATGTCCTATCTGGAAGGGCTTCGGAAAGATCTGGTGGGGGCAATGTTGGACAAGTACCGGACTTCATATCTGGAATTAATCATGGAAATGGACAAGGAAACGCTCCGGTATTGCAATGACAAGAAGGTAAAGCAGAAGATTCTGCATTACAACCACAATATCCGGA
The DNA here is from genome assembly GCA_030278955.1 of Hygrophila difformis. Lineage (NCBI taxonomy): Eukaryota > Viridiplantae > Streptophyta > Magnoliopsida > Lamiales > Acanthaceae > Hygrophila > Hygrophila difformis. Next base: position 19,531,469 of record JAOANR010000008.1, on the reverse strand, counting down.
GCAAATTCTGCAAAATGATAAAAGAAGACTGGGAAGCACAGCTGGTGTGAATTACACTCCGAAGCTTCATCGAAGACTTTTTAAAGCATGCTGAAAAACAATTGGGTTATGAAGATGAGCCCAATGTTGAGAAGAAAACCGGATAGGACCAAGATGCTATCATTGATGAGTACATTTCCACAACCCAGCCAGAATAGCCCACAATACAGCAGGAGTCAGTTCCAACTTCCATGCCCACTGCTCCTGCACCTCCCGTACAACCAGCGCAAGCTGAAGTGCAAAAATCTGCTGCTGTCGAACTTGAAAGCCAGCACGAACCACAAGTGCAAACTAGAAAAAGATTGGTGAAACTGGCAGAGAAAGAGAAAGGTGGACGGGCACCTGCACCAAAAGTTGTTATTAGAGAGCCCGAGCCACAGGCCAAGAAGATTGCTGAACCAGTCAACCCTGCTGATAGAGGAAAAGCCAAAATGCCAGATCCTCCCCCAAAGCGAAAGGATCAGATTGCCTTTGATGCTGAGCTAACCAAAAGTTTGCAAGATAAGGAGTATACTAGAGTGGCTGCACAAGAACAAACAGCTAAAAAAGAAAGGCGGATGGCAGAGAGGATGGCTGATGAAAGGGAGAGGTTAGAAGAGGAAATGATTTAAAAAGAAAAGAAGGCCGCTGAAGAGGCACAAATTCTGAGAAATATTCAACAAACTCGTGATGAAGAAGCTGCCCGAAAACTCAAAACTGAACTTGAGTCAAAGAAGGGGGCTGAAACTAAAACAGTGGAGGAGCAAACACGTGAAGAAATCATCCAAGTGAAGATTGAAAAGGGAGAGGAGATGGAGAAGCTGCGAGATTGATGATGAAGAGCTGCAAATCCTAGAGGCAATGCCATCATTCAAGCAATCTGCTGGGAAGAGCCTCGCCTATGGGAACACTTGAATCCGAAAGAGAGATTGGAGAAGTTCAGAAAAATGATTTTCATGAGAAATGATGATCCCTTGTGGCTGGAATACTTAACTGAAAGAGAAAAATTTTTGAAAAAAAAAGCAGAAGGTCAAGTTCAGCAGGCTGGAGGAGAAGAGCAATCATTAACATCAGTCGACCCAGCTGCACTGGCTAACATTTTGGAAGATCAGCCAGATAAACATCCTATGGTCCCAACTTTTAAAGAAAATATCCGGGGAATCTTAAATGAAGCTATGCATGAACAATCAAGTAGACGGGAGGAGGTATCAACTAATGTTGATGACCCTTACTACCCCATTATGGATTTTCATATTCCTGAATCTTGTGAACTCAATATTGTAAATAATGTAATTATACAGGAGGCAGCGGAAGAGGGATCCCGAACATCAATTGACCCAATCATGCTGGCGAACATTTTGAGAGAAAACATGGAGATGGAGGAGGCACAGCAAAACGAGCCTGTACATGAAGCAGAAACGAATGAACCGGCCAATCAAAATGAGGACCAAACCAATTGGCATACCAGTGAGGACGAACCCTAGGAATCAATTGGATCAATCAAGCCAGTTGATTTCTGGGCAGAAACCGAGGTACGAACAAGGATGGGGATCCCACCATAGGCACACGGGAAGCAGCAGATCACAACAGCAGATGTCACGACCAAATTTGACAGCAATATTGAATGTGTCAGGGCATATGAACAGTTGCAAGAGTACATCATACCTGACAAGGGATTTGAACGAAATGCCCTAACACATCCAACAGTCGATTTTTGGAGGACTAGGCACGGATGGGGGGAATTTCTATTACATCATGGGGAACCGGGATATGTTGAGCTTACAAGAGAGTTTTTTGCAAATATCAATGAAGAGAAAAAGACAACCTGGGTTCGGGGACATACCATTGATATTTCCCCGCAATACTTAAACAGGTTTCTTAACACAATGAACCACCCCCACTGAAATTCCGAAAGAAGAACTTTTCTGCAAGCGAGGCAAGACTAAAAGGGCCAACACTTATCGCGCCATCGCTGATAGTCTGACCAAGACGCCCACCACTGTCAAAACCTTCCAATCCACAGAGCTTAAGGTAGAATTCATGCCTACTTATGAATTCTTTCTGGCAAGGATCAAGCCGAGTACGCACCCGCAAACCACTTCAGGATGTATCTTAATGGGTTTGGCAAAACTCTAGGCATGGGATGAGGTTGAATGTAGGGCAACACATATTCGAGGTCATGGCTTCCAGGCTGAAATAGAAGCAAGCACTCTGTTATCCAAATATGATACGAAGAATATGTATTGCTCAAGGCCTTGACATTGAAGAATTCACCGGCCAAAAGACAGTGGTTATGGACCCCCCCCCCCCATCCAAGTGCCGTACATGCTGAGTCAAGAGAGGATTCGATATGGACTTCCACCACTGTCTGCTGATTATGGGGTTTAGTCATCATACTTATCTGGAGAGCAAGCTCCATCAGCTCAAATGAGGCCAGAAATGCCATCTCCTGCCCCTAAAAGAAGGAAGACAGTTAAGACTGGAGAGGGATCTTCCAGGGCCTGTACTAAAGTGCCACAATTTGAACAGCCCGAGGGAGCAGATCACCAAGCAGAAGAAGAAGAGAATATCCCTGCTCCAGTACCATCTCAACCTCCTCCACGAAGCCAAAATGTCTCTCAATTCCCTGCTGATTCCCAGGCACTTGAACTAATGAGTCAGATGAGCCAATCTATGCTCCAAGGTCTTAAGACTATGACCAATGTGGTGATGTCAAGTCATGAGGAACAGCGAAAGAAGGCCGAAGAAGAATGCCAAAGCGTAGAAGAGAAAAAGAAGAGAAGAGGAAGGAGAAGAAGGAGAATGAGAGGAAAGATGAGGAATTCAGAAGGCTGATGTTAGAAAGAGAGGAGAGGATGCATAAAGAACGGCAGGAAAGTGAAGAGCGAAACCGGAAAATGGTGGAATCACTTTTCCAGAGCCAAAATCAGATTCTGCAAGCTCTGCTCAAGAAAATCCCAGATGATGCCGGCTCCTCCAAGCAACCGGGTGAGAAGAAAGACTGGATTTCATGATCAAATCTTGTTGAGCTTAACTGTACACATCATATAAGAGAATTTCTATTATTTGTGCAAATTCGATCTCATTGCATTGAATTCTCTTGTAATTGATGTAATTAATTGCTTTCAAAAAGGAATTTTATAGTCCAAAAACAATTTTATTTTGAAAAGATGTCTGACAGTCCGAGATGAATAAGTGACTGTCAGGCTAAAAACATGCTGTTAACATACTTGGTATGTTAACAGTGCCTCTTTTACTGCTTTAAATTAAATAACCAGCAAAGCATGCATAAACCTGCTCTAAATTCACATGTTGAATTTAGGCTTGTGATTAAATTTTCAAACTTTTAAATTGGGATAATATAATTGAATACATGCATGAAATGAATTCCTGAGGTTTTGAGCTATAAAAATTTAATGATGCAATCATCTTGTTGGGTAATAAATCGGCATGTTGGAAATTTTGATTGAATAAATTGTTAGAATTAAGCTTTGATTAAACTTGAGAATGTTGTATGACATGAATCAATCCAACCTTGTGAGATTTGAGCCATGAGTCACTTTTACTCATTTATTTTCTTTGATGTGTGGATCATTTTGATTAAAGGAAACTAGAACTTGCAATTGGGACCGATTCAAGACCATGCCATATTCCCGAAATCGAGCATATGATCGAGGCACTTAGAAAAACCTAATTTTTTGCCTTCGTTTGAAATCTAAACCCAAAAATATTTTCCCTTTAGGATTAACCCATTTGAGCCTTTAAGCCTAATTTTTCTTGAAACCCACTATATTTTCCTTACCCTTACAAAAAGACCAAAATATTCAACCCAAGTGGACAAGGATAAATTCTATCAAAGGCATTAAATTTGTGATCATAAAAAATGTATAAATCGGTATTCAATAAACCGATTCAAAAAAAAAAGAGAAAAAGAAAAAGAAAAATGTTGAGCTTCATTCAACAAAAATAAATTGCAAACGACAAGGAATTAGACATAGTCTAATGTCATGCAGTAGAAAAAGAAAGACAAAAGAAAGAAAGAAATATTGAAGATCACAAAATTTTAAATAGAAATGCCAAGTTATGATAGAATAATCTCGTCACTTCTTAGCCCAATAAATTCTCTTTCTTACCAAATGTTACAACCGTATGCCTCATTATAACCCTTAAATAAGACCTTGGGATCTCGATTTGAAGAAATGAGCAGGTGGCGAGTTGGTCTGATTGCAAGCTTATGGGATAATTTATTAAAATTGATTATGAGCGTTCATGATTAAACCCAATTGAGAGTAAGTGAAATTACCAATTCTCTTATATATGAGGCTTTGTTTCTTTAATTCTATTCATGTCATGCCTAAATTCTTAATTTTAACCTTTGAATCTTTCAAACATGATATTCATAAAGAGTTGACAATAATGTTTGATTTGTAGGCCGATTTAGTGAGCAAGTATCATTTCATTAAACACTGCAATCAAGGGAATTTAATACTTGTAGTTTTTTATTGTCTTATACAAATCCAAAAAGAATGTAATTTATGAAGCCACGAAAATGAATTGAATATGCAGAGCCCGTGTTCTAAGGAACATTGACTCTGACTGCTTGGAGACGATCAGTATTAAATGTGAGGATGTTGATAATGGCCCAAAAAGCCCTTTATTTTCAATCCATTTCCGTATCTGAAACGGGCATTTGATCGCATTCCGGTCTTATATTAAATAAGAAAGCAGTTGAATTGGACTAATTTATGCATATTTGTAAAAATAATAAGTTGGTATGAAAAATGCATAAATATATAATTTTATTACACGTTTATGATAGAAAAATCCAAAAACATGAGAAAAAGAAAAGAAAAGAAAAATGAATGAAAAAGATGGGCAAAAGAATAAAATAGCCCACAAAAATCAAAAAGATGGAAAAAAAATAAAATTCCACAAAAATGCATTTGTTGACAGGAATGACGCCAAGCCTTGCATGACCCTATTGTTTCACGTCATCAGTGGAGGTTTGCGTCATGAGCTAGGAAAACAGACTCAAGGCTGAAACCCTATGACGCCAATCAAGGCATGAAGCCAAAGGTGTAATACCCGAGAATTTTGTAACATAAATAAACAAATAAATACAATATATAAATAATTTAAAGATAAAATGAGAAATGGAATTTAATTCCAAAAGATGAAATGAGAAATGAAATTTAATTCAAGAAGGAATTAAATATCCAAGAACCCGTGAAGTCAAAAATAATAATTAAATAAATTATTGCACGGGAACCAAATATAGAAGGACTTAATATTTCGAACCCGAAATTAATTTGAGATCCCAAACAAATTTGAAATAGAATTTAAAGTCCAAGAGATAGCCCAAGAAAATAGAAGGAGAAGGGCCCAAAGAGAAGACAAAGGCCCAAAATGAAGGAGGAGGAAGAGGAAAGGCCCAAAGGGATAGCACGGCCCGGCCCAGGACAAAGCCCATTCCGTGTCCGGGAGGGGTTGGCGCGGGGAGCGCCAAGTGCGCACCGGGAGACAGCATGCGATCGTATTGCGGATTTCGACGATTTCTTACCTTATTTTCAACCCCCGACTTTGGAAACACAATCACAATTCGGTGGAAGGGATATTGGACAAATTATAACTGATCCTACATTCTAATTTCGACCTAAACAACCCTAGAGGCAGCCCCATATTCTCTCAAACTCTCTTCACTTCTCCCAAGACCCGAAATCACCGAGTTCGTGCTTTCCGATCACTTTCTGGCGATGAAAACCGAAGGAGGAAGCGTGGAGGACAAGATCCTTAGGATTCCAGATTGTGGTAAGTCGTTCCTAGGCTTTCGTTTAAGTTTTCAAACCCCAAAATTCGATCTAACATTAGATTTTTACTTTCGATTCTGATTCGTGGCCAAAGGAGGAAGATTCGTGTTGAGAAGATCCGTTCGTGACGAATCATAGGATCCGGACAACCCCGAGACTGTTTAGATCTCATATTTTGTAAGTCAATTCTTACATACGGTTTTTGGTGGCTAAAAATCGACCAAACATAAGATTCAACACAAGAACTTAATAAAATCTGTCAATAGAGGTTTCACCCGCGCGCAGCGTTCTCGGATGAATTTTTCGGACCCTTAAAATTCTTCAAACGAGAAAACTCAAAACATAAAAAGTGTTCCTAAGACATAGATATACAGACTGTAAAATTTTCATAATTTTCCGTTAAATTGTGTTGCCTGAAAACCAAGTCTGAACACCTCTGAATAATTTTCGAACTTAGAACTTGGCAGATTTCACTCTCGATCTTGTTAGCCATTTTGACCTTGGATCTAGGCCGAATTAGGACTTGTGCCAAACATGAAATTTGTAGATCTATGAGTCTTGAATACCTCTGTAAAATTTCATGCATTTTCATTAAGATTTGCTATCCCAAACCGCGTCAAACATATTCTGTTGTGCATGAACCTTTCGAAAACTGAGACAGATTATATGACCAAATTTGATGTGCATTTTTCTATCACTTGTGGTCAAAACTAATCTTTGGTGTAAACATAAATAAATGTCTTGAGAACGTGCCTGTAAAATTTCGTGTATTTTCATTAACGTTTGGATAGTCAAAACCCGTTTTGAATACACTATGTCCGAGAAGGAAAAGTCGATAGATTTTTAAACCGAACTTAGTGGATTAATCTAACTTAATCCGTGATGAATTTGCATAATTTGACTCTAAGAAAACTTGTTTATTTTGGTGTATTTTAAGTGCCTGTAAAATTTCATAAATTTTGGAGGTCGTTTGCTATGTCAAAAACTCTTTTGAAAATCAGTGTGCTGTGTAGACAATTTTGACAGATTTTGGCTTTTGTAAAGATTGTAAAATTTCACCCGTTTCCTCGCATAATTTCGGAAAACTTAAAATACGAAAGTTGTTCGTTAGTGTGTTTTTAATCTACTGTAGAAATTTGAAGTTGATTTCCTTTGAAATGAAATTTTAAACTGAGACGGCATAAACTATGGCAATGGCTTGGTTGAAATGTTGAAAAACTCGTCTTTTGAGAAACACATGATTTGCGAGATATGTCTAAATAAATAAAAACATTTTTCTAAATTCTTTTGAAACATTGGTGATTTGTGACCAAGTTAGATACTATCAATATTGACTATGTGGCTTGTGGACATAAGGGCCCAAGCGTATGTCTAGCGGACGTAAGAGCCCTAGCGCGATATTGATTATGTGGCTTGTGGACATAAGGGCCCAAGCGTATGACTAGCGGACGTAAGGACCCTAGTGAAATATTGACCATAAGGCTAGTGGACATAAGAGCCATAGCGAATGGTGATCTATAAAAGAAATGAAACGAGAAATTTATAAGAGATTTAAATTAAATCCTTGTTAAATTGTGTTATGGTTTTTTGTCAATTTAGCTAATCGCCTTGCAAGTTATATCTGTGATCATTTGGAATTCATACCTTGGATTTATACAATTAAATTCCATTATTTAGTCGAGCTATTTTATATAGTGCATGCAATCGTGCTAAATGTAAGTCAATTCTTTCTTAAATAATTAAAGGCTTTGAAACCTCATTATTGTATGATAGGGGTTAACTTACTCAGCATGTTTATGCTGACAAAACCGTTGCTCTCTTTTTCTTTTCAGAGTATGGGGCTTACACATGAGCATAGCATGCATTGGGGTTTTGGAAACGTTTACACTCGTTTTTATACATGACTGCATAACGGGCCTGTTTAACCCGTATTTGGCCGTGTTGGCCCTATTTATTTTTCCGCTGCTATACCTATATTTAAATATTACTTTCCGCTGCAACTTAGATAACTTTGTAATTATTTTTGTTATATATTTATAAATGGGTTGTTTGAAATATTTTAAATTCTGAAAAACCATAGCCTTGCATCTCTCTAACAAGCTCGGAGAAACCGTGTCTTCCTAGGGAGGTGTGGCGGTGACATCCTGGCCTGGGTTATCAAATCCGGGGTGTTACAAAAGGATTGCGTCATGGGCAGGGTTCTGCGTCATTGAAGCCGAAACAGAAGGCATGACGCCAAGCAAGCCTCATGTCTATGACGCCAAAGGATTGAGTCGTAGGCTGCCAAGCTAGGGACCACTGGGGTTTTTGAGCTGGAGAACTATGACGCCAAACGAGTTTGACGTCAAGCATGTTCCGCGTCATTACTATGAGTTCTGCGTCACTAAGAGAGTTTGACGTCAAGCCATGTTCCATGACATGCATGGAGGTTCACGTCATTGAGGCCCATGGGCCTAGGGTTTTATGCCTATAAATAGGGCACGATCCGAAGGTGTTCGGGGTTACACATTCTGCATCCTTGAAGGCATTTTTGGAGCAACACACGTAGGTAGCTTAGTTAGTTTTCTTTTCTTTCTTCTTTTGTATTATTTAATTTTCTGTCCATAGCTTAGTTCAAATTCTGGTTATTTCATTTTGTTGTTGGCTTAGAGATAGCATTAGATAGCCAGTTCTATACCTCCTATTTTGTTTTGAACTTTTGTTATTTTGGTTTACACACCCATTAATGGTGTTATCAAACCTATTCATAAAAAAATGGGATTCATTCTTCTCTCATATCCCAAAAATATGAAATGGATGCTCTAATCCATGGATTTTATGGCTTTGTTTTTCTTTTTGATCACTTGATCTTTATTTACTTTTATTATATTAATTTCTCCATGTATGGTTGATTAAATGTGTGAGTATGAGGTTAGAAGCATTATTGAGGGCTGTGGGTTTCATTTTGCTTGCTGGATGGCTTATTTTCCTCCTTATTCTTATTTTTGTAGCTTAGATTAAATTCTGTTCTGTTTATCTTAGCACGATTGAACCCTTGCGCCTAAAATATGTTATAACAGCATATTCTGCATTATTTTATCATCATGGTGCATTCTGGAAAAGGCTATGACGCCAACCGCCCTATGACGCCAACCACGTTGGGGTCATGGGGAAGGTTTTGTGTCATAAGCATTTCTGGCCCAAAAAAAATTTTCATGTTTGCATTCTGGGGATGTTATGACGCCAACCGCCCTATGACGCCAACCACGTTGGGGTCATAGGGCAGGTTTGGCGTCATAGATGTTTCTGGCCATAACTTTTGCATGCTGGAATTGCTATGAGGCCAATCGTCCTATGATGCCAACCACGTTGGGGTCATAGGGCAGGTTTGGCGTCATAGATGTTTATGGTCATAAATTTTGCATGTTGGAAGTGCTATGACGCCAACCACCCTATGACGCCAACCACGTTGAGGTCATAGGGCAGGTTTGGCGTCATAAGTGCTTTTCGGCCAAAAAATTGTTTCACGTCGTGGACGTTTCCCGCATGACCCCACGGGTCATGACGCAATTCTCATGATCCATGACGTGGAACCCCAAACTTTTCCTTATGACGCAGAAGTCATGACGTGATCCTAGGATCACGTCATAATTTAATGTCAGGTCCCGTGCCTATTTGGAGGCAGAAGAGACAATGGTCTCAGGCCCACGAATTTTAGGGGCCCATTTTTTTGAAAAAAAATTTAGTATATATATATATATCATAGTAGAAATAGTATGTAGAAATAGTATTTAGTGATGACTTTGAACATATGTAGTCTTTTGATAAGTAGAAATAGTATTTAAATATCACATTGTTCTTTTTTTTGGTTATATTAATATTTGTTTATATTATAAGTAGTGTTGTCGTAAAATTGGGGCCCCTTCTAAAAAATCGACTCAGGCCCAAAAATTGTTAGGATCGGCCCTGTTTAATGTTTGGCGTCATAGCCCTCCCCATTTTCAAAGAAAATTTCTAAGTCATGCAATGACACCAAACCCTTGCAATGACGCTAACCTTTGGCATCATCTCTAAGGTTCCGCATCATTAATGAGCCCATTTCCAACCTGTTTGACGACAACCCTATGACGCAATCCTGGGATCACGTCATGAGGTTGGTTGGCGTCATATTAAACCTATTTTCACCCAAAGTTCTTTTTTATTATCTCTAACCCATCATTATGTTGCATCTCGCTCCCACGGGTTAAAATGCAATATCCTGCAATGCAACATAAGGCGTTATGCTGCCAAAATCTTCATTCTCCATTTTCGCACTTAATTGATTGAACCCTTGTATCAATAATTAAAGATCAAGATTAGTAATAATTAAGATCAATGATTAATGGGTGTAAGGAATTTTGTTCAATTCAGCACTAAAAAATTACTTTACAAAACAAAATTCATTTGATCTATCTGGACTGTAATTAATTATGGAATGAAAGATTATTTAGGTTAATGATTAATTATGGGACCAAATCCATAATCCTTGCATGAGAAACCAATGTCTCTCATGCAAGATGATTTTTTTTGTTATTTTATTTTATTTCTACTTTATTTTGGTCTTTGTCTGTAATGTGTGAAATAAACAGTAAGAAACATACAGAATAATGTTGGCGAACGGTCCCTTCACAAGGAAATGAATTAGCCCGTAGTCTGTATGTTTATTGTTTGTTATTTTGCATGGTTCGGACAGTAATTGGCGAGGTCAGGCGAACGGTCCTTTTAACAGGAAATGAAGTAGCCACTCAGTCAGTTCCTGTCCGAATATAGTTCTATTTTCTTATTTTATTTTCAAACCCAAATCTCAAACTGTGCCAACACCGGATGACATAGGTCAATGTCATCTGGCAATTAAGACAGTAAGAGAGCATGTAGGTTTTTATCTCAATTCACGTATGGCAACAGTCTTAATGACAGCGACCACTGTCATTTTTGACTCGTTTGCTGTCTAAAATTCACTTCATCTGAATGATAAATGATTGGACCACAGATAACTGCAGTCCATCTCCCTTTAATTATTCTGCCACTTTTAGTCTCTGACTATTTCCTTCTGTGTTCCAAATTCTGTCTAGATCCGCCTTATATTTTGGATCAATTTAATTTTACACATTCCATATAAACTTATGCATGATACTATTATATACATACTGTGGTCTGAATTATTTTGGGATCCTTCCCTTGGACATAGAAGTCATGATTTTTAAACAGATATTGCATAATAAACTTCCAACAAAAATTTCTTTATAAAATCCAGTTCTGAGTAAGGGATAAATTTTACAGTTATGACTGATTCATATTCAACTGAGGGTTGATCTTGGGAAATTAGAAGCAGAGTCAGCGATTAGGTCTCACCTAGACTGAAATGATCTGTAATTTTAATTGAGAGTTTTGTACCTGTTTAGGGAATGATTTTCAAAGAGTAATTATTTTCTAGATTGTTGTGTGTTGAAAATCTGATATTAAATATTGCACCAAGTCAGGGTCCACTTGGATTCAGATAAAATATAATAAATAATACTAGAGGAACAATGCATAGGCCTCGGTTATTTTCTAAGATAAGGTTGAGTACTCTTTCAACTGCTATTCTCTTCTGCCAAAGCCTATTTTTGAGTTTTGAGTGAGTGCATCCGGAACAAACTAATTTATTAGTTTGTTTCATTAGTTTGTATCTCATAACTAGGGATGATATCGAGTCGAGTCGAGGCCGCGTAGTTAACTACTTGAGCTTGACTTGACGGGCAAATATCACTACTCGAGCTCGAGCTCGAGTATCATCGAGTTCGAGCTTGAGCTTGAGCTCGAGTCGAGTAGTGATTCTCGAGCTCGAGCTTGAGTATCATCGAGTTCGAGCTCGAGCTCGAGTAGCTTTAAATTTTTTTTTAATTTCTGAATTAGGCCCCTTATCTGATAATTCTTCTGTTTTTTATATGTGCTACGGACTCACCCAGCACGCAGTCCAATATATATTTTAAATCATTAATAACTCAAATTCGGTACAGTAAAAATTCTAAAAGTTCGATATTAAAAAACTACACGACGAGATGAATCTAACAAGATCTCACTTGGCTATATTTTAACTTATATAACTATGATAAAACTTTAAGTCAAAGTGTTTGTGTTAATAGTGTCATATTTCAACATGTTGTATTTATTCAAGAACGAGGGAAGTATTATGAGTTTTTGAGTTGTTTGACCTTTTCTATTTTGTGTTTGATTCATTAGTTTTATTCATTATCAATAGAAGCCAATCAAAAGATCAGATTCATTTAAATAAATTTAATTGTTTATTACTAATTTGAAACATACATTTTACACACAAGCACAATTTTTTTGTTTATTCCGAACATTTTTTTACACAGTAGCCAAAAAGACATCAATCCTTTGTGACGAGTATGACTTTAATTGGTTTAAAAAATTGGATTGCGACAAAAAGGCATATTAAAAAGCCCATGGCAATAGAAACATACTGCACTAAATAAAAAATTGTACTATCAATTTAAATTTGTGAGTAAAATAATTTGTTCCGTCAATTACTTAGAATATTCCAATTATAATTATTGATATGGAATCTCAAATGCCAATAAAAAATTCACTGGGATGATAGGGTGATATATGAGGAAATTGATTTTTTTAAAGCATATGAAAAAATTGATGAATCCATAAATGGATAGAGAAAATAAAATGTTTAAATATTGATATGGGCTTGTGAGAATAGGTAATGGGCTTAGAATATTTTGATTATAATTATTGATATGGGATGGTGGGAATTTTTAAATGTAAAATAAAATATAGTAAAATTAATTAATAAACGAGTACTCGACTCGACTCGACTACTCGATGAGTACTCGATACTCGACGAGTATCATATTCTTCTACTCGAGCTTGAGCTCGATACTCGATTAGAATACTCGATACTCGACTCGACTCGAATTTTTCGAGTACGAGTCGAGCTTTTTCCGAGTCAAGTGCCGAGTCGAGTTCAAGTAGCACTACTCGTTAATCACCCCTACTCATAACCACCTGGGAGTAGGTAAACACTGCGAGCGGTTTACTGATGTCCGGGAATTCTTGATCTGCATCCGGTCATTAAGACTGGGGGCTCTCATTTACTACCAGTATGATACTTTTGAAACTTCTGAGTGATAGGATTTTAAATGCTTTCTTTATTACTTTCTTTACAGCTTTCTTTTAAACGCTTTTATAGAGGTCACTCGGATGCGTCGAGAGAACTTCTAGCTGCTACTAGGAATGGGAGTTATGGAATAATTCAGGGCTTAATTTTATTCTTTGGGAGTGACATGGGGGAATGATAGAAGTACTTGGCAAATCAAATAATGATTTGTCAGGTGTTGCTCATCCACCACAGATAAATAACATACCCCGGCAGGGGCAATTATGCATCTGTGGTATCTTAGAAAGTGCTGTCTTAAGTGCATGTAAATCCTGGCTGTGAGTACCTGTCTGTTAAAGGGAATATAGTATAGGAAGCATGAGAATCAGCTAACTGAACGAATTATCTCAAATAAAGAACTGTGTAACAAAATGGAAGTTTAATTATTGTTTTATCTGACTCTTGTCCAATCTTTATTTTTTTCTCCCTGTCCCTTCTGTCCATTGTGATTTCAGCTTCATAGTTAGCATAGTATAGATTTACGGCTTTATTAGAATAATTTTACAGCCTTCATAGGATAATTTTATCTGCTTTCTAGACCTAATTTTAATCGCTTCTTAGCTTAGAACTATCTGCTTTGTAGGATAATTTTATCTGCTCTTATAGTATAGCTTACATTCTGTCAATTAGATGTTAGAAAAAATCCACATTGAATCGAGTAACCGAGTTGAAAATCTAATAAAATGGCGTGGCATCTGCTTCCATCGCACATCCTCCAGTAAACGATCCGGACTTACCTATAAATTGTTGCAATTTTTTACACCGTGCACTTTCGGGCCACAGTTTCTTAACACGAGTAATAAAAACGTGACAACCTATAAATATATCCCTAATCCCAACTCCATCATCATAAATTGATTTCTTTAAATAAAACCTAAACCGGGATTCTTCTTTGTTATTTTCGAAAATGCTCGTGTGGGAAATTGTCAAAAGTTTCATGCTTGAGGACAAACAGTTGAGTTTGGAGAAAATCCACACAAGTGAGAATTCAGTAGACATGTTCACCAAGTCTCTGCCAAAAGAGAAATTCGAAGCATTTAGGCGAGGAGCAGGCTTGGTAGAGCCCAAAAAATGAACTGGCGGGGGAGAATTGTTAGGTCAGTCCATTTACTGGGGCTTGACCAAGAAAACAATAAATAAAGAAAACAAAAATAAAAGAAAGCAAAGCACTTACCTGGGAGCGGTGGGTGCTCATTTAATACACCCAGACATAGCAATAATAGTGTGGGTAGTGAGAAATGAAAAAGCGATTAGAAGAGAGCTGCAAAATAATTGAGAGCAGAAAGCCAGAAACAAAAACAGAGAAGGAAAAGAGAAAGAAGAAAAGGGAGAAGAAGAGAGCACCGATCTTTCAATCTCTTTGGTAGAAAAGTTTACATCTTTGGTGAAATCCTTTTCACTTGCACCTCTCTTGTTGTTAGCCTAGAATTGTGTTCTGGAAGTACATATATATTTGGTGAATCCTCTGTCGACTCTAATTGTTGTTGATTAGCCAAAATTAGACTTGATATAGTAACCCTACAAATGATCTCAACCGTTGGATAATAAAAATGATCAACGGTTGCAGACGACGTCCGCACGTCCTGGCCTTTTTACAAAATAGGCCAGGCCCGAATAGTTTTCAAGGCCTATCTAGTTATATAGGCCTAGGTCGGCCTTCATACAAAAGCCGATTAGGCCTATCAGGCCGGCCTGTTAAAATTTTTTATATAATTTTTTGTATAATTTATTCATATTTTTAGTAATATATTTATTTATTATTTATTTAATAATTAAATAAGCTTAAATAGACCTTAAAAGGCCTAAAACCTGGCCTATTTAAACAAAAAGACCAGGCTTAGGCCTATAAACTAGGCTTATATAAGGCCGTAGGCCAGCTCAGGCCTTACAAAATTTAAGTAGCCCTAGGCCGTTCAAGGCCAAGCCTGGCCTGACCTGGCTTATTCCCACCCCTACCTACCATACACCATATGTATGTCATAACCTAGAGGAATATACTTATATAGTAGTAGTACAAGTTTTGCTATTTTCAATTTGGTTTTTAAAGGTTTTGATTAACCCAAATTGTCCTATAACTTGCATAATTTGCCGAAATAGTCTAAATGCATTTAATTTCAAATTTAGGGCCCTTAAATTTTTGAATTGTTCACTTTTACCCTAAAAAGTTTCTAATTTTTCAGTTTAGTCCTTTATGTTTCTAAAAGTAATGACTAAATTACAAAAATTGGAAAATGTTTTAGGATAAAAATTAACATTTTAAATGTTTAGGGGCCTTAAATTGAAAACTAAATGTGTTTCGGAATATTTTGTCTAAAATATTAAAGTTATATGACCATTTAAGTTAATCAAATACTTTATCTGGGTAATAGTGAAACTTACAGGACTATTTGGGTATTTATTCCCATAATCCAAACTAGAGACTTAAAATTTGGTGTAGTTTGCACACTTTTGAGTTGAAGTGGTGCCTGCAAAATTTCACTCATCAAACTTTGTAGGATCTGCGACTTTACCACTTCATTAAAACAGCAGGCCGGTTTGCTTGCATGATGCAGTTTCACAAAAAGTAGAATTACTTACTATTAGATTAGTAGCATATTCTTTGATTTGCACCAATTGCCACACCAAAGGCAAACATGCATCTTCAACAAACAATTCTTTGTACTATATAATATGGCTAGTAAAGGAGAAAAAGGCTGAGAAGTACTCGTGTCTGATTCAGGTGTTTCTAAAGACCCCTCCGCGTGTCTGATCTCGTCCTTCGATTGATTCATCAGTTTAAGAAAGCAGTCAAGCACTATAACCTGCAGTGTTTGTTTTCCCTCCTCCTCTAATGTGCTAAATCCTGTGTGAAGAATTCAACAATAACTGTCCTCGGAATAATCCAAGTACTTACTCGGTCCTTGGAATGGATCCTCGAAAAGACAATTTTCTTGCAGTGATCGGATAGAGATATAGAAATGTCAAGATGAGATTGACTGGCCCACGATGAGGCCGTAATAAAATTATCTAGACTCATCCTAACCCATACCGGCGGGTTCAGTCATTTTAATTTGGACATGAAAAATTATTACTTCCTCTATTTTTCTTTTAAAAAAAAATGTAACATTCATGTATTTCACGCTGTAGAACAGAAATTTTGATAGACAAGCAAGTGCAAACAATTTTATTAATTCACAATCACAATGTTTATACAATTGAATTTAAAACATGAAGAACATAATCAAACGATTTTGTGGGTTCGACTTCTAGAACTACTTTGATTCCTCCAATCTTGAAGACTTTGAAATGTATTTGATACTTCCTCTCTGGCTCTTTGCGATTTTCTGCAGCATTGTGTTGCTGGAGGATCTCTATGAGTCTTGAGAATGTGTAGAGTCTCCAGGTGTCCCCCTCTAATGTGGGAGGTGCCTCTATTTATATAGGAAAAATGATGGACATTGGGTCCATGTCGATGGGCCGACCCATTTTGAGTGTCCATTGGTTCTTTGGGCCGGTGAGTCTTTTCTTTGGTTGGTTCGCCTTGGCCCAACATACTATCTATTGGGTCTTCCATTTGGATTTGTCCACATTGGCTTAATATAAATCCATTGACTTTGATGGATCCAAATATCCTGATAAATATTAATAATTATTTTAAACATTTAAAATTTATTTAAAATGCCTAAAAATAATTAACTTAATATTTAAAATCACACGTGTCGCATTTTTATTAGCCAACAAATTTCACTTGTTTACACACGCAATCCAATATACATTTTTTAACGCTTAATATCTCAAATTATATAAAAGTAAAATTATAAAATCTTGATATTTCAAAACTACGCGATTAGACCAATCCAAAAAAATCCTATTTGAGTATGTTTTACGTTATATAACTGTGTTAAAAAATTAAATCAAAGTTACTCAATAAATAATGGTAACAACTATGCAAATGTTTCATTTTTAAGGAAACTGATAGAGTACTAGTGTGTGGATTTCCCATTTAATGATAGTAAAGTACTCCACCGTTCCTAAATAGTTGTATCTTTCAACTCAATTTCAATAACCAAAGTTTGTATTAATTAACTCAAAAACTTACATGTTTACCCTTCAACTAAAATCATTCTTAATAAATGTTAACAAATAGCATTTATATAAAGTGAAGGGCAATATAGTAAAAACATAGCATAACTACCTAAAAATGACAATTATTATGGAACACTTTTTAATTTCTAAAAAAACAACTAAAAATGAAATGAGAAAGTAACAGTTGATATGCATGGGAAGTTTGGTTGGGAGATATTAGTCCTTTGTTTTTTGGTAAGAGATATTAGTCTTTTGCGCGCGCACAAGAATTTAGGTGGTGAGGGCAAATTTAAATGAAATTAAATTTGAAAAGTAATAAAAATGCACATATGTTGCCATGCGGATTGCCAAATATGCGGACATGCGGAGGACGATCACAAGCCATTGATGAAATTTAAAATCCAACGGTTTACATTAATTGTCAGGGTAATTTTTTTAATTTTGATCATTTTACAATTTTGTAAGGTTAGAAATAATATAGATGGCCAATTCCTTCTCGTGTCCAGATGTACTGCTATTTCTTTATTTGGATTTTATAAAATTTGATAGGATATTTAGATTCCTTGTATTGAGTAGATGAATTTTCATACAAAGAACGTCCAAATCCGAGTTCATATGAGAAAGTTAGAGCCAATCGAAGTTGCTGCGTAAGTTTTGTTGTATTGGCTTTGTCGTTGAAATTCATAGGTTATGTCGCTGAATTCTATAGTCTCCATCACTGAATTCCATAGGCTCCGTCGCTGAATTCTATAGGCATAGTTGCTGAATTGTATAAGCTCTATCGTTGAAAGTAGCAATGAACTTCAAATGGCTCTAATTTTCTCATACGAACTCGGATTTCGGTGTTCTTTATATAAAAATTTATCTAGTCAATGCAAGGAGCCTAAATATTTAATTAGATTTCAGAAATTCCTAATAGGAAAATAGCATATTATCATAACAACGAGTATTAGATATTTTTAAGGCTTCAAAGACACGAATAGAACATTTCAGCGACATACCATGCATTCTTCAGTGATAAAGACCATATAATTCAGCGACATAGCATGTATAATCCACCGACATAGCCTATGCATTTCAGGGACTAATTGTTCTCATTTCATCGACATAGTTCTATGTAGTTCAGCGACATCATTATATAAAAATCTGCTATTTTTTATTTGGAATTTGTGAAATCTTATTGGATATTTAGATTCCTTGCATTGAGTAGATAGATTTTCATAGAAAGAGCGTCCAAATCCGAGTTTATTTAAAAAAGTTACAACTATTCGAAGTTTATTGCGTAGCCTTTGTTGTTTAAATTATTTGTATATGTCATATCGCTGAATTCCATAGGCAATATCGCTGAATTGCTCATGCTCCGTCGCTGAGACGTAAACGCTCTGTTACCGAAAATCGCAATGAACTTCAAATGGCTGTAACTTTCGCAAATGAACTCGGATTTGGATGTTCTTTATATGGAAATCAATCTACTCGATGCAAGAAATTTAAATATCTCATCAGATTTTAGAAATTCAAAACACACAAATATGGCCTCCGAATATGGTATGTAGAATTATTACCCAATTCACCAATATTAGTATTTCTTTTGACAATTATACCCTTAATCAATAATAGTCATTGGATGAAAATAAACGGCCATGATTTATGTTTGCACCGTACAACCATTTATTTATCTGTATAGCAACCGTTTCCATAAAAATGATGCTGGGGCCAACGATGAATTCATGAATACCCTCAAAATTTGAGCTCTAATATAAAGAATCTACAACAAAGGCTACGTTTGGGAATAAACTTTAGTGATTAACTTTTAGCTTTTAAAATCTATACTATATAAAGTCTCTTGATCTTATGAATAATGATGGACCATTAATGGTCTTAAAAAATAATTAGGTTTAATATTATTTTTGAAACTCAATTGGGCTTTAAGAAAATTATAATTTATATTTTACAATTATTTTTTAATTTATAATTTAGTAATTTTTAATTTAAAGAATACATTTTGATAAATATTATAGAAAAAGGCATATCGGATAAATATTATGGAAAATGACACATATTTATTGTTGAAAATAAAATAATGCGAATTGATAGTTTAAATTAATTGTAATTTAAAGACTTGGTCAAATAGTCAAATTCTCCACATGTCTCATATCCCTGCCATTTGTCAATTTCTAATTTGTGTAACATGGACTCTCACAACACATTTTTCCCAATATGGGCCTTGAAAACAAAGATACACTATTGTTAAACTATTAAAATTAATAATCTAGATTTGAACAATTGATATCTCATGTTTAATTTTTGGTGAATTAATTATGGTTGAATCAAAAAACAAGTAATCTAAATATATTGATCATATGAATCAACAAACAAATAAGTATAGCATATCCCAGCCCATTCAGGCTAGGGTAACACTAGTACATACTAAAAATCGTCTAAAATTTTATATATAGTAAATACTAATTCCAGTAACCGCCAAATTTTAATCTCTCATTTTCTCCAACTTTTAGCTTTCCAAACTCCAGACTCTAAGTTCTAATTTAAAATTGTATTACCAAACACTATTATTCAAATTTAAAACTATTTTTCACAATTAATTTCAAACTCAGACTCTAAACTCTATACAACACAGGCGTTTGTAAGATTAAACCTACAGCCCTATTTTGAAAATTTCAAGTATAATCTCGTAGGACGTTATAATCTAGCTAGTAATTTAACTAAGAGTACACGATCTGTTGGGAAATAGTGCGGAACCTGTGGGATCACCAGAAATACCAAAACAATATCAATATCCAAAATAGGATATCCCCTGTGTGCCAAATGAGTTTCCTACAGATGCAATCAAGCCAACAACAACAAATCAACCAAAGCAATATCAAAGTAGTAAATCGACACCAAGATTTATACGTGGAAAACCCTTCAAAAAAAAGGTAAAAACCACGGGCCAGTCGTCACCATCTCAAATCTCCACTATATCAAATAATGGGTACACTAATGTTTCTCTCTAGCATTAGCCTAGAGGCTCACCAACAATCATCAAGATTTTCTGTAATTGTGTTGGCCATGTCACTGAATTGTATAGGAGCCTTCGCTGAGATGCGTTCAAATGAATAAAACCATGTCACTGAAATATAAAATTGTATCGCTGAAATTAATACAATGATGTCGCTGAATTGCATAGGCTGTGTCGCAGAATTACATAGTCCATGTCGCTGAATTATGAAGGCTCCGTCGCTGAGATGCGTTTAAAATCCTAATGACCTTCAAACGGCTCTAACTTCAAACTTCGCTGAGATGAATACAATAATGTCGCTGAATTGCATAGGTTGCGTCGCTGAATTGGGTTGGCCCTGTCGCTGAGTTGTGTATATCATGTCGCTGAGTTGCGAATTCAACGGTGGTTGCAGACGTTGTCCGCACGGACATATGTCCGCAACGTAACCGTTCCCTACGTACAATTTCAATTTCAGGGTTTTAATTATCAGGAATCTTAGATTGTTTATTACAAAGTACTACCAATACCTATATACTTCATCATTTGTTAGACTAGGATTACACTTTATATATACCTTAGCTTATTTAACAATGCTATGTTATTGGATTCCATGCTTGCATTGGTTATATATACTGTACCAACTACCGATTAATTAGCTTAGTTAACAATGTTAAATAATGAGATACCATGCTTGCTTTCACTGATTATATTTCACTTTATACTTGGCTTACACAACCAATTAAGTCTATACGGCTGCACATGCATACTAAGTCGATTATATTTTTATAATATATATAGTGCAGTTAGAATAATCCAGGGCACTTACATGAAACGCCGATCGATCATTCATCGGGTTTATTCTCGACAAAGCCAGAAAATTTAAAGACTATGGTGTCTGAAGAAATCAGAATGGCCATGGAGGATGTGGAGGCAAAAGAAGCCAACGATGAAGATCATCTAATTACGCGCTCACCTGCAGGTCATGCTTCCTTTTCTTTCCTTATAAGTTAATTAATTGCTTCGAGTACGTATATACTATACGTCTTTTTAAGACAGTTCTATAAATTTCTATAATGTTTAGAATAGCAGGTCTAGAATATATATATATATATATATATATATATTTCATCCTTTTTAGTTTTAAGGATTATATGCGTATATATGTATATGTATATATGTATATATATGTATATATGCAGACTGTATATATATATGTATATATATATGTATACATATGTATATATGTATATACATATAAATCCTGAATACTTTTTGCCATGTGCAGACTGTATTGTCTTTATTAAATATATTTCATCCTTTTTAGTTTTAAGGATTATATGGTAATTATGCCTTAGGTTTCCACTTAAATGCTGATTAATCATCCAAAAACGTACAGTCATCCAAATTAAATACATGTCAGCGCTGAATCATCCTACTTGCCAAGTTATCAATCTTTTAAATCTTATACTACCTCCGTCTCAATATATTTGGTACGAAAGGTTTTTTGGCACTATTCACTGTTTAACTTTAATTCGAATATTTATCATAGCTATGAGAGAAAAAACATAGTCAAGTGAGATCTTGTTAGATTCGCCTAATCTTGTAATTTTAAACAGTAAACTTTTTATAACTTTTCATTGTACACAATTTAAGTTATTAACCGTTAAAAATGTGTATCGGCATACGTGTTGGATGAGTCCGTAACAAAAATAGTGAGACGGAGGAAGTATTTAAGTAATAAATCTATTTATTGGTATAAGAAAATCTTGAAAAAATCTTTTTATATATTTTAAAAAGATATAATAATATATTTGATATTTATAATGAATTTAGTTAAACAATATATTATATTAGATAATAAATCTATTTGTTTGTATAAGAAAATCTTTCTATATATTTTAAAAAGATATTAATTAAAAATAAATTATAATATATATTTGATATTTATTACGAATTTAATTAAATAAATATATTATAAATTCTATTTGAATAATTTATATTTTCAAATATAATATTAATTATATTAAAATTCGAGCCTATTATACATAATATACATAAAATAAACACTACATAAAATTAAAAAAATAGTATTTCATCAGTAAAACGAATTTAATATATTATTTATAGATACATAAAAATTAATATCATGATAAATTATCTTTTACATATATTTATTAGTCATTAATCTACTGTATAATTATTAATACTACCTATGTTCCTTTTTATATAAATATAATATATACAATCAACATATTTTTGCGAGTGGAGTGAGTTAGAAAGACGAAAGTTTTAATATACTTAATCAATTTAATTATACATATAATATTTATAATAGTAGGGTGGTAATTATGGATTAATTTTTATTTATATTCGATAGAGGCTCGCGAGTTTCGTCCTTTTTGTTTTCGTTTATTTCCCTTTGGTTTGTTTTTGTTTTTTTCTCTTTTTTTTAGCAGCCTTGCGAGGCATTGTTCACCAAAAAAATTTTTTATTTATATTTTATTTACCTAACAAATTGAATTATACTTTTTTTGGTGAAATCGAGTATAATTGAATAATACTTTGGTATATGTATTATGAAATGAAAAATTAAAATTTTTTCTTCTCTCATTTTGAAAAAAATAGAAATTATATTTTATTAACAATTTTGTTTTCATAAATATACTAAAATAATAATATCTATAATTTTAAATTAATTGAGTTAATCAGTTTGTATTAAAAAATTAATACCCGTGCGCGAAGCGCGGGTGAAAAATCTAGTATATAATAAATCTACTTCTTACCCGCATTATTAGATAGAAAAGGGCGAAGTCGCTTCAGCGAGGCAGACTTTATTATCTTTATTAAATAGACATCATTCTTTTTTAATTTCAAGGGTTTCCACATAGGCGCTGATTAATCATCCAAAAACGTACAGTCATCCAAAATAATTATATGTCAGCGCTGAATCATTCTACATGCCACATGATCAATCTTTTAAATATTCTTTATTTAGATAATAAATCTATTTGTTAGTATAAAAAATCTTGAGAAAATCTTTCCATATATTTTTTAATAAAAATATAAATTGAAAATAAATTATAATATATTTGGTATTTATTACAAATTTAGTTAAACCAATACATTATAAATTTATTATAAATTATAATATATTTGGTATTTATTACAAATTTAGTTAAACCAATACATTATAAAAAATACATTATAAATTATTTAATTGAACAAATAATACTTTCAAATATGTTATTTAAATAAAAAATACAAAACTAAAATATTAACCTAAATCAATATAATAAAATAAAAAATGTGTACTTTGGGCTTACACACATTTGACGACAAATAGGTGTCAATATTTACCAAATAATATAATAAAAGAAAAAATTAATAATAATCATCTTTTAGGTAATTTATCAAAAATATATATAGTTAATAAAAAAAATTATAATTCGTTATAAAAAAATTAATCAAAATTTGATCCTGATTTTTTTGTATAAGTTTTAATTTTTAAATATATTTTTATCATAAAAATAATTTTAATAAAAGAAATAATATAAAGAAAAAATAATTATTGAAAAAATATTTTTTCTTATGAACATAATCCAGAATTTTGCATTTTTTTTTGTTTCTCAAAAATGTCAAAAAATTTATTAGTCGATTTTACGATACCATTTGCTGATATATTGCCAATAAAAAGATGAAAACCTAAAGTGTCAATTGTATGACTATAGAACAGAGCCCTTCTGTACATCGAAGCGTGCATAACATTAAAAACATGCATAATAATTTTAATGATGTGCCAAAACTGTATTCACTTATACTTCCTCTGTTTTCGAGATATTGCAACATTTCCAAATTTCCTATTATTCATTGTTTAACATTGACTCAAATTTTTATCATAGTTATACAAGTTAAAATATAGTCAAGTGAGATCTTGTTAGATTCGTCTCGTCATGTAGTTTTTAAATATCAAACTTTCAGAATTTTTACTTGCACCGAATTTAAGTTATTAATGATTTAAAATGTGCATTGGACTGCGTGCACTGTGTGAATGTTGCAATGTCATAAAAACGGAGGAAGTATATTATTACTAAGGAAAATAGGAAGACAATCATTCCATAATAATTGAAAAACTGCTAATTTTGCTGAAAATGTAAGTATAAAAAGTGGATACTTCATTATTGTAGTAACTTTTTGTTCTCCACTAATTTTATATTCCATTATTAATTACACATTTTTGGATTCATTCTCCACATCATTCTTCATATTAAGATAAATGATGAATATAATGAAGTATGATAGTTTGAATTCATTCAATAATACTCCATCCGTCCCATTAAAAGTGGCCCCTTTTGACTTTTGACACTGTTCATTGTTTAACTTTGACTCAATTTTATTGTATTGATACAAAAAGAGAAAAATAGTCAAGTGTGGTCTTGTTAGAATCATCTAATTGTATAGTTTTAAAATATACGTTTTATATAATTTTTACTTATACCGATTTTGAGATATAAAGCGTTTAACAATTACATTGGATTTTGTGCAGAAAAGAAAGTGGTCACTTTTAATGGGACGGAGGGAGTAACAAATATGATTAGATAATCATTTGTGAAAGTGATTCAAATACAGACAGTTACAATAAATAAGTAAATAAATAAATCAAATTCCATTACATATTGTTATTGAATGTCAAGATGACTATATACTAATTTCATACATAATCACCTCCACATAAGTAATTTTTATACTACAATATTGATATAATGATACTATGAAATCAATTCTCTCCTATCATTTTGTTCCTATTTGAATTTGATTGCTCATACCTCATTCAGTGTGATTGTAGGAATTTCAGATGATTTTAACAATTTTATACTACAATATTGATATAATGATAATGTGGAATCAATTCTCTCATATCATTTTGTTCATATTTGAATTCTCTCCTTATATGATACAAATGATCAAGAATTTTATATTTTGCATAAGATTTAAGGGTTCTTGAATGGAGTTTAAGCGCTTTGGTTTTGTTCCAATTTTGTTTTGATTTGTAAGGGAATTCTATATGCAAATGGTAATGAATTTGATATATTTCTATATTTAGGTTGCTTAATGTATTAATTTTGTATAGGAAATTGAAGAGTATATAATGTGTTCGTAAAAATCCCTCCGTTCCATTTTTATTTTATTGTTTTAGTTTTGTTATTTCTTTTTTTAAAAAAAATTATCTGGAGCCTTTTGAAGAAATAATTAAATTTTGTATATATAATTTATCTGGAGCCTTTTGAGGAAATAATTAAATATTATAAGAGGATACTGTGAATTATAATCCACGTTTTAATATGCATCATCATCCATGTCTCATGACATCTTATTATGTTGTGTATCCTGATTCCTCAATGAAACTAGTATCCACACCTGTCTTTGAATCTTACATTTGGTTTTGAGATTAGGGTTGAGATCTGATATAAATGATTGCTTTATTATAATTCATAGAATAACATAGATGCTCAACTCTCTTTAAATGTAATAATTGGTTATAGGGCTGAGATTTAATTATGAATGCTTTTTTATTGTAAATTTTTAATTCATGACGAAACATTCATATTCAACTCTATTAAAATCTAATATTTTCCAGGTCTTCTAAATAATGGTTTGTATAATATAAATAATTGAATCTATCCCTCCTACTATCTTATTAAAATTACGGAGATTCGCACCCATGGTTTAGAATAGTTTGGTTTATTACAATTGGTGGATCAAGATATTTCTATAGAAATTGATATTGATTATCTCGAGGTAATGAACTGATTATTTATTTTGGCTCATGTTTATGATCAAATTGATAAAGATTCTTATGATTTCCTATGCCTATGTTATAAATTTAAAGTAAAGCAAACTTTATACACAAATAATAATAAGACCACAAATACTTGATTTTATTTGGAAAAAAAAAGAAAAAGAAAAAACACCGCACCGCGAAACGCGGGTTAAAATTTCAGTGTATATATATTCATCATGGAATTTTGTAAGCAAGTTTGTAGGAATGTAGTCAGGATACTTTTATGAGTTTATCTCATTGTTAGTATATGATTAAATACTTAAATTTAACTATTGTGTATCTATAACATGCATGTACTGATAAATAATTTCCTTATTTATTATTGGTTCCCCTCTACTAGTGTTTTTCCACTTCGGACTCATTTTATTTCGCTCCTAGCTAGCTGTTTTTGTTCTTCGTTATTTATTATTGGTTCAATAAATTATTCTCAAATGGCCGGGTCCTTTCTTACTAACAGCTTCACAAGTTGCCGCTTTAATTTTGAAGAAATACTCGGTTCCATATGGACCAAAAGAAAGTAGGATTCATCGAGTTCCACAAGAACTGCGATTGAACAAGAAAAAAAGCCAGCATTTGTTCGATCCAGTGGTTGTTTCAATGGGGCCTTACCACCATGGCGAACCTCATCTTGCCCTAGCTGAGAAACTCAAGGAGGACCTTCTTCGAACCTTCCTGTGGAAGACTGACTATGAGAATGGTTTCTTCTACAATAAAATTATAGAGCGCATCGATGAAATTAGGGACTGCTACGTCGGAGTAACCAAAGATGATTATGATGATGCAACACTGGCAGATATGATGCTTCGTGATGGAGTCTTCTTGACAATGTACTTTATGGCCCAAGATTTGAAACATGTGATACGTCATCTTGGATGGTCGAGATTTTCATTCCTCGTAAGGGACATTTATATGCTAGAGAATCAGATACCGTATTCAGTTATCAAGCTCCTCAACCGGTTAAAATTTGGAAACGATGAAGGGGATGCACTAGTTCAAAAATTCCTAAGCACAGTAGCTTTTGGGGATGGGAGGCTAAAAAAATTTCCTTGGGAAGGAAGGCTGCGAGGGTATCGAAGAACCACCACATCTTGCTGAAGCTATTAGAGCAACTTTTCTATGGGAAAATAAAGAAAACAAATCCCAATCCCGTTGCTTTTCCTTGTGTGGATGGCGGCCGCCAAGGAATGAATACATAGGACATGTTCTCCAAAGGGCAAGCAATCCATTCCGGTCAGTTACCGAGCTCGTTGCAAAGGGTATCCGCATCATGCCTAGTTCCAATGATTGCCATACAGACATAAAGTTCACATCCTATGCCAGCTGCGGAGTGCTTCATCTACCCATTTGGATCATGACGTACAATACCAAGGTATTAGTTGCCAACCTAATCACCTTGGAGTTGTGCTCATCGGATAGTTACCCCCCAAAGAATGAAGTAACATCTTATGTCACTTTCATGAAGTCACTCATTGAGAGCTCTAAAGATGTTAAGATTCTCAGAGAAAGGGGAGTTCTCTTCAGCATCCTAGGAAGCGATGAGGAAGTCGTCCAATTATTTAAGGATGTTGACATTATCGGAATGGGCTATTCATCAGAGAAAATTGAAGATGTTAAGCAGAGAATTGACGAGCATTGCAGTAACAGGTGCAAAACATGGATGGCAGATCTGACCCACACTTACTTCAGGACGCCATGGACTGCTATTGCACTGTTCGCTGCTGCCTTAATTTTGTTCCTGACTTTCTCACAGACATATTTGGCACTCCTTTCATACCGACGGGATAATCAG
The DNA here is from genome assembly GCA_030278955.1 of Hygrophila difformis. Classification (NCBI taxonomy): domain Eukaryota; kingdom Viridiplantae; phylum Streptophyta; class Magnoliopsida; order Lamiales; family Acanthaceae; genus Hygrophila; species Hygrophila difformis. The sequence goes on along the minus strand of JAOANR010000008.1, from coordinate 19,503,764 downwards.
AAACATTAGGGATGATGATCTCTGAGAGGCAAAGGAACAACAATATAATAGAACAATCTACCTAGTTAACACCTTGGAATTGGGATCGAGCTTAAGTCAGGGCCGGTCGGGATGGAGCAGCTAGAGGTGCAATCGCCCATGGCCCGGGGCCCAAAAATTATTTTAAATAATTTTTTTCTATTGTATATATTAATTTTATATTCAACTTTTTATATTTTTTCTTTAAATATGATAAAACTAATAATTAGTTTCTCATTTGATTTTTTCTTCTCTAAAAATTGCAATAAGTTTGATTTATTTTATAATTTCAAATTAGGGAAAGGAAAAATTTAGTATGGACATACTTTCTTTTAATAATTTTTTTAATTATGTACTTATTTAAATTATGTACTTACTTAATTTAGAGGGTGTTTGTTTGTGCGTTTTGAGACAGATTATCTGATTATTGCGTTTGCAAAACGCAAATAATCAATTAATCATGTTTGTGTACCAACTTCCAATAATCTATTATTTGTGTTTTGAGGGAATGAAAATGCTATTTTCTTGCAGCTACATTTTGGTGCTGCAAGAAAATTGCGTTTATTCAAAAATAGATTTTACCATATTGTTGCATTTTGAGGTAATGAAAAACACAAATCCAAACACTTTTTAATGATTATCTGATTATTGCGATTTGAAACAGTACGGGTTCATCCAAATAGTTAATTTTCTACAGCACGTTTTGTTACAGCAATTATCTGATTATCTGTTTTCTAAACGCTGCAGCACTTTTTAAAATTCATATCCAAACACCATCTAAGTTGGGGTTCGATTTCCTAGCCGACCCCTATTCCCCCCTTTATCGTAATTTGTGTGACATAAACTACCACCACCATTTCTTAGCATAGGTTGTTCAAAAAAAATGGGGGCCTATTATTTTATTTTCTCCAAGGGCCCCTAAAATCTCAGGAACGGCCATGGTGTAACACCCCGGATTTGATAACCCAGGCCGGGATGCCACCGCCACACCTCTCTAGCAAGACACGGTTTCTCCGAGCTTACTATAGAGATGTAAGGCTATGGTTTTTCAGGATTTAAAATATTCAAGTAGCCCATTCATAGATAGTTTAAAAATGCTACATCAGAGTTGCAGCGAGAATATATATAAGTACGCAGCGGAAGTAAAGTGTATGCAGCGGAATTTGAAATATAGGGCCGACATGGCCAAACCACGGGTTAAACAGACCCGTTCATGCAAGTCATGTAAAATAAATAATTAAGTGTCCAAATGATCCCCCAATGAATGATCATGCTTCGTACTCTGTAACAGAAAAAAAAATGAACAACGGTTTTTATCAGTATTATAAAATACTGAGTAAGTTAATCCTTACATGACAATAAAGGGGTTAGATTCTTAGTAATTTAGATAAATCTTTTTGCCATGCATAAAAACATTTTAAAAAGAATGCGAAGATAATGCATACTTTAAAGACACATTTAAATTTCATAATTTAAAACTTAAGCATGGGCAATTATTTAAGGCATGATTTAAAAACATAATTAATGCCGTAAGTAAGTAAATAAAAATTTGAGCTTTAAAAATTTTCACCGATACGCCACCATCAAAACGATATTTAAATTTAGCCGGCAATCCGGCGGCCGCAGCCAATTTCGTAAAATCTGAGCTTTTTAGTTTATTTCCCGTTACGCCATCATCTCAACAATAGATAGCCGGTGATCCGGCGGCCTCAGCCAATTTCATAAGTAACATATCATCTAGCCGGTGATCCGGCGGCCGCAGCCGATACGCCATACCCAGTACCACTCCGTCGAGCCTCGAGTAACCCATACGGATACACTCGAGAGGGTAGGCAGTTGGTCTCTTGTGACCAAATACGCCATATCCAGTACCGCTCCGTCGAGCCTCGAGTAACCCATACGGATACACTCGAGAGGATAGGCCAAAATAATAACGGCAGATATCAATAGTAACAGTTAGCCGGTGATCCGGCGGCCTCAGCCAATTTCATAAGTAACATCTCATCTAGCCGGTGATCCGGCGGCCGCAGCCGATACGCCATACCCAGTACCACTCCGTCGAGCCTCGAGTAACCCATACGGATACACTCGAGAGGGTAGGCAGTTGGTCTCTTGTGACCAAATATGCCATATCCAGTACCGCTCCGTCGAGCCTCGAGTAACCCATACGGATACACCCGAGAGGATAGGCAAAAATATAAGTTGCCGTGTTGTTGATTTTTCGCGCGTGATAGTCATAGCCGTTTTGGCACAAATTGCACAATTAGGAGGGCACCCTGCAGAGCACTCACCCCCTAAATTTTATGTAACCGATATTGTTTCAACTTTAGTATAACGGGATTTTCAAAAATATAGCTTTATCGTATCACAAGATTTCGATCGTTGTTTAAAAGATTTCAAAAATCGATCGATGTCACAGTTTACGCCTTTTCAGTTTAAAAATCCATCTCTTAGGCGATTGATCTGAAATTTTCACAGTAGCTCAAAAACATCCCAATGAACAACTTTCATGTTTTGAGTTTTTCGTAAAAACGATGGGAAGTATGTCAAAAATCAAGTTTTCTACTCAAATAGTATGCTGTCAGGATTCAGGTTTGACACATCTCAAAGATTTGACTTTTTAACATATCAAATGAGCTTCAAAGATTCTGAAATTTTATATGCACATACTAGACATGATTATATGCAACTTTTGTTTAGAACTCAAAGATTGGATCGGACTAGAAATGATAGAAATATGCTCATCAAGTTCGGTTAAGAAATCTGTGAACCTTTGAAAATTCTTTAAAACGCAGAATATGTCCGATTCGATTTGGGGTTTCAAAACTTGATGAAAATGCATGAAATTTTACAGAGGTATACTAGACTCATAGATCTATAACTTTTGTTTAGATCATGAAGATTGGTTCGGACTAGAAATGATAGAAATATGCTCATCAAGTTTGGTTAAGAAATCTGTAAATTTTTGGAAGTTCTTAAAACGCAGAATATGTCCGACTTGATTTGGGGTACCAAAACTTGATGAAAAATTCTGAAATTTTTACACAACATAGCTGAAGATCTTAGGATCAAAATCTTAGTTTTGAGTTTTCAGGTTTGAACGCTCGAAATAAGAGTTTTGTTCGGATTTCAGAAAATACGTAGATTGGGGTTTTTAGGTTCGATTTTAACGTTTCGTTTAAGATTCAATGTTTCGGATGTCCTCAAACCACCCGTATTGATATGTAAGTTATCAACTTACAGAGAGTGAGTTCCTTGAACGTTCTAAGGTTGATCGATTTGTCCAAAATCGCCACGAACGAATCTACGCAACACGTTCTTCTTCTCCTTTGGCTACGAACGTGTTTGCAAGTAAAGATCCGTAAGTTAGAAGGTTGATTATGATCTAAAAACAATAAGGAAACTTGATTGACACCTTACCAACAATCCAATGCTTGCAAATCCTTGATCTCCACACTACTTTGGTAGGATTTGGTTGCCGGAAAGTTCGCCGGAAGTTCGCCGGAAGGTGTTTGGCTTAGAGAGAGTTTTTGGAGAGTTTGGGAATGGATGATTGATTAGAATGGCTGAAAATGGAGGTATGATTGACTACATATCGTCCAAATAATGTTCCCTCCCGTGATAGATCGGATTCCCAACCTTGGGGTCAAGGAATATGGCAAGAAAGTCGCCAAAACGCGACAATGGCTGCTGTCAGGACGTTGGCGCGGGGTTGGCGCGGGAATCTCCCAAAAGGCGCGCCGGGTGCGCGCCACCGAACGCGTTGTCGCGACTTTTCGACCCACGCGGGGTTGGCGCGGGAATCCCCCAATTCCCGCGCGGACAGCGCGCCAAACACGCCTGGACTTCGGTCCGGGCGGGGTCGTGCGATCCGTCGTGCTTTTCCTCCTCTCTTTCGGACTTCTATCTTCCTACATTTTCGGGCTCGATTTTTCGGGTCATTCTCGGGTCATAAATTCTTATCTTAAGTTTATCTCGACTCAAATGAACTTCATGTTAAAATCTTAAATCCGTCGGTCTTGGTTTCGTCGGCTTTCAATTCGTCATCTTTTGATTCCCGTGTAATAACTTGTATCCTTGAATTTCTTTCGATTTCACGGGTTCTTGGAATTAAAATTCTTTTCCTTCATGAACTTAACTCCAATTATTTTTACTCAATTCATGGAATGTCTTCGGGCTTCCTTTCCCTCTTTTATTCCATTTTGAATTTAAATCTATCGGCGTTTTATTTCCGAGCAATAATTTATTGTGATAAATTATTTTCTTCTTCTCGGAAATATTTCAACATTGATCGGAATAAATTTTTATTCCCTTGGACGTTGATAAAAATCTGGGGTGTTACACTCTCCCCCCCTTAAGAATCAACTTCGTCCTCGAAGTTGTGCTTCGGCTTTTCTCGCGCGAAGAGTTATGGTCCTTTTTGTTTACTATTTGCGATGTTGTGTTATTGAATTATTGTTCGATTGTTGATCATCGTTTGTTGTTTGTTTATTGTTTGATTGTTGATCGTCGTTTGTTGTTTGATTATTGTTTGATTGTTGATCATCGTTTGTTGTTTGATTATTGTTTGATTATCGTTTGATTATCGTTTGACTGAACCCAGAATTGAAATTTCCAAGTTGCCTACGTACCCTGTGAAGGGATCAAGTCATTACGTAGTTCAAAATAATTTGAATTTGGTCTTCCTCGGGTGTTACATCCTCCCCCCCTTAAGAATACAGTTATGTTCCCATAACTGTGGTCCGGTCGTTTTGGAAGAGGGTAGGGTAACGTTGTCGCATGTTGGCTTCCAATTCCCAGGTTGCCGTCTCCATTTCGTGGTTGGACCACAAGACCTTGACCATTCTTACAGTTTTATTCCTTGTCACCCTCTCCTTGTGGTCGAGTATTTTCACCGGGGTTTCTTCATAGGTTAAGTCATCATCCAGTTCGATTACGTCCGGTTGGAGTACATGCGATGCGTCGGGCACATACTTCCTTAGTTGTGATATGTGGAACACATTGTGAACTCTAGCCAATTGTGGCGGTAAGACTAGAAGATATGCTAGATTCCCGATTTTTACTAGAATTTCATAAGGTCCTATATTCCGTGGACTTAGCTTTCCTTATTTGCCAAAATGCATCACCCCCTTCATCGGTGATATCTTTAACATGACCTTATCTACGACTTGAAATTCCATTTCTTGCCGTTTCGCACGCTCAGGTGCACACGTATTTTGTAGAGCAGAGGAGGAGTAAATAAATCTTTTTTTATTTTTATTTTTATTTTTATTTATTTATTATTTTTTTTTTTTTTTCTTGACCCGCGCGGGGTCCGCGCGGGTTTTGGGGGTTTCCCGCGCCGGGTCCGCGCGGCGCCCCCAGGGGCAGTAAATAGGGCTCGCGCGGGGCGCGAGCCATTTGCCCCTTTCCCATTCCGAAATTTCTCCCAACTTCCTCTCAAATTCGTCCCCTCGTGCTCGGATTCTCCTAGTTCCGACTTCGATTTCTCTTTGTAAGGTATGTATCTTCTATTTTCACTTGTCAATTTCTAGTTTTATGCCTTGATTTGTTAGAATTTGGTTGAATTGTGGAATTAGGGTTTTGGCACGTAATTTGGGGTTTTGACATTTTCGGCTTAATTCTCGTGAATTAATGGTTGTATGTAGTACTTTGGTGCCATTTCTATTGTTTAGGAAGTATTGGTATGTATATATGTGCTTAAGTTGTGGAATTTCTTGCTAGAACTTTGGATTTTTAGTGGAACTATGAAATTTTCGATTTTGTTGGTGTTATTGGTGTAAAAGTGGTTTCGTTGGTGTTGTTTGTTGACACTTGTGATTATGATTTGTTGTTCAAGCAATTGCTTGGTTTTGTGGTTAGTTGCCATGTGTTTACAACATATTTTTGAACTTAATATATTGCGCACACAAGGTGTTCGACAGAATGCCACAATGGGTTTTTGAATTTGTTTGGGCACATTTCTTGGTTTGATTCTCTCCCAATATGTATTGGCAAACTATTGGGTCTAAATTCCTCCTAGATTTCCCCCGTTGGAACTTCATTTTTATGATGTCTTTATGTATTTTTGCTTGTGAATTGATGTGTTGAAAATTAGTCTTACCCTTAATATTGGGTGTTCGCAGGATGTTTCTTTTTCTGTGGTTTATCTTGGCGTTCCTTATGGTCCTTCCGGGGGCCAAGAGACGGGCTTCTCGACTTGATACTGCTGGCCCTAGCACTGCCGCTCCGGGGATGCCGGATGGTGATGATAGCGACGGCGATGACGGCAGTGAGTCCGAGGAGGACGAGGAGCGAGAGCCGAGGCTCAGGGGTCTCCCTTACGAGGTACGTCCTCGCCGGCATGATCGGTTCCGTTTCCATACGATGGCCTCCCAGGACTTCTATTTCGACGAGCTTCGTTGGAAGAGGGCTTACGTTCCCGAGCGAGGCTTGTATCCTGATCATATGGGCGATGACCGGATCAGTGCCGTGTTGGGGCATCTCCAGTGGACCGGTCTTGCACATCCTCCCGAGGGCGTTGCCTCCGGCTATCTAGCCATGGAGGTTATCGCCAACATCAGTGGTCTTGGGGTTGACGACGACCTCTCTCGAGTCTGGGTTCGTGGTCGCTACTTAGACTTCAGTGCTCGGGCGATTAACACCTATTTCGGCCTTCCAGATGATGGCGCGTTCCGACCGCAGCCAGAGGGTCGGGTTTATGCCCCTGCCTGGGGTGTCTTGTGTACCGAGGTACCCCCGCGGACTGGGGAACCCCACGAGTTGCGACTGACATCCTTGGATGCCCATTGGCGTGTACTTGCCCAGCTTTGGTTAGGACGCATCCGGCCGATCACCCGTAGTCATATCGTCATAGATCACGTCTTCGAGACTATCTGCTTTATCGCGCGGGGTGGCCGGGTAAATGTGGGCGCTTGCATTGCGGACAACCTGAGGGGTTTACGACGGGGGCGAGGGAGTAGGGTGATTACTCACGCACACCTCATTTGTGGCTTGTGCGCTGCCCAGGGGATCCGCACGTCTCCCGAGACGGACCCTTATCCCTTAGCTCCAGGTGAGCACTACCGTGTTCCGTCTTATGCCGCCCGGCGCAGCACCTTGCGTCGTGGAGCGCCTCGGGCTATACTGCACCCGCATCCTGAGGATGGTGGTTTGATTTTAGTTGTTCCTCCTGAGCGACCACTTCCTCCTCCTGTGGTCCCACCGCAGGGCGTGGTTCCACCGCGGGGTCAGGACATGACGCAGATGCTCCAGATGATGCAGGAGATGCGCATCAGTATGGATGCCGGGTTTGCAGCTGGGCAGGCTCGCTATGACGCTTTGGATGTTAGGATGGATCACTATCAGGATCGCTTTGACGCCCTAGATGCTAGGATGGATCTGTATCAGGATCGTATGGACACGCTCACTGTGAGACAGGCGGAGCAGCAGGCCACCTTGACGGACATGTACGCCTACATGCGTCAGATGGATGACTACATGCGTCGCCGGTTTCCTCCTCCTGATCAGTGACTTTATGTTTCCTGTTTATGTTTTATCTAGACTCGTGTTAGCAGCGGTTGTTTTAGTATTTCCTATTTGCGTTTTCAGTTAGACTTGGTTTGGTATTTATTTTAAGATGTAGTACTGTGACGTTATTCTGATTCTGTGCATGTCTCTGTTTGCACTGCATAGTTTGATGCATCGTGTGTTTTTATGTTTTTATAATTTCGGATTTAAATTTATCTAGATAGATAAATCTTGCATTTTATTTCCTTAAAGGAATTTCTAGTACAAGTGATAGGATATACCAAAATGGGATCCTCCTATCGTTTCTAGGCGTCCTCCGGCACAGTGGTAGGATCCTCTTCCGGATCTTCCTCCACTGGACTTGACGGTAGTAGGTCATCGAAAATGCGGTTCAAGTCATCCCCATGAGCTTCAACAAGCTCCTTCAAACATAGATTTTGTGTAGTAAGGGTTTGGATTTGGTCTTCGAGTTGGTTTATGCGGTGGTGGTCCGCCTCTCTTAAGTTTCCCATATGGTGCAGATTTGCTTCCAATTGGGCCATACGATGTTCCATTTGTTGTATGGATTGTTGGGAATCAAAGTGAGCGTTCATCATTTTGATCATTAAGTTCATCATGTCTTGGTTAGCCATCTAGCGCAAGAAAAGATCTAGGTTACAACATAACGCTTCTAGGTTCTCTAAGGTATAGGAATGCAATATGCACATGCAGTGATGATCCCCCCCGAAAAAAAAATTTTATGCATATATTTATTTATCCATGGGTTTTAAAAGTAAATTTATTCCATGGATAGACTAAAATGAGGATAAAAGATTTGGGCCACTATATTGGGCCGAAAGAAATAATGTATTTGGGCTTCAAATAAAAACAAGGCTATTGGGCCAAGATAATTTCTTGGGCCTCTAAAAAAAAATTTTGGGCTAAAATTTGGGCCTTAACTTCAAAATAATAATTGGGATCTTTAAAATATATTACTAGTTTAGAAATGATAACTTTAAAAATAATAATACTTGAAAATAATAGTTTAAAAATATTCCGAACTCTTTAAAATAGTAGTTTTAAAATAGTCTGGGCTCTGATACCATATTGGTATCAGATATTTTCTTTAAAATAAATAGCTTTAAAATAGGCTGGGCTCTGATACCATATTGTAACACCCCGGATTTGATAACCCAGGCCGGGATGCCACCGCCACACCTCTCTAGCAAGACACGGTTTCTCCGAGCTTACTATAGAGATGTAAGGCTATGGTTTTTCAGGATTTAAAATATTCAAGTAGCCCATTCATAGATAGTTTAAAAATGCTACATCAGAGTTGCAGCGAGAATATATATAAGTACGCAGCGGAAGTAAAGTGTATGCAGCGGAATTTGAAATATAGGGCCGACATGGCCAAACCACGGGTTAAACAGACCCGTTCATGCAAGTCATGTAAAATAAATAATTAAGTGTCCAAATGATCCCCCAATGAATGATCATGCTTCGTACTCTGTAACAGAAAAAAAAATGAACAACGGTTTTTATCAGTATTATAAAATACTGAGTAAGTTAATCCTTACATGACAATAAAGGGGTTAGATTCTTAGTAATTTAGATAAATCTTTTTGCCATGCATAAAAACATTTTAAAAAGAATGCGAAGATAATGCATACTTTAAAGACACATTTAAATTTCATAATTTAAAACTTAAGCATGGGCAATTATTTAAGGCATGATTTAAAAACATAATTAATGCCGTAAGTAAGTAAATAAAAATTTGAGCTTTAAAAATTTTCACCGATACGCCACCATCAAAACGATATTTAAATTTAGCCGGCAATCCGGCGGCCGCAGCCAATTTCGTAAAATCTGAGCTTTTTAGTTTATTTCCCGTTACGCCATCATCTCAACAATAGATAGCCGGTGATCCGGCGGCCTCAGCCAATTTCATAAGTAACATATCATCTAGCCGGTGATCCGGCGGCCGCAGCCGATACGCCATACCCAGTACCACTCCGTCGAGCCTCGAGTAACCCATACGGATACACTCGAGAGGGTAGGCAGTTGGTCTCTTGTGACCAAATACGCCATATCCAGTACCGCTCCGTCGAGCCTCGAGTAACCCATACGGATACACTCGAGAGGATAGGCCAAAATAATAACGGCAGATATCAATAGTAACAGTTAGCCGGTGATCCGGCGGCCTCAGCCAATTTCATAAGTAACATCTCATCTAGCCGGTGATCCGGCGGCCGCAGCCGATACGCCATACCCAGTACCACTCCGTCGAGCCTCGAGTAACCCATACGGATACACTCGAGAGGGTAGGCAGTTGGTCTCTTGTGACCAAATATGCCATATCCAGTACCGCTCCGTCGAGCCTCGAGTAACCCATACGGATACACCCGAGAGGATAGGCAAAAATATAAGTTGCCGTGTTGTTGATTTTTCGCGCGTGATAGTCATAGCCGTTTTGGCACAAATTGCACAATTAGGAGGGCACCCTGCAGAGCACTCACCCCCTAAATTTTATGTAACCGATATTGTTTCAACTTTAGTATAACGGGATTTTCAAAAATATAGCTTTATCGTATCACAAGATTTCGATCGTTGTTTAAAAGATTTCAAAAATCGATCGATGTCACAGTTTACGCCTTTTCAGTTTAAAAATCCATCTCTTAGGCGATTGATCTGAAATTTTCACAGTAGCTCAAAAACATCCCAATGAACAACTTTCATGTTTTGAGTTTTTCGTAAAAACGATGGGAAGTATGTCAAAAATCAAGTTTTCTACTCAAATAGTATGCTGTCAGGATTCAGGTTTGACACATCTCAAAGATTTGACTTTTTAACATATCAAATGAGCTTCAAAGATTCTGAAATTTTATATGCACATACTAGACATGATTATATGCAACTTTTGTTTAGAACTCAAAGATTGGATCGGACTAGAAATGATAGAAATATGCTCATCAAGTTCGGTTAAGAAATCTGTGAACCTTTGAAAATTCTTTAAAACGCAGAATATGTCCGATTCGATTTGGGGTTTCAAAACTTGATGAAAATGCATGAAATTTTACAGAGGTATACTAGACTCATAGATCTATAACTTTTGTTTAGATCATGAAGATTGGTTCGGACTAGAAATGATAGAAATATGCTCATCAAGTTTGGTTAAGAAATCTGTAAATTTTTGGAAGTTCTTAAAACGCAGAATATGTCCGACTTGATTTGGGGTACCAAAACTTGATGAAAAATTCTGAAATTTTTACACAACATAGCTGAAGATCTTAGGATCAAAATCTTAGTTTTGAGTTTTCAGGTTTGAACGCTCGAAATAAGAGTTTTGTTCGGATTTCAGAAAATACGTAGATTGGGGTTTTTAGGTTCGATTTTAACGTTTCGTTTAAGATTCAATGTTTCGGATGTCCTCAAACCACCCGTATTGATATGTAAGTTATCAACTTACAGAGAGTGAGTTCCTTGAACGTTCTAAGGTTGATCGATTTGTCCAAAATCGCCACGAACGAATCTACGCAACACGTTCTTCTTCTCCTTTGGCTACGAACGTGTTTGCAAGTAAAGATCCGTAAGTTAGAAGGTTGATTATGATCTAAAAACAATAAGGAAACTTGATTGACACCTTACCAACAATCCAATGCTTGCAAATCCTTGATCTCCACACTACTTTGGTAGGATTTGGTTGCCGGAAAGTTCGCCGGAAGTTCGCCGGAAGGTGTTTGGCTTAGAGAGAGTTTTTGGAGAGTTTGGGAATGGATGATTGATTAGAATGGCTGAAAATGGAGGTATGATTGACTACATATCGTCCAAATAATGTTCCCTCCCGTGATAGATCGGATTCCCAACCTTGGGGTCAAGGAATATGGCAAGAAAGTCGCCAAAACGCGACAATGGCTGCTGTCAGGACGTTGGCGCGGGGTTGGCGCGGGAATCTCCCAAAAGGCGCGCCGGGTGCGCGCCACCGAACGCGTTGTCGCGACTTTTCGACCCACGCGGGGTTGGCGCGGGAATCCCCCAATTCCCGCGCGGACAGCGCGCCAAACACGCCTGGACTTCGGTCCGGGCGGGGTCGTGCGATCCGTCGTGCTTTTCCTCCTCTCTTTCGGACTTCTATCTTCCTACATTTTCGGGCTCGATTTTTCGGGTCATTCTCGGGTCATAAATTCTTATCTTAAGTTTATCTCGACTCAAATGAACTTCATGTTAAAATCTTAAATCCGTCGGTCTTGGTTTCGTCGGCTTTCAATTCGTCATCTTTTGATTCCCGTGTAATAACTTGTATCCTTGAATTTCTTTCGATTTCACGGGTTCTTGGAATTAAAATTCTTTTCCTTCATGAACTTAACTCCAATTATTTTTACTCAATTCATGGAATGTCTTCGGGCTTCCTTTCCCTCTTTTATTCCATTTTGAATTTAAATCTATCGGCGTTTTATTTCCGAGCAATAATTTATTGTGATAAATTATTTTCTTCTTCTCGGAAATATTTCAACATTGATCGGAATAAATTTTTATTCCCTTGGACGTTGATAAAAATCTGGGGTGTTACACATGGCTTAAGTATACATCTGTCAAGATAGAGAGAGGATTCACGTTTAATTATTTGGTTTGATTTACAGCTTATAAATGGTTTTCATTTGTGCACGTGTCTTCAAATATGTATGTTGTGCTTCGTATTATCAAAATATTATGTCATTACTTCTTATCAAAAAATATTATGTCATTACTTCAACTAACTATATGCTTGTACGGTTGTTGTACTTCGTGCATGCACTTCCTCATGTTGGTATACTAGAATATCAATGTATATTACGTAAATTATTATTGGATTATATGTATTTTTTTGAGAAAATAAAAAAATGCATTTTTTTTCTTATTAAATTGCTTTTAAAAATATTAAGCCTAAGCCATAAATATAGGCTGAAAGTTTGTTTCCTTGTACACCGTTACGTTTTGCTCAAGACTGCATTTGGAAAAAAATAGCTAGTGTTTTTAGCTTTTGAAATATTAAAAATATGTTAATTTAAAAACTATAAATACCAAACACTTTTTCACTCTACAGCTAAACTAATATCTAAGTGGAGTATCTCGGGTTCGAGCTTTGTGTATGCAGAGTTTTGCTTTGGGAGAGACAACCGTTCAATGACCACCAGATCCTCCAGTGATTAGTTTTAGGCCCAATTTAGCATGGGGATACCAGTACACACCAAAAAACTTTTATAAACTTTTTAGGATTTTTTTTGACTTTTAAAGTCGGGTGTATTTAATTTAAATTTTAAAATTTTTTTAAAAATTTTGAGGTATTCTATACGGATTTTAAAAAGTCCTTAAAAATATTAGATATATTTAATACATATTTTAAAAAGTTTTAAAAATTTTGAGGTATTCAACTGTTTATAAATTTTAATTCTTTATAAATTTTAATGGATCTCTTATAAAAAATATAACTATACAAAATCTCTTCAAATAATCAAAGATTTCTACGTATTCTGTATAAATCAGCAAAACCCAGCATGGATGCGGTATATTCGATTCAGATTTTTATGGATTTTAAAAAGTCCGTGAATTTAGAAAGTTCATAGACTCCACGTAGAGTTGGTTGATTTTATATAGATTATATATAGAAAATCCGTGGATTTAGAATATTTATTGTATACCTCAAAACTAAATCCAGAAAGCTATCATTCCCCTATCATTTAGCTTTTCAAATCTTTTTTTTTGGTAAACGGCTTTTCAAATCTTTAAACTATAATTGTAAATTTAGTACAAATCATTGTCCAAAACTATCTCAATTTAAATATATTTTTTTACTATTAACTTCAAACTCTAAAATCCAATATTCATTTCAAAATTTTATAAATTTGAGCATTAATTAAAAAAAACTAACTATTTTAATAGGAGTAATATTTTAAATAATTTATTCTATAAATTTTAATGAATTAATACTTCATATGTTCTCTTGTAAATGCTCAATTTATGCGTTTAACGCAGTTTAAGACACATTTTTAAATATTAATAACTCAAATTGTATACAAGTAAAGATTATAAAAAATTGAATAAAAGGATTCGGCCCCCCATTTTCCCGAAAAAAATATTATTAATTTTTTTAATAAAAATACACAATTAGATGAATTTTTAAAAATTTCAAACTATATTTTTTCTTATGTAACTATATAAAAAATTTGTTAAAATTACTTAATAAATAATTAATACCGTGCAAATCGAACATTTTTAAAAAATAGAGCAAAGAAGTACTCCCTCTGTTTGTTAAAAGTCTAATATTGCATAATTATTACTATTCACTAAGTAATTTTTAACACAGTTATACAAGATAAAACATAGTCAAGTGAGATCTTGTTAGATTCGCCTAATTGCGTAGTTTTAGAATATCAATTTTTATAATTTTTATTAAGTGTTAAAAATATGCATTGAATAACATGCATGAATGTTAAAATTTTTGAAAAACGGAGTATTGTCCAAACCTCCAAACTCCCAAATTATGCAGCTTTATCAAATATAGGCGCCTAGAAGTTGGGCCCGGTCATGGGTCACTGGCCCAGAGTCAAGAAACAGGCTATCCGTAAATTTTCACAAGTCTTGGTTCTGTAATTTGTTTCTCCAGACGGTTTCAGACATTCCGTCGGATTTCAGAAGCATAAGTGCACAACTACGCCAGAACATTTCGTTTCGAAGTTCACCGAATCACTTTCGTCCTCCGGATTCTAGTTTCCTGTTAAACTTTCGCTTTACTTGGTGGCGGAGTCTCGTAGAATTCACTCCTTACTAACTTCCTGGCTTAGATATGGTTGCGAAGAAGGGGAACAGAGGTGGCACGGGAAGTGGGGATGCGGAGGAGGAACTGGCCCGGGTCCCTCTACAGGCGATTATATTGGCTGATAGTTTTGCCACTCTCTTCCGCCCAATAACCCTCGAACGCCCTAAAGTTTGTGCTCTTTCTCTTGATTTTAGGGTTTAACTGGCTTTGTTCGTCGTTCATTGTTTGATACTTCGTGTACTCTTAATTAAATTTCTAGATTATGACGTCCTACGAGATTATACTTGAAAATCTCGAAATAGGGCTGTAGGTTTAATCTTACAAACGCCTGTGTTGTATTTTCAAATTTTTATCGGACTCTTTTGTACATTCATGAATTTATCGTTGGCTCCCTGGCCTTATTTTTGTTAGCTGTTGGTCTTGTAAACTGGTTATTTATGGTGTTGAACTGCGAGGATAACCTTTATTGTGCCTCACTTGATTATTCTGTTATGTTTATGCTTTGGATTTTCAAGGTACTGTTGCCACTGGTTAATGCACCAATGATTAGCTATACTTTAGCATGGTTTGAGTCTGCTGGAGTTGAAGAAGTTTTTGTGTTCTTCTGTGCTCATTCTATGCAAGTGATTGACTATTTGAAAAGTTCCAAATGGTTTGATCAACCGAACTTTTCAGTCACAACCATAGAATCCTATAATGCAACCAGTGCTGGAGATGCTCTCCGAGTTATATATGAAAGACATGTGGTATGTTGCTATTTTAAGTATTGTGCTTTCTAGTTTCTAGAACACATTAATTAATTTTGCTGTATAGTATGATATTATTTCCTTTTGGTATCAAATTAATTTCGAGAATCATGATGATATTTCTTGTACCAAGTCAACTTTTTATTTTCTACATAATTTCTGGTTAGTCTGAGTTGATCTAGGCATTGCAAAATTATCTCTTTGATTGTAGGAACTTATACTACAAAATGTGAATAATGCGTACATCTGGAGTCATATATACTGATGAATGAGTATATGTATATCAGATCTATTTATTAAGTTTTGTGTTGACTTTTGATGGCTTTTAATTCTTGTAATTTGAATTTCAAAAATCTTGGAAGTGATGGGACAATGTTGAACTAATTATTGGACAATATAATTATATTTTGCTATGTTACTCGGACTCGCTTTTGAGTGTCTGACACGATTCGAGAATCGGAGGAGTCGACACTCAATTTTTAAAATTTAGGGATACGGGGACAGTACACGGTCAAACAAGTGTTTTGACCATTTTCAAGATACGGACACGATTCGGAGTGTCCGAAAAATGGACACTCAATTTTATATATATAAAATAATAATAATAATAATAATAATAATAATAATAATAATAAGGGGGTTTAATTGAGAGCAGAGCACTCAATTTATATCTCGAGTCCCACAATTGGGATTGAGAATTGAGAGCAGAGCCCCGATTGGCTATTACTGAGATTTGAAGGAGAGCACTCCAATCCTATTACTGTGTGTAATTATTACACGGTTTTTCCCCAAAATCTGAAAACTCCTCCAGTCTTCCTCGTTGTTCCAGTCTCCCTTATCTCTCCATCCAGTCACCCATTCTACAGCACACAGTCTCCGAAATCTGAAAACTCCTCCAGTCTCCAGTCTCCCTCGTCGTTCCAGTCTCCCTCGTTTCTCCCTCCAGTCACCCATTCTACAGCACACAGTCTCCAACCCTTTGGGCTTTCGCCGCCACTCACCCACCTTCGTTTGGCAATCTCCGATCCGCCGCTCCCTTGGTGCTCCTTTTCGCTGCTCGCCGGATTTTCTGTTTTCCGACCATGCCGCGTCTGCCATCTCCATCCCCCTCATCCATGCCGACTCCTTTCTCCCAAAAAAGTCGAGTCCGTGTCTTGTAACCGGAGTCATTGCCGGACACGTGTCCGGTGTCGTGTCCGGCATAGAGTCGTGTCCGAGGCAGATTCTCGACCCATAGGAGGGTGTCCGAGTTTCATAGATATTTTGTATGACTCTCAAATACCAAACTTGTTAAAGAATAAAGAGAAGGGCATGGAAAAGGAGATGAACATAGGTTGTTATTGTTCTGATATCAATAGAAAAAAATTAGGAGTTGGTGTGACACTATTTAGTTGGAGATGCTGTTTCACTGAATTGCAAATTTTACCTGAGATGTTTTTTTTTTTTTTTTTTTTTTTAATTGTATTTTTGTTTTTATTTTTAATTTTTTCCCCGTGGCAGATAATATAAGGGATACTGATTTTGCACAGATGTTGTATTATGGTTTGAAAATAATTTTCTACGCCCATATCCTATAATTGATGAGAATTGGGAGATTATTATAATTGGATAATTTTTCTTTTTTAAAGTTGATTTTGTCAACTAGCTGCACATAAAAATTCAAGATCTATGCTCTAGCTCATTTTAATAGGCCAAATATTGTCCTTACAAAAATTACAATTTACATTTTGTGTTTAAAACTAAGTGTATGATGTTTGTTTTCAGATACGTGGTGATTTCATCCTTGTAAGTGGGGATACAGTCAGCAACATGTCACTTACACAGGCACTTAAAGAACATAAAGAGAGAAAAAGAAAGGATAGCAATGCAATAATGACCATGGTCATCAAACAATCAAAGCCATCTTCAATAACTCATCAATCCCGTCTTGGGACGGAGGAGCTACTTATGGCTATTGACCCTGACACAAAGCAGCTACTGTATTATGAGGACAAGGCTGATGCCTTGAAAGGGACAATTACTCTAGACAAGGCATTGCTTAGTGATAATTCTTCGATTTCTCTGCACAATGATAAGCAGGTTCCAGCATTTCTTTGGTTGTTTAAGCTTTATTTTCTGCCATCTTCCATGAATATAAGGAATGTTATCTATGGATAATGAAGTTTTTTTTTTCCTCATTACCAATAAATTTTCTTTCAAATAACTCAAAAAGAAAAATTTGCTTGCTCTACTTCTTAATATCTTGCTTATCATGACAGACTGTTAATATAATTAGTGAACCCCGGCCGTAAAATGTTCAAAGCTATAACGGTCTTCTCTAAGCTCTCTTGCTGTTGCTTCTTTTCTTCCAGTGTTCTTGTCTGACTTTATCTGCCTTATCCAGCATACAAATTTCAAGATGACTAGAAGTCTAAAACAGCTTCATGTATTTAAGCATGAAATATATGGAATGTATCACCGCAGGAACTCTACGGAGCGTGGTCATATTATTTCAATTATCTCATTATTCAAACCACAACAGTTGGGAAGCATAGTTGTTAAGATCCTGATCCTGATCTTAGGACCTTACGATCATACCTCTTTAAAACGATCCCGATCTTTGTAGGATCTTAAAATTAGTAACATCTATATAGGATCCCGATACTAATCATAGAACATTACGTTCTTATGATCATACTCTCTTAAACGATTCTACGATCGTACGATCATACACTTTTAAACGCATAAGATCTTTGTAGGATTTTATGATTTGAGATTACAATAACCTTTTTTGTTATAATTTTTAAACTTAAGAACTTGTATTCCTTATGCATGATGCGTAAAAAAAAACGCAATATGCATTGCTGTGCAAATTTTTTATGTTTAATTGTAATGTTTTTGTATTGTATTGTCTTAATTAAGCTGCAAGATTCATAAATACACGAATTAATATTTTACTTGTTAGCATACATAATTGATTTCATCCATTATTGCAATTTCATAAGATCTTAGGATCTCGATTCGATCCTACGATTCCGATCTTGCAAAGACAAAAACGATCCCATATAGGATCCCGATCTTAACAACCTTGTTGGGAAGGATACCTTTAACATCTTTCGATCTTCTTATCCCAGCTAGGATTCCAAAATCATCATTTGGACAGAAAAGTCAATTTCTAGGTTTTCCCCATTAATACAACTTTGTCTGCAATTGAGGAATACATTCAAATTATCTCTTAATTTAGAGGTTCTCAGTTTAGTACAAGGAACCTTTGAAGTTGGTGTGCTTTAATTGGGTTCATTATTTTTGTTAGTTGTTTCCTTTAAGAGACTCTACAAGTTCAGGTAAAGGGGGACAGAGAAATTTATGTGAGGCATCACTATGATTCGCTTATCTAGTTTAAACAAGTTCTAATTTTCGATCATAAGGTGTCCTTTACATTTTCGATCATAAGGTGTCCTTTATGTTGGTGCTGATGCTTTTGTAATGATGTTCACTTATTAGTTACTAGCCTGCTAAGGGTGCAGAATATGAATGGGAGCTCTATGTATTCATGATATGTGACCTAATTTCAACTCTCAATGAGTTGCGATGCTGGAAATTAGAGGTTCACACTCAAGAAATCTGCTTAGAGAAATAGTAGTTAACAACAGAAGAGATGTTTGACTTGAGAGTTGAGAGCTTCAGCTTTAGAGAATCATATTTGTTATAAAGGAAGGAATGGCTTCAATAAAATTCTATTAAAGGTTAAACACTTAAAAAACTGCCGTCCTGTGGTCTAAGTCTTAACTAATTTTGTCAAATAACTGTAGTTGTCATATCTGAGAATCAACATCTAGCAGGACCAGTTTGCATGTTTTTGACTTCTGAGCGCAAGCGCCATCTATTAACATGGATTTTCCTTGTTGGGGAACAACTTGAAGTTCTGTCAGAGTAGTTAGGAGAACTCTGTTTCAATACTC
This sequence comes from Hygrophila difformis, assembly GCA_030278955.1. Classification (NCBI taxonomy): domain Eukaryota; kingdom Viridiplantae; phylum Streptophyta; class Magnoliopsida; order Lamiales; family Acanthaceae; genus Hygrophila; species Hygrophila difformis. The sequence goes on along the minus strand of JAOANR010000008.1, from coordinate 19,484,775 downwards.
CATCAATTTCATCAACATATTCTCCATGACTATTGGAAATTGGAATAAGTTGGATGCGGGAGAAATTATAACACATTGAAAATTTGATAAATTCTTCTTCATGAGTATAGCAAAGGTCAATCTGTTGGAGTACAACTCATTTTTATTGCATTTCTCTTCAATTAATGTGCTGCGACTACTCATTTCTGAAGGAATGTTGAGAATTGGAACAAGTTGGATGTGAAAGAAAAGAAACGTTATTGAATTGCATTAGTAACTGCTTCTTGAAGAGTGTAGGTGAAGGTCAATGTGTCTGTCAATGAATTAGGATCCTTGTGTGTTGAAATGTTCAACCATGTCTGCTTGTTATTCTATTCATCCTGTACCACCAACCCAAAACAAAATATTCTGGATGGAGTCATTACATACACATACTTGATCTTATATGTGTGTGTGTGTGTGTGCGTGTGCGTGTGTGTGTTTGAATGATTTGTGTGCATGATGCTCTCTGATGTCTACTACCCATGCAGGATTGCTATATTGACATATGCTCCCCTGAGGTTCTCAGCCTCTTTACAGATAATTTTGACTATCAGCATTTACGTTGTCACTTTGTCAAGGGGCTACTTATTGATGATGTAAGTACCATTATGAAACCTTTTATGTCAAGTAGAAAAATTAGTTTCTTCACTTTTCTTAACAATCGACCGTCAGGATACTGTACGAGCAGATCACTATGATGCAACTAATACACTTATTCGTTTCACAGTAATTTGGATAAAGTTTTTATTACCTTTATGTGCATGTGTGGGGGACCTGTATGAATGTGGAATGCTCAAATTGCTTGATTTTCCCTTTCAACCATCTATAGTTTTATTTTCTGCAATATTTTGTAGTGTTTTAGCATGACACAAAATGACAAATATCATTATGTAGGGTGAGTGCATCAGTCTTTTTAAGTCAAGAGTGCATTTGCTGGCCTTTATTGTTTATTGGTACATGGTAATATGGTGTAAAAAATTACTTTTTTAGTGTATTATTTTTTGTATAAGTTATGTTATTTTCTTCGAAGTGCACATTATTGTCATAATTTGTATTTTTGAGTGTTAGGAAGTGGTATGATTGGTCCTCATTGTCGCAGTTAATCTATTTGGTTTTTTTTTTCTTTCCCCCCCCCCCCCCCCCCCTTCTGTTTTATGGGTTTGATTTGTTTTTTGGGCTATGAAACTCGGACACCCACTTTTGGGTCGAGAATTATTGCCGAACACGATTTTGTCGCGGACATGACACGGGACACATGTCCGATTACAATTTGGAGATCAGACACTGAGTCGACTCTGTTTGGTGGAAGGAGTCGGCTTCGGATGAGGGAGGAAGGAATCCATGGTGTAGGTAAGCAATCAATGGAGCGAAGGCCGAGAAGCAGCGCAATTGAGGCGATGGGGATATAGGCTAATAAGTTTCTAGCTCAACTTTGCAGATATAGGGCTATCACGATCTGCAAAAGTGGGCTCTTTTACTGTAATTGGAAGTGGCACCACAATTGAAAACTACACTGAAGTCTCAAATTCTGTCATTGGGGAAGGTTGCCAAATTGGGTCCAATGTTTCAATTGATGGTTGTTATATCTGGAATAATGTTATCATTGAGGATAATTGCAAGTTGAAACATTCAATAGTGTGTGATGGTGTGATCATGAAATCTAGGGCAAAACTGGAACCTGGTATTGTTCTGTCTTTCAAGGTATACCTACTTGAAGTGCTTAATCATTGCTTTATCTCTTCCTTCAGCTTCAACTCATTGTAGCCTTTGGGCTTTCCTGGGTGTGCTTAATTCACAAGTTTCAAAGATATATTTTATCAAACTTACACGAAGGGCTCATTTGATATAATTGGATGAGGGTTACTGTAACACCCCGTTTTTAAAATATGGTTTGGCGGGAGTGTTACCGCCACATCCCTTAGTCAAGCTCGCTACGGCTAACTTGACCAAGGAATGCTAAGGTTAATAGAAGGAATTTTGATTAACTTATGTGTCTTAACTTTGGAATTACTGTTAAGTACTTGAGTTCTATAAAGTTGTGTCGAGGGGTTCCAGGAAAGGGAGGTGGGCCACCGGCTGACGGGCCTTGTTATCACCAAGCCTCCTTAGACAGAAGCCCCCTAGCAACTCGATAGTACACAAGTCTAATTTGTATTCCTCGGTTTAAACACACTTAATACTAAGACATAATAAAATTTCTAGTGCTTTAGGAAGAAGACAATACTATATTAATAAACTTTATTATCACATAAGAAATTCCATTGGGCCCATGGCTAAAACATTTGTTCTAAAAGTAATTCGATGCAATAATTTAAATGAATCTTATTTATGAAAACCTTCCCAAGCCCAAGTGCGTGCATGGCTTCTCGAATGAAATTTACCCTGAAAAAGGAAAAAGGACAACAAATAATCAGCAACAATGCTGAGCAAGCTAGCCTCGTTCCGAGGACACAAGTATCCATTAAAATACACAACATATATTCACAATATTTCTTTGGCTGCAGTAACTAGCCGCGGCCCAACATGCACATGATGATACAACTATGAATTTAATACCCGGGTAAACTAGACCGCGAACCGCGACTTACGTCTAGCGAAACATAGGCTCAAAACATGTGGGTCTAAGGGAGGAAACCGTCATACCACTTAGCCAGAGGGGAGTTCGGTCATCCACAACTCAGGTACCACTGCGGTACTCATGCCCTCAAATCATTTAAGGGGAAATTAGAGTCAACACCCCATTTAAAATACTTTGTATTTATAAAAGACCCCTTGCTCAAAACTTGTAAAAAGGGACCCCTTCAAAAGTTTGACTTCTATTGAACACCCTACATAACTTCCTTAATCCAATTAAAAAATAAACATAGTCATTAGTTCAAACAAAACACAACACACACAGCGCACATGAGAAAGTGAGAAGGAGAAAGTGAGAAGGCAAAGAACACCAACAACACCGACGATCGAAACTGAAGTGAAGGATCACGGTGGGAGGGTGAGGGGAACGAACAACTCCTACGAGTGAAGCATTTAATCTCAAACATACCCTCAATTTCAATTTCAAAGGAAGCCCTAGAAGAAGAACCCAAAAGCCAAGGTCGAATCGAAGGAGGAGAACGGAGCCAAGGTTTTTATTTTAAAGTATAATTCGTCCTACCCACACTATTGCATCAATGGCACCGAAGAGAAAAGCCAAAGTGTTGGAAGACGTCGTTCGGCCGACAGGTAAAAGGGTGATTTTCCTTTATTTCGTCTTTGATTTTTACTTCAAGAATGTTAGTTCCATTTGTGTTTTTTGGGAGTAGATTGATTGGTGGGTGTAGAAATTGTTATATGAAACTATATATGTGGGATTTATGTGTTTTGTTTTTGATTTGGGGATGTTTTGTTTGGTTGATTTTGATGAATTAGTGTGAATGATTTATGCATTTAAGGTGTTCGATGAAAGGTCATATTGGTATCGACTTTTGAGAACGCCCAAATTATTGGTGCAATGTTGTGCTAGTGATGACTTATAGTGATAAAGATGTTTGGATGTGGAATTGTAATAATTTTGACTTGTAATATGTAGATATTGACAATGCAACGGTGAGGAAATTGTGTTTTGGGTATTTAGGAGGTTTAAGAATTTATGTTGAACGTAATTTTGTTTTGTTTGTTGACAGCTGTGACAAAGGAGAAGGGTATCCAAGCTCCCGGTGCTTGGCCAAGTATCTTAGAGATGTTGTGGACCAGGTAGAGGTTCGTTGGACCGATAGACAAAGACAAGCTATAGATCACAAAAGTGACCAAGGAGATAGCCCATCTACCGCGTTTGCAAGCGGTCCTTGAAGTGTTTGAGCCGGCAACAAGGAATTGCTTGTGTATTCAAGTGTTTTATGCATACACAATTATAACGGACGGGTGTGGCTTGATGTTAATTTCACAACTTGAATTGCTTGTGTATTCAAGTGTTTGTATAGTACATTTAGAAGTTTTTGGATGAATTTCATTTGGATTATTTGGCATGTGGAGATGATCCCGTGTATGTGTAGCAGCTTGATATAAAATTATGGTATTTATGAATACATGTTAGCCTATGGATATTGTAATATGTGGTAAAGAATTTTTCTATTTTTGTGGTAACACATGGTAGTAGATGTGATATAAATTTAAAAATTACCACAATTGTTGAATGGACGGACTAATAGACGATTAGTAAAATCGTCCCATATGTTAAAAATTGAAAATTCAAAAAAAGGACGGTAGACTGGACGGTCTGAAAACCGTCCTATGACAGTCCCATCACGAGTTCCAATTTCAGTGTTCTTAATACGGGTAGGGGACGGTCCGCGTAGACCGTCCCAACACACCCAGGACCATTCGAGCACAAATAATTCGTGAAGGACGGGTAAGTGGACGGTTCTAGAAACCGTCCTTGGACCGTCCGTGCCCCAAGGCATAATACAGAGTCATTCGGACGGTTTTTGTACGGTGTCCTAAAACCATCCTACTAGGCGTCCGCACATCATTCCTACTATATTTTAATTAACACCCCAAGAAACATGGTACAATCATTCATTGAACATGGTAAAGAAGAAAAATAATGTGGTAAAGCACGTCTTATATAAATGGTAAAAATATGTTGAGCCTTGGTAAAACTATCATATGGTGGGTGGTAAACAACCATGATTTATTGTGGTAAAATACACACGAAGATTGGTAAAGAACAAAAAAAATGTGGTAAAGCACAAATACAAATTTGGTAAAAAATGGGAAGCCTTGGTAAAACAATCATATGGTGGGTGGTAAACAACCATGATTTATTGTGGTAAAATACACACGGAGATTGGTAAAAAAAACAAAAATAATGTGGTAAAGCACAAGTACAAATTTAGTAAAAAAAATGGGAAGCCTTTGTAAAACAATTATATGGTGGGTGGTAAACCTTTATATGTTTTTTGTGGTAAAATACGTTTAAATCCTATAATATTCTCAAATTGTGTGTGGTAAACAACTATATTTTTTGTGGTAAAATACACACAAATATGTGCTCTATAAATAATTAGAATAACATGCTCCATAAACCATGTTATCTTTACCACATGTAAGTATGTGCTCTTTACCACGTGTAATATCCTTGGTTTACCACAAACCATGTCAATATTACCACATAGCACCATGCAATTTACCACAGGGTCACCACAGGGTAAAAAGTGTACTTTCAAGATATCATGATGGCTTGTGGACGCTTTCAATGCACCGTCCAAATGACCGTCCTCCTCTCCACAATACTTCCATTAATATTGTGGACGGTCCTGGAACCATATGGACGACCGTCCGGGGACGTCCAAACCTCACTGAAATCTCCTGTGATAATGGGACGTTGGCAGCACAGCACGGTTTCCTGTGATTAATCTAGGGCTTTACCATACATATGCTACTCATTTACCACGTTTGGAATAATTCTTTACTGTGTAAATTCAACACATTTACCACTTTTGAATATAACTCTTTACCACATATGTAAATACCCTTTACCACATTGTAGATATAATTCCTTACCATATATGTCAACACATTTTACCGCATTTCAGTATGATAAAATAACAGTAATATATTCTTGAAATTAATTATAATAGATAAAATAAATTTATATTAAATAAATAAATATAACATAATTTAATTTAAATAACATAAAGAAAAAATTTTGAAAATAAAAATATTGACAAAAATACTTAGTAAAATTAATGTTTACAAATGAATATAAATATTTTAATAAATTCAAATAATTTACACAAATCCCATCATTCAAGACGGCTACTGAACGCTTCTAGGGGAACGTCAATCTGACCGTCCTCCATTCCCACAACATTTTGATTAAATGTTTACCAAGCATAGCCTTTATGTGTTACCACATTCGGACAAAATCAGTACCATGTCAACTGTCAGCAGTTACCACATTCATGAAGTTTGTTTACCACGTTTCAGAATACATACTTTTGTATTACGGTATAGTGGAAGCAATAAAACCACGCACATCATCTCAAACAAGAGATTATTAGGAGGGAATAAAGCTTGGAAAAAACATTAACGCTACATATGTTGAATCTCAACGGGAGAATTTAGTGAAACATATAACAGTATTAGTAAATAAGAACGAGTTCGAAGTGACGTACACCTATAAGCACTAAGGAAGTACTTATAATTTACACGATTTGTAGTTGTCATTACGATTGTAACATACGATTAGATGAAGAAATTGATTAGAATACTATCTAGTATAAATACTTAGATTATCCTCCTAATAAATGAATGTAATGTAAGAGTGAACCTATATGATTCTTTCAAGTATATGCATACCTTTGGATTCATGTATTCGTACTCGTTGTAATACTTTTAATGAATTGAGATAATAGGAGAATACATAATTCATTTAGACATAATAATGACGTCGGTTTTGAACCCTAAACCTTCGAACGGATAAACTTACCACGCCTGCTTAAGTGCTTTACCACATATGTGTAGATGATTTACCACATATAGTGTAGATGATTACCACACGTAGTATAGATGGTTTACCACAATAGTTTATATGATTTACCACAAAATTTCTATGATTTACCACATATTGTGTAGATTTACCATACATAGTTTAGATTATTTACCACTTATAGTTAGATGATTTACAACAGAAAAGAACACATACTCTTTTTACACGGAGGAGCGGGACTGTCCTTCCACACGTAGTGTAGATGATTACCACACGTAGTGTAGATGATTTACCACAGAAAAGAACACATACTCTTCTGCATTGTGTAATTTTGAGTCGGACGGTCGTTAAAAAGCATCCTGTTACCGTCCTTTAATGTTGTGAAAACTTATTTACCAGTTTATCACTTACCACTTTACCACCTTAAAAATTCCCTGTTACCACTCGTCCCTTTTTTGTTACCAGATTAGCACTTAATCTGTTACCATAATTTCATAATCAGTATCGTACAATATTTTCTGTTCCAATGGATCTGGAGAAGCAGCTCTTTCTGCTTGGCCAGGACTCGATGGTTTCCCAGATGAAAATCCATCCCAGTGCGTATCTTGATTCCCTAATTCAGATTCAAGAAGTGATGAATTCCCCTGAATTGGAATTCCTTGCGAGGAGTAGTTCTCAGACAAGCTTTCTCTATTGTATCCTTCAAATGGAGCTTGGCCATCCGGCATATCGAACTCCACCGTGCGCCGATGTCTGTCCACCGTGCCGCTATCCACTCCACCGTCCCTAGCTTCCTTCCTTCAACCTAGCAATGTCTTTCCCTCCGTCCACTCCACTGTGCGCGCTACCGTCGCTGTCCGCCGCCGAGTTCGAAACGCCAGTCCTCTACAATGCTTGCTCTGTGATTGCGGGAACGAGAGGAGGGAAGAAACGATCCTGTGTGTGAGAGACGTTGTTAAGGGGAAGCTTCTCCCTTTTTAGGGCAATGGGTATATTGGTACTTTCCCAGTTAGGGTATTATGGTATTTTCCCTATTAAGTTGATTAGATAATTAGTTTAGTTGTTAACATTTGAAAACTATGGGGCCTTATCTGTATGAGTTTAAGAAGTGGGGCTTTGACCCTAATAAAAGTTTTTGAGGGGGCTCTCTCTCTAAGTCTCCCATCATTTAAATAATATACACAAAATGACCCAACGGTCCAATTTAAGTTCGACATCATGGGCCTAGCCCAAAAACACATGATAAAAGGTTTGAAAAGCATTTTGACATAACATAGGATTAAAATCCCAAAAGCTTTTAACAATAACGCATAAACATAAAAAGCATTTCATGATTCAAGAACTTTGCATGAAAAATAGGATGTTCGGGTAAGACTAGCTTACTCTCAACAAGAACAAGCCTTAAGAACCTTCAAGTATCTACTATCAACCTTCGAACTCCTTGCTCCAACCTTCGAGCACACTCAACTTACTAACACTAAAGAAGAATATGGGAGAAAAACTAGAGAGGAGAAAAGAAGAATGGTTTTTGGTGTGAGGAGAAGAGTGAATGGGATAGGGTATTTATAGGTGGGTTGTGAGTGAATTTTTAGAATGGGAGTAAATGTGCAATCCCTTGATTGCTGCCACCAGCTTGCTACAGCCTTTAATCCTTCCAAAAATAGGTGTTTTGGATAGGTTTTATAGTCCTTATCCATGCTTAGTGTAGGAGACTTAAACCTTAATCTTTAAGGCTCCAAAAGTGGGCTGTCTACACCTCCTTTCAGCCCTAACTATCAGCCCAAAATATGTTAAAAACATGACCAAACTCAGCCCCAAAGAAGCCATAACAGACTACTTGTTAAATTCAAATTCCCACTTGTTGAAAATAATTTGCCTCCAAAATATAATTACCGTTGCATTTCCGGATCATGACCGTTATTTTTTTGGGTTATTACAGTTACATTGTTTAGTTGCAGATTTAGAACAAATAAAAATAATGACCAATTTATTTCTAATAAAAATATTTGTATTTGAAATTTATTTTTACTAATAAATGAAAATCATACTACCTCCGTCTCGGTATTTTTGTTACGAATGGTTTTTTGGCACTGTTCACTGTTTAACTTTGATTCAAATTTTTATCATAGTTATGTACAAAATAACATTGTCAAGTGAGATCTTGTTACATTCGTCTAATCGTGTAGTTTTATAATATCAAATTTTTATAATTTTTCATTGTACACAATTATTATTAATCGTTAAAAATGTGTATCGGCATACGTGCTGGGTGGGTCCGTAACAAAAATAATGAGACGGAGGAAGTATGAATTAAGTCATGGAACTGTTTACATTTTACAGTTTTCAAGTATGTTTAAATCTGAATCAAGCGCTAAACCATTTAATTTAAGTGTAAAGTGATGTTATCGAAGAGGTCTCCCAAGTAGTGAGACTAGTTTTTGACGTGGTCTGTGCTTCTGAATTCTCTCCGTTTCTGCTTTCACAAACATGTACTTGGGGTAACAATATGTTGCTTTAATTGAAAATGGAATTGGGCCATGTTAAATTGTTCACTAAATTTGAATATAATTCATCTTATGCATTCAACTTCTGCAGGTAATAATTGGACCACAGTATGTTGTTCCTGCTTATTCAAAAGTGTCTCTCTATCAACAGCCTCCCAAGCAAGACAGTGATGAAGAGCTGGAATATGCTGATAACAGCAGTGGGAATTTTGAAGTTGCCTGTAACTTCTGAACCTCTAAAAATATATAAAATTAGATTCTATAAGATTGTTTCTCCCACCATTGTTGGGCAAAGGATTGACGTAGCTACTTTTTTCCTATTCTTTTTCTTGATATCATCATATTAATGTTTAAAGCCAGTCTTTATTCTTTGATCTGCAGCATTATCTAATACAAGTGATAAGTTGGAAGAGGAATTAGGGACCAATTTAACTGATTCACAAATGCAGGCTGCATCTGAGGTCCATTTTTCCGTGCTCATTTTTCTTTCTTTGCTGGTTGAATGAGTATCATCTGTCATTGGCCATATATCTAATCTGTTTTCCTTGAATCCAAGAAACGATATTTTGTTTTGAAGTTAAATAATTAATATAGGATGAAAATTCACAACGCAAGCTCTCTGACTAAGAAATTACTGTGCAGGTTGGAAAAGGTGGGGTTGGTTTCATTTGGTCAGTTGGTGAAGGTGGGCTTGAAGAAGAATGGAGGCATTCAGTAGCACCAATTTCTACTGATCGGCTGGTTGAAATTATTAAAAATGGAATGAATGAAGCGGAGATATCACAAGAAGATACCAATATTCTTCCAACTTCTGGGGAGCTGGAACCCGAGTCCGTTGATTCTGATGAAGATGCCAGAGATGTCACTGCTCAATTTGAGAAAGAGGTGTTGGTTTATGATGATGCTAGTAGTCTTGGTAATAATTTATTTTTCAATTTCTTTTCAGGTCGAAGCAACTGTTCGAAGGGCTGTACAAGAAAATATCAAAGAACATATAATATTAGAAGTAAATTCACTCCGGTATGCTATGGTCTTTACTTACCGACTTTTCTTTCTGATCTTATTATGGATGCATTAATTTTATATATTAAGCTCTGCTTTTAGGATTTATTATGATTAAAATCATATATTTGCTATAGCTAGTTCTTCTATAATGATTCTGAGAGTGCTGAAGATCAGTAGATTTACCTATTTTCCTTCATGATCTTGCAAGTTGTAATACTATTATGTATTACTAGAACTTATTTATTGTGTGACACTTGAATGTATATCTTATAAGTTTGATTTCGATATCTTTGATGTCTCAGGCTGTCATGCAATCTCACTGCAACTGATTGTGCTAGTGCACTATTTTATGCCATGATTAAACTGGCACTGGATGCTCCACATGCTTCACCAGGTGTGCATCATAAAATTAAAGTCAAAACTATTAGCCATTAAACCTAGTCTTTTGATGCTGGTAATCTATAAAGTCAAAACTTCTTTTATGGCAGGAACTTACCTAAATAACTGTGAGTCTGTGATGCTAAGCCTTCAGATTTTGACTTAATATGTACATGTTCTCACATAGACCTATGTTTTGGAATTGTTGATTTAGCATAGAACGATCTCATTCTCGGCACAGATATCTTCTCTTGAAGTTGTTATTCAAAGGAATTTTTGTAATAGCCTTTAATCCTTCAAAAACATGTGTTTTTAGGATTTACTATATCAATTCATTATCTGTGTTTTATGTTGAAAAACGGCATAAACATCAAATGCCGTAAAAGTAACAGGAATCGCCGAAGTCTAAGAAGGAGGCTCATCTACCTCGCCGAAAAGATTGAAGCCACAATAAGAATAGTATTAGCATGTGTTCATTGTCTGTTGTTTATTTTCGATTCTATAAATAGGTACTTCCATTGTTGTAATTCTCAGAGCGAAGCAAAGCAAGAAATCTAAAGAAAGCTTTAGCTAAACAACTCTCCGCTTTTGGTTATTCTTTTTAGATATCCAAAGTGTAAAGTGTCTTGTGTGTGTGAGATATCAAAATCTACAAATTGGTATCAGAGCCTGAGTAATCCGAACCTCAGAGCCAAGAAAAGTTGGGAAGAATTATCAAACCTCCAGCTAGCTGCCGCTGCTCCAGTTGAGCACCACCACCTGAAGACAACCAAATCCACTTCAGCCCCTCGCCGCAGCAGTCTCCACAGGTCCCTCGCCGCCGCCCTCTCGTCGGTCTGCCACCCCGGCATCCCTGGCGGACCACCGCACCCACAGCTCCAGATTTGCTCCGTCTCAGCCATCCCGGTCACTCACACTTCCGATCACCTCTCCCTGGCAACCACTGGTCTCACCACCATCTCCAATTTTTGTGTGATTTTTGTTGCTGTTGTTTTTTGAAGGAAACGCATAAAAGAAGGGAGATCACAATTGAAAGCTGGAAGACAAAAGGAAAATTCAATTCCATAGCACCTACCAAATTAATGTTGCTAGTGTTCTGATCGGTCATTAAAGGAATAAGTCAAAAAAAAATTAAACGAGTGGAGCCAATTTCATCCTGCTGCTCTCTATCCAAAGTGGAGTATTTATTAAAGGAGCTGGGCCATTTTTTCATACGTTGAAGACCCATATTTATTTGGGGAAAGTGATCTCAATTAATTGCTCAGCTACCAAAATTAAATTTTGTAGCTGACAATATATATATTATTGAAATATATATATATATATATATATATACAGGTCAAATGGCGAATATCACGGGACAGATATCACTGCCACAGCTTACGAAAGCAAATTACGAGAAATGGAGTATTCAAATGAAAGCCCTTCTTGGAGCTCAAGATGCATGGGACGTGGTTCAAAATGGTTTTGTAGAACCAGAAAATACCGGGAAATTAACTGCAGCAGAACAAAAAGCATTGAAAGATGCGCGGTCCAAAGATAGCGGAGCCCTTTACATGTTATTTCGAGCCGTTGACGAATCAGGCTTCGAAAAAATATCCGGTGCCACCACCTCAAAAGAAGCGTGGGACATCCTTGAAAAATCATTTAAAGGAGCCGACCGGGTAAAGCAAGTGCGTCTTCAAACCCTTCGTGGAGAGCTTGAAAGCATGAAAATGAAGGAGTCAGAAAACGTGTCTGACTACATCACACGTGTCCAGACCGTGGCAAACCAACTCAATCGGAACGGAAAAGAATTGGCCGATGCCAAAATTGTGGAGAAAATATTGAGATCATTAACCAATGATTTCGAAAATGTTGTGTGTGCGATTGAAGAATCAAAAGACCTCAAAGTGCTCACCGTTGAAGAGCTCGCCGGATCTCTCGAAGCACACGAACAAAGGAAAAAGAAAAAGAAAGAGGAGTCACTCGACCAGGTACTCCAAACCAAGGCGTCAATAAAAGATGAGAAGGTTCTCTACACTCGAAACTTTCGGGGAAGAGGACATGGCCGTGGAAATCATGGCCACGGTCGTGGTATCCAAGGCTACAATTATGAAGGATACCATAAAGACAAATTTCAAGGAAGTCAAGCAAACTGGCGTGGAAGAGGACGCGCTCGAGGAAGAGGCGGTCGATCAAATTTCTCCAACGTCAAATGCCAAAAGTGCCACAAATATGGTCATCATTCCGACAACTGCAACAACGAGGGTTGTTACAATTGTGGCAAGATGGGACACTTTGCAAAAGAGTGTCGGGCCAACCGACGAGTGGAAGAGACAACCAACCTAGTCGTGGAAGACAAAGCAAATGGAGGTGTTCTCATGATGGCGCACAACGATATCAACGATGACACATCCTGGTACCTCGATTCTGGAGCAAGCAACCACATGTGCTATGATGAGCACCTATTCAAAGAAATGCAGAAAGTTGACAATGGTCATGTATCATTCGGAAATGCATCAAAAGTGCAAGTCAAAGGCCGTGGTACGATATGTTTCACACAGAATGATGGCTTGATAGGGACAATCCAAGATGTCTACTATGTCCCAGACCTCAAAAACAACATCTTGAGTCTTGGCCAGCTCGCAGAGAAAGGATACTCAACCTTTCTAAAAGATCAGTTGCTGCATCTGAAAGACAAGCAAGGACGTCTGATAGCTCGAGTCGAAATGGAGAGAAATCGAATGTACAAGTTGAACCTGCGAAGCTTGCAAGGGAAATGCTTACAAGTCAAAGAAGAAAATAAAGCGTCACTATGGCATCACCGCTTTGGCCACTTACACTATGATGGTCTGAAAAAGCTAGTGAAGATGAAGATGGTGAAAGGACTGCCTAGCATGGATTTTGGAGGAGAATTTTGTGAAGATTGTGTACTCGGGAAGCAAACAAGATCCTCATTTCAAAAGAAGGCCGAATATGAAGCGAAGCATCCGCTTGAGCTGATCCACACCGATATATGTGGACCAATTACTCCCGAATCTTTCAGCGGAAAGAGATACTTCATCTCTTTCATCGATGATTTCTCTCGAAGGACATGGGTCTATTTGCTGAAGGAAAAATCCGAGGCATTCAAGGTGTTCAAATTATTCAAGGCGAGTGTTGAAAAAGAAACTGGCAGATCAATCAAAGCAATTCGATCTGATAGAGGAGGCGAATACACCTCGACAGCCTTCCGAGAGTACTGTGAACGAGAAGGCATAAGAAGATTTCTGACAGCACCATACTCGCCCCAACAGAATGGCGTAGCTGAAAGGAAGAATAGGACCATCCTAGATATGGTTCGGTCGATGCTGAAAAGCAAGAAGATGCCCAAAGAATTCTGGGCAGAAGCTGTGATGTGTGCCGTCTACATACAGAATCGGTGCCCACACATGAAGTTGAAGAATCGAACACCACTGGAAGCATGGAGTGGTAAGAAGCCTACCGTCTCTCATCTAAAGATATTCGGTAGTGTAGCCTATGCACATGTACCAGATCCGCGAAGAATGAAGCTGGAAGATAAAAGCAAAGCATATGTTTTTATCGGATATGACGGACTGACAAAAGGGTATAAGCTGTATGACCCGATAACCAAGAAGGTGATAACGAGTCGAGATGTGCGAGTGAATGAAGCAAGTGAATGGGACTGGAATAACTCAACAGAAGTTACCAACAAAGTCGGAGAATCGTCAGCTGTTGTTCCGACGATTATACCAACAAATCCTGAAATTGTCGAAGAAAATGAAGAAGAAGATGAGCCACGACAACCTCGAATGAGAAGTCTCCAAGATTTATACGACTCTACAGAGGTACATCTTGTATGTTTGTTGGCAGATTCTGAAAATATCAAGTATGAAGATGCAGTACTAGATGAAAAATGGAAAGCAGCCATGAATGAGGAAATTGAAGCAATCAAACGCAACAACACATGGGAGCTCACTGAATTGCCCAAAGGAAGTCAGGCCATTGGAGTGAAATGGGTCTATAAGAAAAAGATGAATGCACAAGGGGAGATTGAACGATACAAAGCTCGACTTGTTGCAAAGGGATACAAGCAAAAGGAAGGAATCGATTATGATGAAGTCTTTGCCCCTGTCGCAAGAATGGAGACAATCCGGCTACTCATTTCTCAAGCTGCTCAGTACAAATGGCCAATATTCCAAATGGATGTCAAGACAGCATTCTTGAATGGTGTACTCGAAGAAGAAGTCTACATTGAGCAACCACCAGGTTATCTGAAACTTGGAGGAGAAACAAAGGTGTTGAAGTTGAAGAAAGCGCTTTACGGGCTAAAGCAAGCACCGCGAGCGTGGAATACTCGCATTGATGCATATCTCAAGGAAAATGGGTTTGAGCAATGTCCCTACGAGCATGCCCTCTACATCAAGAAAAATGGAGGTAACATTTTGTTTGTTGCTCTTTATGTTGATGACCTTATTTTCATGGGTAACAGTGATGAGATGATAGAAGACTTCAAGAGAAGAATGAAACAGGAGTTTGAGATGACTGATTTAGGCTTGATGAAGTTCTTCCTTGGTCTAGAAGTTAGACAAACCGAAAGAGGCATCTTTGTATCACAGGAGACATATGCGAAGAAGATCTTGAAAGACTTCAAGATGGAGAAGTGCAACCCTGTATCAACACCCATGGAACCTGGAGCAAAACTTTCAAAGTTTGATGAAGGAGAACAAGTTGATCCAGGAAGGTACAGAAGCTTAGTTGGAAGCCTTCGCTACCTCACATGCACAAGGCCAGATATTGCACTAAGTGTTGGCGTTGTGAGTCGGTTCATGGAGAACCCAACTTACTCACACTGGAAGGCGTTAAAGAGAATCCTCAGGTACATTCAAGGAAAAGCGTCACATGGATTGTTCTACTCGAGGACAGAAGATTACAAGCTGATTGGATACTCTGACAGTGATTGGTGTGGAGATATTGATGATCGGAAAAGTACTGCAGGGTACATGTTCTTTATGGGAAATACTGCTTTTACTTGGCTTTCAAAGAAGCAACCGATCGTGACGCTCTCAACATGTGAAGCTGAATATGTAGCAGCATCCTGGTGTGTATGTCATGCTGTATGGCTCAGAAATCTATTGAGCAAGATGGAGATGAAGCAGTCAAGCGGAATAGTGATTCACATAGACAACAAATCCGCAATTGAATTGGCGAAGAATCCAGTGAATCATGAAAGAAGCAAACACATTGACGTTCGTTTCCACTTTATTCGAGATCATGTGAAAAATGGAAATGTGGAACTAATGCATGTGGCAAGCCAAGAACAAGTGGCAGACATATTTACAAAGCCATTGCCGAAGCTACTGCTGGACAAGTTCAAGAAGATGATAGGGATGATAGATGGCAGAAGCATTTGAAGTTTACAGGGGAGTTTTGTTGAAAAACGGCATAAACATCAAATGCCGTAAAAGTAACAGGAATCGCCGAAGTCTAAGAAGGAGGCTCATCTACCTCGCCGAAAAGATTGAAGCCACAATAAGAATAGTATTAGCATGTGTTCATTGTCTGTTGTTTATTTTCGATTCTATAAATAGGTACTTCCATTGTTGTAATTCTCAGAGCGAAGCAAAGCAAGAAATCTAAAGAAAGCTTTAGCTAAACAACTCTCCGCTTTTGGTTATTCTTTTTAGATATCCAAAGTGTAAAGTGTCTTGTGTGTGTGAGATATCAAAATCTACACTTTACTATCTAAATTTTAGTAGCTTTGGATTGTAATTATTCTCTATGTAGAGCCCTATATTATTCTTTGCATTGGGAAAATCAGCTCTTTATTCTGACACGAGTCTTGCACATTCTGGCTAGATAAACTTATTTACGTCTTTTCAGGGTTGTATTTTAAGAGTCGGTCCCTTTTTAAGAGTCAGGGTCCCTTGGTCTAGTCCCTCTACAACAATACCCTCGCGACATTATCATGAATATATGTATGCATTTCTTTGTTCTGATCATTCCATTGCATTATTGCATATAGCTATTTCTAAGGAATGTGCATTTGTCAAAAGATTTTCCAATAAACTTTCTATTTTCCGCTTCATGATGTGCATCAGAAATATTATGCTTTCTTACAGGTGAACTTGTCAAGAATGTTGGCAGTGTGATTTCAAAATGGAAAAGGCTTTTGAAGTATTACCTGTCTAGCATTGATGAGGAGGTGAGTATAGATCATCTTGAAGTTGTCATGCATTCATTAGTGGAAGCAATTCCTTTGTTTAGTTTAATTTGTTACATATTTATTGACCCTGTGATCACTTCAGATGATCCGAATAGTTAACCTCAAATGGTTTTCATGGTTTGATTTTCCTGAATTACAGATTGAGGTGATTTTGAAGTTCGAAGAAATGTGTTTAGAATCTACCAAGGACTTCTCTCCGGTCTTTGTTCAGGTAACTCCTTTGTTTTTTATTTGACATTTTTGATAAATAGTAGTGTAATGCCTGATTAAACACTAACACCAAGATGAGTATTTCTTTTTGAGGTTTGGATGAGTATGACTTTGTCTGCCCTCTTGCTTGTTTTATTCTGTAGTTTGATCATTAATATCCAGAAATGGTTTAGGGAACTACACATGGCAAAAAGTCCATGTTATTAGTCATTTTGCTCACCAATAAATATAAATCTTGTTGCAATGATGCTTCCATTTTCGAAATTGTTACCACTGACTTTCTTCTTGAAAGTTTTCACTCATAGATCTTGATTCGACTCTCAGGTTTTGCATCTTCTATATGACAAAGATATTTTACAAGAAGATGCGATACTCAATTGGGCTGCTGAGAAGGAAGAAGCAGACGAATCGGATAAAGTTTTCCTAAAACAGGCAGAGAAATTTATCCAGGTTGGTAGCAGCATCATCATTCATAAATATAGCTTGTACTATTTTCTATAGCATTATTATCTCGTACAATTATGATAATATTTGGGGCATGCATGTGCACTGGCTGAACGAGGCATCTGAGGAGGATGAAGATTAAAAAATTTAAAATTGAGTTTCTTCATCAAAGGCCTCCCCTGTTGTGATTTGATTGGAATATTAACAACTGAAACAGGATAGTTTGGAACATCATTAGGAAATAGCCAAGTTGTTGTGAACATGCCCTGTTGTTTCCTTACCATTTTTGATGTTTTAATTTTGATCCCTTGGTTGGAATGAAATTAATAAAGAGAATTATGGCCATGCTACCTCTCTAAAAATACTACTACTATTTTCTAGATTTTGATTTTCCCCCCTTAACCTTTTGTGCTCACAGCTGAGCTCCTGCTCCCCCAAGCACGCTCTCTTAATGCACTATTAAATGTTTGGTTCGATTTGGCCTATTGATGCCTGGGAAAAAATAATCATTCAAAATATATATGAATATTACTATTATTTTGTTTGAAAATTAAATAAACGAATACAAACGTGTTTGTGAATCATTAGATTGGTTCATTTAATTAATACTTCCTTTCAAAAAATTTTATAAGAATTATATATATGTATATATGTATATGTATATATAATTCTTGTATATACACATGTACATCATTATTATGGATGATAATCTTTTGTAGTTACTTAGAAATATTTCTCTATCCATTTATAGATGTGTTTAAGAATAACTTTAATAATCAAGAATTTACCAAACATTTTTATAATAAATGTTTAGGAATATTTGTGTGATGAGCAATACTGGAAAAATATAGTACCTCTGTTTTGTGTAAAATGTCTTATTTGACTTTTTTTAAGCACCGTTCATTATTTAATTTTGTCTCAATTTTATTGCAAATATATATTTAAAAAAATAGTCAAGTTGGGTCTTTTTAGAACTGTATAATCATGTATTTAGAATATACTTCATTTTATATTATTTTTTGTTGTATATATTTTGAGATATTAATGATTTAAAAAAGTGAATTGAATTATGTGCAGAAATATAAAATGGGAGTATATATAAATATAAAAAACGATAACCACTGTCGAATATTTTTAATTTTTAAAATGAGATATAGAAAGAAATGGAGTATGGAGGGAGTACTTCTATAGTGAAAGAAATGTCTATTTCCATCTTTATTTTCGATAATAAATTATATAAGTATATAGGAATATTTTTGGTTTAACGGTACATAAAATTTTAGGTTAAATTCTAGGTATTGGCTTCAGAAAGATCGAATAGAACACGCGAATTGGTAGTATTTGCTACTTGCTAGCTAGTTGTGATCACATCAATTTTATTTGTCAAGTGCATGTCAGGAGAAGGCCGCCAGCCCCCTCTGGTCTGTATGCTAGTATATTATTTTTCTTTTTTGGCGCAATAGCCTATCAAAGCTAGGAAAACAAATCGTTTAATTATGCAATATATTTATTCAATATAATACACCTATATTAGCATGCGGACGAAAAGCCGGTGCGGAGGTGCGGAGGGCATTCACAAGTCACTGATCAAATTTAGAATCCAATAGTTTATATTGATTGTAAGGGTAATTTTGTCATTTTGATCATTTTATCATTTTGTAAGGTTAAAAATAATATAGATGTCCAATTCATTCTCGTGTCCAGACGTAGACGTACTGCTATTTCACGTACTGCTATTTCTTTGTTTGGATTTTATAATATTTAATAGGATATTTAGATTCCTTGTATCGAGTATATGGATTTGCATACAAAGAACGTCCAAATCCGAGTTCATATGAGAAAGTAAGAGCCATTCAAAGTTTGTTGCACAGACTGCTGTATTGGCTTCGTCGCTGAAATTCATAGGTTATGTCGCTGAATTGTATATTCCCCGTTGCTGAATTTCATACGCCCCCGTCGCTGAATTCTATTGGATCCGTCGCTGAATTGCATAAGCTTCATCGCTAAAAACCGCAATGAACTTCAAATGGCTCTAACTTTCTCATATGAACTCGGATTTTGGTGTTCTTTATATGAAAATCTATCTACTCAATGCAATGAATCTAAATATTTAATTATATTTTAGAAATTCCTAATAGGAAAATAACATAATCTCACAACAACGAGTATTAGATATTTTTAAGGCTTCAGCGACGCGAATAGAACATTTCAGCGACATACGATACATATCTCAGCGAAAAGACCATACAGTTTAGCGACATAGCCTATACATTTCAGCGACATAGTTCTATGTAGTTCAACGACATCATTATATGAAAATATGCTATTTTTCTATTTGAAATTTCTAAAATCTTATAGGATAGTTGGATTCCTTGCATTGAGTAGATAGATTTTTATATAAAGAGCATCCAAATCCGAGTTCATTTGAAAAAGTTACAACCATTCGAAGTTTATTACGTAGCCTTTAATTTGTTGTTAAAATTATGTCGCCGAATTGTATAGGTCATGTCACTAAATGCCATAGGCAATGTCTCTGAATTGCTCATGCTCTGTCGCTGAGGCATAAACGCTCTGTTACCGAAAATCGCAATGAACTTCAAATGGCTCTAACTTTCGCAAATGAACTCGGATTTGGATGTTCTTTTTATGGAAACTGATCTACTCGATGCACGGAATTTAAATATAGATTTTAGAAATTCAAAACATACAAATATAGCCTCCGAATATGGTATGTAGAATTATTACCCAACTCACCAATATTAGTATTTCTTTGACAATTATAACCTTAATCAATAATTGCCATTGGATGAAAATAAACGGTCATGATCTCTTTCTGCACCATACAACCATATTTTTACCGTATGGCAACTGTACCCCAATATAATATATATTAGTTGGATTCTACTAATTAAAAAGATGAAAACATTTAAAATTAAATATTTCTTATAAATTTCCTTCTATAGCCGATAACATATAAGTATATAGTATATGTTGAGGCAACATGTGGTCGGTGTCAAAATTTGGAGATTTTGGCTAGAGATTTATCAAGATTGTCTTTTAGTGACGAAGTGATGTATGTATTGTAGTCCGGCACAATTTATCCTTGATACCAATTTTATTCATATGGGGTCGGTTTCGATACAGGCAACCTGTAGGTAATGACACAATCAAAAGTGATGGGTATGTGTATATGAAGTGATGTGCGAGTGTAAAAAAGTGATGGATGAAGGTTATGAACAAAAAACTAATAAAAATTCAAATTACCGTCTATACACCACTTTATAAGGCTTACACATCACTTTATGAAAGACTACACATCATTTTTAGTTCTGGCAATGTTATTACCTGCACCAAAACTGGACTGTATTCATATACTTTTTAAAATTTTCGATCAGGCCAGAAGTACATTATTTATGAAACATTCACGTCTTAATTGCCCATGCATTAATTACGTCCGTTCTTGACGCGGAGATGATTATTAGACTTTGATCCAAGTTGATTGGTAAAATGAGTCAATATTTTATGTACTAAATCCTTGTATATAAGCAATAGAGATATTGTTTTGTATCTACTATGTCACATGCTGCGTGGGAAGCATGTTCCTATATGCAGTAGCAAAACTAAAATTGCTTTTAAGGGGTTTCGGTTTTCACTAAAAAAAAGTAGTCACGAAAGATGGAGGCTGATTTACACAAACATTATTTTTTCACAAAGAAGGAAGAAGGAAGAAGGAAGAAGGAAGTATTAGCACATGTATATATTAGTTACTATGGAAAGATTGTCTTAGTTTATTTGTGGTGATTGAGATCGCATGAGTTAAGGGATTTGTTCATCCCTTATCTAGCTCTTATAATTGTATATATATTGGCATCTTCTCATGGAATAAAATTATCCTCTCTGCATAGAGTATATTTCTTATACCTTGAAATTTTGACATGGTATCAGAGCGAGTTTGAAACCCCAGTACAATTCATCTTCTGTCATGCCGAACGAGTCGAGTTCATCTGGAATTTCCCTGGACTCCCTCGCTGAACTTTTTACTACCATACTCACGAAACAACAAGCCTCCAACCAAAATGATTCCACTCAGCTTACTACAACCCAACACCCTACACAAAACACTACTCTTGAAACCTCTGCATCATCCGTTACCATCAAATTAAGCGGCGACAATTATGGTGTTTGGGCTCCGGTCATGGAAATGTTTATCGGGGGAAAGAGACGACTCGACCACATATTGGGCGAGTCATCTCCACCAAATTCAACATACCCCACCTTTTCCTGATGGCAACAGAACGATCTTGCCGTTAAGAGTTGGATAGTCAATTCTATGGATCCAACTCTTGTTGCATTGTTCATACGTTACCCAACCGCAAAAGCCATGTGGACAGCCATATCAACCACGTATTATGACGGAGCTGACAATATGCGGGTCTATGAATTGAGGCGACAGGCACGCCGACTACAACAAAATGGTGGATCCCTCGAGAATTTTTATGTCACTGTGGCGCGAAATTGATTTTAGGCATCCAAACCCCATGGAGTGCAGTAAAGACATGGATACTTACAAGCAACTTGTAGAGGAAGATCGGATCTATCAATTTCTTGACGGTCTCGATAATGTTTATGATTCTATTAAACGGGACATCATCAACACCAAGCCTTTGCCCAACACTGAAGCTGCATATAATCTTGTCTGACGGGAAGTCAGTCGGATTACAGTCATGCAGGCTCCAATGGGGTCATCTATTCCAGATCCTGGCAATGGATTGGTTACCAAAGCCCGATCAGACCCGCCATTGGGATCATCATTCCGGAAGGAACCCAATCGATCGATGGATAAGAAACATCTCAAATTCAGCTACTGCCAAGGAAACACCTACGGGAGACGTGCTCACGGTTACCCGGAATGGTGGCATGAGCTCCAACGGAAGAAGAGCAGCATCCAAGAGCCACCGCATCGGGCATCGGCAGCAATTGCACAATCGAGATGAGTGGAATTAAATCCATGCATGTCACTAATCCGACAGAGGTGGCCACAGTTGCGGCTGCCCAAAATACTGAAACTGGTGGCATAGATGGAGGTAATTTCAAGGTTGATAACCGTATTCTGCAGGATCCATCGAAGGAGAAGAGGGAGGAATTAGTGGGTAGAAGACTCACTAATAAAACCGGCTGGATTCTTGATTCCGGTTGCACTGATCATATGACCTATTCTAACCAATGGAGTTGTTTATCCGGTTACTGGTGGTGGATCTGTCTATTTGTCTCCTACTTTATCACTTGATAAAGTCCTAGTCGTGCCATCACTCTCTCATAAATTACTATCCATTAGCCAAATCACGAAAGCATTGAATTGTGTTGTTTTAATGTTTTCCCAATTTTGTCTTATTCAGGATATTCGTACCAAGGAGATCATTGGGCGTGGTATTGAGAGGGGTGGATTATACTATGTTGAGGAAGCTATTCAGACTGGATTTACACACTTCGCTAAAGGCCAGCATGATGAACAACTTTGGTTGTGGCACCGCCGCCTAGGAATCCGTCTATTGGGTATCTACGTCAGCTTTTCCCTAATTTACATGTCAATCATTCTATACTCCATTGCCAGACATGTCTTAAAGCCAAAAGTCACCAAACCCATTATCCAAACAGTATGAATAAAGTTACTTTGCCCTTTTCTTTAGTTCACTCTGATGTCTGGGGACCAGCTGCTATTAATTCTTTGGGTGGCCATCGTTGGTTTGTTCTCTTTATTGATAATTGCACGAGGATGACGTGGGTATATTTTCTGAAGAATAAATCTAATGTGTCGGATATCTTTATAGCATTCTATGCTATGATTGAAAACAATTCTCTGCCAAGATCCAAATCATCCGTAGTGATAATGGGGGGGAATTTGTAAATCAATCCTTAAAAGAGTTCTTTTCCCGGAAAGGAATAATTCATGAAACCTCATGTTCATATACCTCAGCAAAAAGGGATTGGAGAAAGGAAAAACCCCCACCTTTTGGAAATGGCTCGAGCATTAATGTTTGAAGCCCGTGTTCCTAAGCCATACTGGGTCGATGCCATTTCTACAGCCGTTTATCTCATGAATCGGATCCCATCCCGTTTCCTCAAATTTAAAACTCCCTTGCATGTTTTATCTACACATTATACCATACCTTTTTTCTGATGTTGCCCCCCCGAATATTTGGATGTTCCGTGTATGTCCATATACCCAAGTTACATCGCACTAAACTCGACCCTTGTGCAGTGAAGTGTATTTTTCTTGGGTATGGCGTGCATCAAAAGGGATGCAAGTGCTATGATCCAATTACTCACAAACTCTATGTTACGATGGATGTTGATTTTGTTGAAACTGAGTACTTCTTTAACCATTCAGCTCCTCAGGGGGAGATTAATAGTGATGATCATGAATGGTTACTTTATCAACTGTCCGATGAGCATATTCAGGATTAAGAAAGGGCTGAGCAAAGATTGGATCCTGGTGTAGAGACCTCCACCCCTGCTAATACCATCATCGCCGCCCAACCTCCTGCGAATATCCCTGAGGTAAGTATTCCTGAGACAGAAAATATTGCTCCTACTAATATTACTAGATATACTTTACCTCCCCGCCGTAACAGAGGAATTCCTCCTCAAAGATATTGTCCAGATGGTGATGATCGCAGGACTCGTTACCCGATTACCAACCATGTGAAAGTAACTGGGTTGGCTGAACCATTGCAAACTTTCAACAATGTGCTTTTCTCCCATCATGTTCCTAGAAATGCATATGAAGCCTTACAGGATCCCAAGTGGAAGGAGGCAATGAATCTTGAGCTTGCAGCGTTGGAGAAGAATAAGACATGGGAGATTTGTAATCTTCCAGTAGGAAAGAAACCAGTCGGTTGTAGGTGGGTCTTCTCCATCAAACATAAAGCTGATGGAAGTATTGAGAGATATAAGGCGCGGCTAGTGGCTAAAGGATACACACAGAAACATGGAATAGACTATGAGGAAACTTTTTCTCCTGTAGCGAAGATTTGTAGCATACGAGTGTTGTTTTCATTAGCTGCAAATTTGGATTGGCCATTATACAAGTATAATGTGAAGAATGCTTTTTTACATGGCGAGTTAACCAAGGAAATATATATGGAGATCCCACCCGGATATTCCAATAAGCAAGGGAATCAACGAGTTTATAAGTTACAAAGATCACTATATGGGTTGAAGCAAGCATCGAGGGCATGGTTTGGAAAGTTCACTGCAGCGATGATAAAATATGGATATCAGCAAAGTAATGCTGATGATACTCTCTTCTTCAAACATCGAAATGGTTTAGTAGCTCTCCTTATCATCTACGTAGATGACATGATCATTACAGGAAACGATGGGGAAGAAATCAAGGAACTCCAAGAAAATCTTTCGAAGGAATTCGAGATGAAGAACCTTGGAGGATTAAAATATTACCTGGGTATTGAAGTTATTAGGTCCAACAAAGGCATCTTTATTTCTCAGAGGAAGTATGTGTTGGATCTATTGGCAGAGGTGGGGATGCTTGATTGTAAGCCAACTGACACGCCAATAGTAGAAAATCACCGACTCGGAATTTTTCCAGACCAAGTTCCAACAGATAAGGAGCGATACCAGAAACTTGTGGGAAAACTAATTTACTTATCATATAATCGGCCTGACATTTCCTATGCAGTTGGAGTATTGAGCCAATTTATGCAGCACCCAAGCAAGGAACACATGGACGCTGTGATGAGGATCTTGAGGTATTTGAAGTCTTCACCTGGGAGGGGACTTATGTTAAAGAAAAATAAAGGGCTTGAGATCATAGGATACACTGATGCGGACTGGGCAGGGAATATCAATGATCGACGCTCTACTTCAGGTTACTTCATCTTTGTTGGAGGAAATCTGGTTTCTTGGAAAAGTAAGAAGCAGCCTGTTGTGGCGTTATCCAGTGCGGAAGCTGAGTACCGAGGGATCCATAAATGTTTAAAGGAGATATTGTTTGTCAAGCGATTATTGGTTGAAATTGGTTTTCCACCGTCTTCAGAAATTCCATTATTTTATGATAACAAAGCAGCGATTAGTATCTCTCAAAATCCTGTGCAGCATGATCGCACCAAACATATAGAAGTTGACCGAAAATTTGTTAGAGAGAATCTGGATAAATGCTTAATTTCTATACCGTTTGTGAAGTCGGAAGACCAGCTTGCAGATATCCTTACTAAAGCAGTTTGTGGACGAGTCTTCCATGATGCATTGAGCAAGTTGGGTATTCTCGATCAGCCTACCCAACTTGAGGGGAATATTAGCACATGTATATATTAGTTACTATGGAAAGATTGTCTTAGCTTATTTGTGGTGATTGAGATCGCATAATTTAAGGGATTTGTTCATCCCTTATCTAGCTCTTATAATTGTATATATATTGGCATCTTCTCATGGAATAAAATTATCCTCTCTGCATAGAGTATATTTCTTATACCTTGAAATTTTGAGAGGAAGAAGGGTTGATCTTCAATAAAAATATATGTAAAAAAATAAAATACCAGTATTAGATCTTAATTATAACTAGAATTTTGACCCGCGCTTCGCGGGCGTTATTTTTTTTTTTCAAATAAAATCAAGTATTTGTGGTCTTATTATTATTTGTGCATTAAGTTTGTTTATTTTAAATTCATAACATAGGCGTAGGAAACCATAATAATTTGTATCAATTTTATCATAAAACATGCGACAAAATAAATAATCAGTTCATTACCTCGAGATAATCAACCTCAATTTCTATATGTATATATTAATCCACCAATTTCAATAAACCGGACTATTCTAAACCATGAGTACGAATCTCCGCAATTTCAATAAGATAGTAGGAGGGATGGATTCAATTAATTATATTATACAAACCATTATTTAGAAGACCTAGAAAATGTTAGAAAATAAGTTCTTAGTTGGTAAGAAATCGAAAAATCTCAATCTTTGTGGCTATAACTACAATATATATATACTGGTGGTAATCATCAGGTTATTCCCATTATATAATTGTTCATCATTCTATACAATGAGTTTCATAACGTTAAAAATGTGTATCGGCATACGTGCTGGTGGGTCCATAATAAAAATAATGAGACGGAGGAAGTACAAAAAATCAGAATTAAATTTTGATTAGATTTTTATAACAGATTATGATTTCTTATTAACTATATATATTTGGATAAATTACTTAAAAGATTATTATTATTAATTTTTTTATTTTATTATTTGTTGATAAATATTGACACATATGTGTGTCGTCAAAGGTGTGTTCAAACCCAAACTACACATTTTTTATTTTATTATATTGATTAGGTTAATATTTTAGACTTGAATTCTAATATAAATAATATAATATATATTTGAAAAAAATTATTTATTCAATTAAAGAATTTATAATATATTGTTTTAACTAAATTTGTCATAAATATCATATATATTTTAATTTATTTTTAATTTATATATATATATTTAAAATATATGGAAAGATTTTTTTATCCTAACAAATATATTTATTATCTAAATATAGAATATTTAAAAGATTGATCACGTGGCATGTAGGATGATTCAGCGCTGACAAGTAATTATTTTGGATGACTGTACGTTTTTGGATGATTAATCAGCATTTATGTGGAAACCTAAGGCATAATTACTGTATAACCCTTAAAATTAAGAAAGAATCAAGTATATTTAATAAGGGCAATACAGTCTGCACATGCCAAAAAGTATTCAGGATTTATTATATAGATAGATAGATACCAATGTCGACCTCCATACAAAGAGAGTGTTTTATCACTTCTAATTATACATACGTTTGAATCAACAATCATCCATATATGCATATGGCAAGCTAGCTTAGTTATCTTTGGTCTAAACCTTAATTAGTGATCTGAACTTGCACCTTATCAACAACTGATTCAATCCTGCCCTGCAGGAGGCATTATATTGATGTCTCCTCTAGGTCATTATATCGTCAAACTTGCTTTTCCCCTCTGCTTACATCCTTCACTTTTTTGATGCTATTCAATTATTCCTTTTTTTTTTTTTCAAACTCCTAAATATAATAAAAAACATTTTCAATAATAACCACATGCATCTCTCTCACTGAACCCTGTTTTTCAAATGTAGTACTCCATCCGTCCCTTTATTTATGTCTCACTTTCCTTTTTTGATTGTCCCAACACTTTTGTAACATTCCATTTTAGAAAATAATTAAATACTCTATTAATCACTAAACTTACCCCCATCACATCACATAAATAAATAAATAACATTAATAAATTCAACTCACAACTATCACATCACACATAAATAAATCAATTAAAAATTCAAACTCATTACCATCACATCACATAAATTCATAATTTACCCCCACTTTAAACACTAATCTACCCCTACATCAAATACTAATTATCTGAAACTTTTGACAATTTCCCACTATATGAGTATTTTCTAAAATAAAAGAAAAGAATATAATCCCGGTTTAATTTTATTTAATGAATCCAATTATGAAGATGGAGTTGGGATTAGGGATAATTATAGGTTGTCGCGTTTTTATATACTCATGTAGGAAACTGTGGCCCGAAAGCGCACGGTGTCAAAAATTGCAGTAATTTATAGTGAGACCGGATCGTTCACTGGATGATGTGCGATAGAAGCAGGGCCCACGTCGTTTACTAAGATTTTCCACTCGGTTACTCGATTCAAGTTTGTGTTTGAAGCTATCAACTACTTGACATAATTTAATTCTAAGCTATGAAAGCAATAAAATAGAGCAGATGAAATTATCCTAGAATGCGAATTAAGTTTAATCTAGGAAAGCAATAAAATTATTCTAAGGAAGCAGATTTAAAATGAGACAGAGGGGACAGGAAGAAAATAATAAAAATTGGACAAGATTCAGATGAAACACAATTAAACTTCCATTTTAATACATAGATCTTTGTTTGGGATAATCCGTTCAGTTAGCTAACTCTCATGCTCCTATACTATGTTCTCTTTATCAGACAGGTACTTACAGTAGAGGTTTACATGCTCTTAAGAAGACAAATTCTAAGATACCACAGACGCATAACTACCCTTGCAATGCACTGCTAAGGTGTATTATTTATCTGTGGTGGACAAGCAACACCTAACAAATTATTTATTGAGATGCCAAGTATGCCTATCATTCCCCCATGTCACACCCAAAGATTTAGATCAAGCCCTGAACTATTCTATAACTCTCATTCCTAGTAGCAATTAGAAGTTCTCTCAATACATCCGAGTGACCCCTATAAAAGCATTTAAAAGAAAGCGGTAAAGAAAACATTTAAAATCCTATCACTCGGAGGTTTCATACTGGTAGTAAATGAGAGCCCCCAGTCTTAATGACCGGACGCATATCAAGAATTCCCAAATGTCAGTAAACTGCTCGCAGTGTTTACCTACTCCCGGGTGGTTGTGAGATACAAACTAATGATAGTTTTGTTTCCGGATGTATTCACTCAAGACTCAAAAATAGGCTCTGGCAGAAGAGGATAGTAGTTGAAAGAGTACTCAACCCTATCTTATAAAATAACCAAGGTCCACATGTTGTTCTTCTAGTATTATCTATTACACCTTATCAGAATGCAAGTGCACTCTGATTCAATGCAATATTTAATATAAGATTTCCAACATACAACAATTTTGGAAAATAATTGATGTTTGAAAATCATTCCCTAAACAGGTACTAAACTCTCAATTAAAACACAGATCCTTTCAGTCTAGGTGAGACCTAATAGCTGACTCTGCTTCTAGTTTCCAAAATCAACCCCCCAGTCGAATGTGAACTAGTCATAACTACGGAATTTATCCCTTACTTAGATCTGGATTTTATAAAGGAATTTTTGTTGGAAATTTATTATGAAACATCTGATTTAAATCAAGACTCCTATGTCCAAGGGAAGGATCCCAAAATAATTAGATCACAATAATTACATAATATTATCATGCATAATTTTATAAGGAAGTGTAAAATTAAATTAACCCAAAATATAAAGCGGGTTTAGACAGAATTTGACACACGAAGATGAAACAGCCTGAGATGAGAGGAATTTGGCTAAAAAGACGGCGGAAATAGCTGGGGTTATCTGGACTGCAAACATCTGATATCCAGTTTCCAACTATTCCAGGTGGAACGGTTTTAGACAGCAGGAAACCTTGATTGACAGTAATCGCTATCATCAAGATTCCTACTGTCTGTGAAATGAGAGAAAAACCTACATATTTTCTTACTGTAGTACTGTTCAAACAGTGTTGTCTGGAACTGTTTGGTAATATTACAACTCAAAATTCGGGTTTGAAAGTAAAATAAGAAAATAAAAATGTATTCAAACAGAGACTGACTGAGTGGCTACTTCATTTCCCGGTGAGAGGACCGTTCGCCTGACCTCGTCAGTCACTATCCAAACCATGCAAAATAACAAATAGTAATTAATACACAGACTACGGGCTACTTCATTTCCCAGTAAAGGGACCGTTCGCCAACATTATTCTATGATATTTTTCACCATTCATTTCACACAACACAGGTAAAGACAAAAGTAAGATGGAGAAAATATTTTTGTGTCATCTTGTATGAGAGACATTGGTTTCTCATGCAAGTATGGAAGTCATTCCATAATTACTCCTTATGTCTAAATAATCACTCATTCCATAATTAAATAATTACAGTCCGGATTATATACTTAGATCATTAGAGTTTAATTTTTGTAGAAAAATCTTTTAATGGAACATTGAACAAGGGTCTTTATACCAAATTAAACATGGGTTGAGATCATTGGATTTCAACCTCAAAATATTAATATAAAAGTTCAATTAATTAAGTGAGAAAAATGGAGAGATGGAAATTTGGCAAGAAATGCCAATTACGACGCCAGGCGGATTTTACGACGCTATACTAGGTTAGCGTCGTGGGTGTAGCGTCGTAGGTGGGTTTTTATGAGAAAAGAAGTATTTTGGGGTACTACGACCTTAGACAAAAATTACGACGCTATCCTAGGATAGCGTCGTAAGTCTAGCGTCGTAATACAAATTTTTCTTAAGTCCGAAGCAACTACGACGTAAAACCTTCCCCTACGTCGCTAACCTAGGTTAGCATCGTAGGGCGGTTAGCATCGTAGCTACCCCAGAACATAAGTGTTGTTCGGGTGATGCAATCTATGCGATTGCAAACCCTATTTCCAAGTCTCATGGCTCAAGAATGCAAAGTAAGGCAAAACAGAAATGTAAAACAAGATACAATGTATAAAGTAAAAAAATTAAAAGCCAACAACACTAAGCATAATGAACCAAAAAACCCGAATGAGGGTTTCCAACCATAATATCATGCACAAGAACCTAAAATGAAGGAAAATAACATAAACCCACATGCAAACAGAAAATAAAATGACCAAATAATCATTACACCAAAAATAAAGCATAAAATCCATGGACCCATGTCCATTTCATGTTTTGGGACTCTTTTTGTGATTAACTTCCCATTTATAAGAAAATGGTTTGATAATACCCATCATTTGGGTATTTCAAACCTTAATAAAAGTTTACAAAGCTGTTAAATAATGAAAACAATGGCTATCTAGGTCTAAAACACTAAACACTTGCTAATCTAAGGTAGACAAAAACTAGAAACTAAGAACAATGCAAGAAAAATAAATATTACAAAAAAATTAAACCCCAACTAAACTAACTACCTACACACCTCTCAAGAACTCCAAGTTGTCTCCAAGTTTTTATGTTGTGAAGTGACTGATCCTAGGAGTCAACTTGTCCTTAAATAGGTGGGAAACCCGAGGCCCATGGGCCCCCAGGCCTTGAAATTTGAATCCTGAATCTTGGTACGACGCTATGCTCGGCTAAGTCGCTATCCTTCACTACGACGCTATGGGTATTGCGTCGTAGTCTTCCACTTCGAAAACACTCTTTGTCTCTAAATGGACAGCCTACGACGCTATCCCTATTACGTCGCTATACTTGATTACGATGCTACACTTGATTGGCGTCGTAGCTCTTCCTTCAGAATTCTGCCTTTGTTTCCTGCATACGGCGCTAGACCAGGCTACGACGCTAGCCATGCTTAGCGTCGTAGGTATGTCTAGCGTCGTTATTTCCTGAAAAAATATCAAATTTTTGTGGGTCTTCATTTCTTTTCCCATTTTTTATTTCCTTTTTCTTTTCTTTTATTTTTCTTATGTTTTTGGATTTTTCTAACATAAATGTGCAATAAAATTACATATTTATGCATTTTTCATACCAGCTTATTATTTTTATAATTATGCGTAAATCAGTCCAATTCAACTGCTTTCTTATTTAATATAAGACCGGAATGCGATCAAATGCCCGTTTCAGACACGAAAATCGATTGAAAATAATGGACATTTCTGGCCATTATCAACATCCTCACATTTAATACTGATCGTCCCCGAGCAGTCAGAGTCAATGTTCCTTTGAACGTGGACTCTACATATTTAATTCATTTTCGTGGCCTCATAAATTACATGCTTCTTGGATTGGGATAAGACAATCAAAAGCGACAAGTATTGAATCCCCTTGATTGCAGTGTTTAATGAAATGATACTCGCTCACTAAATCGGGCCTACAAATCAAACATTATTGTCAACCCTTCATGAATATCATGTTTGAAAAATGCAAAGATTAAAAATTAGGATTAAAGCATGACATGAACATATTTAATGAAACAGAGCCTCACATATAAGAGAATCGGAAAATTCACTCACTCTCAATGGGGTTTAATCATGAACGCTCAAGATCAAATTCAATTAAATTATCCCATATGCTTGCAATTGGACCAACTCGCCACCGGCTCATTTCCTCAAATCGAGATCATGAGGTCTTATTCAAGGTTATAACGGGGCATACGGTTGTAACATTTGGTATGGAAGGGAATTATTGGGTTAGAAGTGGCAAGAATTTATTTTATCTTAACATGACATATTTTTATTTAAAATTTATGATCATCAATATTTCTTTCTTTTGTTTTTGCTTTTCTTTTTCTATTGCATGACATTAGACTATGTCTAATTGCTTTGTCATTGCAATTTTTTCTTGTTGAAATGAGTTCAACATATTTCTTTTCTTTTTCTCCTCTTTTTTGAATCGGTCTATTGAGTACCGATTTGAACATTTTGGATGATCACAAATTTAATGCCTTTGATAGAATTTGTCCTTTTCACTTGGGTTGAATATTTTGGTCTTTTTGTAAGGCTAGGAAAATATAGTGAGTCTCAAGAAAAATTAGGCTTATAGGCTCAAGTGGGTTAATCCTAAAGGGAAAATATTTTTGGGTTTGGGTTTCAAACGAAGGCCAAAAATTTGGTTTTTCTAAGTGCCTCGATCATATGCTCAATTTCGGGAATATGACATGGTCTTAAATCGGTCCCAATTGCAAGTTCTAGTTTCATTTAATAAAATTGATTCACACATCAAAGAAATTAAATGAGTAAAAGTGACTCATGGCTCAAATCTCACAAGGTTGGATTGATTCATGTCATACAGTATTCTCAAATTTAATCAGAGCTTAATTCTAACAATTTATTCAATCAATAATTTTCAGCATGGAGATTTATTGCCCAAAAAAGATGATTGCATCATTAAATCTTTATAGCTCAAAACCTTAGAAATTTATTTCATGCATGTTTTCAATTATATTATCCCAATTTAAAAGTTTGAAAATTTAAGCACAAGCCTAAATTCAACATGTGAATTTAGAGCAGGTTTATGCATACTTTTTTGCTGGTTAATTAATTTAAAGCGGTAAAAGAGGCACTGTCAACATACAAAGTATGTCAACAGTATGTTTTTGGCCTGACAGTCATTTATTCATCTCGGACTGTCAGACATCTTTTCGAAAATAAAATTGTTTGGACTGCAAAATTCCTTTCGAAAAGCAGTAATTACATCAGTTACAAGAGATTTCATGCAATAAAGGTTGAACTTGCACAAATGATTGAAATTCTCTTATATGATGTGAACAATTAAGCTCGCAAATGATAAGATCATGAATCTCCATCTTTCTTCTCATCCGATTTCTTCGAGGATCCGGCTGCATCTGATGGAGGAGGAGGTGGTTTCGGAAGTTGTCCGATCAGGGCTTGTATCACCGTTTCCATCATCTTGCGCTGCCTTTCTTCACTCTCTAGTCTTTCCATGTGCATGCGTTCTTCTCTATCCAATAGCAGCTTTTTGAACTCCTCATCTCATCTTCTCTGTTCAGATATTTCTTTGGCTCTTTCCATCTTCTCATCCTCCCCCAGAATCATGGTGTCTGCCAGTGTCTTGATACTATCTGTAACTGTTTTGCTCATGCTGCTCAGAAGTTCTATCACACGGGAGTCGGCCGGATGCTGCGAAACATTCTGGCTCGCAGGAGGTATCTGTGAGGGTTGAGCTTGCTGCTGTGGGATTTGAACTGGAGGTGATGGAGGGATTTGACTCGAACTTGGTGCCGCCGGCTCCTGTTGAGGGATATTCACTTGTGCTGAAGGTCCCGCCTCAGTACGGGCCCTTCTTCTTCTTCTCTTAGGAACCGGGGGAGGCATTGGATCTCTTCTTTGGACTGATGGTGCTTCTCCACCGGATATGAAAGATGATTGCACGTTTGAGTCATCCGGGAACAGAGGAAGTGCGTATGTGATTCTCTCTTGAGTTCGCATGGATGGGACCCGGATTGGAGGGTTCAGAATGACCAAGGCATCAGTATCAAATTCTCCCATGTCTACCCCTTGATCTGTGCAAATTCTTCTAATAAGGATCGGGTAGCAAAGGGCATGCTTCTTTTCTATCCTTGTGGTCATTACTTCAAAGATGTGCTCTCCAACATTCAACCTTAGCCCATGCCACAGCTTGGCAAATCCCATCAGTATTCTGCCAGAAGTGGTTTGTGGATGTGAGCTGGGCTTAATTCTGGCCATGAAGAATTCAAATGTAGGCATGAACTCCACCTTTAGCTTGGCAGTGTTGAATGTACCCACCATTCCTGCATTCTGGTCAAGGAGTCGGTGATGGCTTGATTTGTTGCTTTCATTTTTGTCTTGCCACGCTTGTTCAATATTTCCTCCCCCGGAATTTCACTTCGGTGACCGGGAGTTTGGAGGAATCTGTTTAGATAATCCGGGGATATATCTATCGTCTTTCCTCTGACCCAAGTTGTTCTTCTTGCAATATCAATGTTGCAATAAAACTCCCGGGTCAACTCCATGTAGCCGGGGTCTCCGTGGTGTAGCAAAAATTGTTCCCATCCATGTTGTGTCCTCCAAAAATCAACTGTGGGGTGCATCAGTGAGTCAGGTGCAAACGCCTTGTCGGGTATGATAGTTTCCAACAGCTTCTCATATGTCTTGACTGCTGATGCCTTCCCGTTGAATTTTCGAATCACATCCGCCTCCTTCAGCACCATCTTGCTATTTTCTTTTTTCTGAATTCCCATTCTGGACCTCACTTATGTCTCTTCCCAAAATCTTGCTGGCTTAATGGATCCAACTGACTCATGAGCCTCGTCCTCATCTTCGCTAGTGTGCCAGTCAGTTGGCTCATCTTGCTCTTCTTGGATGGGTTCATTGATGGGCTCCTGTCCGCTTGGATCTCCTCCTCCTTGAGCTGCTGCGTTCAAGGGTTCCTCCTTAACCTGTTTAGTTACATTTTTCATTGTATTGCACTTAGTTTTTACAGGTATTGGAAAAATAATTACAGGAAAGTAAGGATCATCAACACTTGTTGATACCTCCTCCTCCTCCCTTGCAGCTTGTCCAACAGGACGTTGGAAAATTGGTGTCAGTTGATCAATAAACTCTTGTTATTCCCGTATGATTTCCTCTTTTTCTTCCTCTCTCGCCTTCTTCCTTCTTTCAGTCAGATCTTGCGGTTCATCAGCTTTTGCTTGTGGCTCATTGGCTTTTTCTTTCAACAGTGCAGATAGTGTGATCGGATCTGCAGAGGGTTCAGCAGCTTCAACCTCATCATTCTCCCCAATCATAATTTTTCTTCTCTTTTTCTTAGTCCCAGATGGACCTTCTGGGGCAATGACTGCTTCAATTCTTGCTGTTCCCACAAGTGGGTCAACGATCCGGCTCACCTCTATCTGATATCTAATCTGGTCTGCCCCATGTCCATCGTCAATTCTCGTCTCTATCTGCTCATTCAGCCTCTTCCTTATATCTCCTTGAATGGTTTCAACATCGTGTGCAGTGGGGCCAGTCCATGCAGTGGGCTCATTTTTATTTTAAGCCCTTGCCCTTGCACTTCTCTTGTTATCATTAAATCTTCATCATCTCCTTTCTTTTTCTATGCTTCTTCCGATTTTCTAGCTTCCAGTTCAGCTTGAAGCTTTTAAGCAATTTCTCTATCATGGGCTTCTTTCTTTTTCCTTTCCTCCTCAGCTCTCGTTCTTTCAATGTTCTTTATCATTTCAGCATCTAGCCTTGCCTTTTCCCCCCTTTCAATTCTTGCCCTTGTCTCAGCTTCATTGGCAGGTCTTTTAGAAGTTTGCTGTTCATGCGCACCTGCTCTTACATTCTCCTCCTCTTGCATTTTTCTGGCCAATTCGGCATCAAAAGCAATTTGATCTTTTCTTTTCGGAGGTGGCGGTGACATCACCCCTTTGCCTTTGTCTGCAGGATTGACTGGTTCAACTATTTTCTTGGCATGTGGCTCGGCCTCTTTAATGACGACCTTTGGCTCCGGAACCCGTCCACTTTTCTCCTTTTCGGCTGACTTTACCAGCCTTCTTTTGGTTTGGCTTTAAGGCTCAGGCTGGGATGCTGATTCAGTGGGGGCAGATGTTTGCTCTCTTGCTGGTAGGGCTGAAGCTTGCACAGTCGGTTGAGTAGGCAATGGGTTGGCTTCATTATAGACTCTGGGAGGTGAGGCAGCGCTGGTGTACTGATTGATCAAAACGTCTGTCTCGTCTTCGCTGCCTTCCCTACCTCACTGTCTTCTTCATCCAAGTTTATTCCCAAGTTCTTTTCTGCGTCCTTCAAAAATTTGCTCACGAAAATGGGACTGGAAATGCGTAAGAGTCGTTTCTCCCACTTTTTCTTGATATATCGGCAGAATTCAGCCCTAACTTCCCTTTTGTAGAAAAGGACTTTGTTGCGGTTTATGGAACTGCAATAATTTAGCCCATACGCATCCATTTCCATCAAAAAGTGCACAAACTCCAGCCGATTTTCTTCATTCATTGACCCAACAATAACCTTAGCCTCCGACTATACAAATGACATATCGCGGGTGAATTCCATTCTCACGTACTCTTCCGCGTCAGCTTGTGTGAAAAGTCGGGTTTGCACTTGATCTCTTTTTAGAACATTCCAGTTTATGTTTCGGATGAACTCGGTGACCTGATCCCTCATGACATGGATCTGCGCTATCCCTTGTGGTCTTTGTTCTGAGTGATAGGTGGGTTTGTACACATCCGCTAAAAATATGGTATCAAAGTGATCTTCATCCGGAAGCACAAGATCCTTATCCAGAATTGATTCTGTAATATCCTTCATACCCTTGCCCCAGAGTGTCATGAGAGCGTGCCATTGCTCTCTGAATTCTTTGGCTATATCAATCATTGTCTTGATCAGTGGCGGCTGATTCTCTTCTTTAGAAGCTATGGCCCTCTTAATGGTCTGACCAAATTGTGGCTCATTTCTCTATGCCTCTTCCTGGCCTGCTGTGTGAGCCAACTCTGCTCCCTTACTCCTTTGTTTTCGAGCAGGCTTGGATTGTACAAAAACGGAAGGGCCTTGTGCACCATGAAGATTCCTCGATGCACCATCAGACTTAGATTTGGTGCTTTCTCCGTGAATTCCTTTTTAACCCTATTGTTTATCTGGCCGGGCACCACTATAATCTCAAATTCCATGCAAGCAGGATCTCCAGTCTTTGAGTCCTGGTGTCTTTCCCATCTGGCCACGTATTCATTGAATCGTCTGAGAAGTCTTTCTGTATGCACATAATCAGGCACCTTCCCATCTAAGCGGCCCTCATCAACTTGTCGCTCCCAGAACTTCATCAGGTAGTAGTAGAAATCTCGTGCAAATCCTATTTCCTTGAAATTCCTTTCTTCGGGCTTTACATGCTTGTCCCATCCTTTTGCAGCGTGAAACTCACCTCAGTTGCTTCCATGATTTTACACCATATTCTGACTCCAAGGCTTTTCTATAATCATTTGCCTTTGTCCGGTACTGCGAGCCATCTATTATCCCTTGATCTTGTGTGCAGCTGGGCAGGCCAGCCGTGATTCAACGACTAACTTTTCCATGAGAAATTGAAAGTGTTAAATCCAGTTTTTATAATTTACAGGAATTATTCAAATTAAAAATCAACATTCACATATTTAGAGCCTTGCTCTAGATGTGAGGTTTATTGTACTCTCAATTTGAATTTTAATAAAAAGCAAAGTAAATTTTTCCTTTTACTCATTTTTTAGAAATAATGAGTTATTTACAAACAATAGGGGTCATCGGGCCCCTAAATAAAATAAAAATGGTCATTGGACCAAAAATCTTTTTAATAGGCCATTGGGCCCAAAAATTTTGATTTCTTCTCATTTTTAAACAATCCCGAGATGATTGTTGAATGTGCAATGGAATGAAACGGAATAGATCGCGAATCGAGGGAAGTGCAAATGGAATGTTGGCGGCTTGGAGCTGCTCAACTTGGACTGCGTGGGACGGTTTGATCAAATCCAAGTCTAAAAAAAAAATAAAGAAAACCCAATTTTTAATTTTTAATGAAAGTTGACTTATTTTTATTTAATGAAAGTTGGATTTTAGTGGTCCAATTTTTGGATTTCTAAAAGTAGTAGCAGTCCATATGAGAAAAAGACTGCTACTTTATTACACTAGTTTTGTGCTCCATTGGGAGCAAAACTAGGTTGGTCAACCTAGGAAAGAAAAATCCTACCAACTCTTTTTGTCTTTTTCCACAAGGCTTTTTACTGAAAAGTGGTGCACAATTTGTTTGGTATACAGATTTGCCAAATACAAACATACACCAACTTTTTACACTTTAGCAGCAACTGGAACAGACATACCAAAATAAAACAACTAATTTACTGCTGCCTGCACTCCAAAGCTCCCCACAGTGGCATGCATAAACACTAAACATGAGAATAATATTAACCTCTATGCATCAAAACAACAAAAACATTCTTATTTCCAACACTCCTCATGCTTTCATAACATATTAACCAAGTCAAACCATTATCTGCACATGCCCAATAAACCAAGAAATTAAGAACAATATAACCAACAACATAGGAATACTTCAAAAAGCAACCCTATGTTCATCAGTTCATAGCTTCCAATTTTTACAGGAGTTTTAAAATTTTCGGTTGCTTCAAACAACCTTTTTCAAAGACCACTAAAGCAAAGGAAAAACAAAAATACCAAACCAGGGGCACTTAAGAACCCTAAAGCTTCACAATCCCAACAATGGCAGTTCTCTTTGTTTAAACCCTAACAACCTAGCATTCAAATATCCACATTCCTAGAGAATTTAACATGCTTAATGAGATTCAGACACTCCCAACCCAAAATAACAGCATAATCGAACACACATTCTCCATACAAATGCTCGGCACCCACCCATTCTTCACAAAACCCAACAATACAGATTGCCCAAGGCACACATGGTTCAAAACCGATCTAAGGGAATGAAAAGCGCAGTACAAAGGCATATTTACACGTTTACACAACCGAAGCTTCAAAAATCGCGAGAACAGGGGTGCGCATGAATCGAAAAATGGGGAGCTTACCACGCTTTTCGGCTTTGGAAGACGAAGGAGACGCCATTGCGGTGATTTTGGAAAAATTTCGGGAGAGTTTCCCCTTAGAAAGGTGGGAGATGTTGCGAATGAACTGTGTGTTCGTTCGTACGAAGGGCTTCGGGAGTGGTTTTGAAAATGTTTAAGTGTGGGAATGGGGAAGGGAACGAAAGGGTGGGGTATTTATTAAAGGGGGAAATAGGGCTTACGACGCTATACTTGGCCTACGACGCTACACTAGCGCCGTAGGCTTTGTTCAACGTCGTAGGCAGAAAGAAGGGGAAAAGGTTACGACGCTGTCCAAATGTACGACGTTGAGCAAGTTCAGCGTCGTACTTAAGGACTGCGTCGTAAGGCGGTGGTGAGACAAAGAGGTGGATTACGGCGCTATCCCTTTGCTAAGATAGCGTCGTACTAAGGGACTGCGTCGTAGGAGAATGTAAAAGAGATGAGAGTGTACTACGACGTTACACTCGACTACGATGCTGAACTAGCGTCGTAGGGTGTGTTTGACGTCGTAGTTGCTGAAAGATGATGGGGGGGTTATTACGACGTTATACGCTTACTACGACGTTGACCTAGGTCAGCGTCGTAGCTACGGATAGCGTCGTAAGTGAGAGCGGGATTCAACTAACACTCGGATTTTGAAATTTTTCAAAATTTAAGCGGACTGGGCCCGAGAATGTGAATTTGGGCCTCAGTTAATTTATTTGTTTTGGGCTTGGAAAATTTTAGCCCAAAACATTTTATAAATGGCTGGAATAATTAAGATTCTACTTGCATAATATAGGTCGGATTAATTCCACTTGTTTGCAAAAATTATTCCGGATTTTAAATTGTTTTAATTTCCGGAATTATTTCCTTAAATTCATGGAATCAATCCAACCGGGAACCTGATTTTCTGTTTTATTTTTCTGCTCCTTCTTTTTGGTGGTTCCATGTTACCTGCAAGAGAAAATACCCAAATCGGTTAGGTTTTCTCGTCAAATCAACATCCTCACATTTAGATTCTTAGTACTCTAAATGTGTAATTGATTTGAATGTACTTCTCTGTTCTGAAATATATAAACAAAACTAACCATGAGTAATCAGGAGTGTAATTCTCTTAATAAACGACGCTGCATCCTCCCCGGCAACGGTGCCATGAAACTTTTGACAATTTCCCACTATATGAGTATTTTCTAAAATAAAAGAAAAGAATATAATCCCGGTTTAATTTTATTTAATGAATCCAATTATGAAGATGGAGTTGGGATTAGGGATAATTATAGGTTGTCACGTTTTTATATATTCATGTATGAAACTGTGGCCCGAAAGCGCACGGTGTCAAAAATTGCAGTAATTTATAGTAAGACCGGATCGTTCACTGGAGGATGTGCGATAGAAGCAGGGCCCACGTCGTTTACTAAGATTTTCCACTCGGTTACTCGATTCAAGTTTGTGTTTGAAGCTATCAACTACTTGACATAATTTAATTCTAAGCTATGGAAGCAATAAAATAGAGCAGATGAAATTATCCTAGAATGCGAATTAAGTTTAATTTAGGAAAGCAATAAAATTATTCTAAGGAAGCAGATATAAAATGAGACAGAGGGGACAAGAAGAAAATAATAAAAATTGGACAAGATTCAGATGAAACACAATTAAACTTCCATTTTAATACATAGATCTTTGTTTGGGATAATCCGTTCAGTTAGCTAACTCTCATGCTCCTATACTATGTTCCCTTTATCAGACAGGTACTTACAGTAGATGTTTACATGCTCTTAAGAAGACAAATTCTAAGATACCACAGACGCATAACTACCCGTGCAATGCACTGCTAAGGTGTATTATTTATCTGTGGTGGACAAGCAACACCTAACAAATCATTTATTGAGATGCCAAGTGCCCCTATCATTCCCCCATGTCACACCCAAAGATTTAGATCAAGCCCTGAACTATTCCATAATTCCCATTCCTAGTAGCAGTTAGAAGTTCTCTCAATACATCCGAGTGACCTCTATAAAAGCATTTAAAAGAAAGAGGTAAAGAAAGCATTTAAAATCCTATCACTCGGAGGTTTTAAAAGCATTATACTGGTAGTAAATGAGAGCCCCGGTCTTAATGACCGGACGCAGATCAAGAATTCCCGGACGTCAGTAAACCGCTCGTAGTGTTTAGCTACTCCCGGGTGGTTGTGAGATACAAACTAATGAAACAAACAAATAAATTAGTTTGTTCCGGATTTATTCACTCAAGACTCAAAAATAGGCTCTGTCAGAAGAGGATAGTAGTTGAAAGAGTACTCAACCCTATCTTATAAAATAACCAAGGCCCACATGTTGTTCTTCTTGTATTATCTATTACACCTTATCAGAATGCAAGTGCACTCTGATTCAGTGCAATATTTAATATAAGATTTCCAACATACAACAATTTTGGAAAATAATTGATGTTTGAAAATCATTCCCTAAACAGGTACTAAACTCTCAATTAAAACACAGGGTAGCGTCGTAGGTGGGTTTTTATGAGAAAAAGAAGTATTTTGGGGTACTACGACCTTCGAACATCTCCAATGGTACCCTATAACTCAAAATGGGTTGGCATCTTCTCTCCAACAACACCCTAAAACCGAACCTATTTTAAGTTTTTTGAGTTTTATGAATAGTAAATACTCAAATTTGAGTTTTTACTATTCGCAAACCTATCTCACTTTTTGCAATTAAAATAATTGCAATTTCATCCCTCCAATTGTTGCAAATTGAATATTGGTCTAATTTTGTATTATGGTTAATAATTTTATACTTCATAAATTTTTTATTAAAATTATTTTATAATAATTTAGATTAAAAATTTTAAGGTTTCTTTATAAAATAAATTTTAAACATAAAAATAACTAAATTTTTAAAGTTTTGTTACAATCTTAGCAATAATTTAAAAAATTACATTAGCATACGAAAATATAATTAAAAATAACACATCTCAAAAACTTAAAACAACGTACAATATTAAACAACC
Organism: Hygrophila difformis; assembly: GCA_030278955.1. Lineage (NCBI taxonomy): Eukaryota > Viridiplantae > Streptophyta > Magnoliopsida > Lamiales > Acanthaceae > Hygrophila > Hygrophila difformis. The sequence continues at coordinate 19,442,704 of JAOANR010000008.1, read as the reverse complement.
AAATAACTACGCAACGGAAAATTAAGTTAATAGTCATCTAAATCAACATCGGATCCTCCAACACTATTGAAATACGGAGATGTTCCAGTTGCATAAGGATCCGGTTGACCTTGTTCTATGGCTCTTTTCTGGAAAATACGCAGTTGCTCAGCTTGAGCATATGCACGAACATGGGAAGTAGAGATGCACATTTTGAACTTCGTAATGCATTGGTTGAACACTTGTGGGAAAAACTCACAAATTCCAATTCCTGATGTTGGATAAAAATCATTTGCTTTTAAATAAATATGTATGTCCCGCCATTTATGTAATTCGTATTCTAATTATGTAATTTTTTTTAATTAATTAGTATTGAATTTATGTCGGGTTAATATATAATTTATAAGAAATGATGGGTATGATTGAAAAAATAAATAAGTTTGTATGGGAAAGAATATATAGAGAATAATTTTTGAGTTTGAGTTTAGTGTAAATTGTTGGAGAAATTACTGTTTGATGTGACATTTACTGTAAAATGGGTTTGAGTTTGGTGTTGACTATTGGAGATGGTCTTAGACAAAAATTACGACGCTATCCTAGGATAGCGTCGTAAGTCTAGCGTCGTAATACAAATTTTTCTTAAGTCCGAAGCAACTACGACGTAAAACCTTCCCCTACGTCGCTAACCTAGGTTAGCGTCGTAGCTACCCCAGAACATAAGTGTTGTTCGGGTGATGCAATCTATGTGATTGCAAACCCTATTTCCAAGTCTCATGGCTCAAGAATGCAAAGTAAGGCAAAACAGAAATGTAAAACAAGATACAATGTATAAAGTAAGAAAAATTAAAAGCCAACACTAAGCATAATGAACCACAAAACCCGAATGAGGGTTTCCAACCATAATATCATGCACAAGAACCTAAAATGAAGGAAAATAACATAAACCCACATGCAAACAGAAAATAAAATGACCAAATAGTCATTACACCAAAAATAAAGCATAAAATCCATGGACCCATGTCCATTTCATGTTTTGGACTCTTTTTGTGATTAACTTCCCATTTATAAGAAAATGGTTTGATAATACCCATCATCTTAATAAAAGTTTACAAAGCTGTTAAATAATGAAAATAGTGGCTATCTAAGTCTAAAACACTAAACACTTGCTAATCTAAGCTAGACAAAAACTAGAAACTAAGAACAATGCAAGAAAAATAAATAATACAAAAAATTAAACCCTAACTAAACTAACTACCTACACACCTCTCAAGAACTCCAAGTTGTCTCCAAGTTTTTATGTTGTGAAGTGACTGATCCTAGGAGTCAACTTGTCCTTAAATAGGTGGGAAACCCTAGGTCCATGGGCCCCCAGGCCTTGAAATTTGAATCCTGAAGCTTGGTACGACGCTATGCTCGGCTACGTCGCTATCCTTCACTACGACGCTATGGGTATTGCGTCGTAGTCTTCCATTTCGAAAATACTCTTTGTCTCTAAATGGACAGCCTACGACGCTATCCCTATTACGTCGCTATACTTGACTACGACGCTACACTTGATTGGCGTCGTAGCTCTTCCTTCAGAATTCTGCCTTTGTTTCCTGCATACGGCGCTAGACCAGGCTACGACGCTAGCCATGCTTAGCGTCGTAGGTGTGTCTAGCGTCGTAATTTCCTGAAAAATGTCAAATTTTTGTGGGTCTTCATTTCTTTTCCCATCTTTTATTTCATTTTTCTTTTCTTTTCTTTTTCTTATGTTTTTGGATTTTTCTAACATAAATGTGCAATAAAATTACATATTTATGCATTTTTCATACCAGCTTATTATTTTTACAATTATGCGTAAATCAGTCCAATTCAACTGCTTTCTTATTTAATATAAGACCGGAATGCGATCAAATGCCCGTTTCAGACACGGAAATGGATTGAAAATAACGGATATTTCTGGCCATTATCATTATCCCCATATAAAATTCCGTACCCAAAACTTTTGACACTATAAGTGGGACGGAGCGAGTAATATTATTTAATGGCAGTTGTTAGGGTGCGGAGACATTATGTACTGCGGATGCTCCAACACCGTTGATTCATTTTGTAAATTGATGGTTGAGATTAATTTAAGGTTAAAATAGTTGATTTGCATAAAAATAAATGAACGAAAATGAGAGAGTTTTTTGATACTAATATATGAGTAATATAAAATTCAGCGACAATTAATGTATAATTGAGCGACGAAACATGTATTATTCGGTATAAAAACGTACCTGAAATGTTTCCAGTTGAGTCCTTGAATTGTTCTTGATAGCATCGCTGAAGTGTTCTTGGTAGCATCGCCGAATTGTTCCTGTAAATGTCGCTGAATTGTTTTTGATATCATCGCTGATGTGTTTCGTAGCGTCGTTGAATTTTTCCTGTAAATGTCGCTGAATTGTTCTTGGTTGAGTCACTGAATTATTCTGGGCAGACTCGTTGAATTCTGCTAGATATTGTCGCTGAATTCCTCTATTTATAGTAGCTCAAATATATTTGATAGCATCTTGATTTGTTTTTGGTAGCACCGCGGAATTATATTTGGTAGCATTGCTGAATTATTCTTGGTAGTGTCATTGAATTCTGCTTGGTACAGCCGCTGAATTCCTCTACTGGTAGTCGTTGAAATGTATTTGATAGCATCCCTTAATTATTTTTGGTAGCACCGCGGAATTGTTTTTGGTAGCATCGATGAATCATTCTTGGTTGTGTCGCTGAATTATTCTTGGTAGTGTCGCTGAATTATGCTAGATACGGTCGCTGAATTCCTGTACTTGTGGTCCCTGAAATATATTTTGTAGCATCACTCAATTATTTTTGGTAACATCGCTGAAATGATATATTAATAAATTTGATACGTATCTTTGATCATAAAAAGATATTATTTGATATGATTTACCAAATATTAAATATGATAACATACTAAATATAGAGTTACCAAATATTAGACATGATAACATGTCTAAAATACTTGCCTTGTCGTTAAAATGATTTGTTATTAAAATGAACTATTATGGTGTTATGACAATTATACCCTTATTAACCTACAACCGTTGGATGCTTTTGAATGGCTATGATTGATGCCTTGATGTACCGTTTTACCCACAGTACCGTAACCGTCCCCATTAGTTAATTATTAAAAGTCGAGTGTGTTCGTTAAATTATTATTTACTTTTAATTATATCGCATAAATTTTAACTAGATATAAACTATCAATGGACACACTCACTTCTCACACTTAACATGTTCAGAACTGTTACAATGTCCCATATCGATCGGTTATATATTGTGCAATGTTCCTGTTTATATGGATCTAGGTCACTCTACTTATCATCAATTGGTTTTAAGTTGGAACTCTAGGTCCATCTTCTTTCTATAACATGGTATCAAACCCAGGTTATCCCGGGTGTTACAGTGTCTCACATCGTTGTATGTTGGGATGTCACCCTCCACCTTATTTCCAAGATGAATATCATCTCGGTGAGGGGTGTTACAATATCCCACATCGGTTATATGTTGGGATGCCCTGTTTATATGGATCTGAGATACTCTACATACTACCATTTGATTTTAGATTGGAACTCTAGACTCATCTTCTTTCTTACGGTAATCCTGTGGTCTCAAAAATGCCACACTAATAACACAACGAACTTGATTGTAGACCCCCCTTCAACTTGAGCTTTGGAAGCCCCAACTCGAACAATTGGGAGGCATGCAAGATATGAATAATGTAGTGAAAATAGTTAAAAGCATTAACAGATATAAGATGACCTAAAAGACAGTTTCCTTAAAAAAAGGGCACTATTAACTTAGTTGTCATCAATCAACTCAAGTCAAAGTATAATAAATACTCAATATCAAGAAGGATCGTCATATGAGCTCGTCAAACCATAAGTGGGTCGAATGATCGTCATTAATGAGCTCATCAAGGACTAAGTGGGTCAATCCCTGTAGCTACATGCATGATTAAGAAAATCTATAAAGTATATTTGGAAGAAAATAGTTTTACAACAAGATAGATGACTAAAGTTGTATTAATTCATGTACTAATCCTCTTCACATCAAAATTTACCATCATTACTCGGCTAGAGAACTAAATAGGTCTATCAGTAGTGCAATTATATATATATATATATATATATATATATATATATGTCTTATTGAGGTTTTAAAACGTATATATATAAATGAAACTGATATTAGGGTTAAATTACATGACGATATGAATATTTCTCCCAAATAGGACTATTCATATGTTGGTCTGCTTTTTTTTTTTTTTCTTGAAATATACTTCCTCCGTATTCAAAAAATGTTTAATATTCCTTATTTTCACGCAATCCAATACACATTTTTAATGAGTAATATCTCAAATTTTATAAAATAAAAAATTATAAAACTTTAATATTATAAAACTACGTGATTAGATGAATCTAACAAGATTTCACTTGACTATGTTTTATTTTATGTAATTTTGTTAAAAAGTCGAATCAAAATTACTCAATGAATAGTCTTTACTATGCAAACGTTAATATTTTTTAAAACCGGAGGGAGTATATACACTGTTGGGTTCGAGTTGGACGAGCCTCTAAGTTCCGACATTCTTTGGCAAGAGGACGTATGGGAAGTGTAATTATGCACTATTTTTGTTTGTTACGTTAACGACGCTTTAATTTGTTTTTCAACTTTCGTTTCATCTCATCGATGATCGGACATGGTGACGAACGTTTACCAAATTTCAACTGCCGATGCAATTATATATGCAAAATCAAAAGATGTTCCAACCATCAACATGATATGCAATTTACAAATCCCATTGACGCAGCAACAATAATTTCTGTGGGACCTCACCTAAAAATAGCATTTCCTTACTGCGAATTCCAGTTTCTAAAAATATTTTTTCTTACACGCAAGATCTTGACAAGATTGTCTATGCTCGGGCACAATTTGTGGAGGCAGTGAAACGCGTGTCAACTAGGTACGAAGATTATTTTGTATATTAATGGATGAATCACTTTGCTGCGTTGAATATAATGGAGCATTTCTTGAGGGCACAGTGAAAAATGATGCATTGATTTGATCCTCTCTATCATACTTGACAATGACCCAAAATACTCGGCATTTACTACACACCCCACTGTCAAATGTCAGCACACTCCACACATGCATGAATCATGGTATCAATGCCATTAATTATATTTCTGAGGCTGAATTTCGCAGGTGCTGTTGACTTCATATCATTAATCATGTAAACAAACATGACAGGAGAGGTTAGGTTAGGGTTTTGAATAGGTGACATTTAGTAGGTACTGATTTTTTGACACGGAAAAGTAAAGTGTGTACGTGGTGTTAATGAGACGTGTGCTTAGTATTTAATGGTGCATAGGTTGTTTAACAACACTCAGCGTATACAAAGCACTCATTCAGCACATATAAAATATTCTTTTAGCAATTTAGCAGGTGCTGGTTCAGCTCATAAACCGGATCCGACATGAGCCCCATACAATACCCACATTTATTAGTGGATTGGATAAAGCCGTTTCACAAGGTTCTTTGCATTATGCTATAATAAGCGCAGCACCTCTCCAATTAAATAATGCACCACATTCTTACATTGTTTATTGGTCTACATTCTTGCAGGCGTATGCACACATTATATTGTGTTGATTGGGCAAAATTCAACAAGTTACAGGACCAAATTCTCATTGTGTCATAAAGAATATTACTTCTCAAATCTCAATTCCAATAAGATTGACACCTTTGATTTTTTAAAAGTTATATATATTGAGATTGCTCATTGTTCAATTTGAACTTTTTTTTTCTTTTTTTAATCGCAATTATATAAGAAAAAATGAAGCCAAGTAAGGTATTGAATTGAATTTGTCTTAATAATGAAATTGTATGTAACTCAAACCTAAGTTTTCCTCATGAAATAATTAAGACATTGTTTTATTTTAGCTGAAATTGACTACAAAAAAATTCATGCATGGAAGGCTTGTTCGTCGCCTGGTGCACGAGGCGACAAAATCCGGCAGGCGATGGCATTTGTCTCATTTTTCTTCGCCTTCCCGCGAATCTCTTGTTGTGTGAAGGTTGCTGGCCTCACAAATAATATTATCCATCATGGGACTTGGCCATGGCTCCCCAAATCTTTCGTCACTTCATAAATGCACTGTCTCGGTGTTTGCAAAAGTAAAAGTTAGGGACAGGAGAATCATCTCAAAAAATGAAATTAAGAAGAGGTGGAGGCTGGAAGGAGAAACAAGCTAGCTAGGGACATGTGAGCCACAACATGTGGCCCAATTAAGTGGAACAGGATATTCACTGTGGCCACAAATTAAAGAATTTTGGATTTGATATAATCTGGTATGACTTGTAAAATTTGCCCACTTGATCCTACATAGACATATTCATTCTTAGTTTTTAGAAACTTTTGACGTAGCTGCTGCATTATTAATATTTAATACAGTAATATTCAGGAATATAATGGGCATCATCTATCTATCTGAATTATAGTAAGGGAAAGTGGTGGTCGTTGAGATCATTGAATCTTCTCCCAAGGAAGGGATGTGAAAAGAACACGTATTTCATGTCCTGTCCTTAAATTATTAAGACTTTCGCAAGGCATGTAAGAAGGGGGCTTGCTTTGTGATACTTGAATAGAGACTACATAATATTCTGATTTTGGGAGTTTCTTCGAAAGTGCAGTGGCAATAATGATCCCAACAGGCAACAGCAACCTGCATAGCTTAGAGTTGACCTGCATATTATATTGTTCAAACGTTTCGTTGATCACTGATCACTGAGATGTGATCAGATTAGTTACAGTGAAATTTAAAGGGGACAGATATATGCACTGCAGGGTCTAGTACTCTAGTTAGTATGGTGAAGTGAACCCACCCCATTCATCATTTGCTGAATGTACTGGATAGGGTGCAATTGTGCTATCACGTGCAAGTGTTGATTAAGGGGTTTGGATATGGTGCTGAATGAACGATATTCAGCCGATGCTGGTGAGCTGACCGATGAGATATGTGCACTGGGTATTTATTAGTATTTGGACTGTGTAAAGACACTTAACATATAGAAACCACTCATTCAGTAGATATAAAAAATTCATTCAGCACTTCAGTACCTGCTGATTCAGCTTCCAAACCAAATCATTGATTACATACCATGTTTATGTTTACAACACCTTAGTTGGTAATATATTAATTAGGGTTTGGATAGGGTATTGAATGGGTGACATTCAACAGGTGCTGACGTGCTAACCTGATGAGGTGTGTGTATTGAGTATTAATGAGGTGTGTAGATGTTTGGATTGTATAAAAATAAAAACACTTAGCACATACAAAACAATTCTTCAGCACATACAAAATATTAATTCAACACTTTAGTACTTGCTGATTCAGGACTCAAACCAAATCCTATTAATTACACGGTTACACCTTTCCTCATTAATGGGAATAAATACTCAAATAGCTCTGTAAGTTTCACTATTATCCAGTTTGATCCATAAATTATTTGATTATCTTAAATGGTCCTAGAACTTTCATATTTTAGCCGATATAGTCCCAAATGCATTTCATATTCAATTTTAGAACCCTAAAACTTTAAATTATTCACTATTACCCCCAAAAGGTTTTTATTTTTTGCAATTTAATCCTTATCACGTATTTATATTTTTAAAAATGAGGACTAAATTGCAAAATTTAGAAACTTTTTGGGTTAAGAGTGAACAATATAAAAGTTTATGGACCTAAAATTGAAAATGAAATGCATTTAGGACAATTTCAGCTAAAATATGAAAGTTATAGAACCATTTGGGATAATCAAATACTTTATGGACCAAATTGGATAATAGTGAAAATTACAGGACTATATATTGGGGTATTTATTACTCATTACTGCCAACATTTGTGGAACAGAAAATGCAATGACATATTTAATTTGTAGATTTCTGCGACAGACAGATTAATCTATTTGTACATTTCTTCATTAATATGTAGGTTGGAGGTAGGGTAATCAGTCTTCACGGACTGATCCACAAAGAATATGAAAAAAATAAAATAAAAATTGCATGCATTGATAATAATTTAGCATATATTCACACCTTTTAGCACAAAAAATATTTTACTACAAAAAATTACTGTTCAAACACATGACAACTATTTGAACCCAGGGAGTCTATTTCATCACAGAAGGCGAGGCTAAGGTTCCTAGACTCTGTTTGGTGTTGGAGCGTCCAAGTATGGGTTGGTGGAAAATTAATACAGATGGGTCGTCATTGGGTAACCCCAGGCCGGCGGGAGTTAGTGGAGTTATTAGGGATGATCAAGGAAAGGTGATATTTGTACTATCGGATAGTATTGGTCGTAAGGGTGCCAACAAAGCTGAACTAATAGTCGTTCATAGAATTTGCTTAGCTTTGGTTCGTGATCAAGGTTTTCCACTCCAAAAGTCGATGTTTGAATGTGATTCGCATAATGTGGTTTGTTGGCTTAAAAACCCGGAATCGGTTCCCTGGCGATGGAATCACTTGTTGCCACCAATTGTCTCGGTGATGAAATTTGCCGGAGAGGTTAGAATACAACACATACTGAGAGAATGAAATGACCTTGCTGATCACTGGGCTAAGCTGGGTGCCACTGCAGAAGCTAGAGTGGAAGAATGGTATTGAATTTGGCGAGCACAACGCAATGCTGCATTTTGGGAAATTTGCAGGCTGCGGTTTGGATGATCAAATATGGTCTCTTTGGATTGTACGAGTTTTTTTTTCTATTACGTTTTGCTGTAAGGTGTTTGATGTGTAGTTAATTAATTGAACACTGTTTAGGGTTTAGGGTTTTAATAGGGAGGATGGTTGGCGACCGTGAGGGATGGCAAGCTTCCAACCGTGGTGGGCGTGAACGGTGGAGGCCGGTGGAAAGGACAGGGTCAAGAGGGAAAGGTCTGCATGAACGCATCTGTCCTGGGGACGGAGAGAAGCATCGGAAGGGTCTCCATGGGGTTTTTGTCGGGAATATAAAAGTTGAAGCTTCTAACGGGGATGTTCTGAGGTTAGTTGAAAGGGTTGCAAGGGCTAAGGATTGGTTCTTCCCTACTAGAAGGTGGCCTGAGAACGGGTATAGATTCTGCTTCCTCCGGTTCAGCCGGAGGGATGAGGCAGCAGAGGTGATCCGAATGTTGAATGGTATAGTTTGGAGGGGAAAGTCTTTGAGAGTGGGATGGGCAAGTCCAAGTCGAAAGAGGGACGGGACTACACGGGAAAAATGTATTGCTGAGCGGATTCTGGGCAAGGACAAGGGTGTGTTTGATACTTCTGGGGGAGAGAATAGGCTGATGGCAGGAAATCACGCGTGGAGGGATGAAAGGTCGTATGTAGAAGTCTTGTTAGAAAAGAGGGCAAGTAAGCCATCTGGTGAGAAAGTTTGGGAAGAAGAGGTCATTGAACTCAATGAAGAGCAACAGGACATTGCTTGCTTACGGAGATCGGCTATTGTAGAATTAACAAGTATAGAGAAGTTGGTAGCCTTCCAGGAAGGGGCTTATCGAAAGCATCATGAGTGTAAGGATATTATATACGGTGGGGGGCATATTCTGGTAGTGGTCTTCAATAACTTGGCATCTAGGGATAAATTCATAGATGATCGATCCGACTTTCAGATGGTCTCTTGGAAGAGAAGGTGGGTGGAAGGTAGGTTGGTTAGAAAACCACTGGTTTGGATCAATATTTTGGGGATGCCATTGTCAGGGTGGAGTGAATATAATTTTCGAAAAGTGGTTAAATGGTGGGGTGAAGTAATCTCAATTGATAAAGAGACTCTTGAACATAAGAGATTTGACAGAGCTCGTGTTTTGGTGGCATTACACAAGGATGCCACTGTTCCATTGGTAGTTGAGGTTAGAATCGGTGAGATTATATCGACGCTGTGGATTGCTGCTAATTTCTGTGAGGCGGTGGTCGTTGAGGATGCTTCGGGGGAGACAAGAAGTGACGAGCCGGAGGTTCAGCGAACTCCGGGGAAGACTGGCATCGGTTCATTGGAGGTGATGGGGATTGGGAACTCCAGGACTCCCAAGGGTGGGGAACTGGAACGGATGCCTGATGATTTGCATGAAATATCAGGAAAATTCAAAAAGGTGGCGGCTGCTAAAATTGGTATTGATGAGGCGTGCACCGTTGTGAATCTTGATAGGAGCGCATGGTCTGAAGGCTGCAGAGGGGTAGATGGGGGTCCGTTAGATTGTCTTTGTAATGGGCTTATGAGTGAGAAGGAAGTGGATGTGAGGGTGGATGGGTTGGGTTTAGATAGAGATAGGGCCAATGGGCCTGCTTATAATGAACTAAGAGAGAGGCCTGCAAGTGAAACAAACAAAGAGATAAGGGATATTAGGCCTTCTAATATTGTGACCCAAGCCGTAGAGTCGTGGCAAGAAGCATCTCAGGACTTAAATCCAAATGGACAGGAGGACAGGGGTGGTTGGGAATTAGTGTCGTCGGTGGAGGTGGTTCTAGAAGGGACTGAGGGTGATTACTCAGAGGGGAGGATTTTAGAGACGGGGCATGTCGGGACGGGGAAGAGTTCAGTGGAGGAGATTATGGCAGATAAAGGGGTGGGAGAGGATGCTGGGAATCAATTTTTGAGAAACATCACAGAGAAGGCAGACCAAAGACTTGAGTCTTTGCCCGAATGGAAGGCCCTTGAAGAAGCATTGTATAAGGTTAGATCGGGTAGGGCTCGGCTAATTCGTAAGGGGCGGAAGAGGGGTAGGAAGCCGAGTACAAAGAGACGCACTGGTCGTAACAGTGATTTGAATAAAATAGGGCGGGGGTGATGATTTTGCACAGTTAGAATTTGTCACAATGCAAGCAAAAGAAGGAGCGGAATTATTAAACTTTGTAGAAGCAGAGGCAATCCTTGAAGTTGCGGAGATGCTGGGATTGGAGTGTCTTACAGAAAGGTCGGCAACAATTGATAGAGTCGGAAAGGAACTGAGCAGGGTCCATTAGAGATAGGGCCGAGTGGGGGAGTGAGATTGTGGGTTCTAAATGATGATGAAAATTGTAACCTGTAATTTAATAGGTTTGAACAGTGGGGTGAGGAGACGGGCAGTTATGCATCTCTGTAAGAAGGAGAGGCCTTCGGTTCTGTGTTTCCAGGAGACCAAGATGGGGGAAATCCAAGGGCGCTTGGTTTCAAGACTATGGGGATCGAAAACTTGTGAGGATGTTTATCAGCCTGCCGTTGGCAACGCTGGAGGCTTGATGATAATATGGGATGGTAGTTGTTGCTCTTTTGTAAAGATTGATAGCGATCATCACTTTTTATGGGTCAAAGGGAGTTATAGTAATTTGGATGGGGCGGTAAATCTGTTATGCATCCACGCTCCGAACAGTCGAAGAGAAAGGGCAGACCTTTGGGATGTGCTTGTTAATAAATGTGGAGTAGGGAATGGAGAGTTGTGGTGCCTTACGGGTGACTTTAATGCGATAGTGTCGGAGGCTGAAAGAGAGGGTGAGAGCGAAGATGTGGGATTTCCGTAAGTGTATTGATCGAATAGGATTAATTGATCTGCCTATGGAGGCGGGGCAGTTCACGTGGATCGGGAGGGGAGGGAGAGCTCGAAGTCGGCTGGATCGGTTCCTAATCTCTCCAGGTTGGCTGTATTTCAGGGGCGATGTGATTCAAAGAAGATGTGATACAGTCCTATCAGACCACTACCCGGTGTGCTTGGAATTCGGTGAGAAATCATGGGGCCCTAAACCCTTCCGCTTTTACAATTATTGGATGGATTTAAAGGGATTCAAGAGTTGGTGCGGGAAGCATTGGGGGAGAATGGGACTGGAAGTGCGACAGGGCGGGAAAACAAGCTTCTTAGCAATCTTTGCCGGTTAAGGAGTTAGATTCGTAAGTGGGACGGATATGGGGCAACGGCTCTGGAAGACAAAATCAATAGGATGATGGTGGAGGTGGGGGAGCTGGAGGATTCATTTCAGGGGGGGACTCTGATGAGGCAGTGAGGTTGACATGGTTGGAAAAAAAAAGGGATTTAAAAAAGCTTTTGTTGGCTGAGGAAAGAAGGTGGCTGCAGAAATCTAGGATCCGATGGCTCAAAGATGGGGATCAAAATACACGCTTTTTCCATGCCATCACAAAATTGAATAGAAGGAGGAACTTTATTGGATCTATTGTTTTGGATGGGGCGACGGTGGAGGGACCGAGGAAGATCAAAGCAGCAGCTTTTAACCATTTTCAGAGCATCTTCTCTAAGAATGAGGATTTGTTGTTTAATGTGGCTAATGTTGAATTTGCAAGGCTGGGTGATGTTGACAGAATGTGGTTGGAAAGAGACTTTATGGAGGAAGAAGTTCGAGATGCAGTTTGGAGTTGTGACGGGAATCGAGCCCCGGGGCCGGATGGTTTTAATTTGGGATTTTTCAAAAAGTATTGGGAATTGATTAAAAATGATGTAATTGATAGCTTTCGAACATTTGGGGATAACGGCAGGATTCCAGGGGATATAGGAAGGTCATTCATTGCACTAATTCCAAAGGTGGAGCGACCAAAGGAGTTTAAGGATTTTCGAGCAATATCTTTGGTGGGAAGCGTTTACAAGATTATTACTAAGGTGTTGGCTCGAAGGCTACAGCATGTTCTTAGCGACTTGGTGGGGCAAACACAAATGGCATTTGTTAAAGGTCGTCAGATATTGGACGGAGCCCTTATTGCGGCTGAGTTAATTCATTCAACTCAATCATCCGGGAGAAGAGGTTTTGTTTTAAAGCTGGATTTTGAGAAGGCCTATGATTATGTCTCTTGGGAAGCCCTGTTTGGTCTTTTGGCTGCTATGGGATTTGTTGCAAAATGGGTTCAGTGGATTAAAGGTTGTGTGGGCTCGGCCTCGGCTGCGGTCCTTATAAATGGATCTTCCACAAATTTCTTTAAGATGAAGAGAGGGTTACGACAGGGTGATTCGATATCTCCCTACTTGTTTGTTATAGTAGCCGAAGTAATAAACAAATTGTTGTCCAAGGCGGTTTTAGCAGGAATGCTATCGGGTCTGCCGGCGGGTGAGGGAGGACCTGTTATTTCACATCTCCAATATGCGGATGACACAATTATATTCTGTGAAGGAGATTTGGAACAAGTACTACTGATTAAAAGGATTTTATGTTGCCTATCTCTTACCACGGGCCTAAGAATCAATTATGGAAAAAGTAATATCATTGGAATTAATTGTCCAGATGTACTAGTGAGGGAGGCAGCGAGGTTGTTCGGGTGTGGGGTTGGAGGATGGCCACTGAAGTACTTGGGTTTACCAATTGGCGGGAGGATTAGTAGCGTTGGTCTGTGGCAACCTATACTAGACAGGATTGAAGCAAAGCTGGCTGGTTGGAAAGGCAATATGTTGTCACAAGCAGGGCGTCTGTGTTTAATTAATTCCGTGCTAAGCAGCTTATACAGTATACTTCATCTCGATCTTTAAAGTCCCAAAAATGGTAGCTGAAAAATTGGAAATGATCAAGCGAAGGTTTTTTTGGAATGAGTGGGAAGGATCGAGAAAACTCCATACTATTTGCTGGGAGCATCTTTGCAGACATAAGGATGGTGGAGGTTTGAGCATTTGGGATACGCAGCGGTTTAATTATGCCCTCCTTCTCAAGTGGCGGTGGAGATTTGGCAGAGAGAGAACGCTATGGCGACAAGTAATTGATGCTAAATACTATGGGAACACAAACCTTTTAGTTCCAGAAATGAGAATTGGAAGAACAGTTTGGGGTAGGATTTGTGCTGCTTGGGATGAGCTGAAACTGGAAGAGCCAGGGGGAGGTTTTATTATTCAAGTCGGAAATGGGAGTTCAACTCGTTTTTGGCAAGACTTATGGGTGGAGGAAAAGATGCCGCTGCAGGTAATGTTTCCTAGACTATTTTCTTTGACATCTAATAAGGGAGGGAAGATTGTGGAGTTTGGGTTCTGGTCAGGTTTTAAATGGGTATGGGATATTCCATTGCGGAGAGTGTTATTCGATTGGGAGTTGGAGGTGTGGAATAGCTTTATGGAGGTGTTAAGCCGGGTACAGTTAAGTTGTTTCTTAGAGGACAGAGTTATTTGGTTCAGATAGGGGAATGGTCAATATGCTACGAAGTCTGTTTGGTTAAAGGGGGTGGCTGATAGCAGGGGTAGAACAACAGGGTTTTGGTCTGATATTTGGAAAATCAAGGCACCAATGAAGTTGAGAGAATTGGTGTGGAAGATTGCTAACAATGGCCTTCCGGTAAGGGAAATGTTAGTCAGACGAGGCTGCATACAAGTTGCACAGGCCATTTGTCCATTCTGCGGGAAGGGGATCGAGTCGGCAAATCATTTATTTTGTAAGTGTGAATTTGTGGGTGATATTTGGTATAGAGTGGTATCTTGGTTTGAGGTGATATGGGCGCTACTGGGTACTACAGATATCCTGCTAGATTGGTGGTGGAATGCTAGTTGTAAGAGTGGTAGAAATGAGATGTGGAGGCTTACAGGGGTTGCGGCCTTGTGGTGTATATGGAAGTTTCGCAATGGTATTATTTTCAAAGGACTGCAGCCTGGAACAAATGAGTTAATTGAGAGTATCAAATGGAGTGTTTGTCTGTGGTGGAAAATGGCTGTGAATGAGGATAGTATTCATCTTGGGGGCATGGCGATCGGCTTCCCGGAAGGTCTGGTCCGGACTAGAAGTAGAAGTATTATGGTGAGAGTTCCTCGCAACAGTTTGGTGTGGGAGCGCCCTGAGGCGGGGTGGTGGAAAATTAACACTGATGGTTCTTCGATTGGTAACCCCGGGACGGCGGGGGTGGGAGGAGTGATCCGAAATGAAGATGGGGAGGTCATATTCACCCTGTCAGATTTTATAGGTTATAAGGATTCAACAGAAGCTGAACTAACAGCCATAAACCGCGTCTGTCTGGCACTGGTAAGGGATCAAGGCTTCCCACTTCCAAGATTGGTTTTTGAGTGCGATTCTATCAATGTTGTTAGATGGTTGGTAAACCCGGATTCAATGCCGTGGAGGCTTAGAGCGCTAATGGGTCCTATTGTGGATGTGTTGAGGTTCGTAGGGGATGCCCGAGTGCTCCATATACTGTGGGAAAGGAATACATTGGCTGACTTCTGGGCTCGTAAGGGTGCTAAGGATGAAGGCAAGGTGGAGGAGTGGAGTTGATTTGGGGTTAGAATGGAAGTCGTAATGTGTGGAGGGCTATTAGGGTTGTGTGAAGTTGATTAAGTCTATTGGTTGCTGTTGTTAATGACGCTGATGTTGTATAACACAGATGTTGTTCTCATTGAGGAAGCTGCTACTGCTATATAAGGCTGCTTCACATTGTGATAGATTAGGAAATGGTATTGATTTGTACAGGAAGGGTTATCTGAACAAACCCGTTTGTCTGCTGCTAAAAAAAATGTAATAAAGGATTGAAACACTTCCCAAAAAAAAAAAATATAATAATAATTGGTAGTGGGTAGCTGTATTGTTTCATTTTGAATATGTTGTGCCGCTTGTAGTGTTCCTTTGGATTTGTTGCGTCCTGTTGTGTCTTTTTGTGTCTCCTCTGGTTATGTCGGTATTGTCGTGTCGCGTCTCGGTGGCTGGTGTATTGTGTTATTTTAGATATATTGTAGCTGCTTGCATTGTGTCGTGTCTCTTTGGATTTGTTGCGTCGTGTTGTGTCTTTTTGCGTTGCATTTGGCTATGTCTGTAATGTCGTGTCGCGTCTATGTCGTGTCTTGTCATGTCCCTTTGGTTTTGAAGGTGCGGATTGAGGATAAAAAGATTGGTGGAAGCTGGTACTGCGGTTGCATATGGATTGAGGGTCCAAAAATGGAGCTGTCTACTCAGGAAGATGTCGAAGAACGGCTGTTCAAAGGATTGCTGCTTTTGCAAACCTGCGCGAACAACTAATTTGCTGATGGTTGGACGAAATTGGATGATGATCTCCTGCAATAAATATTTCAAGCTATCGGACAAAACACCCGGTGAGATCTAAGCTCTAAGATTTCTTTGGTATGTGCATACGCAGGGGCATTATGGCATTCTTGAACTTGCTGCAATAATCATGTCAAACCTGCTTATTTTCAACCCAGTGCATCGTATATTAGGGGATTGGTTTATCTGTCTATATCTCTTCCACTTCCATTCAAACCTTTCCTGAGAGTCATTTATGGGCCTTACTGATAAACACATAGGCCGCCAGCTTTCTGCCATTCCCTGTACTAGCTTTCTTCTTGTCTTAGTCACATAGCTGCGCTGATCATTGAATGTTCTTGGAAACGTTTTTTTCTCTGATAGCTAAAGCTATTTGAATATTGCAAGTATTGGGATTTGGAGCATTAGGGTCATGGTTAAATTTTATGAACAAGGGGAGGGTGTGTCTTTACGTACATGAGATTGTGGGTGGTCGGCATGTCTGGGTATTTATTCAAGAGTGTGTCTCATGTCTCTTATGTTGTTGTTGTTGAAAAAAAAATAAAAAAATAAAAAAATAAAAAAAAATAAAAATGAAATGATGAAAAAAAAAGAAGAAAACTATATTGAAGAAGAAAGTTGTCTGTGGGCATATTATATATTCATTACAGATTAGTTAGAGGGGTTTGGCTTACAGTCGTAACAAAGGGTGTCTCAAGTAGAATGAAATTGGTTGTAAGTCTTGAGAGGTTGAAGAGGTCCGGGTTTTTGCTTATTGTCTATGGTGATTGCCTATGGTGAATGTTTGAATCCCAATTTGCCTGCTTGAGAATTGGCAATTTCCCCTTGTCCCAATAATGCTTTACCTGTTCTCCTTCCATTGTCTTTTCTTACATCACTCTCACCAAGTTCCTTTAGATTCAATGCATTGGACTTGAAATATATAAGCAGGGGTGGCATCATTATGAAGTAAGGGTTGGGAAAGTCAATGAGCCTTGACATTATATTTTGGAGCTTGAGCAATATGCATAGCAGAGGACACTCGTGGTTCTGAGGGCTGCTCTCCTTGTGTGGGACATGATTTAATTCTTGGGAACGTTCTTAATTTAGTCGGTTGATGGTGTCGTCTCTTGTAGTTTGATCATGGTCTTTATGCCCTCGTGTGTGGAAGTGTGCAGTGTTGTTGTAATTGAACCTATTGGACCGTGTATATGTGGGAGACTAATGAAAGAAAGTTCTTTTGCCTAAAAAAAAAGGTGTTTGATGTGTAACTGAGCAAATTTTTGTCCCGGCAATAAAAGTTACTTTCCACAAAAAAAGAAAAAAAAAAGAAGAAAAAAAACACATGGACAACTATGGGTGATGATTCTATTCCTAACCAAAAAAATAAATAAATAAATAAGTACCATCAAAATCCAGCACATTGCTGAATGATTACATGAATCTCATTTATTACAATAATAGAAGTATAATTAATTAAATTGGAGTGTGGTCTTCTTCTGACTCTGCGCCTGTTCAACGCGGCTGTGATTGCAGAACGCCGGCGAATCCTTCATCCGCGTCGTCATCTGCAGCCTTGCGACAGCACCGCTCATCCCTTCCAGGCTGCAGCGACAGCGACGACGTTATCAAATTCCTCTCTGCTCCGACAACATCTGTTGCGATCTCTTGCGGCGGAGTAAAGATCTGATTATTTCAGATCTGAAATTGTATAACCGTAAGTCCCATGTCTCGTCCGACTTCTCCTGCGGATCAGCCCCCGCCAGTGCCGCCCGATCTGGGCACGCCGCCGGATAAACCTCTTTTCCGAGACATCATGATTCATCGGCCCTTCCCCTCTTCAGGATCTCTTGTAACTACTGTGCCGTATAGCGAGTTGGTGTCTTTTGACACTGTGGATGGCAACCCTCTTCTCCCCAGAATCCAAATTCATGAGGCGGCTATCAAGCGCCTGAGTTTGCCGTTTCAAGATGCGTTGGTGGTTCGTGTTCCTGGCAAGCGCCTGGGTTTGTCGGTAATGCAAACCAAACTTCAGGCGATATGGAAACCTAAAGGGCATATGAGGGTGGTTGACGGAAACAAAGGATACTTCATGGTCAAGTTCGCTTCGGAGGATGATAGATGACATGCATTATATGACGGACTGTGGTCGATATTTGATCACCTATTGGCTGTCGCCCCATGGTCGAAGGACACACATGCTACGACGGGGGTCATCACAAAAACCTCTGTCTGGATTCGCTTCCCCGATCTTGATCCGATATATTTTGAAGAAGACATGTTGCTACTTATTGCTACTATGGTTGGTAAGCCGCTTAGGGTCGATGCCAACTCAAAGGATCTTAGTAGAGCTCGCTATGGTCGCGTGTGTGTTGAGATAGACCTGTGTAAACCAGTCATCGGACGAGTCATGGTAAATGATTGTTGGCAAAACGTATCGTATGAGGGCCTTCACCACATATGCACCACATGTGGTAGGTATCGCTTCAACCTTGGCGAGTGTCTCCACCGCGATCAGGAGACTTCTAAGCCAGCTGGTGGTCCGGCGACGGCACCGCCTTCTACTGCTCGGCCGGAGGACGTTGAGGAAGGATTGGAGGTGGTTGGCGACAAATCTGGGATTCCAAATCAAGATGGCGACAAATCTGGGATTCCAAATCAAGATGGCGAGAAATCTGGGAGTCCAAATCAGGATGAAGATAACTTACCTTATGAGGAAGATTCTTCTCCAGATTTGGTGGAGAAAATGGATACGGGGGATTCTGACAACTCACATTTCCAAAATGGGTAGTCTTTTCGGCTAACAAATTGGAACTTACCAAATTAGGGTCCCAACCTCTAGTCACACATGGAGATTGGATTATGGTTACAAGAGCGCCACGGCCGCCCTGGTCAGGTGTTCCGAAGGACCTAGGGAGGAAGCCCTTGCAGGATCGAACTTATTCTATTGATCAACGGAAAGGCAGTGGGATTAATTCTCAAATGGTGGATAAAGGGAAGGGTGTTGCCCTGTCAACACAAAGGACAGTGGCACCGGGCTTCCTGGAGCCCCTAAAGAAATTCAAAAGTAAACGACAGCGCCGTTCAGAGGAGGTTGGACCATTCGTGGCATCGCCAGAAAGCTCGGGCAGGCTACGTGATGGAAATTCATTCCATGCCCTTGCATGGGAAGAACATACAATGGAGGAGGATCAGTTAGTGCATGGACAGCCGGTCCAGGAAACAACTGGTTCCCAATGATTGTGTTTAATGAATGTACAATCCTAGCATGGAATATTCGTGGTGCCATGCATAGGTCAACTCACCGCCACATTAGGGATGTGCTTAATCAGCATAAGCCTGCTATTTTATGCATCTTGGAGCCGCAAGGGCCTTTTGAGAGGCTGCGGATTATGTTATACCATTTGCACTATGAACCTGTACATATAACTGAGAGTGTCGGCCGGGCAGGAGGGATTTGGGTACTTCAGAGGATTGGACTTCCTTTTGGAATTGATGTGGATAATGTGCACACCAGGCTAGTGACCATCAAATTGAACTCGGGCTCCCTCCAATGGTTCCTTACGGTGGTGTATGCTAGCCCATGTTGGAATGATAGAATTAGAAATTGGACAGATATGCGCACTGTAGGCCAGTCACTCAACGGACATTGGGTAGCGATTGGGGATTGGAATGATATCTTGGGTAGTGCGGAAGCGCTCAACATGCCAACACCTACCCGTCAATGTAACTTTTTCCGAGATATGCTATCGGACTGTGGATTGGAAACGATTCACACAATTGGTGATGCATTTACTTGGCAAAGGAACACGAGTGGGGGTCCGTTGGCCAGGAAAAGGCTAGATAGGGCAGCAGCAAACTCATGTTGGATTACTAGGTTCCCTAAGGCAGTCGTGGAAGTCTTGCCACATCGTGCGTCGGACCATAATGCCATTCTCCTCCGCTGTACGCCGCTGCCTAGGGCAACGGGTCGACGTCCATTCCGTTGGGAAGGTGCTTGGTCACATCATTCATCTTACCCTTATGTGGTCGATGCAGCGTGGACTCTAGCCGAAGGATCGATATGTGCTAAGCTAGACTCGGTACGGGAGGCCTCTAAATATTTTAACACCCATTCTTTTGGGAATATTATGAGGAGGAAGAGGACATTTATCAGGCGTCTGGAAGGCGTTAGGAGGGTTTTGATGCGAATTGATTCAGTCCGACATTATTTAATAGAGAGCCAACTTATGCAAGAACTGGAGGAGGTATTGAAACAAGAGGAAACCCTTTGGTTCCAAAAATCACGGGACAAGTGGATATCTTGTGGTGATAGGAATACAAAATATTTCCATACAAAAACACAAATCCAAAGGCGGAGATCAAAGATTACTGGTCTTGAGATTAATGGAATTTGGACCATAGATGAGAATGTTCTTCAACAGCATGCGAGAGATCAGTTTTGTATGTTGTGATGCCTTTGACAGCCTTGCCTCCCATGCCATCGACTGACGGTCTGGACAGCGCTGTTGGCCTTCAAGAGGTGCATGACTCTGTTAAGGGATTGAAAGGGTTTTCTGCTCCGGGACCGGATGGTTTTCCCGCTGAATTTTTTAAATTGTGTTGGGACTCTGTAGGCTTGTCAGTTTGGGAATTTGTTCAGCTAGCCATGGCGTCTGGAACGTTTGATCCGAATGTCTCTTCCACATTTATATGTTTGACCCCCAAAATTGACATTCCATTGGAGATTCGTCACTTTAGGTCTATCAGTTTATGCAATGTCATTTACAAAATCCAGACTAAAGTGATTGTGAATAGATTGAGGCCCTTCCTCCAGCATTACATAGGGCCATTCCAATCGGCTTTTCTCCCCGGCCGGGGTACGACGAACAATTCTATCATACTTCAGGAAGTCATCTCAACCTTCCGAAACCGCCACAGGAGAGTTAAGGAATTTATGCTGAAAATTGACTTGGAGAAAGCTTACGATAATATATCTTGGGACTTTCTTGAGCAGTGTCTTGATGAGATGGGTATTCCTACTAGCTTGTGCCATATTATTATGTTTTGCGTCCGAAGCCCGACGTACTCGCTGTTATGGAATGGGTCGGTGCTCCCTGCCTTCTCCCCGGCCAAGGGCATTCGACAAGGGGATCCCCTATCCCCGTATCTCTTTCTTATTGTTATGGAAAAGCTATCCCGTACTATTATTGCTTGTGTGGATCAAGGCCTTTGGAAGCCAGTGCGTCTGACTTGCACGACACCACCATTGACCCACCTTATGTTCGCGTATGATCTATTATTGTTCTCTAAGGCCACCATGTCAAGTGCTCAATGTATGGATGGTATTCTATCCACTTTCGCAAGCAAATCTGGTCTGAGCATAAACGCAAGGAAGTCCTCGGCAATTGCCTCCTCGGCGGTTTCATCCACAGAGCAGGCTGCTATAGCATCATTGTTCAATATTGAATTCAGCGTGGATGTCGGGACATATTTAGGGTTTCCAATATGCCATGGGATGATTCGACAGGATCATGTGGAGTTTCTGGTTACCAAAATGTATGGCAAGCTGGGGTCTTGAAAGAGAGGCTTGTTGAATCGAGCCGGACGTATCACATTGGCACGTTCGGTCCTTGCCGCTCTTCCCTCTTACGTCATGCAAAACTGTTGGCTCCCGTCAACTACATGTGACAAGATTGACAAGTGTATCCGTGATTTCGTCTGGAAGGACATGCATGGACGAGGCGTTCCCCTTGTTAGCTTGGACCGTGTGGCACGGCCAAGGAACATGGGGGGCCTTGGTATCCGCCAGGCTCGTGACATGAATGTAGCGAGTCTTGGTAAGTTCTTTGCGGACATATGGCTTGGCGCTGCGAAACCATGGACCAATCTCTTGGAGGCCAAATATCGATGTTCTCAGGGGGGTTTTGTTCAGCGACCTGGAGCATCCTCATTCTTTCGTGCCATGATTAAGGTGGCTCCCTTTCTCAGAGGAGGATTTAAATTGTCTATTGGTGATGGCACCAGTAACCTGTGGACGAGCAGCTGGCTGAGAGGTGGGGATATAGCTCATCGAGTTGAATATGTGCATACATCTGAGTCAGGGCTGCGGATCAAGTTCTGGAATGGAGCCTGGAATTGGTCTCAATTATGGACAGCGGTACCTGAGAGTGTTAAGTTGGAGGCTCAGGAGTTCGGCCCCCTGGTTTGTCGGAATGGTGCTACGGATCGGCATGTTTGGGGGTTCACTTCGGACGGTAAATACTTAGTCAAGACTGGGTATCTGTGGATTCTGGAACAGCGGGGCGTTAGAGGGGATCGCCTTCGGTCGTGGGTGTGGAAAATTAAGGCGCCGGAGAAGGTGCGGGTACTTGGCTGGCTTGCGGCCAATGACTCCGTCCCTACAAACGCCACCCGACACCATCGTGGTTGGGCGAGCTCGCCGGCTTGTGTGGCCTGTGGAGCGCATGCTGAAACACTGATGCATGCGTTATTTCAATGCAATTGGGCTGTGGAAGTCTGGAACAAGGTAGGGGGAGTGCCATAAGGGCAGTGGCTATCTCGGTTCAATGATGGAAGTCTGTTTATGAGTCGGTTTGGGCGGACATTGTCGGGCTCTACTTGGGCTACGATTTGGTGTATTTGGAGTGCGCGGAACAGCTTATGCTTTCGCGGGGAAGCTCCAAAGGTGGAGGAGATTGCTCGTCAGGCTAGGCACCTAGGGAACGCCTTTGATAGGATTTGTGGCAATTCCCCCCGTGTGAGAGAGATGCGACTTGCCCACTGGAACCCGCATAATCATCGGGGCATGGTTCTTCATGTGGATGGCAGTGCCCTTGGGAATTCGGGGCATGCTGGGTTTGGTGGAGTTCTTCGGGATGGAGATGGACGATGGTTGGCAGGTTTCTCCGGCTCAATTGGCTCATCTACAAACCTCCTAGCTGAACTCCATGGTGTCTGGAATGGTCTGAAACGGCTCGTGGACATGGGTATTACTTCTGCCTATTGTTATTCTGATTCATCGGATGCTGTCCGTCTCATTCAGAAAGAGGTAAATGCTGGGCACCCCCTGTATGCTTTGATTCGTAACATTCATGACATTCTTATGTCTCGGCCGGACTACAGATAGTTTCACATCCTGCGGGAAGGAAATTCGGTTGCTGATGCTATGGTTAAGCATGGCTCTCGATCAGTTGAATTCTACACCACCTGGGCGTTCCCCTCAGATGACGTCCGCCATCTTCTCTCAGCGGATATGGCAGGCGTATGGTATCCTCGGATATGATTGCTAGTTGTTTTTTGTTTTTGCTTTGTTTTTGGTCTTTTCCCTCCTCTTCTTTTGCTGTAGTTTTTTATCTTGTTAGTTGACGCTCTGCGTCCCCTCACCAAAAAAAAAAGAAGTATAATTAATTCTAGAATTAAATCCGTGTATTAATAGTATGATAGTAGCTAATCCAAAAAAAAATAGTATGATAGTAGGAATTAAGCAACAACCCGCAGCTCCTAAAATAAAAACAGTATGAAAAACATGAAATCTAACACATATTATTGCACTACAAGTATTAATTTTGGCTTCCACCAAAAGACAATGTTGAAATTGAAGCCAATTCAATTTCTATCTATATCATACGCCAAAATGAGTCATGATACATTATACTATTATAGTATTATTGCATGCCACCGTGCCACAGTTTTCTACTTGTACAATTATTATAATTGTTTTCCTTTTTTTTTTTTCTAAAATAGGGGCTATTCTGTATCTTTATCGGATGACTCTCTAATAAGTCAAAAAACATGCAATCCTCACCATGATTTCGCACAAATTAAAGAGATAACTCATTTTTATTCTGAAGTGTTGAATCAATTCATACCGAAGTGCTGAATCCATTTATACTGAAGTGTTGAAAGAGTGTTTTGTATGCGCTGAGTATTTTTATATAGCTTAGACATCATTAAATACACAGCAAATACATCATTAACACCCAGCACACACCTCGGGTTAGCACGATATCACCTGTTGAATGTCATTCATTCAACATCCTATAAAACCCCATATATATATATATATATATAAATACACTATATATTTATTCTCTATAGCTGACCACTGATAACTTTGCAAATTTCCTCTGAAAGCAACACCACTATGATTTTGTTTTATCATCGGTCAAAATGTATTCATTAAACCACTAATTAATTATATTGATATTATTATAGGTAAAGGTGTGTGAACTTTTTTCTTTTTTTTTTTTTTTTCATTTATAAATGGCTTTATTAGGATTACACATTTGCACTTGGCAATAAACGAATTTGGAGAAGGTTGACAATTGGAGGTTTGAAATTATTTTGGTCAAAAGTAGATTAAATAAAGTTGATGCTGAAAAATTCATATATGTAATACTACTACCTCCTTTTTCGTTAATTATCGCAACATATACCCCCTTTGTCCTAGATATATTGTTCTGTTTTCATTAATTATTCAATGTTGACACAATTTTATTGAAAGATATATTTGGAAAAAATATAGTCGGTTTTGTTAAATTCGTCTAATAGTAAAGTTTTAGAATACATTATATTTTACACAATTTTTACTTGTACATATTTTGAAATATTAACGATTAAAAAAAGTATATTGAATTGTGTTC
Source organism: Hygrophila difformis (assembly GCA_030278955.1). NCBI lineage: Eukaryota > Viridiplantae > Streptophyta > Magnoliopsida > Lamiales > Acanthaceae > Hygrophila > Hygrophila difformis. Next base: position 19,418,128 of record JAOANR010000008.1, on the reverse strand, counting down.
AGAAGTCAAACATGACAGTTGAGTTGGGACAAAGAGAGTATTGAAGTACGATTTTTATTTTTCATATGTTAGAGGTTGATCTTATGGAAAATTAAAGACCCGGCCCTATTGGTTTGTGCATTATATTATTGATCACCCTTAGTTTTATAAATACTTCCGTTCTCAT